>JASUAD010000023.1:12434733-13652099 GCA_037013555.1 Sextonia rubra
AGCTGTTCAGCCCAGGCCCACTCAGGCCCAGGCCCACTCCAGCCCAGGCCCACTCCAAAAAAAAAAAAAAAAAAAACCTGCCCAACTGTTCAGCCCAGCCCCACTCCAGCCCCAGCCCAGGCCCACTCCAAAAAAAAAAAAAAAAATCCATTCTTTTTGGATTGATTGATCTTAGTCATTGCTTCTCAAAATGATGATATTTTAGTCCGATTCACGCTCCATCTTCACTTGCGTCTTTTGTCAACAAGATCAAGCCATCAGGTTAGTCAATTTTGAGAAATCAGAATGCAAATCTTTGGACCATCTGATGAAATTCAAAGCATGTTATATGAGTATAAATATGGAGATTGGTATTTTGCAAATAAAGTCTACTTTGAGCAGTTCCTCAATCTCAGACAGGCAAATTCGACAGTTTATGAATATTTAAATCAATTTTCGAGACTGCACCAAGTTTGTGGCTTGGAACAGAATGAGCTGCATGATTTAACTCGCTTTATCAGAGGTTTGAAGCCAGACATTCTTGAGAAGATGAAACCATGTCACAGTGTTCATGAAGCATACAAAGAAGCAATTCATATTGAGCACATGCTTCAATGGTCTTACCTGCAACAAGTCAAGCCTAAGTAAGAACATTCTCCACAACGAACGAAAGATCATTTGATGGGAACAAAATTTGAAGGTAAAGATACTCACACCCTTGTCATTCGCAAACTTCTCACCACCAATGAAAAGGAAGACACTGAATGGAAACAGACTATAGTATTCCGAACGCGAGTAAGGTGTGAAGATCGATTAACTAATCTAGTTATTGATCATGACAGTACTATCAATTTTGTGGCACAATATGTAATTGACAAACTCAATTGGCCTACAGAGACTCTTTCAATGCCTTACGAAGTTACATGGTCTAATACTTCTGTCATTACTGTAACTCACAGATGTTTAGTATCTTTCAAGATTGGTGTATATGAAGATAAAATTTGGTGTGATGTAACTCCCATGAATATCACTCATATTCTTTTGGGACAACCATGGTTTCTTAATCGGAAAGTGCAATATCACAAAGAGAAGAATATTTATTCTTTCTATTGGAAAGGACAATATGTTGACCTTGTTCCATTACAATCAACAACATCTTCATCTACCTCATCACCATCAATTGAAGAGTCACAAGATGAACACAGGGAAAAAACAAATTCCACCGACGATGTTGAAAAGCCCATTCATAGAAAGGAAGATCTTATTGTAACTTCAAATGAGAAGCAAGAGATAAAGCAAGATGATGTACAAGCAGACAGTAATCATCCAATTGATCTGATTGTCACATCGGGTGACAAATCAATTACCCCAGTGGTTTCGCAAGAAGATATGTCCACATTAATTGACGTGCACCATATTGATTTCATCTTCAGAGATCAACTAATGTCAATCAACAATTATGCTATCTTATTACAGAGTCTACTATTCAAGCATATAATGGTCAGATCACACTGTCAATGCAACCATCAACAGACACATCACCTCCAACCTACTTCCGAGTGGAATAGAAGATTCGATCCAGCTTTTAAGGCATATTATCAACCTGATGCTCAATCTGCAACATGGAATTTTGTTCGAATGATTTTCGACCCAGGTGGATATTTACAGAACTCGAGGACGAGTTCTCTTCCAAGCGGGGGAGAACTGATGCAGGCCAGATCCATGATTGACCAGGCCATCATAATGGGCCCCGATTGAAAGTCTACACCCGCAGGCCCAAAACATAGTAGAATTGTATTAGGATTATATTAATAGTAATTGTTTGATTTTGGCAAGTCCAGTTAGATTTGATTCCAGTTGGATTTGATTTTGGATTTCTTATCTGTTTAGAATTAGGTATTTCCTTTCTTAGAGAATTTTATAGTTATAAATAAGGTTGTAATCTCTTCAAGAGATATAGAATTGAATATTGAATAAAGCTTTTGGGCATTGGTTCTCAGTTGAGAGAGTTATTGTCTTTGGTGAGACACCTAGACAATTTATCCCTAAGCCTTTTGGCTTGGAGATTAGCCCGTTGGCTAATCTTCTTCCCCTGCGCTGCTTCATACTGCTAAGAGCTTTTCCCCATATTGCATTGTTCTATCATGTCTAGAGTCCATATCTATCATGATTTCTGGTTTTCAAGGCCATTCATACATAGTAATTAGATCAAAACCATGTATGGAACTTATAGAAGGGTTTTTTACAATCCAAAATCAAGGAATCCTTCTCTCTCCCTCTCTCTCCTAGTTGCTTCAAGTTGGATGCTGTATGATGTAGAGTTGGGTGTGCAAATGCATTAGGAAATTAGGCTTTCAAATTGAAGAGATGTGCAGAGGAATAGGGTTGGGCATGCAACCCCTTGTATGGATTCGTGCTCCTGAGTCTAATTACAACTAGGAGTTGTAATTCTATTGCAATAGTCCTCTCCCTAATTCTTTTTAAGTTGGAACTCTCATTGGTTATTGCTACTTCTAGTTGTAGTAAGAGTCTAACCCTATTGGGTGTGTAACTCTAGCAAGGACTTGGGTCTAGCTTCCTACTATAACCAAGAGTCGTAATCTTATCGGAAAGTTCTCCTCCTAGTTTTATTCATATTGGAACTCCTATTGGCAATTGTCAATCTTAATGATACTAGAATTACTTTCATATTGGGCATGTGACTCCCTTATGGGATGTTTTCATCACTCATCTACTTTATGTCGGGAGTCTAGTTCCTCCATCTTTCCTACCATGCCTCCCTAATTTTGTGCCTTTTATCATCTGTCTTTCTTAATATGAGTCAAATAGGCATTTTAACTTAAATAGTGTAACGACCCAAGAATCTGGAGCTCTTTAGATTCTTAAGCCGTTTTCAAATTTTATGACAATGCTACATAAATCAAATTCCCATGAGCATCAAGGTCTAAAACAATCAAATTTCATTGTATTTAAATAATTTTATATATATATATTAGGAGTCTTGATAACACTACTGAGTAAAAGACAAATCTCTATTTGTGGAAGAGAAAATATCTTAGTCTTCGGGCTAATCCCAACTACGACTCTATTCTTTGCTTTTCGAGCTCTGGATCAGCCACGCATGCCAAAATCCACCGGCTGATCTCCGTCACTCCCCGCAACTTCCATGATTGCATTACCTGAGTGGGGCGAACCATTGGTCAATAACATTGGTGAGTGGAATAAGAAAACAATAAGGTATAGCATATTTTCAATCATTTAGAGAATATTTATATATATTCAATAATGGTGTTTAAACGACATCGTAATCAATTTCTTTCTTGAGTAATTTCGTACTGCAGCATCAAATTGTTTCGATACCCCATACAGGTGTATCTACGTTTCTGTCAACAGCATGGCTTGTCATTCACCATGAATGTTGAGCCTATTCCGATATTCCCACATTGGAGCATCTACATTTCTATAAAAAAACATGGCCTGTCTTGTCACCATGATTGTTGAACCTATTTCTTTCGACCAACATCCACGAGAGAAGTTCTAAACTCAGTGCTAGCAGTTGGTATTATTCTATTCCAATTATCAATGGCAAGTTCATTTCAATAAATTTATTATAGATTCATCCCCACCGTAATTGGCTACGTCATTTTATTCTTTTCTTTGGCCAGTATCACATAACACTGGTTAATCCTCGCCCCACTTCGAGTCGGAGTTGGTACCGGGCTTTGGTAATACCCTTATTATATTGAGGAAATCAATTGTTCATCGTATAATTATCCACAGGAATCATGATATAATTAATGAATTCAGGTGAAAATATCTTATTGAAAGAACTAATTATTCATCTTACAATTTACCATAGAAATCAAGGCATGAGGAATAATTAATTGATACGAAAAGGGCCCACATAAGCATACAAATAATTGATCCCCACTAGTTTAGGCAATCAGACAAGATTGGGTTCATAACTTATCATGTTGTATATTTATCATAAAGCCTTAGCGGGGTTCTTAGGATATAACCAAAATAACAGGGGGCCAATTTGCAAATTTAAGAAGTTTATAAATATCTCCACAGGTCTCAACACCCACAAATCCTCACAGGCTTCGTTCGTCAGAGAAGGGGTACCGGCAGGCTCGACTTGAGGTAGTTGCAGGGTGGGGCCCAATGGTCCGATGCACATGGGGCTTACACCTTAGTGGTCGCCTAGGGGTCCACTCCAAGATGTGTGGACCTGATCTTGGATCAGGTGGCCCCACATGGCCCACAACTCCAGTCGGCCAAGCAAGTCTTTGACGGCCTGGGAATTTAGAAATTTCAGTTCTGATCTGGATTTGCAAGTTAATCCATCATCTTCTCAGCCGAAATCAAAGTTTTAAAGGTATGTAAATCACAAGATTTTAATTTGCCACATTCCCATCTAAGAAATAGGTTTTTGAAAGTAGTTTCTACCATTACACAGTCGACAGATTTGGGCAATTCCTTGAATCTTCACTCAAGGGTCTAGATTTGTTGATTTTCATTCCAAAACAGGGCCAAAAAGGGGTCGACTAACAGTCCCACTCCTTACCAGCAGATCCGATCATTGATTTGATGATTGATTTTGGGTTTAACCAAATCTGGCCGATACCATGTGCTGACAATCACTATAGCACTAGTATATAATATTCATAGTTCGTCAGAGGATCAAGTGGATTCTACTCACCTTCTATAGAAGTAAGTTGCTTGGCCAGTGATCGGTTTCTTGTCAGACATCCGCTACGCGCCCCGCTATTGATCTTCCTCCCCTCCTAACAATTCCACAGCCAAATCAGTCTTCTACTCTCTCTCTCTCTCTCTCTCTCGGTGTCTCTCTCTTTCTCTTATAATTTCTATCGTTGTTGTGTGTGTGATAAGGGAAGCCTATTGTCTAATATATATATTAGTGCTTGGAGGGGAGTCCTGTTTGGAAACTACGGGGAAGTCCTATTGGAAACGTATTCTTAGGGAGAAAAAAATCTGTTGGGACTCCTTACTCTCCTAATAATCTTCTTTTAGCCTACTAATCCATCACTTATAAACATTCTGATCAAATTAAGACTCCCTGTTAGGCTCCAAACATGGTTTGGACTATCATGGCCCACCTGGTAAAGGGTTGACCTACAAAAGTAGGTTAGGCTATTACAATTAGGCTACCAATTGTGATAGCCCTAGGCTCAACACAACCAATACCTGGCTGTGCAACACCATTGTTCCCACATGCGCCCCACATTATTTTAACTTAAGTTTTAGACTAAAATATGCATGGCCACCCCTTCATGCATTTACATGCGTTTATATTTATTAATTACTCATTAATTGTGAAAATAATCCTTAATCATATTGGCTGAATTCCTGTACGTATTTATTCAGTTTAAATTTCAGGAAAATGCAAGTTAAGCATTAAAATAATGAATTCCGTGTAATTCTGGGATTGGGTCCTTTCAATCTTGGTCCACGGAATGACATTTTGACACCTGTATCACCTTCAGTTGATAGTTTATCTTGTATGTACATTTTCTTAGAAAAAGCTCTACCCTCCCTCTCTATCGATCCAAATTAGTTAGTTACGCTTCATTGGTACTAAACTCATTACTAATAGTGGATATGAGATTCACATTATAACTACAGCGGTCAGGAGCACTTCTCCAAATCTCTTGTTTTTTATTGAATTGTTTCAATTACACATTACCAAAGCACATTTGAAGTTTCCACATTTCCAGTTCTTCCTAAGATATTTTTTCTTTCCTTCTAATCATTTTGGTATACTAGGTTTACTACCCATCATCCAATATTTAAAGTGTGGTGGAAAAGTGCTTGAATCTCTGGAGTCATTGGAAGATTTCAAGGATTATGTCGGTGGAGAAGGCTGGATTGATGTAGCTATTGGTGGTATGATTTATTTGATTGCTTCTTCTATATTTTCCTGGCACTTCTTGCCCGTCTCTTACATAGTATGTACATAGTATTGATTATCTATTATTTGTTCTAACTTCTATGCATCATGTCAGCTTATGTTTTGTAGTGGAAATATCTTTTTTTGGAAGTTTTTAATCTTACTGAGCTTTCATGACATGAGGTTTTTAATATTTATACTTTTTTCCATGCACTTGCCTACCCACCAAAATTTTTATTAGATAATTCACAAAGTTTGGTTCCTTGGTTTGAATAATTTCAGCTGCCATTCAGTGGGTGGAATTTCTAGGAAAAGGTGAGAATATAAATTCTCAAGTTGCTAACCAATACACCCAAAATGCCTAGTTGTTAAAGGTGCAGCAAACTAACTAATTAACACTCCCCTCGGGTGGGACACATGTTGGACTCGAATAACGCACCCTGTGCGGATTTGAACTCGGGATGTGTTGGCTTTGATATCATCTCAAGTTGCTAAACAATGCACCCAAAATGCCTAAGCGTTAAAGGTGTGGCAAACTAACTACTTAACATAAATAAGTAAAATGGCATAGATACTTTTTATGTGCAACATGTGGACCTATATATTTTTTATTCAGTATCCACGGTCTCCTAATAGTCATATCGTGCAAACATGATCATTCTGCTTTATGTGTACAGACTTTGCTTCTAAAATGAAAAGGAACCTATATTCTTAGTTTGATTCTATTAAGATTAGAGCATTTGACACTGAGGTGTGCCTCATTTGCAAATTTACCAAAAATATTCTGCACCATGCAGTTCTTTCTTTCTTTCTTTTCTATTATTATTATTATTATTATTATTATTATTATTTGCAATGTGACTTATTGGCTAGGATTGATACTTCTACTGTGGTAGTGGTGAATCGATCCCAGGTTGCCCCCTTGATTGTGGTATGCCAATGCCACTGAACTTCAGTGCATTGGCCACTCTGCAGTTATTACTTGGCTTTTGCTGTTTAATGTACCACAAATAACTTTGCTTCTTGAACAAGTCTTTTTCCTAGTAGTTTTGATGCTAGATTCTGTTGCTCTGCTGCCTCTTAAATGTTTCCATTTTAGGATGGGTTCCGAAGCGCTTGATGAAGATATACATTGATCATTGTAAGCAGTTATTTGAGGCACCTAATATGAAGTTACTAATGAAATTATACCACTTGGAGGTAAATTTCTTACAAAGATCACTGTTATTAATCTTGCAAGAGGAATTATAAGATCCTAATACAAAGTATGAAGATAATAAAATCAATTAGAATGCCATAATGTGGAGGCCCCTAAAATGATCCAGATAGGCACTATTTACTAAATCCCAGAGATTTAACTTTGAAAAATTTTATACTATACCCATTTCGTTAACTGTTTGGTTCACTGAACCAAAGGGCCCATTTTCTGGAGAATTAATGAATAAATTACATTTACGGATGCATCAAGACCTTATAATTCCTCACTGTTGAGATCTCTCTTATGCTCTCAAGTTATTTTGACCTAGACCTTTTTTGTTTCTGCTTTTCTAGGTTACAGAAGATGAAATCATTGCATCTGACTGTGACTTGCAAGACATATCAATCTCACCTTTCCTGGATGCACTATGTGAACACAAGACAATTGCCACACTAGACCTGTCTCATAATTCATTAGGTAGAAATTTTCTTTATAATTTTTTATTATTTTATTACACAATTATTGTTAATTTGATTTTCATTTAATGTTCAGATAGAATGAGCATGCATCAATAATTTCTTTTGCATGTTTCTTGAACTCTGATGTATCTCTTTATTTTATTTATTTATTTATGTTTTGAAGTTTCTGCTCATGTGAAAAAGGGTGCACCTGGCAGGTTGGGTTGGGTATTCGCTCAACCAAGCTTGATTCCTTTTGTATGTCTGCAAACCCAAACCCGAACCCAAGCTGCATAAAACCTGGGCATACCTGACTTGAAACTTACTTGAGTGCAACTTGAGTTGGGTTGACTTGGCTTCGATTGGGTGTCTAAATTTATTGGCTTGATTTACTTTTTAAGAGGTTTTAAATTTAGAATGAATATATATATACCATATATAGTATCATTGTGTGTAATATGTATCAGCAACAGCCCATATGAACAAAACAATAGACAAATATGAGAAATAATGGTGAATTCGATGATCCTCCTTTGAGTGTCTCGATCCTTAATATAGATGTTGTAGTTCTACATTCTCTCTCAATTACAGTGATTATAGCAATTACAATCCTAATTAAATCTCCTAATATGGAAAGACACTATTGCATAGCTGTACACTATTGGGTGCTTTGACGAAGTTTAATTTTTCGCATGGTCCTAATTGCATGTGGGCTATGATCCAGTTAACACCTCCCCTCAAATTGATGAGGTAGAGTCAACCAACATCAATTTGCCAACTAAAATTGATGTCATGGTCGTGGAAGCCCTTTGGTAAATATATCGGCCAATTGAAGTCCTTGTAGAAACATGTGGAAGACTAATAGTCTCACGGACATAGTCATCTCGTATGTAATGACGAGCCACTTCCATATGTTTTGTGCATTCATGGAAGATAGGATTTTTAGTAATCCGGATGGCACTAGTATTATCAGGACAGAGAAGAGTAGGATCTGATTGTGGAAATCCAAGCTCAGAGAGAAGACTACGAAGTTAGACAATTTCAGATGATGTTGTAGACATAGCTCGATATTCTGCTTCTGTGGAGGATTTGGAAACTTTATCTTGTTTTTTACACTTTCATGAGATCAAGGAATCCCCTAAGAACATGTACCAACCAGTTGTTAAGCACCGAGTGTCAGGACAGCCAGCCCATATGCAATGAGAGAAGTTGAATTACCCACAAGAAAGAAGAGACCTTGAGATGAGGTGCCAAGAATATACCGAATAATGCGCTGAATAGCAGCGAGATGTAGATGACGAGGTTGTGTCATGAATTGACTAACCAGATTAATTGCATATGAAATATCCAGCCGAGTAATGGTCAAGTAGATCAAGCTCCCGACTAAGCGTCGATATAGCGTGGCATCAAGAAGAAGATCACTAGTATCTTGGCTGAGATTGATATTAACCTTAAGAGGTGTTTCAACGTGAGTGGAGTGCTGAAGGCCTATTATCTTGATAAGATCCAGGGCATATCTAGTATTAGACCTTTCTCGGATTACGTACTTCAAGGCCTAAAAATATGTGAGGGGCCCAAAATGTTTCATATGAAAGGACTCATGAAGTGAGGTTTGAAGATGCTTGATCATGTCAGAGTTTGTGCTTGATATAATGGTGTCATCAACATAAACCAGGAGGATAGTAATCCTGTTTGATGAGAGATGCAGAAACATAGAAGGGTCATAAGCACTTTGAGAGAATTTTAGGTGAAGTAGAGCATTCCAAAATTTTCAGCTTAGGTGCGAGGTGCCTGCTTAAGTCCATAAAGAGATCATCTTAAGCGAGCAACATTACCTGCCAAAGCACTAGTAATTCCTTGAGGATGGTGCATATAAACTTCTTCTTTGAGATTGCTATGAAGAAAAACATTCTTAATATCAAATTGGTAAAGCGGCCATGGGTGAGAGGCAGCAATGGCGAGAATAGTACAAATAGTTCTCATCTTCACAACTGGGGCAAAAATCTCATCATAGTCGATGCCATGTTCTTATCGGTTGCCTAGTGCAACTAGTCGTGCCTTATAGCAATTCAACGAGCCATCTGCCTTAAGTTTGACTGAAAAGACCCATTTGCATCCAATGGGCGTTGCAGAGGTGGGACATGGGACTATATCCCATATATGATTTTTTGTAGTGCGTCTAATTCATCTTGCATAGCCTGCTGCCAACAGTCATGCTTCACTGCTTGTGAATAGGAGTTAGGGATAGCAATGGAAGAGATAGTGGCAAGCAAAGAGGTGTGAGTGAAGCCATATATGTTTGGAGGCCTGGAGAGATGACTAGAATGTCTAAGTTTAGTTGGAGAATGATGCAGCCCTAGGGTTAGGGCTTGCGTGGAGGTGCCTACGCACGTGTCCAAGGACGCTTCGAACGGTCACAAAGACTTCAACACACACACGAGGACGCATTTATCTGGGAAAACCCAATTTTATTAATCAACCAAATCTGAGAATTTCTTCTCTACAATGCCATATATATAGTAAAAGCAAACTTAATGTGTAAGAAAACCCTAGGCTAAAAATGGAAACTTTCCTAATAACAATTTAATTAAAATTCTACTAATAATAATCCTAATCTAAGTTGAAGAGGTGCTGTTGGGGCCTAGACTGCATCATCCTCCCGGGGTTGAAAGAAGAGTTCGTCCTCGAACTCGATGCTGCTTCGGATTGCCAGTGTAAATGTGTTGAACATGAAGGACATCCTTTGTGGCAGCTTTCCAGGAATTCTTCTTTGGTGGATGTGGTTTCTCAGGATGAAGAGTAACTTGCTGTCCACCATGTATGAATGTATAGGTGTTGTCGCGCATACCATGAGTCCCATTCTTGTCATACATCCAAGGATGGCCCAATAAGATATCATCACTATCCATAGGTAGCACATCACACTAGATTGTATCCTTGCAAGTCTTACCAATGGCAAAAGTAACTTTGCAAGTATGTCGAACATGCGCTTGATCACCATTCATTAGCCACTTGACAAAATAAGGACGGTTATGCTTATAAACTTTCAATTGGAGGCGATCAAAAAGAGCTTGGGAGATGAGATTTTCACAACTTCCACTGTCAATAACAACTGTGCAGTTTTGTCCCTGAATTATGCCTGTGGAACGGAAAATATTTTTGCGCAACCACTTATGCTCAACAGTTGGTGAAGCATCCTTGAGGACAATAAGAGCTTCATCTGGGGGCTCTGCATCGATGAATTCAATTTCCGCAGTGGCAATATCTTTGGAATTGTCAATATCCTTAGGATCAGTGTCAGTACCCTTAATATCATCTCGGATATTGTTATCAGCACTTTCAATCTCAATCAAATGTATTTGCTTTGGACAATCTGCTGCTCGATGTCCGTGCTGATGACAATGAAAACAAACCATCTTATTTTGACCTTCAGTCCTAGCAAAAATCTGTCCATTGGATTTAGCTTCTTGTAGAGGGGAATTCTTTGGTTGAACCCATTTGGATTTTTGTACTTGATGATTTGCAATTCCCTCAGCCTTGATAGCATGTTGGATGAGTTCATTGACATTATCAAAATGTTGGAAACCAAGGATATGCTGGATGTCTAGTCTCAATCCATTGAAAAATCTATCAACTACCACATCATCATCTTCATTCAAGCCACAACGCGCTTGCAGAGTCAAAAATTCCTCAGAATATTCAACAACTGTCTTGGACCGTTGTTTCAAATTTTGAAAACTGGAACGGAGATCTCTTGCATAGTTGACAGGGAGGAATTTTTGTTTCAAAATATTTTTTATCTCAGTCCATGTATCAACGGGGTCCATGTTCTGAGTCCTCCGTTTTCTTTGCAATTCAGCCCACCAAGTTGCAGCATAATTACGAAATCTAGTAGCAATCAGTGTGACTTTATGATGCTCAGTCATTGGCTTATGTGCGAAAATATTTTCCACACACACTAACCAATCCATAAATTCAGCGGGTTGTAATTTTCCATCATATTCAGGAATCACAATTTTTATCCCGAATTCTCGATCAGGATTATTGACTGGCGGATCCCGTTGATTTCGAATATTTGCACCATCATCACGGTGGTGATGCACACGCTGATTATTTTCCAAATTTTTCACTCTAATATCCAATTGTTGCAGTGTGGTGTGCATGCTATCAACTTTTGCAGATAATTTTCTAATGGCACTAGCCAAATCTTCAAGTGCAGAAGATGAAGATTCGGCATCCACTTGCTTCTTAGGAGGCATTTTTTTTTCAGAACAAGAAGGTGGGTCGGGTCGGGTTGGACTTGTGAGGAGCCGGACCAACTTAGGCCCGTTTAGAAATCAATGGGTCAGGTTACACTTGCTTGGGTCGGGTGTCGTGCACGTATCTCCCTCTTCCTTGGTTTAGGGTGTCGTGCAGAGAAAAGAAATAAAGAGAGTGGAGGGGAAACTTATCTGCAAGGAGAAACAGAATGGAAGGGGGAATAACAACGGCTTGTGCTCGTCGACGAAGATCGTCTGGAGGTGGTGACGATCGGCAGTGGTGGCGACGACGAAAGCAACTGGATGAGGAGACGATTGGCGGGAGCGTGCTGGATCTAACGCACGACGCAACAGAGACCCTAGCTGCAGTGAGATGCGGCGGCGGATGCTGACGGCGACGATGAAGCCAGAGGAAACCGACGACAATAGAAGCCGCGGTGCCAGTACGTTGTCTTGCCGCTGTCTTTGCTTCTTCTCTCTGCGCTCTCTCTCTCTCCGGCGGGTATGGACTACTACGATCGAGGGTTGAAACAGAAGGCGGGGGTGAAGGGATGGCCGAACAGGGGGTTTGAAGAAAATTTCTGGGTGTGGGGGCGAGGTCGGCAAGTGGGATATCGGTTTGCGGTGGTGGATCAGGGTGAGGGTTACTGATGGGGGTTTGATGGGTTCCGGCGAATGGGTTTTGATACCAGAAGGGGCCAACTGTTATGTATAGGAAAGGGTTACTGATGGGGGTTTGATGGGTTCCGACGAATGGGTTTTGACAGAGGCGTGTGTTTAGGGTTTTGGTTTGGTGTGGGATTTTGGGGATTTGGGTACGGTAAGGGTAGGGTTGCGGATTTGGGAAAGAGGCAGGGAGATGGGTTCCGGTGGTTCGGCTGGGACGGAAGGGTCGTCTGGGTAAGGATTAGGGTTTTGAGATGATGGGGTTTCGAGAGGATGGGGTAATCACGCCGGAAGTGACGACAGTGAGATGGGGTCTGGCCGGCAGATGAATAGGGGTAAGCACGCCGGAAGATCGTGCAGATCCTTCGGCTCTGATACCAATCTGATGCAGCCCTAGGGTTAGGGCTTGCGTAGAGGTGCCTAAGCACGTGTCCAAGGATACTTTGAACGGTCACAAAGACTTCAACACACACACGAGGACGCACCTCTCTGGGAAAACCCAATTCTATTAATCAACCAAATCTGAGAATTTCTTCTCTACAATGCCATATATATAGTAAAAACAAACTTAATGTGCAGGAAAACCCTAGGCTAAAAATGGAAACTTTCATAATAACAATTTAATTAAAATTCTACTAATAATAATCCTAATCTAAGTTGAAGAGGTGCTGTTGGGGCCTAGACTGCATCAGAGAATAACTAACTGCAGGTATAGTTGATGAAGCGGTAACAAGATTAGGTGCTTGTGATGGATCTGGAGGGGAGGAAGTAGTGGAACATCCTTTTGATGCATCATTCACAAATAATGAGTGGAAAAGGAATGTCATTAGTAAAATCTGGCAAGTGAGTAAAAAAGGGCAAAGGTGCATGATGGGTAGAAAAAAAGCTTTGGTTCTCCAAAAAAAAAAAAAAAGAGATTTCGAGAAACACGGATGCGGTTGAGCATGGGATCATAACAGAGATAGACTTTTTAGTGGGAAGCGTAACCAAGGAACACACATTTCACAGATTGAGCAGTTAATTTTGTGCGTTTAAAGGAAGGAAGATGGACAAAACACACACATCAAATATACGCAAGTGAGAGTAAGTGCGTTGTGTGTTGAATAGCCTAAAATATGGAGTTTGATTAAAGAGGTGGGTGGATGGTAGGTGATTGATTAAGTGAACCGCAGTGGCTAATGCTTTTAGCTAAAATTTTGCGAGAATAGAGGATTTTGGGAGAAAAGATCAAGCAGTGTCTAGAAGATGCATGTTCTTATTTTCAGCAATCCTATTCTGGTAAGGAGTATATGGGCATGATTTTTGAGATAAAATCTCTTTTTTTTGCAGAAAATCTTGAAACTGATGTGACATGTATTCCCACCCAGAATCAGACCTAGGATTTTAATGCGAGTAGAAAACTAATCTTTTACATAAGCCAAAAAGTTTTGGAAAACATCAAAGACTTCTGATTTAGAATGCTAGAAATATACCCATGTGAACCAACTATGATCGCTGATAAATGTGACAAAATATTTATAATTTGTATGAGAAGTTATAGGAGTAATTCCCCAAACATCGCTATGAATAATGTCAAAACATTTTGAAGCCATAGTAGATTTCGGAGGAAAATGAAGAACCTTGCTTTTTCCTAGTTTGCAAGCAGAACATTTATTAGAAATGTTACGAAAAGAAATTTTATTGTCATTAATAATTCTATTGCTCAACATCAAAGATAACATTTGTGAATGAGGATGGCCTAATCTATTATGCTAGAGCCTCCAAACAACCTAAGAAGAGAAACAAGAAAACACAGATGGATGTTTATTTTGAGAGGAGAGAGGCACAAGAAGAGGAAAATGGCGTCCACTTTTAGGCCCCGTTGCGATCACCTTCCTTGACACTTGATCCTGCACAACACAACCAGAACGAGAAAAGGAGATATTACAATTATCATCAATCAGTTGGCCAACAGAGAGAAGATTTGTAGTTAAAGATAGAGTGAGAAAAACATTTTTCAAAGGTAATGGATGAACAACATCACCAAGAGCTGTAATGGGAAGTTTTTGACCATCAGTAGTGTGAACTTGTAAATTTTCACTATACTTCTGTACATTGGTCAGATGAGTAGAGGAGGATGTCATGTGATTTGAGGCTCAAGAATCAAGGTACCAAATTGAGGATGAGGGTTGATGGTTGCCTGAAATGCCAAGTGCAAAGAAAGCATTTATGATCATTTGTTGAATGAGCTCAGGGGTGATTGGAGGAGTGGAGCTGGAAGCAGGTGGTGGTGATTCGATGAAGATATGACTGAGGTTGAAGCAATGTTGCAAGAAGAAGCATCGACTGTTGTGTTGGCATGATAGGCTCGAGGAATGCGATTTTGTGGCCTTCTTCTACAATCGGTAATGACATGTCCATTAGCTTTGCAATAATTGCAGAACTTCTGTTTGCATTGCAAGGCATAATGTCCAAAATTCTTGCAGTCATAGCATTGGATTTTACTCAAATTTCTGCCTTGAGAGTTTTCTTTTGAAGTATAAGCAGTGTGGTTGACCTCACTCATAAGTCCCTGAGAGGTAATAGGTGGACGATTTCCAATTGCAACATAGGCTACATCAACAGAATGTTCTGAAGGTTGTTTCAATTCATGTTGAGTTGTTTGACTTTGTTCTTCACGCAGGAGTTCATTAAGACATTTGTCTAAGGATGGAGATGGGACTCTGCTCATAAGATTGGAACGAACAGTCTCATATTCTGGTCTTAATTTCATGAGAAACTGGTCCCTATGACTAGTTTCCTGTACTTGTTTTATCTTAGAGAAGGTTGCTGCAGATACCTTGGAATACTTTATCTCATCGTATTTTGCCCATAAGGTGAGATAACCCGAATAATAGTCTGGGATTGAAGAGGTGCCCTGAGAATATTGAGCAATCTCGAGCTCAAGTTGATACTGACGGGCATATTTCCCTCTATGATACACCTTTGTCAAGTAGTCTCACATATCCTTAGATGTTTTATATGGTTTGAGATTAAGGATATATTGAGGTTCAACAGATCCAAGAATCCAAGTTTGGATCTTGGCATCTTTTGTGTTCCAAGACAGGATTTTTTTTTTTTTTTTCATTCTCTGTAGGTCTTGGGTCAGCTCCTGAGATAAATCCCCACATTTCCTTCCCTTCAAGATATAGTTGAAATTGGTATGGCCTAGATGTGTAATTTTTGCCATTAAATTTAATCAAGGCAATTTCGGTCATCTCCATGCCAGCACAAAGAGATGCAAAACTCAAAAAATAGATTTCAGATGCACTCTAAGGTACCCAGCAGATATAATAACAGGAAATTTGCAGTAATTAAACAGTAACTGTGAAGGTTCAAATCTCTCTGTCAGATTTGCCTAGACAGTGAAGATGTAACGACCCAAGAATCTGGAGTTCTTCAGATTCTTAAGCCGCACTTAGATTTTAATAACAACACCACTTAAATCAAATTCTCATGAGCATCAAGGTCATAAACAATCAAATTTCCTTATATTTCAACTATTATGTAAATTTTATTAGTCTTGATAACACTACTGAATAAGAAAATTTTCTATTTGAGAAAAGGAAAATAATAATAATGTCTAAATCTTGGGCTACTCCCGACTATAAATCTATTCTTTTGCTATTCCGCGCTCTGGATCAGCCACGCATGCCAAAGTCCACCGGCTGATCCCCGTCACTTCCCGTAACTTCCACAACTGCATTACTTGAAGTGAGGCGAATCACTAATCAGTAAAACTGGTGAGTAGAGCAAGAAACATTAAGATAAAGCATATTTCAATCATTCGGGAACATATATATATATTCAATGATATGGTTTCAGTAACATTCTAATCAATTTCTTTCTTGAGTGATTTCCCACTGTGGCATCAACTAATTCCGATACCCCATACGGTGTATCTACATTTCTGTCAACGACATGGTTTGTCATCCACCATGAATGTTGAGCCTGTTCCGATACTCCCAACTGCAGTATCTACATTTCTATTAATAACATGGCTTTTCATGCCACCATGATTGCTAAACCTCTTCCCCTCGACCAACATCCACGAGGGAAGTTCTATACTCAGTGCCAGCAGTTGGTATCACGCTTATTTCAATCATCAATGATAAATTCATTCCAATAATTTTAGTATAGATTCATCTCCACCATAATTGGTTTCATTGTTTTATTCTTTTCTTTGGCCAGTACCACATAACACTGGTTAATCCTCGCCCCACTCCGAGTCGGAGTTGGTACCAGGCTGTGGCATTGCCCGTGTCTTACAATGGAAATAAGTGTTCATCATAAAATTTTTCCACAACTAATTCAAAATATATATGTAATAATTTCAATTGGAAATATCTTATTAGAATGGGCTAAATATTCATTATAATTTTATCAAGGCGTAAGAAATAATCAATTGATACGGAGAGCCCATATAACGTTCAAATAATTAATCACCCACTAATTCAGTAGTTAATTAATATTGGATCCATAACCTACCATGCTGTGAATTTACCATAAAGTCTTAATAGGGTTCTTAGGACATACTAAATAATAAGGGCAAATTGGTAATTTCGGGAAGTATATAAAATCTCCTCCAGGACTTCATCCCCACAATTCCATTCGCGTCGCCTGTATTGTTCGTCAGAGGAGAGTTTCGTTCGTCAGAGGAGGCACCGCCAGGCTCGATTGGAGACGATTGCAGGGTGGGGCCCATCGGTCGGATGCACATGGGACCTGCACCATGGTGGTCGCCCAGGGGTCCATTACCAGATGTAGGGACTTGATCATTCATCAGGTGGGCCACGAGGGGCCACAATCCCTGTCGGTAGAGGCCATCTGCATGATACAGATGAAGCAGTCTTCATCGCTCGGGAAAAAGGGTTTCCGCCAAGCTGCTTGGAAGCCTCAAAACGCAGGGATTCAACGGTCCAAATCGCAAGGGACCAACACCTTTGGGTTCGCCCTACAGTCCACTAGAAGATGTGGGGATGTGATCCTTGATCAGGTGGCCCATAAGAGTTTCGTACTCTCCATCGTGAACCAGTCCCGGAACGACCTGATCTGCAACAAATCCCTCTCCGGTTCTACTCCCTTCCCAATTTGGAACATGAGGTACACAAAACATTAATTAGGGGTTTTATCTACCTTAGGGTCTCCATTAGCAAATCATTGGGGTCTGATCGAAGGGGTTTTTCTACTGATCCATTGATCGGGGCCTGTCGACAGTGACGAAAGGGTTTGGCAGCCATTACAGGGTTGGTCAAAATCATCATTCTGGTGATTAATTCCCATCTCAGTTTCATCACAAAATCTCAAGGCCACAGACTCTTCGAATTCTAATTGTTTTTTTTTTTTTTGTTAGACAATGAAGAATTCTACTCACCTGGTGTAGACGCGTGTTGATCGGGCAGTGGTCGGTCATTCGTCAGTCATCCGCCGCGCGTCCCGCTATTGATCTTCTTCTCCTCCTAACAGATTCACGGCCAAGTCAGTCGTCTTCCCTCTCTCTCTCTCTCTCTATGAAATCTTTACTGTTGTGGTACATCCGATGGGTTTTGCTAATCTGTATATTTATAGTGTTTGGGGAAAAATCCTGTTTGGATACTACAGGGAGTCTTATAGGAAACTTATTCTGAGAGAGGGAGTCTATTGGGACTCCTACGATGGACTTACCAAAAGTCCTGATTCGATGACTTACAAATATTCGAATCATATTAGGACTTCAATCATGGTTTAGACCATCATGGCCCACCCATAAGGCTGGCCCACCAAGACAGGTTGGGTTATTTAGAAGATGACCTAATCTGTTGGTTGACCACCCCAAGCGGCAAACTGCACACAGCTTTTCCACAAATAGAAAGCCCTAGGTACAGGAGTTCCACAATAGCAATTCCACAAACAGCCGCACACAGCTTTGCCTAAAGGAAAGAAAAAAACTGTACACAGTAGTTCACAGAAAAAAAATTGTACACAGCAGTTCAGGCGGCCCAGAACTTCTGGCAAGATCTGTGATTGGGCCCACCAACTGATCCTAATCATAGATCAAATCCTAACATCTTGGGGAGATTCAAGACTACAAATAGCAGCCCAAGTTTGATGTTCATCAGGTATTGATCCATAAATCTAGATGGTTTTGATAGAAACTATCTTGGAAAAATTAGGTAGAGTCGACAAGTGAATAAGGTGATAGAAGCTCCCTTAGATGTTGATGAAAAAATCCAAAAAACCCTTCTAAAATTCCAAGCAATACTGTCGATTAGGGTGACACTGGTTGCTGGTGGAGGCTTGATGATCTGAGAAGCCCCACCTTTGATCACTCACAACTTGTGACGGCAGTGGCCATATGAAGAAGAAACAATAGTAGATCCATGATCTCAGAGGTATATGAGTAAGAGGAGATGACTCTTGTGATGGATTCATTAACAGAGATCATAAAAAGATCTTTTTGCTTCCCTCGATAGCTCTAATACCATATCAACAATAGCCCATAAGAATTAAACAATAGACCAAATATGAGAAGTAATGGTGAATTCGATGATCCATCTTTGACGGTCTCGAATTTTTTATATAGATGTTGTAGTGCTACTTTCTTTATCAATTACAGTGATTACAGTAATTACAATCATAATTAAATCTCCTAATATGGAAAGACACTATATTAAATAGTTGTACACTATTGGGTGCTTTGACCAAGTTTAATTTTTCACATGGGCCTAATTACATGCGGGCTATGACCCGGTTAACAATTTGTATTAGCCTGACTTAAACCTGAACTGGCCGAACCCAATTCACTTTTGGTCACATCAAGCCATGTGGGTTCAGGTTTGGCTTGAAGCCTCGAACTAGGTTGCACCATTACCTGTAATATCCTTACTAGGACTCTTAGGAGAATTATAATTAGACTAAATTAAGGTCATTAGAAGACTAAGAATTTCAAACAGGACTCTCTCTCAAGAATACACTCCTAGTAGGACTCCTTTGAGTTCCAATCACGACTCTCTCTCTCTAGGTGTTTAATTTAAATAGAACAAGTCTGTGTAGTATCCTATTAAAACTCCAAGAGCATAGAAGACTAAGCACAAGCATAAATAGGGGGCTGGTCTCTCCTTTCTCCTTCAACAACCTCCTAAACAGAGGGGGAGAGAGAGAGAGAGAGAGAGAGAGAGAGAGAGAGAGAGAGAGAGAGAGAGAGAGAGAGAAATAATCTAACATGAGTTGTGAAATCTGTAGAAGAAAAAGAAGATCACGAAGAGGACAAGGAGGATTAACAATAGGGTGCATAGTGGATGTTTGGAGTGAGACCGATTACTGCTCGAGCAACGAATTTCTATACAAGGTGAGTAGGATTTCTTATTCTAATAGGTATATAGTAGAAAATCCCACTTACATAGATGATAACAGTGCTGGTATAGCATTTATGAAGCACGGATATGGACACGGATACGACACGACACGGACACGGCGATACGGCAAATCCTAAAAAAGTAGGACACGGATATGGCTAGGATACTGCAAATAATAAATATATATATTTTTATATATAATCATAAAGTTAAAGAATAGTTATATTTTTAGCCAAATTAAAAAGTATAATGTCACAATTAATAAAGAAAAAAACATAATTGATATTGGAAAAATAAAAAATAAAATCTATAATGCATAATGTAATGTAATAGTAGGCCATAAACCCATAGTACATCAATCATCATCAACATCACATGTCACAATTACATCATAATCGAATCAATTTCCTATCACATTGAAAAACAAACTATCACATTGAAAAATAAACTTGGAAAAAAAATGCAGCAATTCTGGAAAAAAAAAAAGCCGCAGTAGTATGGAAATATAGCAGCAGTAGTTCTGAAAAAAAAAAACAAACAAACAAAAGAAAGAAAACAGCAGTAACAGCACAACAGTCCCATGGAAAAAAAAAAAAAAACAGCACTGAAAAAATGAAAAAAACAGCAGCAGCAGTAGTTCGAAAAAAAAAGAAGAAAGAAAACAACAGCCAAAATAAAAAAAAACAGCAGCAGCACAGCAGTCCCATTTAAAAAAAAACAACACTAAAAAAAACATAGCAGCAGCAGCAATTTGAAAAAAAAAAAAAAAGAAAACAACACCAGCAGCAGCACAACAGCAACAGCAAAGTAGTCCCGTGGAAGAAAAAAAAATAGCAGCACTGAAAGATAAAAAAGAAAAAAAGAAAATAGCAACAGCAATAGAACAGCAACAACACAGGAATCCCATGGAAAAAAAAAACAGCAGCAGTAGTAGTTAGATGGAAGAAACAAGGAAAAAGAAAACAACAGTTCGAAAAAAAAAAGAAAGAAAGAAAGCAGTAGCAGCGGCGCAATGGTCAGATGGAAGAAAAAACAGCAATAGCAACAGCAGTAGTTCAAAAAAAGAAAGAAAGAAAACAGTAGCAGCACAGCAGCACTGTAGAGGAAAAAAAACAGTAGCAAAAAAAAAAAAAAAAAAAAAAACAGTACCTGTTCTTCCGCCTCCTCCTCCTTTTTCTTCTTCCATGCGCAGTTGCAGATCTTCCTCATGCATCTTCCAGGCAGATCTTCCTCATGCTCAGATCCTCCATGCGCAAGCGTAGATCTTCCTCACGCTGTCTTCTTCTTCTTCTTCTTTTTCATTTCACTGATGGCGGCGATTCCCCCTTTTCATCTTTTATTTCTCCGTCTCCCAGATGCAGCCGTTTCCCCCCTTTTGATTTTACAAACGAAGAGTGAATATAACATTAGGGTTATAAGTTTAAAAAAATTACATTTACCCCCTTCCTCTTTTTTTTTTCTAATTTTAACCCAAGTTGAGCCGTTTTTAATTATATTTTAGTCCTGCCGTGTCCGAGCCGTGTCCTGCCGTGTCCACTCCATGTCCGAGCTGTTTTCGAAATTTAAAAAATAAAAAAAATTCCAGGACACGTTTTTGGTGTGTCGGACACGTGTCTCGGCGTGTCTGAGCAGTGTCCGTGTCCGACACGTGTCCGACACGGACACGGGAGCCATCTTGGAGTGTCCGTGCTTCATAGTATATAGCATTGTCGAGCCCCCCACGTTGACTTCTATATAAATCAAACTAATGTTGTCAGAAATTGAAGTTTTGGTTTTCTATAGTTAAAACCCTCACTGGAGAAGGTTTTAATGGTGATCGATCCAACAAAAGAAATAGAAATCAAATAAGAAGTGGGTTTTTTCAAAAATCTGGTCGTTAGGAATAGTTTTGGTCGATCAAGGTTGTGGGTGCCCATGCCCCACTTGATGAATGATCAAGTCCCCATATGTTAAAGTGGACCCTTGGGCGACCCTATTGAGGCCAATCCATTTTTGATCCAACCTAATTGGGCCCACAGATCCAAGTCTTGAGTTCTGTCCATGTTAGGAGAAGTCTAGACGACACCTTTATATGGGCATATAACCTTTAGAAAATCTACTTCAGGTGTAGTAACTTAACCACATGGATTTCTATAATGAGTATGCTTCTTGAACAATAATTTAGGCTGCAAAGATTGATTGATTAACAATAGAATGCTACCAGATGTGGATTTTTACAGAATCCAGGTCGTCTGGACATGTTTATGTCGACGATGGTTGCGGGCCCACATGACTCACCTAATGATAGATTTGATCCACAGATCTTATTTGGGCCCAGGGCGACCCTTGAAGCGGGGTTTGATGTGAGTTGGACCGTTGGACCCCACCAGGCCATTACCTTATTCCCACGAGGCGAAAGTCCTCACTAGGTGTTCTTTCAGGGATATATCGGCTTGTATATAAGAGAAAGACTTTGGAATTTTACAGATTGGCCTTGACTTTTATTCCTACAATTACAAAGCCCCTGATACAGAGCCTATATTTTGGTTCACATAGAATAGTTTATAATTATTTTAGAATAGTCCTTGTAGTGACAGGAAATCAAATCTAAACTCTTATTACAGCTGTTTTGTCCATGACTATATACTGAAGGATGATGATATTAAAATCAAACATTAGACTAGGCCCAACAGAGGCTTTGATTGATCTTAGTATATGTTAATTGTTTACTTCGATGAATGATTCTCAATTAAATGTTATTCACTTGTCTAATATGCTGTGTAATTGATATGCAACCAAGACTTTGAATTGATTTATATGATCTATGATCATTAATTGAATTCCTCAATAAGATATGGCCAATGCCACAACTAGGTACCAATTCCGATTTGGAGTGGGGCGAAAACTAACTCAGTGTTATGTGGTAATGGCCAAGGAAGAGAGCAAGTAATGATACCTATTATGATGGAGATGAATCTCGAATAAGCTTATTGAATTTAAACTTAATGATTGAAATAGAGTAACACAAACCGCTAGTACTGAGTATAGAACTTCTCTTGTGGATATTGGTCGAGGAAAGTAGGTTCAACAATATGGTGGTAAGACAAGTCATGTTGTTGACAGAAATGTGGATGCGTCGGTGTGGGAGTATCGGAACATGCTCAACAATCATGGTGGATGATAAGCCATGTTGTTAACAGAAATGTAGATACACTTGTATGAGGTGTCGGAATCATTTGTTGCTTGCGGTGGAAAAATACTCAGGAAAGAATTGATTAAGATATTGCTTTGAACACCATTGTTGAATATATAAATATTCATATGAATATTGAAAATATATTATACTTTAGTGTTTACTTATTCTACTCATTAATGTTACTAATCAGTGGTACGCCCCACTTCAGGCAATGCATTGTAAAAGTTGTGGGAAATGATGGAGATTAGTAGGTGGATTTTGGCATGCGTGGCTGATCCAGCGTGTGAGGAATAATGATTAGAATTGTAGATGAGATTAGCCCAACGTTTAGATATTTTCTCTACTTGATTTAGAGACTGGTCTTTTACTCAATAGCTTTTTTTATGACTTCTAATATACTTAATGATTTAAGTACAATTGAATATGAATGTTTTAGACTTTTATGCTCATTGAAAATTTGATTTATATTGTGTTGTAAATTTGAGTACGTCTTGAGAATCTAAAGAGCTCCAGATTCTTGGGTCGTTACATTACCTTTGACTAGTTACTTTGCCAAACTTAGTTGGGTCCACTAATGTTCTCTTTTGCTTTGGAGCTACCAGGAAATGAAACAATGCTAAAACTCAAACAGATATTCTCATCATCAAGCCATAAATATCGGGGATTGACGTTGGATTTACATTGTAATCGATTTGGGCCAACCGCTCTATTCCAGGTTCTTAACATGTTCTTTCAGATCATGGATTTTTTTTTTTTCAGTTATATATATATATATTTGCAAGTAGGTTTTTGAAAAACTAACCTGTCTCGTGATGCAACTGTTTTATTTGAGCATAACAGAACAAGCAGTCTTAGATTAACAAAAAATCATTTAGTTAATGAGTTTTTGTTATATTGATATGGTTATGATTAGGTTTCCTATTTGTCAAGAGTTGCTAAGCATTGCAATCAAAATGCCTAGGCATTTTAGTTGCGGCAAACAATATACTTAACACTATTGACATCTTTGTTTTCCTTTATAAATAATCATTGTCTTTGCACAATAATGCAGATAAAAAAATCCAGTTAAGATGTAGCCCTAAAATTCCAGCTGTGTGAACCACATCAAATAACAAAATTAGGCCATCCTCTTATAGCTATGGATGATTACTGAAAATAATATAGTTCATTACCTTTGATTTGCTAATAAGCATTCAACGAGATGATTGACTTCTTAGGCATTGTGCTTGCATTTGCACTTCTCATAGCCCAAACTTTCACTATCCTGACTTTCTTTCAAATGATTGTATAATGCTTGGTAACATGTTATTTTGGAGGCATCATCAATAATTGTGATAGAATGTGTCATGCCCCCGAACTGGATTATTGCAGCAATCTGATCTCGGGCCGCTAGATTATGTATTTAAGAAATAAGTATGGTTCTTCCCTAGGGTCCGCTTGTGTGAGGTCTCCATCACAAACATGAACTTTTCGTGGAAGCTTACGTGGCATTGCTACCTAGAGTCCGTGGCCATTGGATTCCATGTCGCACTCCACCGCTTAGCATATATGTGCTATGATACAATGTCCAATCAAATTGGTAGAAGACATAAATAAGAGAATACAGAGCATGACAGTAACTAGGCTGTTCCATTACTCAAAGGTTCCAGTTACAATTATAAAAGTACATTAATTACAACTGCCAAAAAAAAAGGCTAACAATAGCTAGTACAAGCACAATAAACGTAAGTACAACTACTACCCCCAAGATGATACATAGCTCCGTTGCCAAGCTAGACATCTAAATGACATCACTGGCACTATAATCCTCAAATTACCTATAGCTCTGCTGCTGACTTCTTGCACTCCTGCTTAGGGCAAGGGTCGGGATACCTAGAGCACCAAAAGTAGTTAGGTCAGGCACAACGGCCGAGCAGGTGATTAATGTCAAAAATGTAACATGTTTACAACAATATGCATATCAACAGGATAAATAATTAACAGAGAAATCTAGGTAGATCATGCATGAGCAGATACAATAAGCATGTGATAGAATCAAAGTAGTATACAAACATACTGTCCAACGTGTCCTAGCAAAATGGCAATCCACATAGGTTATATTCTCCATAACAGTTGCTCCTGTGTGATTGTTACACACATGTTGAACATAACAGAAATAGAAACAGAACCAATTCCTGGTCGCTGTTCTGTGACCGGAGTGGTAAACAGAAACAAAAACCAACTGCAGCAGTAGTATAAATATAAATCTAAACCCAGACTTAGATTGGCCTAACCAAGTAAGGGTTGAAGTGTAGTGGTGCCTACTCAGGAATCCGAGACAAAACTGGGTAACCAGGAACTACCACAGAGACGGTAGCTAGGGAGAGGGACTACTCTCCAGATCATGCTAAGACAGGCAAAGCAGGCTAATCATGTTGCATAGTCCCACCAAGGTCCAAACCTGGCTAAACAGAGCTTACAGTGTTCAAATCAGGCAAATCAGGTATTTTCGAGTGAAAACGGGCAAAACTGGTAGTTTAGTTTTCAAAATTGGCTAAACAAAATGTCAAAGCTAAAATCTTGCAAATTGGGTATTTTCAGGCAAAATGAGTAAAACTGGTGATTTTAGCTAACAAAGACAAGCGAACTGGAAATTTGAGTTAAAAACCACAATTGAGCCTAGGGTATGGAAATCATTCTGACAGGGAATAGGCGAAGTCCCTAATGCGTGAGGCCTTCTTACTGGTTGACTATGTGTGGTTCTTTTTCCACGGACTGCAGCACATTTGACAGGGAAGACCGGACAGTTGAGGAGCATGCGGAGGAATTCCACTTGCTTGTTGCCTGCAACAATTTGAACGAATTGGAAGAACAGTTGGTGGCACGTTTCACTGATTAATCAAGTGGTTGAGCAGGCCATGACATTCATGAAAGCATTTGATTGAACATATGATGTCCGAACCCATGTGTAGAACTCCCAACTGCACTATGGAGCCAGAGCAGCCTACAGTTTCTAAATTATGCAATTGCTGTGGCTGTTTAGTAAATCACATAGCTACATGGTTGTTTATACAAATATAAATAAAATCGCAGTGCATAAAGATGCACAAAAAAATGGGTCTCCTATGAGTTGTTTGGGCTAGATAGTTGAAGGTCCAGTTGGGTTTGGCAAACCCTACTGTAACCAGTACACCCATGAGTGTGCAGCAAGCAGGCAGGGTCCATTTCTCTATCAGATGGGTCATGTGGGTCCCGTGATGTTGTTGAAAATGCAAGGCTAGACCTCACCAAGTCTGGGAAAGGGGATTTTCATTGGACCAATTAGAATTTTATCCTTAATTAAAATCCAGTTGGGACAAACTAATTAGAAGATTAAAAATCCACCAATTCATCCACCACAAATGCAATTAAGAGATGTAAATCAACTAGGTGACCAAGTGTGAATGCTACGTCTGTGCGTGCTGGCAATTTGAAGATATTCCAATTTGAGCAAATTTCCTAGCACAAGAGTGATAAAACAAAATAAGAATATACCAATCGAGGTAAGAGATAAGAGCATTCGACACATTTAATCTCACGAGGAACACAAGATTTATAGTGGTTCGGTCCAAGACCTACTTCCACTTTCAAGAGCAATCACTCTTGGTTCCACTAAGAGAGGCAACTACACAAGGACACCTCCAATACCATTTTTTGATTTGGTGGTTCGATCCCAAGATCTATTCCACCAAAACAATATATATATATATATATATATTTATACGGTGGTTCGAACACCAAGCTCTACATCCACAAAATGCAATTTTGAGAAGAGTATATGAAGGGGAGCACTAGACTCTAGACAAGTTACATTGGTCTTAAGTGTGCTCTTGAAGGTTGAAAGGAGACCTCCAAGCTTTAACCTCTTCCACAGCTCCTTGGTGAGGTTGATCTTCCTATGAGTGCTCAGCCAATGGAGAAGAGGTTTAGGTCGAGGGAAAGGTAAGGATGTGGCCTAAGATTTGTTTAAGGTCTCCCTAGATGAGGATCTCCACAAAGCACACTTTCAAGCTAATGAGAATACCTATGAGATGCTAAGTGTAGGTGGAGATTGATGTTGGAAGCTTGCTAAATGTTTTTCAAATGGGGGCACAATAGCATGAGAGAGCTCTTAGATTTTTTGCAAAAAGATTGGCTCAAAAGAGAGCTTCTCATATTTATAGACAAGCTCCAATGGATGGATTTTCGGCTAGCTTTTGAAACCCCATGGCTAGCCGAGGGCAAGCCGTGAAGCATTTTGAAAATGCTACATTTCTGGAAATCGAACCGTAAGCCTAAGCTGCGCTAGCCGTGACCTGAAGCTAACTAGCCGTGAGAGCCCAGAAATCAGAAATAAAACAAAGAAATTTTCCTGAAAAACTTTGGGATTTCTAGGGGTCTTGCTAAGATGGTTCTAAGGGTCAATTACCTTTGGCATTCATGGAAGGCTTCCATTTAATGTGATTCGTGCCATTCCTAGCTTGATCTCCCATTGATGATGATGATCTTCTTTGAAATCTTCTTCAAGTGAGCTTCTTGGAGACATGACTTGGACTTTGGCACAGAATTGACAACCAAGGGAGGGTGCAAATCTAACTATGGAACTAACAGTTATTTCTCTGAATTTTCTGCATCTCTGTGCATTACCTGCATCTTTCCCTTCATGTTCTTGGTGTTCTTGATGTTCACATTGAATATCCAACCAAATAGTGTATTTGAATCCCTTCCAAGAGGTTGAATCATGACAGATAGTGTGACAGTCCTGTTACATGGATATTGCAGTCCTTAATAACAACCAGTACACTGTTCCTGGAACCCTTGATATGACTGCCTCAGGTGGTACGAGAGCCATTGCTTCCGTCCGCCGTTGACACCTAATACTTTCTACTGTTGTAGAAGTCCCTGATCCAGCAATGAATCGCGGGGGTAGATGTTAAGGCTTTGAAGCAGGTGCACCACAAGGGGATTTGCAAGGGTACATCGACACCATTGACAACCCATTTGGGGCGACAGGACAACTGTGAGCGATCACCTAGCAACTCACAGATCTAGGAGCCACGAGAACTCCTATGTATTCTAGCGAAGGGGGTTCTAATGGAATTGAGGATGGGCCATGTGCGTCCCGTGATCAATTTCATGGAGTGTTTGAAATGATACCCATTTAGAAATCTTCTGGAATCCTTCAAATTCTTCCTGATTTGTTGTTGATTCCTTCCATTATGTTATTAGGAGCTACCAGTTATTGTTTGGAGGCACAATCTTTGGATGCTATTGCTCGTAATTAGGACATTTTGGCTTTATAGTATTGTAAGGGTCGACTGCTTCACTAGTTTTTGGGAGTTGGCATATTCAAAACATAATAAAAATGTTTTTTCTCTGAATTTTCTGCATCTTTGTGCATTACTTGCATCT
Organism: Sextonia rubra; assembly: GCA_037013555.1. Lineage (NCBI taxonomy): Eukaryota > Viridiplantae > Streptophyta > Magnoliopsida > Laurales > Lauraceae > Sextonia > Sextonia rubra. Next base: position 12,463,141 of record JASUAD010000023.1, read on the forward strand.
GTCCCTTCATGTCTTGGTGTTCACATTGAAGATACAACAAAATAGTGTATTTGAATCCCTAATCCAAGAGGTCGAATCATAGAGGACAGCGTAACTGCCTTGCAGTCCTTAGGAACTACCAATGTATTGTTCCTGGAGCCTTTGACATGACTACGTCGTATAGCCTCCACCCAGGTATTCCATGAGTAGTTGCGGAAGGAAATGAAGGAGGGGCTGGCAATTACCCCTTAATTTTTTCTCCTATAGCAAGACCGACAAAACTTCCAACAGCCATGCCAGAACTATCAAAACTACCCTCCTTGGAGTCAAGGGAATCTACAGCAGACCAATCAATAGAATTAACCACAGAAAAACCAACAGAATGGCCAGAACCAATAAAGGGGATATCCACATAATCCGCCACAGGGGCAAAATTATAATCAAGGAAGGAACAATCAAGGCGGAAATCAGCAGAGACAACAACCTAATGCTAGGGCCAAAGCAATCACTCATCAAGAAGCAGACACGGCAAATAATGTAGTTGAGGGTATGCTCTTTATCTTTGGTACTAAAGCCATTACACTAATTGATTTTGGTTCCACACACAGCTTTGCTTCACATGTGTTTGCTCCGAAACTAAACATGCGACCCTCTAAACTTCTCCAAGCTTTGATTGTATCAACACCCACTGGAGGACAAATGAACACTAGAACCATATTTTATGACTGTCCCCTGAATCATGACAAAGTTGCTATGCCCGCAAACCTAATATTATTACCAATGCATGATTTCAACATTATTTTGGGAATGGATTGCTATCTAAGTATATTGCTGTATTAGATTGTTTCAATAAGATAGTCCACTTCAAATTAAAAGGTTATAAGGATGTGTGTATAGTGGGAACAAGGAGACTAGCGGAGTCTAGGTTTATCTCGGCGATCAAAAATGGGTGCAAGGGATACCTCGCATTTGTCACTGAGGAGAAACAAAAACCTAAGTTGGAAGATATTCCTTTAGTGAGAGAATTTCTTGATGTCTTCCGGGATGACTTACTTGGTTTACCGCCAATACGGGAGGTTGATTTCACTATTGAATTGGTACCAGGAATAGCTCCAGTCTCTAAGGCACCCTACCGCGTGGCACTTGCTGAACTAAGAGAACTAAAAGAGCAGTTGCAGGAATTAATGGACAAGGGATTTATTAAACCTAGTGTCTCACCGTTGGGAGTGCCTGTACTATTTGTTAAGAAAAAGGATGGAACCTTGCGCATGTGCATCGATTACTGACAACTAAATTAGGTCATATTAAGAATAAGTATCCACTCCAACAGATAGATGAATTGTTTGACCAACTTCAAGGTGCAAGATACTTCTCTAAAATTGGTCTGCGGTCTAGATACCATCAACTAATGGTGAGAAATGAGGATATACCTGAGATAGCCTTTCGGATACGGTATGGACATTATGCGTTCCTAGTAATGCTGTTTGGACTAACGAATGCCCCTGCGGTATTCATGGCGCTCTTGAATCAAATTTTCTCCATTCCGCTCAATTGGAGAAACAGAATTTATGTAGCCTACTCCAACATAGTTGGGATAAGGCTTTAATGATGATGATGATTTGGATAGTGGTATTCATTGATGACATTCTAATTTATTCAAAGATGGAAGTGGAGCATGGAGATCACTTGCGCACTACATTGCAATTGTTGAGAGATAATCGGTTATACACAAAGTTGAGTAAATGCGACTTCTGGTTAGCTTAGGTAAATTTCTTAGGTCACATCATCTCGGGAGAAGGATTGTCAGTGGACCTTGCAAATATCGAAGCTATCACTAATTGGAAATGACCAACCACAGTGGCAGAAGTCCGAAGTTTCTTAGGACTCGCAGGATATTACAGATGATTTGTGAAAGGATTTTCTTCCCTCGCGGGACCTTTGGCGCCGCTCATTAGGAAAGATGTCCAGTTTATTTGGGATGACAAATGTGACTTTAGTTTTCAGACACTAAAGGACAAGTTAACTTTGGCACCAATCCTGGCCCTGCCATCTGGCAGTGGTGGTTTTGTGATATTTTGCGACGCGTCACTTCATGGATTGGGATGTTTACTCATCCAGCATGGCAGAGTGATTGCTTATGCATCCAGACAATTGAAGACTCATTAACAAAATTATCCGACCTATGATATAGAATTGGCTGCAGTCGTTTTTACGCTCAAGATTTGGAAACACTACCTGTATAGAGAAGAATTTTAGGTATATACAGATCATAAGAACCTAAAATATGTTTTCTCTCAGAAAGACTTGAACTTAAGGCAATGGTGATGGTTGGAATTTGTAAAAGATTATGATTTCTCCATTTCCTACCATCCTGGTAAAGCGAATGTGGTAGCCGATGCCTTGAGCTGGAAATTAATTCAACTAGCCTGCTTGACAGCGGAATGGAGATTACTAGAGGAGATCAAAGGCTTGGAATTAGATCTTTGGCCCATAAGTGACAAGGTCGTAGTTGGTAATTTCAAAGTTCAACTAGAACTCATACAGCGAATCAAGGATTACCGAAGGGATGATGAGGCACTATTGGGAATTTTCAACAAAATGGATAACAAGCCTGAATTTTTACTCGCTAATGGCACTTTGTATTTCCGAGATAGGCTATGTGTCCTTAATGTTAGGGAGATCAAGGACGAGATATTACGAGAAATCCACCATACTCGATATCCCATTCACCTAGGGAATACCAAGATGTATCAAAACCTCAGAAAACGATTTTGGTGGATTAGTATGAAAAATGACATTTCAGAATTTGTAGGACGGTGTTTAACATGTCAACAAATAAAGGCTGATCATTAGAAGCTGGGAGGATTGTTGCAACCACTTTCCATCCCCAGATGGAAATGGGAGCATATTACTATGGATTTTATGTCGAGATTCCCACGAACCTTCCAGAACAATGAAGTAATTTGGGTTATTGTGGATAATATGGCTAAATCCACACACTTTATTCCTCTTAAGAGTAAAATTTCGATGAAGGAATTAGCACAAAAATATATCAAGGAAATTGTTCGGTTACATGGGATTCCTGTCTCCATTGTTTCAGATAGAGATTCTAGGTTTGTGTCTAACTTTTGGAGGAAACTACAGATGGCTATGGGAACTTAGTTGCATTTTAGTACGGCATATCATCACCAAACCGATGGTCAAACTTAAAGAACCAACCAAAATCTTGAAGATATGTTAGGAGCATGTCACGACCCGAGCCCAGAAATCGGGGTTAGCGAAAAGCTAAACCAGTGACACATGTACTCCCGTGCACGTGCATTCAAACCCAGTCCAGATGCACACACAGAAGGGATCTAACACGTGGGAACTAAGCGTACGCGGAAGCCGGACATATCATAGCAAGCAACAAAGGAAAAGCGGAAGCCACAACAAATGCGGAATGGAAAAGATAAAGCGAAATAAAATACTGGAAACCCAAAGACAAGTCGGAGTACACGACAAAATCAAGATGTACAAATATACAAAGTGACAAGGTCCGAAGTATAAAATACATAGTCCAAAATCCAAAACCAAAAGCCACCGAAGATATGCATGTACGCACTCGGCAGAGATGATCAGGCCCACTCTGCCAAACCGGAGGGTGCCTCTAAACTCGGCCCTGCAGCCTCCTCGACCGCCGGGGAGCTGGGCAAGGGATCTGTGCCTGCAACACCACAGACAACACAATGAATACAACGATCCAGCAAATATAAGTAACAGAGATGAAACACGCATAGTATCAATTTGAATAATGACAGAATAGAAGTTACAGAGTTTCATATTAGTATGCTAAGCAATCGTGCATAGAAGTAAAGCATGATAAGTGAATCAAAACATAGAAATACTGAACTAAGTGGCTACTACATTAACCATATTCTCTCCAATAGAGAGCAGAGCAAAGCAGAGCAGAGGAGAACACCACTGACCGGGCCAGGGTACAAGTGGGTCTCTGTTTCCTGGGTTTCGGGGTCCCAAGACAAAGCGACACTGCAGTGATACAGAGATACAGAGATCTAAGCCAGAGGTAACCCCGTCGGGCATCCTAGGGCTGAGGTTGAGTAGAGCCAGACTAATACCAATCAAATCAAATCCATAGAAAGGGAGATTATCCGCTTTGGACTTACCGATGGCAAAGACCGGATCTTATCCTCACGTATTAATCTCTGGGCAGAGCCATCAGGGAATACCCAATAAATCAGAGATATACAAAGCCAACAAAGCGTAAGCCAAAGCACAACATAGATCAAAGCTTAGTGCGGAACGAAGAATAGAACAGATATACGGGACGAAAGCAAAATGACCTCGTAATGCATAGACATAGATTTGCAGAACAGAGGGCAAAACTGTAAACAATATGCAATGCATCTCAGATTAATACGGAGTCAAGGTTCATTACAAGCCAGCCCTAATCTAGTTGTTCACTGTCACTAACCGTGCATGTTGATGTAGTTTTAAGTTATTCGATGTACCGTTGCCATCTTAGTGTTGCAATGTAATCCTCACGTGCACCGAAGTCTCTTAAACCAACACCCATGGGGAGGTGCTTAACAGTAAATCAACGCTCACATGAATAAGTCACAGCCTAATAAACTATTCATGCGGTCCAAAGAGTCCATTGGGCATGTTTATATGGTTGGTTAACCTGTATTTGAGCCCTACTAAGTCTCACCATTACCCTAAGTTTTATTTCAGATTTGCCATTGCCTTATGGTTTAGCCATGGGTGACCTACAGCTTAGCCGAATACATCTTACGCACTAGCCGTAACATGTCTACGGCTGAACCGTGGTTCCCTTCAGAACACAGCTAAACTGGTTATCTTTCACCTCTGAACTGATACCTCTTACGGCTGAGCTACGGTTCCGTATACGGCTTAGCCGTAGACCAATCCACGGCTTAGCCGTAGCCACACCGTAGGAGTACTGTATCGGAAAAGTTTCGACTGATCAGAGATTTAATTCACGGCTGGGTTACGGTTGGGTCACGGCTAGCTTACGGCTCAGCCATAGGACACTCTACGGTTTAGCCGTAGCCTAGCCGTAGAACAAAAGGGGAAATTTCAAGTCTCTGGAAATCAAGCCGTAGAAGTTTACGGCTTAGCCGTACAACACAGAAACACAAATCGGGCTGAGTACAGAAGTTGGAATTTGGTACAGAAATGTCTCAAAACAAGCTTAATTACTCTCTACAACTTAGAAATTGGCTGTAAAACCTTCTACATCAAGAATAAGAGTGAATCAAAGCAATCAAAGAAACAACCCATATGTGTTACCAAGCCTGTACTTATACTTGCCTCAATGCCTCAAAACTCTGTCAAGTCACCGAATCAAGCTCCAAATCAACTAAAATCAAAGCAAATCAAAGAAATAAACCATGCATGAGATGAAGACACAGCAACAGAGAAAGAGAGGTGCAATTGGAGATGAAGAAGAAAGAACCCACTCACCTCAAGCCACAAAACACAGACAGAGATGAGAGAGAAAGAGGAAGAACCCAATCGAAAATTGGAACCCAAATCATCAACCGAGCAAGAGAAGAGGAGTAAGGAGAAGAGAAGAGAAGAAACGAACGTGGAGTTCTCTAAAGCTTGTTGCATGCAACGTTGAAGCCAAATGAGCAGGGAGTTGGACATCTGGGAGCTGACTCATTATATAGGTTTTGGAAGTTAAGTCAAAGTCCGAAGAGTATAAACTATTTACAGTTTAAGTCATACGAAGGTCCAACTTCTCCAATGTACTCCGAATAGATTTGACACAGTTACAGAAATTGACGAGCTCAACAAAATACACGTGCTGACACCAAGATGATGCAAATATGATGCAAGCAAAGCAAAAGCGAAATTACGAAAAAGGGCTTAGAACTACCTATCTCAGGTCAAAGGTTACTCAACTACCTATCCAAGACCCAAAACCAAGTCCGAACGAAACGATCAACAGAAAAACACACTAATGAGCCACTAATCTGGCTCAAAGGGGATCGGAGTGTTACAGAGCATGTGCCTAAGATTTCAAAGACAGTTGGGACAAATAGTTACCACTTGTGGAATTTGCTTATAATAATAGTTATCATTCAAGCATTCAAATGGCACCTTTTAAGGCGTTGTATAGACGAAATTGTCGAACCTCTATTTGCTGGGAAGAGGTAGGTGACCGAAGAATACTTGGCCTAGATTGGGTGCAAACTTGATGGATAATATCAAGAAAATTAGGGATAGGCTTAAGATTGCTCAAAGCCGATAGCAATGTTATGCCGATAACCGCAGGAGAGAATTGGAATTCGCCGTAGGAAACCGCGTTTTTCTCAAAGTCTCCCCAACCAAAGGAGTTATGAGGTTTGGGAAATGGGGAAAGTTGAGTCCGCATTATTCGAAATTACAGGATGAGTCAGTGATGGAAATGCTTATGAGCTAGCACTGCCACCACAATTGTTAGGTGTACATAATGTTTTTCATGTGTCTATGCTTAAGAAATATAAACCAGATCCATCACATATTATAGACTTCGAGCTACTTCAACTCCAACAAGATTTGTCATATGAAGAGAAACCGGTGGCTATTTTAGAGACGAAGGAAAGAGCCCTGTGGAACAAAATTGTTGGACTAGTTAAATTACTATGGCAACATCATAACCAACTAGAAGCCACGTGGGAGACAAAGGAGGAAGTCCGTGAAAAATATCCACATCTTTTTCCACCAGGTATGATTTAAATTTGGAGGACCAAATTTCCTAAGGAGGGGAGTATTACTCCAAATTTCCTAAGGAGGGGAGTATGTAATAACCTGACCTACCTTTGGTGGGCCAACCTTTACAAGGTGGGCCATACTAGTCCAAACCATGCTTGGAGTCAGACTGGGAGTCTTGGCAACATAATTTTTTTAGTTCAGCTAGGAATTTAATTAGTGGAATTCTTAATTTGATTAGAATACCTACAAGTCATGGATCAGGACTCTTAGTGAGTCCATAGTTAGGCTAGAACAAGGTTATTAGGAGAATGAGAGTCCCAAACAGAGCTCTCTCTCTCAAGAATGCTTTTTCCAATAGGACTTCCCTTGTGTTTCTAAACAGGACTCCTAGTGTATGAACTGACCAAGCACTAGTATAAATAATAGGAACCAAGCTCTTCTTTCCTACACATCAACGATAGAATTTATAAGAGAGAGGGAGAGAGAGTGAAAGACTAATCTCAATTGCGAATTGCTAGAAGAAGAAGAGGATAATAAGAAAAACGAGGAAGATTAATAACGGGACGTGTAACGGATGTCGGATTCAAGACCACTCACTGCTCGAGTAACAAATTTCTATACCAGGTGAGTAGAATTCCTCATCTAAGTTGGCATGGTGTGGCATGATTCCTTTAAGATATGGAATATTGTTGCATAAAGGCTAGATTGACAATTGTAGTATGATTATCAGGCCTTTGAATGCAGTCCTTTGTCTAACCTAGTGGTATCAAGCGAAAGTAGTCGCTGACGACAGGCTAATTGTGGTTTAAAATTCTATTTTGGCGATGATTGATTGGAAGATATGTTTTGTAGAATTAATATGAACCCCAGATAACCTAAATGAAGAATTGTGGTCAGATCAGAGTTTCTAATTACAGCTGAACTGGGATTTTCTCAGTTCAGGTCGTCAAAACAGAGAAAGAAAAGACTGGGTGTGGGGACCTACATGGCCCACCTAATCATTGATCGAGACCCCACATCTTAAAGTGGACCCTTGGGTGACCCTATGTTGGAAGTAGGTGGGTCTCGTGGATAGATTTTCAAAACTTTTGACCCACTTGACACAGGGATCAACTATCCATAAGACCAAAACCCAATCCAGGATGCGTTACCCTCAATCTCGTGACCATGTACAGTAAAAATTATACCAGCACTAAACATCCAAAATAATCTACGACATGGAAGAAGTAGATCATACCTTTGGAGACCCGCAGTGCTCTAATGGACTTCTTCAAGACCTCTTAGCCTTCCACGCTATGACCCCCGAATTGGATTTCTTTTCTCAAGAAGAACGGTGGAATCTTCAGGAGAAAATCCCAACTCGAGACTCCAAGGAACTAGAAGAAAGGAGAGGAGAGTAACTCGCGCAACTCTTGCACGAAAGGGTTTTGGGCGTGAGAGAAACTCTTTTGGACGTCCAAGGATATTTTTTAGACTTCCAAATCTCTCCCATGTCTAATTGAAATAGAAGTCTTACTTCCAAAGCAATTAGCAACTTTCTCCTTTCCGAACTCTTATTTCTAGAGTCCAAGTCGGATTAGTGTTTTCCAATATCTTGGGCTAGCGTAGGGACCACTAGGGATTCCTTAGAAAGCTGGCTCCAACTGGAACACCGCGACCCCACATCTCATGTGCAATCCGGGCCCACAGTTAATTGCAAATAACACCACTATATAAATGCAATTGCACTCCAGTCTTAGGAATAAATTACAATGAAGACCCTAAACTTCCCAATTACCACAAGTAGGCCCCTCTATCGATATCCGTGGATCAATTGGAATAAATCCGTCTCTTCCAATCTAAGTTCCACATCTTATTATCCTTGAGCCCCAATTAATCACAGTAGTCATCAGTACCATCCAATTAACTCTTAATTGAGATGGGTGCGCACTTACTAATGACAAATCCATTAATTGGCACAAGGGGATAATAGAGATAGATTCCATCTTGATCATTCAACGTTCCCACAGTTCTACTACCATATACCCAAGACACCGAGGTGTTAACCTATAGTCGGCCTCACTCATTGGTGACTCAAAGCAAATGAATAGATAGAAACTTGAGTTCGTCAATGTCTCAGGATTGAGAGCCTATTGCTAGGGAATTATGAGAGCATACCTTATTATTGAGACGGAATACCATAAGGTGCATCTCATGGTCCTTCAATACATCCAATGTACCGGCACCATTGATCCAGAATCTTACATTCTGATGATCGAGACAAATCACACTATCTCATAGTGATCAAAGTGCTGCAACTTTATCAAATGAGATGCCCAGTCTCATTACTGGTTGTGAAGCTATTTAAGTATAAGATTTGTGACATATATCTCCCGCGTGTGGATCTCATCCATGCACATATATCACATCTAATATACTAATGGGACCCGGTTCAACTCATGAACCATTATGTCATACGTATTGGTCATGTGCATGAAGTAGTAAAATAACATTCATCTCATGAAAGTAAAGCATGATTTTATTGATAAATAAAGAAATTAATCAATTTATTACATCAACTGATGGATTGAGTCCACAAAAACTAACACCCTAGTGGACCCAATCCGTTTTGGAACCAACCTATCTAGGCCCACAGATCCAAGTCTTGAATTTTGTCTTTGTGAGGTGAAGTTAGAGACGGTAGTTCTGTTTGCAAAATTGTTGATAAAAACCTATTTTTCTTTTGGTGAAAATCTGTGGAAAAGTTTTATGTAGTAATGAAGGAACCCAACTGTGAATTCATCATGGATTGGTTGAGGTTTGGTGTTGTAAATAACCAGAAACCTGGTTTTTTTTTAGATCGGATGATGGTAGTTAATAAGTGTCGTCAGTCCTTGTGGGACCCCATGGCCCACCTGATCAATGGTCCACACTAACCATCATGCAGAGAGCTAATGGGCAACCCTAGGGGACAGGTTCCTTAGTAAGCCCCACCTGTGAGTAGCCACTATCTAGTTGACCAAAGAAGGCCAGGCGAGACCCCCATCTGTGACGAATATGAAGCCTGGGTTTCTGTCAACTTCTACTTTATAAAATAGTTTGCCAAAAATTGCATATAAGTCCCTGAAGTCTATAATAATTTTCAGATGACTCTTTTCACTATTGTTCTTGTAGGAACATGTAGGGGACAATAATGATGGACTATTATAGGAAATCAATAGGCATGATATCTACTATAATAATTACTGAGTTCTTTATATTTGAAATCATCACAACTATAGTACAAACCCTTGAATTTAATGTAAATTAACATGGACCTTTACTGTGTATTTAGGTATATTGGAATATGGCCAATTTGAATTCATGACTTGACTTTATGTTTATTTTATGCAAAATAATTTAGATTCATCAATAAGATATGGAAAATGCCATAGCCTGGTGCCAACTCTGACTCGCAGTGGGGTGAGGACTAACCAGTTTTATGTGGTATTGGCCAAAGGAAAAAGTAAGATGATATAACCAATTATGATGGAGATGGATATCTAACAAAGTTTATCAAATTCGAACATGAAATTGATGTTTGAAATAGAGTAACACAAACCGTTAGCACTGAGTATAGAACTTCTCTCGTGGATGTTGGTCGAGGGAAGTAGGTTCAATAATCATGGTGGTAAGACAGGCTATGTTGTTGACAGAAATGTAAATACTTTAGTATGAGAGTATCGGAACACGCTCAACAATCATGGTGGATGACAAGCCATGCTGTTGACAGAAACGTTGATGCATCCGTATGGGTATCGGAACCTTTTGATGCTTGCGGTGAGAAAAAAAAATACCCAGGAAAGAATTGAGTAAGATATTATTTTTTTTACACCATCATTGAATATATAAATATTCATATGAATGATTGAAAATATGTTATACCTTAATGTTATTTATTCTACTCACCAGTGTTACTGATCAGTGGTTCGCTTCACTTTAGGTAATGCATTCGTAGAGGTTGGGGGAATGACGGAGATCGGCCGGTAGATTTTGGCATGCATGGCTGATCTAGAGCGCGAGGACACATGATTAGATTCATAGATGAGATTAACCCAGCATTTAGAGATTTTCTCTACTTGTTTTAGAGACTTGTCTTTTATTCAATAGCTTTTTTGAGGACCTCTAATATATTTAATGGTTTAAGTATAATTGAATACGACTATTGTTGGACCTTTATGCTCATTGAAAATTGAAATTTGATTATGTTGTATTATTATAAATTTGAGTACGTTTTGAGAATCTGAGGAGCTCTAGATTTTTGGGTCGTTATATTTTTGTAAAGGAGAATTTGGACCTTTATGCTCATTGAAAATTGAAAATTGATTATGTTGTATTATTATAAATTTGAGTACGTTTTGAGAATCTGAAGAGCTCTAGATTTTTGGGTCGTTATATTTTTGTAAAGGAGAACTTTTAAGAAATGGATATGGCAGCTACTTTAATTTTTTTTGTTATTTTGCCTCAAAATTCTTTGCTTTTTGCAAAGAAGAGTGAATTTGAGAAAATATGAGGGCATTTTTGTCTTGTGCATTTTTCTAAAAGATATAAATGTAGCAATCTATTGTTGAGTTGAATGAGTTTTGCTCTTATTCTCTAGAAAACGGGCATCTATGTCTCAACGTCCCTTTCAAGTAGACGTTTTTTGGGTAATCCTATAAGTAGAGTTTCATGAGGTGGGCCTCCTTAGAGAAATTAAAATAGGCTTGAATGAGGATCCTTAGGGTTAATCTATTGAGTGGGGTCCGTTGGAAATGATCTAAATCTTACAAAAGAAATGCCCTATTCTTTATGAAAAATTTAACTCAATATGATCTAGGCCACCGTCAAGTTGGTTCATATGAAATATCTGAATTGTTTTTAGTATTTTATCTAAGTAGTCTAGAAGTCATATGAGTGAAATTCACTATAAAGATTGGTAATTTGAGTGAAATTCGATGGGGGCTATGATGTAACCTTGGTATACATTGTTACACCATTCTTTATTAGCTTAAGCTTTTAGAGTAAGTGGTTGTTTACATGGCAAGGATGACAACGGTAGTGGCGGGCGTAGCGCCCTATTGTAGAAATGCTATGTAGCGGGTGCTAGATAGCAGTAGTGGTGTAGTGGCGGGATTTGAAAAAATTATCAAAAAAATCTAATTTTTTTCAAAAAATTTAGAATATTGGAAAATGATAGAATATGTATTTTTCTTGCAAAAGTAACATAGATAAGGGGGCGTAGCGGTTCCCCCATTGCATGGGGTCCTACATCTCTATATTAATAGAAAATAATAGGAATGATCATTTTTTTTCACTTGTATTCACGTTGCTTGGTTATGTTAACTTAGTAACTAATGGAAGGTTTATAAAAAAACTATGCGATGAAGAAATATCATCAAAATAAAAAATGTATTGAAATTCAAGTCAAAACTCAACACTTAAGAGTTGGAACTTATAAGTGCAATGGTAATGACATAATAATTAATAACTTCATAACAAAAAATCCACTTAAAGAGTATAGAGTTGGTGAAGGACCTTGATTGGTTAGCTCTAATACCAAAGAGAATATCGACTAGGGTATATGACGTTGTCCTCATCCTCCCCATTGTTGTTATCATTTGTAGTGCCACTACCATATTGCATATGCCTATGATGGGGACATCAGATCTGATGGCCCTTGTTCTTATAAGGTCTACCAAAGATCAAGGCGCAGAGTCAATGATCAAGCCGCGTTATGGTTGGATGACTCATACCGGGGCTTTGATTGCAAAGAAATTGTAAATCCACCATTGGTTCATCATCGAGAGGACATCCGATGGTTAGATTTTGCGGAATCTCATTTCTAAAGAAGAGAAGGCCCCATGTGTGCAATTGTCTTGAAGGCCTCACACTGGGAAGTGCCACATGGGAGGAATTAAGAGAGCTTTTGAAGTTTAGAGGGGCCCAAGTTAATTAAAAGAGTCTTAGAAGAATAAAGGGGCCCATGTTTTTTGTTAAATACATGAAGACATAAGAAATGAATAAGAGGGGGCCTGTAACTTAAGTGAAAAAGGGTTCTTACCCTTGGGATTTGTGCGCAAATCCCTTGTGCACAAATCCCAAGGCTATTTGACCCTACTCTCTCCTATTTTCATTTATCTTCTTTTGTTCTTTTAAGTGTGATGATGTCATCAACTCTTCTTAGGGTATTATTAGGGATTGCTATTGTATTCTTCATGGTTATGTTATGTTTATGATATTGAATGAAAAGAAGACTTTTCTTCTACCTTGAGCCTCTGGAGTTTACCTTTTTTTTGAGATCTTCTTTAACGCCTCCGGATCGGAGTTTGTTGAGAGCCCAATAAAGGTATCTTCTATCTTTTTCACTTTTCCGCTTCCAAGAGCACTTTTGATCATTGCCATCTAGATCTAGAATCACCTTGTTACCAAACTTTAGATCTAAACCTTATTACATAGCCTTTTTTTTTTTTAGATTTGAAACTTATATCAGATCTGAACTTTTATTAGATCTAAACCTTTATTAGATCTGAATTTTATTACCATAGACCTTCCATCTAGACCATTGTCCAAATCATTGGATATGCATTATTGGCCTTAAGCAACCTAGAATTTCTATATTCCATTAAGATCCTACCATTTTATTTACAAAAAAAAAAAGGGTTTTACTGCAGGATCTGTGAGATCACCATAGACCTTAGACTTATTGTTCACTTGATATTCAATGTTCTATTTTAATTGGCATGCCTATAACTTGATTTTAATTGTTAATTCAGATTTGATCTCATCATATTGGGGTAGATCTCATATTGTCAGGCATCAGGCTCCTTTATTCAATTTGGTATTGGTGGGCATAGGGATCTTGGAATGCAAAGAAGGCATCATAGGAACTTGGAGGAGGTGTATATCTATATTAAGTTTTACCATAGTCACCATATGAGTAGAACTGTGATAAAGGCTTTATTTTGGGGTGTCTATCAGGACATTACCTAGAGAAGAAGATCTCTTCAGAGGAACTCTCTGCATCAGCTTTAATTCAGCGAGATTCTATCTGTTTTGGTGTTTTTCAAGCATAGAAGGATAGAAGAATTGTGTAAAAATGTTTGGAGAAAAAAAGTAAAGAAATAAGCTTTAATATGTATTTCAAATTTTTTTTGAAATTTAGCTATCAATCATACTCCGTAGTGTCCTCACAACAGCTACTAGAGAAGATAGTGGCGCTAAATCCTATTTAGCATAGCAGCCAAGACCGTTATGCTCGATATAGCGGCTGTTATTTTGATCCATGCAACATGGTATCAGAGTGGAAGGTCGAGTGTCCGAATCCTGGGGCTGTTGTGCCTGGTATTCTCCTATGGAGGGTGTGATCTTTGTGCGGAGCCCTTGTATACTCCCATGGAGGGTGTAATTCCCATGAAGGAGCCTGCATGTGCAGGGGGGGTGGTTGTAACCTTGATATACATTGTTACACCATTCTCAATCAGCTTAAGCTTGAGTAAGTGGTTGTCAACTGACTATACACTACATGGGAAGGCCATTTTTTTAATGATATAGATGTTTCATAAGTGGGCCCACTTATGGAACTCTTCTATGATTCATCATTGTCTCTTCTTTTTTCTTGTCTCTACTAATCTACTACATAGATGATATTGGGGGGCCTTGAAATCATTAGTAGGTCACAAAAGAAGTGATCTATGAGAAATTTTTATCAACTATGATGTAGATCTACTATTTGATCGATCGCTGCAAAAAGTTATAATTTTATCTTAAGTTTGTAACTTTTCTGAAGTTACTATGGAACATTTAAGTGAAAAACTTATAAAGGCTACAAGGAAATGGGTCATTTTTTGAATGATTTAAATTTCTACTAATATTTTGGTTGGTGATTACCAACCCAAACCACCTTTGCCCACATCAAAGGAGGTTGCTATTCTGTTCGACAACATGTCATTTCTAGGATATTCCTCCACATTTCTTCCAAACATCAACTTGCCGACTTGTTTACAAAAACAAAATCACATCATGATTTCTTCATTCACAAATTGCTGCTTCACTCCATTCCACATTAATTTGAAATGAGTGTGGAGATAGAGATGCTATTGTGGGGACTGCTGTTGATAGATAGTGCGAAATGGGCCGAGGTAAAATAGGTGAGCCAATTGGGCCATGTGTCCAATAGTGCTTGAGGGCTTAGATCATTGGTTAGGCAATCCATAAATCTGGTGTACAATTTAAAAAAAGCTCGTTAACTCTAGTTATCATTTAGGATGGTTTTACTCTTGTGATTAGGCTAGTGAGAGTTACCTACCCTAGTTGTATTTTTAACCCTTTTAATCTAGAAAAGAGGTTTTGTGGTACCCAGATAATGTCTGATGCGTTTTTCTTTGTAGTCGTCTTATTTGTTTCTTATTTTTCACAAAATATACTTCCTCCTTTATGAAATGAGTTCCCGGAGGTTAAATGTAATCC
This sequence comes from Sextonia rubra, assembly GCA_037013555.1. Lineage (NCBI taxonomy): Eukaryota > Viridiplantae > Streptophyta > Magnoliopsida > Laurales > Lauraceae > Sextonia > Sextonia rubra. The sequence goes on from JASUAD010000023.1 coordinate 12,478,309, forward strand.
TCTTATAACTTTGAGAAGGTTAATCCCAAAATCTATTTTTCCTTAATTTTTTTTTGTCTGTAGGGTTTTTTTTTAATAATTCTTTTTACATCCATACCAGATATTACTAAGAAGCACATTAATCAAAGTTAAGAAATGCTTTGATCAAACCTGTTTTAGGATACATCCAAATGGGACCTCTCTAAGTAATCAAAATTTAGGAATCTGCAAAATTTACATCTAGTTTGAAAACGCTGAGATATCTTGCATTTTGTCTTAGTAATGCAAAATTTATTATTTAATGCTTTGTCAAATGCTTTGATGCTAGTAGTTTAATGTGATTTATTGTCTTTTCTAAACAGATTTGTGAATGCCCTGAGTTGTTTGCTCGATTAGAAGTGCTAAACTTGTCTGCGAATCGTCTCACTGATTCTTGTGGCTCTTATCTTTCCACAATTTTAGATAATTGCAAAGGTGCGATACTTTTCCATGACGTTTTGTTCACTTAATTTTTTTTGATAATTTTGCTTTTTGGCATTTTTATAGAAACAATTGAACATAATTTATTATAACTACCTGCAATGTAACTGAGCAAATCTTCACCATATGCTCCACAATTGGTGAAAATAGACCAACAGATTAGACAATTGTGAATTGCAACTGGTACGAATATCACTGAGACTGGAGTGATTCTCACCATCAAATCCAACTTATCTTTGTCACATGGTGATCTTGTATTTTTAAACCCTTGTCTGAAGGATATTTTGGGGTGTACTTAATAATTGTGAATGGTCCCTATCAAAAAAGAAAAAAAAAATGAATGGCCTTCCTTGAAAAACTGTGGGCCACATGATGCAAATTTGAACTGCATTCACTAATTCTTCTTTGTTTAAAAGTGAAGAATTCTATGAATGTTCCTTCAATCTCCATCACCATTATTGAACCAAATTGTACTACATGTAGTTGCATGATTGGTTCATTTCAAACTCCCAGTGGATTATTGAAACAAGACAAGTAGCTCGTGATAATTCCTTTGTATTGAGCTCAGTTATATAATAATAGGCTTGCCATATTTGTGATCAAGAAATCTAATCTAGGAGCTAAAAGGGAAAATATAACCAATACAATTGAAAAAGTATTACAACATATTTCCTTTGATCCATGGATTTAGGTTCCATCAGGTTTCCTTGATCTGTTGGGTTGATCTGATTTGATGGATTGACTTGTGTCTTGATACCCAACCCCAACCTGCACCACGCCAGCACCTCAGAGCATCAAGAGCTTAGAAACCAGTTGTAGAAACAACAATAATTGATCACTTGTGGTGAAAAGTCTTCTAGTTGATTACTGAAAGGGATGTAGGATGGTTTTCTAGTGCCATGTTTGACATGATGATGTACGATTGATCTCCATTTTGATGGCACTATCACTGTAGCAGTAGTGTGCTGTGGATGTAGAAGTTTTGACCCCTAAATCATGGGGCAACCAACAGAGCCAGATGATTTCTGCAGCCGTATCAGCTAGGCCTCAATATTCTAGTTCAGCAGAGGATTGAGGAACAACAACTTGTCAGTGTGGACAAGCCATAGCAAGAACTGAGTATCAGTCATACAATGGATACCTTCAAGGAGGAACATGACCACTTGCATCTGGAGCAGTAGAGACAGGTTCAGAATCAGCAGGGGGACCTTTGGGACAATGATGGTGGACTTGTAGAGATTGTTGAACTGGAGAAGATTCAGAAAAGAATAAATCTGGGAAGGATCAAGAGTAAAGCATGTAGGTTTGTCTGGAGAAGAAAAAGTAGGATATGTGTTATATGGGATCTGTTCAAGAAAGGTAAATGTGGCTTTAGGATCATGGCATTTATATTCTTTTTGTTCAATAACATATTAAAAAAAGTACATAAATGGAGGACCGGAGAGACAATTGGGTGCGTTCATGGTTAGGTAAAAGAACAAAACAATTGCATGCAAAAACTTTTAGGATCTGAGAGATTGGATCTAACATGAAACAGTTTTTCATAGGTAGTTAATTGACAAGGAGCTATTGATTAGCAAGGGGCAGCAGCTATTCAGCGAATGAAGTAGGTGCATCGATCGGCATTGAGGAGTTATGAAATTCAAGAGCACCAATAGATTGTATTGCACTATGATTATAAGATAATTGAAAAAGCAATTGGACATTTAAGGTTTACTTGAAATGAGGGGAAAGACTGAATGCACAGTTTAATTTCAAGTGGAGTGCCACCCAGGCTCGATATCACTATCATCATCATTTCTTTGGCAGGGTTTATACTAATATGATCCAAACTCCTATGTTGCACTCCTGTACCCATGGCCTTATCGAAATTGCTGTTGAGTTGTACTTGATTTTCCCTTATCAAATCTAAAAAAAAAACTCTAGAATACTAACCTTGGTAGAGTTGTATGTGATTTTTCCTTACCAATTGGCAAAAATATGTGTTTTTGAAGGCTTGAGAGGTGTTGGAAGTGCTAAGAAAGAAGAGTGGTGGCTAGGGTTTAGAGTAAATAGGTTGGAGTGGGGAAGAAAATGAGAAAAGAAAAAGGGGAAAAGTGGGTTTTAGGGCTTGAAATTCTTGGCTGATATATTGGTCTACACCGATATTATCAAATTATAAGCCGAGATGGCCAATAATTTGGGGATTTTTTTTTATGCCGAGACTGAGCGATACACATCAAATTATTGGCGGCCGCTATCAATTTGTATCGGCCGATATTTTCAACCATGCTTATAATGCTTGCAAACGTTGAGCCTCCTGCCTTAATGCTCGGATTTCATCATGGGCATTGAACTTTTCTTTGTTTTCTATAGTTTGTCCAAAACCGGAATTATAACTTGACGTCTCTGCTACAAATGTGATGTCAACCCTAGGAGGTCAACCAACTAGATCCCAACATGTAACTCTAGTATGACAAGTTCTGCCACAATGAGTTAAATGTAGTTTACCTCGATCAATTCCAGGTGGACCGACTGCGACCACCACTGCCTCCACCTCGACCACCACCACCAACATGGAAACAACCACCACGGTCTCTACCTTGGCCACCATAACCTCAATGTAGCATAGTAGTCACCCGAGGATTTATCTTCTTGTTTAAATTTAGCCAACTAGTTAATTGACAAATTTGTGCATGATTTTTTTTTTAACAGTAAGTTGTCTCAATCGCATTCCACAGTTCATGCATAGCTTTACAATAGCAAAAACTCTTTGAGGTAAGAGGTTCCATAGAGTTCAGAATACATTTCAACACAAGCATATTCTCTGACTTCCAATCCTCATATTTTGGGACCTCCTTGGATGGTTCATTGATTTGACCATTGTTATAACCCAGGCATTTGGCCCCACCTATAGCCATCTTTGGAGAATATTTTCCATTTAACAATTCGACTGCAATGTGAGCATTTTGATTAATGTTTCCAATGGGGTTGAGCACATTTTGGCTTCCATTAGAATCTTCCCCTTTTGTGTTGGAATCATTTTAACCCTCCATATTAATTTAACTTGGTGATTTGTCAAACAAATAGGCATTTTGGTTCCCTTCTCACAAGGGGTGAGCCAGACAACAATTGAACCCTTAATTTCTCACTTAACGTCTCCGATAATTACAACTTCTCTCACACAGATCGCTGAACACGAGACAACCACTAAACAAGCACTGTCGATCAACCAAACACCAACAACTATCTAACTATACTGGTCGACCACTGTCTACCAGAGGATCACACCAACACTTTCAATTGAAGCTATGTGCACTAGCTTCACACTGCAGGCTGCTCCACCACATCATACCGACTGCACCTTGTTTACTGCTGAACCTACATAGGCTGAACTTCACAACAAAACTCCACAGACAATCCTACTGGTGATGCAGGAAGGCCAAGCTGAACCTATACACAGGTTCAGCCAAGGTTTTTTAACTCTTATAATTGGATCTCTCTAGCCCCTAGTCAATTGAAATCCTTAGGCCTTGTTTCTTTAGAAGAATTTCTGATGGATTTTTGGCTTGTTGAGGCTTTTGGGGACATGATGTGATGGGTCTGGTGGAATTTCCAAATGCCATGATCATTTGTAGGAATTTCTGAATTCCAGCCACTTGAAAGGACTCAATTTGCCTTGGGAATTTTAGAATTCCACCTCCTTCACCTTTTGGTGGAATTCCTAGATGCTCAATTACAATGAAGCATCTAGAAATTCCACTGTGTCTAGGAATTTCGGAATTCCTCAGGCATGAATTCTAGGAATTCTAACAAAAGAACAGAATATCTCAAGTTGCTTTGATATCACGTTTTTCTAGGTATGATAATAGAAATTTAATGGTGAATAAAGGAGTTAGAAAAAAAATAGAAGAAGAAGAATATTATGATCCTAAATAGTTATGAGGCTTAATTTGACGTGTTCCATCAGTCCTAGGGTTTTTGGTGTATTAGTTAGGTCCATAATATTTTAGAACAGAGTTGACATCCACATTTTGGGTTCAAGTCATGGAAAAGGGCTACTTGGAGTAGGGTGAGAGCCATAACGCCATCTAAAAAATGTAAGAGGGCTACCTACCGCCAGAGTGTGAGCCGCCTTGGAGAAGCCTACCTGGAGCAAAGTGTGAGCCGTTCTAAGAGGGGGAAAGGGCCATCTACTTTCAGAGCAAGAGCCGCCAAGGATGTTGGTTGCAAAAGTGTGGTGGTTGGTTATATGCCTAATTAATTATGAGACTTAATTTGATGTGGTCCATAAGTCCTAGGGCTTTTTGTGTATTGGTTAGGTCCATAACAAAGAAAAAGATGGACAAAGAAAGAGGTACTATCGATGATTAGGTTTTTCGATGACAGTAAGCCCTTTTTTGTTTTATTAGGAGTTTTTATGCAGATTTACATATACGACCTTGCTCATTTCTAAAACCACATATCAGCCCTGAAGATTCTAATGAATCCATATAAACCCTTTTACTAACTGGAGGACTTATCTTCAACAGAAACTTTACAACATAATCAATGAATCCTAGAAAATGAAGGGCCAATCAACCAAAAAGTGCATAATAATAAGTCCAAATCCAAGCCCGTCTCACATCTCTAAAGAAGAACAATTGTATAACCACCTAAAAATTGCATGACAATAAGACCAAATCCAAGCCCGTCATGAATCTTTAAAGAATGACATTCTTATCTTGGAGAACAATCTCCTTGAATCATACCTAATAAAGTCATTTGAGTACCGGAAAGAATGCAGTTGGGATGAGTTTGATCACCCACAAAGTGAAAACGAAAAAATTCACTTGGAAATAGGAAAAAAAAAGTTATATATGTGTATATATATATATAAGTGATAGGAGAGCATAGTTGTCAATTTCGTGCCATTTCAGCCAAAAATTTCAAAAATTTTCATTTCAGTGAAGTGGCTGGAACGAAATTTTACAATAAACTTCACGTTTCAAATTTCAATCCATTTTGGCCGAAAATTCAGATGTCGGCCAATTTTGGCTGAAACGATTTTTGACATAATCTTGTTTATTTTTTTTATTTTTTTTTACTTTTTCTACATATATACTTTGTTTTTCTTATATTTCCAATGTAATTCTAAATTTTTTTTACTAGAATGGATTAAATCCATAATTATTGTTTTATTTTTTTTATTTTTCAGCATATATATTATTATTTTTATATATTTTCCCCGAAATGTAATTCCGAAAAATTTCCCTAAAATTCTGAATTGTACAGAACTTTTCATTTTGGAGGCCAGACCGAAATGGCGTATGAAACGATAGTGAAAACTATGTAGGAGAGGATGTATGAAATAATTTGGATGTGTAAACACCAGCGTTAGATCTTATTAATGAATTCTTACAATAATGAAATTGCAACCTTATATCTGAAAGGATTACTCTTAAATCCGTTCAAAACCTTTGCAATCATCCTAATTTTAGTGCTCCGAAGAAGCACTTCAAATTCCGTTCCTGTTCACATGTGAGACTTTTACATGCGTGTCTCTATGTTGGATCTGTTTGATTTCAAGTCTTCTATGCTAATGTTAATTCTATGTTTCTTATGCTGATGAATATTTTTGTTCTCCAGCGCTTTATAGCTTAAATATAGAGCAATGTTCTATAACGTCTAGAACTATTCAAAAGGTTGCTGATGCACTGAATGCCGGTTCTGCACTTGCAGAACTTTGTGTAGGTATGTCTCACAGTCTTTGGCCACTGAATTAGCTACTTATTTTATTCAGCTTTCAAGAACTTTTGATGTTTTATTGGCATTTTAACTCTAGACCGTTTGTCAACAGGAAGGAACAATCCCATCTCTGGAAATGCTATGTGTTGTCTATTGTCCAAGCTTTCTATTTTGAAGAGGTGTAGTTCTCAGATCTAATTTTTATCTTGTTATGAGAACGCATAATTGATTCTGTCAGTATGTGATCTATATGTGTGGCCACCTATGACGCCCAGATACGGACACGGGTATGGATATGGACACCGGGAACGAGAGTTCGATACGCCAACTTGAAAATTTCAGGATACAGATACGGGTACGGTATTCCAAAAAATATATAGATATAAATACTTATCTTAGTGCACAAATATTAAGAGGCCCACTGTGTGGATCAAATTTTCAATAAGGTGGGCTTGACAGTATCTTAACATAGAAGAAAATAAAAGAAAGGAAAAAAAAAGTGGGCCAAGTGTCTTGGTTGGCCTAATAGCTCAACATTAAAATAGAAAGAAATAAAAAAAAACCCAATGGGCCCGTTCTCATTAATAAATGCGACGGGTTCTTTTGCCCCATTTGCATCTTTGGGGCATCATCGAACGAAAAAGAAGATGAATGAATGAATAAGAAGAAGAGGAGGCGTACATGGCACCTAAAACTAGAAGCTTGAAGCAGCAACAGTAGCAGAAAACAACATAGTGGTCTACCACCTAGTTGAAGAAGCAACCCGTCAAAACAAAAGCGGTAGCCCTTGTCAGTTTAGTTATCTTCTTCCTCGTTGCCACCTTCTCCTCCTCTTCTCCTTTTTTTGCTTTTCTTTGGATCAAACTAAGAGAAGGCTTATTTAGGAGTAAATTGGTCAAAATGGACAAAATCTGTCGTAATTTTGGGTAAAAAATATTACACGGGCCGTATCTGAGCCGTATTTGCTGTATTCCGTACCCGTATCCGTATCGTATCGGTACGGATTCCACAGGGCATTTGAAGTATCCGGGTATCATAGGTGGCCACTGCCATTTTACTGGTTACAAGCAAGCACACCAGACAATCCAAATTGCATGTCCGCTTTTGGAGGCACATAAACTGGAGGCCTAAATGAATAGATGATTCTAGATGTCCTATTGGTGAGAGTGATCAATGGTTCAAATTCAGTGACCCTTTGTCTATTACTTGAATTGTCTAATCTAAGGCCTATCTAACTGTTGTTCAATGATTTTGATGGTTTGGATTTATATACATTTATGGGATATTCACAGTGGCTGTACTTCTGTATAATTTAGTCATTCTGCTGCAACGTCAATGTTCTCATAATCTCAACATTTGCATGTTCGTAGATTTTCAGAAATAAATCTCAATGGTGTTAAAATAAGCAAATCTACAGTTGATAGCCTTTGCCAATTTGCAAAATCATCAAATTTGTCAGGATTGATGCTTGGGAGTACTTACATTGGAGATGTGAGTTAATCTTAACATTGCATTTTGTCAGTGGATTTTTCTTTGAAGGAGCAAAATGGGAAACTTTTGCCTGTACTTATCAGAGACCTGTGATGTGGCAGGATGGAGCTGTTTATATAACTGAAACATTGTCTAGAGGGCCTCAAGAACTGGTTAAACTTGATTTATCATGTACTGGACTGACTTTCCTTGCTACCAAGAGGATATGTGAGAATATTGTCTTGGCAGGCAGTGTTCTTGAACTGAACCTTGGTGGAAATTCCATCCTGCAAGAGGTTTGCATTCATTTTCACTGCACCATGATTTCTCCTCCTTGTCAGTGATATATTATCTCATGTATTTGCTGCTAGATGGCATTGGAGGATAATTTTATATGCTGCAAAAACTGGTAAAGTGCATATCTTATTTGCTTGAAACTATCATTCAGGATACATAGATGCTTCTGCTGTTCCCATTTAAATGTTGGTATTAAATGCTCCCTCTAAATTGTAAACCTACTTTATATATGGTACCAGCATACAACATACAAGATCACTGATTTTAGTCCTAAAGTGTATTATCATGCGTGGTATGACACACAACATTATAACTTTTACAAGTATTTGGATAGCATAACCTGTTCTTTAATGGTTCTACACACAGAATCCTCTGAGATGACAGCTTAACAAGGAGTTCAGGTTCTTTCATCTTGAAGAAGTAAGATTCCATTTCCATCTAACCAAATGTTGGAAGGGGTTGGTCCTCATCCTATTACTAATGTTTAAAACTTTAGGCTGAAAAAGAAAACCTTGTGTGGCTCATCACAGTATATCCTCAAGATTATGTTTGGCTGTACCACATTTTCTCCAAATGCTGAAAGTCCAGTTTTTCAGTAGAATTTTATGCTTGTTTCATTGTTTTATATATTGAAGTGGTTGTTTTGCTGACTTGATCTGTTTGGTGAGAATTACGAATGAAAATGAATTAAATGATATTCCTGAGGGTGTAGTCTCTATCCTACTTTCCAGCTGTAAGTAATTTACCTTTTTTCATTTATTCATTGTGCTATTATCTGTGAATGAAGACAAAAACATTCTAGTTTCTGTTTGTTCACATTTATGAATCAGTTCAGCATTTGCAATGAATTTGGTGAATTCAATGGCAAGTCCAATTTAAGCATTCTATATTCTCCACACAGTATGCTCCTTATTACACTTACCCAACTTGTAATTTGGATATCCCTCGCTCCTATCCCTACTCAAAGCTTGCTCAGTAGCAATAAAGTCTATTCTTCAGAACTGTACAGAAAAACTCTAGTATAGATTTAAGTGTGCTTTTCTCAGCAATACAAATTAACAAACCTATTTGTGGCGTATGTTTTTATGTCACTGTTTCTATCCTTTTTGCACTGCTGTAGTTTCTAGTCATGTCCTTCGTTAATATTTTTTTAACATTTTTGGCGTGCCTGCTATATCTTCTATACCCTGACTAAAGCTTGAAAGCAGGGTTCCGAGGCACTGGCATCACTCCTTTTGAATCCTCAATGTTGTCTCAAAGTTCTGGTCCTGAACAAATGCTCTCTTGGGCTAACAGGTGTTCTTAAAATAATTCAGGCCGTGGCAGGTAGGTAACCTAGTCCCAACTCAGTTTCACTTGAGTCATTGAAAAAGCATTACTCAATGACCCTTCTGTACATTTGCAGAAAATAACTTGTTGGACGAGCTAAATCTTGCAGAAAATGCTGACTTGGCCAAGGGAAGAACTATAAGCATGCCAAAACATGCGAGCCCCATTTGTTCACTGCCTGACAATGTTCCTATGAAAACATGTGTGCTGGAGGAAGTGGAAACAGCTCAACAAGGCTTATGTACAGCAAATTCTGATGTTGAAGCTCCTTACACTGAAGACAATCCAATCGGGGACCGGACCACCTCATCTGCTTCCAGTGACAATACGAGGTTGTCTCAAAGGAAGGGTCTCTTGGAATCCCAGTTAATTCAAGATCTTGCTGTGGCCATTGGTTTGACAAAACATTTGCAGTTTCTTGATCTAAGCTTTAACGGGTTCTCTATAGAAGTTGCCGAAATACTGCATTCTGCATGGGCCTCAAGTTCATGCGGTAGGTTAGTTCGAAAGCACATTGATGTGAACACAATCCATTTCTCAGTGGAGGGGAAGAACTGTTGTGGGGTCAGGACATGCTGTAAAAGATACTGATGTTTTCATTTAAACGTTTTCTTTTATCTGCCAATCATCAGTAATTTTCATTCAAGATAATTTAGTGAGGTAGCTGTAGCATATCAACCCAAATGATAAATGAAGTTTTGCCTTGAGGGAATACTTCTGCACTTACAATGTGTACGCACTCTTTTTCTTGAAAGAAGAGAACAAAACCGAGAACAGAACCAGAGCTCTACATGATAATAAAAGAAAGATAAAAACACTAAATTCCTAAACATCTTGACATTTTCGTGCGATGAAAATTTCTTGAAAATGATGTTTTATAATATCCTGTCTCAAATGGAGCCATTACATGATTTTCACCCAAGGCGTGACTAACTTTTGGGCCCAAATTTTCTTCTAGTGGAACCAATCCTTTTGACTGTCATATGATGGGTCTTCCGGTGATTTATGGGTCTCATTGTTTTTTTTTTTTTTTTTTTTTTTTGTTGGTGAGGGGGAGGGGGTGGTTTGTTTTGTAAAATATGGGCCTTTTGTGTATAGGGCAGTGTAAGAAAATTTCCCTCTCAATGGACCCACTGAAGATGCATGATGATTGTTAAAGTCCGTTGGATGGAAATATCTACAAGATCTTTCTATGTGAAGAATTTAGACTGCATAAGATCACCCTAACCTTTAAACTATGGCTCTAAATTTTAATGGTTTTAAAGGAATCATTTTCTTATGATTTCAATCCATTGGTTGGAAAATTTGGACTTGTGTGGGCCCCATGGAGGATTTTGGGTGGAAAGGTTATTTGGCTCTGGATGGGCCCCATGTGCTAGAAAAAGGATTGAAAGTAAGGCGTTTTTAAAGTGGGCAGTAGTGAATATCCCTCTAAAAAAGGGGTCCTTCTGCCCCATTTTTACATCAATCAATGGAAGTAAGACAACTCCTCATTGTTCGTTGTGTTGCTTTTGAAATTCACACGAACAGTTACTAGATTCTCACCACTTTCAATGTTTGAATCTTTCTATAAATTTGGATAGAGTGGTCTTAATGAAGGATAAGACTTGGGTTCGTTGGGACGTATCTCTACTCTTTTAAACTATATAATCTAGCAGGAGTTGGACCCACCATCACGTTATGAACATTTATTCAAAATTTTTGTATTGGTTATCCTAGATACCTTATGCTAGCAAGTAGTGGTCCCCATGGGTGGCTGGCCCACCATCACATTATGAGAATTTACTAAAATTTTTGATGTCCTTTATCCTTCCTTCCCTTATACCAATAAGTAGTGGTCCCCACAAGTGGGTTCCACTTGATCATTTCACAATCTAAATATGAAGTATCTGACGAGGTTAAGCATGACCAAGACATGTTGTGTCCCCTAAATTGATGGTTGTGAAAATTTTGAAAATGGGGCTCACTTTCAACAATCCAAGAACTCATCGGACCACTCTTTGCTATGTGATTGAATTGTGAAAAGTTTCTCTCTTTGACATAATCATGGCTATGTCTGTTTGGTAACTTTACTTGCAGTGTGAAGTGAGGTTTAAAAGATAAAGAAAATAAGAGGGGTTAAGGAAAAAAATAATGAAGTTTGTCTTTCAGTAAAAGAAGAATGTAAATTTTTGAATTTTTATATAAAAAATAGATATTTTTTGTCAGTTAGTGGTATAAAAAGTAGCTTTATGACTTTTTAGTGTAAAAAGGTAAAAATATTTTTTTAAAATATGGTACTTTTGATTTGATTCTTTAATTTAGTATGTCTTGAATATGACATTTCATTTCAACTTGCTAGTGAAGTGAATTTACCAAACACACTGAGTTATTTAGAGAAAATGTAAGAGCCCATGTAGAGAAAAAATAGATGACTAATCATTTTTGTGAGAGAAAGAAATCAGGAGTCAATTAAAGCCATTTACTTTCCTCTTTCTTCAAATGACTGCGATTAATAAAACCATATACATACCACTTCTCATTTGGATGCATTTTCAATCTATAGGATATGTGATTGCCAAAAAAGTTCTAGTGTCGATCAATGTGATCAATCCCTCCTCATATGGCCTTTGTATTTGCTGATTATGGAATAATTACAATTGTAAAATCCCATGCTTGTAGGGATTATCTTCTTCTAAAGGATACAAAGATAACAATGAATGTACACACACGTGGGAACTAATTCAATGTGGGTCCCATATTGCATGCATTGATACCCCCTCGAAATTGATAGTGGTGAATCAACCAACATCAATTTTGTTGTGCCCCCAAACTGGGGCGTCGGATTAGAGTTTAATAGTGGGGCTGTTAATGTGTTTAAATCCCCGGGATCAAATCGGAGTGAGTGAGGACTAGATGCCATCACTAACATTTACCATTCGCGGAAGCTTGTGTGACGTCAACCCAATGCTTATTTCATACTTACCAAATAACATAAATCATTAGACTGGAAATTATAAACCTTACAAATACAAATCCAAACAAGTAACTGTAATGTTTCATTAATATCTTTCATTATTTACAAACCAAAATTACATTTATACATATTATAAAACATAACGGTCTGATAGACTGGTACTAACATAGCCCTTCCCAAAATGTGACATAACTCCGATACCCAGCTGGATGTCTAAGTGACATCAGCACTAACATACTTGAAATCATGTGTCTTCATAGCCTTTTCCCATTCCAGTTCAGCTTGATGTCTAAGTGACATCGGCACTAACATACTTGAAATCACATGTGTCTTCGTAGCCTCTTTCCACTCCAGTTCAAGGGCAAGGGTATCAATACCTGAACATCAAGGTGATAGGGTAACATGCGACGATTTGGCAAGAGATTTAACACAATATCCAATACAATTGCAGCAATGTATAGAGCATGTGACAGTATAATAAGGTCGTAAGAAGGCAATGGACAAGTTAAACTAGGCATGTTGTGCAATCTTATAAAGAAATGTGCATAATCGAATCAGAATGATAAGATAAGCAAGATATTACCACAACACTAGTTTGGCTAATCACATTATGATGCAGGCCATATGGGCTCCGTCCGAAGATCTATAGCCGCAGGCCCAAGATCAATACAGCCCAGTAGATTAGAATAAATTATATTATTAATAGTTATTCTAGTTGCTTCTTAATATTTGGCAATTCCACTCTTACCACTCATATCTGCATCAATTAGGTGATATCCCCGCCTATCAGAATAATAATCGTACTCCACCAGTGGGTTATCCACCAAATCAGAATAATTCTCAATATAATCGTGCTTCACCAGCGAGTTATCATCTACCTCCGAAACATCAGCACAATCACCCCAATCAGCGTCCTTTTGCTCAAAATCAAAGGGGGACAATGCCACCAGCGCAAGATATGCGGAATCATAGACCTCCTTGTCAGGATTGACGAACTGATGGTTGTTATCAATGTGGTCAACCAAGGCACTTTGCTAATGCATGCCCTCAGGTTCGCAATCTTTATTATTGTGATGAAGATCCTCATTCATCAGAAGAATATGACGAGCATCTTGAAATGGAGCCCCCTCCTAACCACATCCAATTAGAAGCTCAACTGGATCCACAGCTAGAGGCTCAATTTGATCCTCCTCCTCATGCCACTACCAGTGCAAAAGAAGGTGGTCCTGTCCTTATTATACGTAGACTTCTCCTCACCAATGAGCAAGAAGAAGCTGATTGGCGACGACCTTCAATCTTCAAAACACGCGTGAGATGCAAAGGTAAGTCATGCAATTTAACTGTTGATGGAGGAAGTGCAATGAATACTGTTTCACAGGAAGTGATCACTAAGCTCAATTTGCCTATTGAAAAGCACCCAAAGCCTTACAAGGTTGCTTGGGTAGATGATCATTCAATCCCTATGACCCATCATTGCTTGGTTCATTTTAAAATTGGCATATATAAAGATGGCATATGGTGCGATATTATTCCCATGAATATTGCTTACATTCTACCTGGACGACCTTGGTTATATGATCGAGAGGTACATACTGATCAGAAAAAGCAGATTCATTCTTTTAAATGGAAGGGACAAGTGGTGGATCTCCTTCCTTTGCCTCCATTGACATCCTCTTCGACTGTTTCTACCACCCCATCAAACCCTCATGTTCTCTCTATTAGGAAGTTTGAAATGGAAAGCAAAGACCAAGGAATTATTTATGCTCTTGTTCCTAAAGAAACCCAATAAGCAGATGACAAACCAGCAGGATTCTACACCACCAGAAATTAAGTCATTGCTCCATGACTTTCAAGATTTGATTCCAACAGAGCTTCCCAATGAGCTATCTCCTATGCGAGACATACAGCATGCCATTGATTTAGTCCATAGATCTACTCTTCCTAATTTACCTGCTTATCGCATAAGCCCCGCTGAGCATGCTGAATTGTGAAGACAGATTGAAGACTTACTCAAGAAGAGTTATATTCAAGAAAGCATGTGTCCTTGTGCAGTTTCAGCCTTCTTAACACCGAAGAAAGATGGTTCTTGGCGAATGTGCGTTGATAGCCGAGCAATTAACAAGATTAGCATCAAATATTGGTTTCCAATTCCCTGAGTGGACGACATGCTTGATATGATGTCTGGATTTTCTGTCTTTTCCAAAATTGATCTCAAGAGCGGATATCACCAACTCTGTATTAGGCCTGGAGATGAATGGAAAACAGCATTCAAAACCAAAGATGGATTATACGAATGGTTGGTCATGTCGTTCGGTTTATCGAATGTTCCCAGTATTTTTATAAGAGTGATGACTCAGCTTCTATGGCCTTTTCTTGGTAAATTTGTTGTGGAATATTTTGATGATATTTGATCTTCAGCAAATCAAAAGAAGCTCATCTCGATTACCTGAGGCATGTCATGTGTGCACTTTGAATAGAAAATTTTTATATTAATTTGAAGAAGTGTACATTTTTTAGTTCCAAAGTCGTATTTTTGGGCATTGTTGTCTCGGCTCAAGGAGTTGAACCTGATCCAGATAAAGTCAAGGCAATCATTAATTGGCCCATTCCCACTTATATACATGAGGTACGCAGCTTTCATGGTTCGGCTACCTTTTATAGGAGGTTCATTTGTAATTTCAGTACCATGATGGCCCCTATAACTAACTGCATGAAAAAATGAGAGTTCACTTAGGCTAATGCCGGCTCTCGAGCCTTTGAGCAGATTAAGCGGAAAATGACCGAAGCACCGGTTTTAAAACTTCCTGACTTCGACAAGGTCTTCGAAGTTAGTTGTGATGCTTCCCACGTCGGTATTGGTGGAGTCTTAAGTCAAAACGATCATCTAGTTGCTTATTTCAGTGAGAAGTTAAATGACTCCCGTAAGAAGTATATTGTTTATGATCTGGAGTATTATGCAGTAGTTCAAGCTCTTTGTTATTGGCGTCATTATCTCATCGGAAAAGAGTTTGTTTTATAATCTGACCATGAAGCCTTGCAACACCTGAATTCTCAAAAAAAGATGAGCGCCAATCATGTTAAATGGAGTGCATACCTACAGGAGTTTACTTTTGTTTTGCGTCATAAATCTGGCATGAAAAATAAAGTCGCAGATGCTTTGAGTTGTCGAACTCACATTCTTACGACAATTTCTGTCAATATTCCTGGCTTTGAAGAAATACGCAAAGAATATGCTGCTGATCATGACTTTGGTCGCATTTATATAGATCTTCTAAATGGTGAAGTTTCAGAACATCCAAAGTTTTCCCTTCATGATGGATATCTCTTTCGTGGAAATCAGTAATGTCTGCCCGCTATATCTATTCGTGAATTTGTGATACGTGAATTACATGGTGGCGGATCTAGTGGACATTTTGGGCGTGATAAAACATTGCTATTGTGGAAGATTGTTTCTTTTGGCCACGCTTAAAGACAGTTGTTGCCCGAATTTGTGAATTATGCAGAGTATGCCAACTTGCAAAAGGTCAAAAGAAGAATACAGGTTTGTATCAGCCCTTTCCTATTCCACATGCATCTTGGCAAGATTTGAGCATGGATTTTGTCTTGGGCTTACCAAAAACAGCGAGAAAGGTAGATTTTGTATTTGTTGTTGTGGATCGTTTCTAAAAAATGGCACATTTTATTTTTTGTTTTCACATAGCAGATGCCAAGAAGATTGCAATTCTTTTCTTTAAAGAAGTTGTTCGTCTACATGGCCTTCCTAAGATAATAGTATCTGACAGAGATACAAAGTTCATGAGTTTCTTTTGAAAGACTTTATGGCACATGATGCGCACAAAGCTCGAATACTCAAGTGCCTATCATCCACAAACTGATGGCCAAACAGAGGTTGTCAATCGCAGTTTAGGAAATCTTCTTCGATGCCTTATTGGAGGACATGTTGCTTCACGGGATCTTCTTTTACCCATGGCGGAGTTCGCCTATAATAATTCTGTCAACAGAACAATAGGGAGATCACCATTTGAAGTTGTCACTGGTGTCAAGCCACATCTTCCTATTGATTTAAGTCCATTACCAGTAGACTCTAGGTCAAATCCGGATGCAGAACAGTTTGCACAACATATGAAGGATGTTCATGATGAAGTTTGCTGGCAAATCGCTACAAGTACTGAAGCATTTAAAAGGCATGCGGATTCTTGCAAACGCCATGTTGAGTTTGCCGCAGGTGATATGGTAATGGTTCGTTTGAAACCCGAATGATTTCCTGCAAGTAAATACAAGAAATTACATCCACGAAGTGCAAGTCCTTTTAAGATTCTGAAGAAAATCAGTTCCAATGCATATGTTTTCGATCTTCCTTTAGACATCAATATTAGTTCCACATTTAATGTTGAAGATTTGACATTTTATCATGGGCATCACAATGATGAATCTTTTGAGGAACAAGCTCTTCGCGTCCCTCTCCATCAATTTCCTCCAGACAAAATTGAAGATGTTTTTGATGATCAGATCATTTCAATCAAGAATGGAGGATTTCACAAGTTCCTTGTCAAGTGGAAAAGCAAACCATTCTCTGAAGCTATCTGGATTACGGTCACAGATTTTTAACGGATCAATCCTGATTTATATAAGTAGTACCAAGCTAGCAACTCGCAGGAGTCGAGTTTCAACTCGCCGGAGTCGAGTTTTTCCAAGCCGGGGAGAGCTGATGCAGGCCATATGAATGGGCCCCGTCTGAAAGTCTATAACCACAAGCCTAAAATCAATACAGCCCAGTAGATTAGAATATATTATATTATTAATAGTTATTCTAGTTGCTTTCTTAATATTTGGCAATTCCACTCATATTTGGTTTGGGACTTCTTATTTGTTTATAATTAGTTGTTTCCTTTCTTATATGATGTTTTAGTTATAAATAAGGATGTAATCTCTTCATGGGATAAGACATTGATATTGAATAAAGAGTTTGAGTTTGGTTCTCAGTTGAGAGAGTTTATTTGTTTTTAGTGAGACATCTAGATATTCTATCTCTAAGCCGTTAGGCTTGGAGATTAGCCTATTAGCTAATCTTCTTCCCTTGCGCTACTTCACATTAGCTATATTCTCCATCACAGTGCACTTACGTTATAGTGACACAGCAATACACTTACAATGTAGTGCACGCCCAACACAGTACACTCTTACTGCTATTGTAAACTAGAGATAGGGTGATAAAAATAATCCCTCCAAACTGAAGCTTGAGGGGTGAACAGAGAACCATCTGTAGAGAACAATCTAAACCCAGGACTCGGTTTGGCCTACCCAAACTGGGGTCGAAGCCTAGTGGTGCCGATTCGAGAAGTCAATGAAAATCAGTGAACTGGACTTGTAAGGGAGCAATACCGAAGTGAGGATCTATTTGCAAGACAATATTCAAAACAGAACCCACAATGTACATTTGAATAGTCCTCAGGGTTAGCGATAACTATATGGTACATAACAGTGGCAATACGGTACTTATGAGGTCGAGTAAGGCAACCACACGATTTCCTAGTTAAAATAGGTGAAATCAGTCCTTTTTAATCCAAAATGGTCCATTACCTTGGCTTTACAGTATTGAAAGAAACCTTATAAACTGGAAACTATTGGACAACATTTTTGCATGGAATTGTGTGCCCCAAAATGAGTAAGAGGATATAAGGTGGATTTGATGTTCAAGGGTGGACTTGGTGGCCAATGCTCCCCTACTAATCCTTGGAACACCCTAACCTAGGATCCAGTCGGTCAAGGGTCTCCGATTGCGGCACAAAAGCTTGACGTTGATCCCCACACGACTTTCGAACCTAACCAACCCATCTTTGTCTGGGTACGGAAAATGTATGGGGTAGTTAGCATGCACGTGAGTGACATGAGTGTAGTACAGTGAAGACAGATGAAACGAGCATGTATAAACAGTAGAATACCACCTAACATTCATTTTAGGTATCTGAGTTGTCTTGAGCATGGTAGAGTATTCATGAAATGCCATTACACAAATTTAAGGTATGGATGTTAGCTTTAAGTTCATCTTGAGGTTCAATCATGTGGGGGACATCCTTACACCGTAAATGGTCAACATTTGGTTCACGAACATTCGACTTGCACCTCTGAAACAACTCAAGGGTGTTATACAATCCAAAACTTCTCAATTCAAGGTTCGGAGTTCAGTCCAAGTGAGTCCAAGTTAAGTCACTAACAAAAGCTCCTAAGTTAAGTGATTCTACATCATGAATCACCATCATTTAACCCCTAATTGGTGGATTGAAGGAGGCATTGATCGCCCAAATTAAAGTCCTAGATGTCCAAGAATATGCCCTCAAAATATTGGAGGAAACATACTAGAAAGAGGGGGAGAAATCCCTTGAAATGGCCCATTTGGTCACCACAGGGGCAGTGACCCAAAGGGATTCAGTCACTAGCCCTTTGCCCTGTGCTCTGGCCAGACACTGCCAGTGGTGCAGTGATCGAATGGGATTCGGTCACTACACTTATGGCAGTGCAAACCCCTGAGTTTGGCATGATCTTAAGTTCGGTTTTCCCTCAAATTTTGAGGATTCTCTAAGGTAATGTTCAGCAATATTTAGGGGCCTCGCAAGCCTAATGTAAACAAGAATTAGGTTCACCAAATTACGTCATTTCATTAAGTTAGAACCATGACAACACTTTCCATTAAAAAAAAAAAAAAAAGAACCATGACAACACTAAGGAACATAGAGAGTTGTGATCAAGCATCAGATGTAGACAATGCAATGCATAGAGACAATGGGTTTAATCACTTGCCTCAATCAAGATTAGGCCACAAACAAGCCTCTAATACCTTCAAGACAATTGAATTCCACCTAAGCAAGAAAACCCACAAAAAGACTCATAAATCTATGGAAAAATGGGAAAGAATAGAACCCATAGCTTGCATGTTGGACTGAGGGCTCTTCAAGACATGCTTAGCCCAAATCTAGAAGAAAGAAGGAGATATCTTACCTTTAACAACCCTATCCAGCAAGAAATCCACAAATGGAGGGGCTGCCCTTGATGGAATTGCTTGAAAATAGTAGCAATGGAAAGAATGAGATGAGAGTAAGATAATGGTGAGATGTACCTTAGGCTTTGGTGTAGTTGGGAGGGAGAAATGGAAGAGAAAAGTGAAGAAGAAGAGAAGAATGGAGGAGCTGCTGCTCGTTCTCAGCTGGGGGAGAAACGACGACATAAAGGAGAGGAAGATGGGTCTCCTATCTATATGTTAGAGTGGGGCCTACTAACTTAACTTGTTCGGGCTATATCTTGCGAACTGTAACTTGAATCGACTTGCCATAAGAGGAAAAACTTCAGGAAATAAATCTTTCTAATGAGCCATAAATTGACATAGTTTGTAGAAGTTGGAATTTGACCTGATTTTGGGGGTTTGACCTCTTTTGACTTTGGCTACAAAATGTAAGTGGAACGATGGGTTAAACAAATCCGAATGGATTCGGACAAAACAAAAAACTTGTAGAGCATAATTTAATCTATCAAATGGAGTTGAGACATGAATTTTCTATCACACCCCCAAAATGGGGCGTCGAATTAAAATTTAATAATGCTCGGGTGTTTGTGAATTGGAATCCTCAGGATCGAATTCACGTGTATGATGATGAAGCCCCATCACTAATAAGTTAATTCGTAGAAGATTACATGGTATTGCAACTTGAAGTTCGTGGTCTTTTGATTCCATGCCACAATCCAGTGCATATTTCATACTTACCAAGACAAACATAAATACTCATACTAGTAATCATAACTTCACAAGATAATGAGCCAGACAAGTAACCAGGGAGTTTCATTAATTACCTTTCAATATTTAAAATTCCAATGTACATTCATGGGGCCATTCGGACGCTGGCCCTGAGTGGCCATTCTAGTCACTTCAGAGTGCAATGGCTAATCCACCTCTTTTTGCAATATTTGGTGCTTGAATTCTCCAAAATCTTGAGTCATTTTTTAGGCAACCTCCAGCGATTCTCTTGAGCATTAAAGGATTGAATTTTAACACTAAATTGGGCTTCAAAACCACCACATTTAATTATCTAAACAATTAACAAAGTGAGGAAAATATTAAGAAAAGCATGACTAATATATGGGAATCATGAAATAATCAAGCAATACAACATGATAGTGAAAATAATGACTTGCCTTAGTCTTCAATGGTCTAAAACATTCCTCTCATGCCTTCCAATCCATAAATCCAACCTAAACAAGAAAATCCCCAAAATAGACTTGAAATGGTCAAAATTAGAAAAATTAGTGAAGAGATGGAAAAACTCTTTGCATGTCAGATTAAAGCCCCATTTGGACGTGCTCTACCTGAATCTAGAAAAAAGTGGAGGAGATCTTTGCATGGCTGATCAGCAAGAAGATCTTCAAAAGAGGGGCTGCCCAAGTGGGATTTGCAAGAAAACACACCAGTAGAGAGAGGAGAAGGAGAGGAAGAAGATGAGAAGACCAAACTCAAAGTTTGGTGGAGTTTGGAGGGAAATTGGATGAGGAAAGAAAGTGGAAAGAAGGAGAAAAAAGGCTTATGCCTCTTCATTTCAGCTGAGAAGGAATGAGAATGGGGAACAAGAGATAGAGGGCTCATATAAGTGATGAAGTGTGGGCCCCACAACTTAAACATTTTATATTAACTTGAGATTTTTTGATCGAATCGCAACCCTATAAGAGAAAAAGTTCGTGCAATTAAATGAGCTTTCCTATGAGCTCAATATTGACATGGTTTGGGAAAGTAGGAATTTTGACCTATTTTGGCTTAGGCGACCGAATTGATGAAAAAAAGGGTTTTATAAATTTGAATGGACTCGGACAAAGCATAAAAGTTGAAGAACATGATGGATTTGGGACAAGAAATTCTAAAAATTACATACACCCCTTAGAATTTCTCAAAATTGTAATTTGGCCCATAATGTCACTTCACTTAGCCCAAACACACTCCAAATTTCCTAAAGCAACTGAAAACACATTCTAGCCCCAAACTAAGTTGGTCCACATCTAAAAACACCCATAAAACTAATAATTATAACTAATTAGCCATAATTATTCTTAATTAGCCTTAAATACATATAATGATGGGTTGGGTCTCAACATTTTCAGAATTTACAAATGCCGTTACACTTTTTTTTGAATTTACAAATTAGCCCCTAAAGTCATGTGACTTGGCTAGAACATGTTCAATTATTTTTCAAAGATGCTCAAAACATGTTCGAACCCAAAACTAAGTTGGTCCACATCCAATGCACCCATAAAATTCCATAACTTAATAATTACCCTTAATTAAGCCTAAATATATATAACTTTGGGTTGGGTTTTTACAAATTTGTCAACAAAGAATTGATCAACACGGAAGAGCTTTGGTAAAGATGTCAGTGACTCAAAGATCTGTAGTCACATGGCAGAGAGTAATTTGCTTATCATGATAGGCTTCATGAATGTAGTGGCAATCAACTTCAATATGTAGTGTTCTTTCGTAGTAAAACAAATGATTTGTGGCAATTTGAACTGCTCTTGTATTATCAGCATGTAAAGGAGTGGTAGCGTTTTGGGGAAAATGAATCTCCTTTAATAAACATCATAACCAAATCACGTCAGAGCATGCAGTTGACATTGAATGATATTTGACTTCAATAGAGGATTAGGATACTCTATCTTTCTTTTTACATTTCCATGAGATGAAAGAATTTCCAAGATAGACACAACATCTGGTTGTAGAATGACAAGTATCGGGATATCTGGCCTAACCTGTGTCATAGTAGGCAATCAATGTCAAATTTGAATGAGCCAGAAAGAAAATGCCATGCTCTTGTGTCCCTAAGAGAAAGCAAATGATTTGCTTGACAGCTAACATGTGAATATGTGTGGGTTTAGTCATGAATTGACTAACCATGTTTACAGTATGAGAAATATGTGGTTGAGTGATTGTTAAGTAAATAAGACTTCCAACAAGCTTTCAATAGATTGTAGGATATTCAAGAAGGTTACCATCTTGTTTTCTGTGCTTCACATTTACTTCAAATCGAGTATCAACTGTAGTGGTAATTTGCAACTGAGCTTGAGTAATGAGATCTTTGGTGTACTTAAGTTGATTAATAAATAGCCCTCCCTTGATAGTATGCACTTCTAGTCCCAAAAAATATGGAAGAGGACCTAAATCTTTCATATGAAAGGTAGCATAAGGTCCTTTTGTACTTGAAGAATACCATTAGGATCTATCCCTAAGATGATAATGTCATAAACATATACACATAGTACAGTTAGGCCATGTGATGTCCGACGAAAGAAAAGAGAATAGTCATACTTGCTTTGCTGAAATCCGACACGAATAAGAGTGTTATGAATATATCCATACCATGCTCTAGGTGCTTGCTTTAATCCATACAGGGATTGATGTAAATGACAAATGCTTTTTCTTATTAATTCGTAAGGCCAAGAGGAAGTCTCATATAGACTTCTTCTTGAATATCTCCATGGAAAAAAGCATTTTTGATGTTCATTTGAAACAAAGGCCATGATTGGGATGCAACAAGAGCTATGAGAATTCATATTATTGTTATTTTAGCAACTAAAACAAAAGTATCATCATAGTTGACCCCATATTCTTGGCGGTTATGTAATACCACTATACAAGCTTAATATTTATCCAAAGATACATTCGGTTTCAGCTTGATAATGTAGATCCATTTACAGCTGATGGGCTTGGCATGAGATGGACATGGAATGATGTCCAATGTATGATTTTGTTGGAGAGCTATGAGTTCTTCCATCATAGCCTAGTGCCAAGAAAGATTCTTTATAGCCTGTGAGTAAGTGTCAGGGATAGAGATGGTAGATTAAGTGGCATATAATGATAAACGATCTAGGGGACATGTTTGACAAGTAGACCTTCGAAGTATGGGGCAGGAGCGGGGCGGGGCAGGTGCAAGAGGAGGTGCCAAGTCAAGTGTTAGGAGAGGTTGTCCAGTTGTAGTAGAATCTTGTGATTGTTGCCTCACATACCAGCCCAGGTTTAGTAGGGGCATCAGAAAAAAAAATGGTAAAAAGGAGATGTTTTCAGTGGCATGAGTGTATTTGAGTTTGAAAGAAATATTGTTTCTAACAAAATACTACATTCAGCGGCAGACCCAAGTATCTCCACGTAGGTATGACTGCATCGGCATGATTCGAAAAATTGTAAAAATTAAACCTTAAAAATTATTATTTTAGAATTTAACTTCTTTACCCTACCATTATTTGTACCACCCAAATGAAAATCCTGGGTCTACCATTGACTACATTGCGAGAGATTTGAATGCGATGGATGTTAGGATTATAACAATGACAATTCTTTTGATTTGAAGCATATCATAGGAATGCACATTTTACTTAATGAGCTGAGAGTTTATCTTGCTCATGAGCGGGTAGACGGACAAAACACAAAGCCAAAAGTTTGAATGAGTTCATAGGATGGTTAGGTAGCAAAGAGGCGGAAGTACGGGGATTGATTTTGAAGTGTTGGTGATGGAAGATGATTAATAAGATGTACATCGGTTGAAAGAGCTTCTACGCAGAAGGTGGATGGGACTAATGAGTCAATAAGCAACGTTCTAACAACATCAAGAAGGTTTCTTCCGCTTCGCAACAACATTATGCTATGGAGTATAGGGACATATGTGTTGGGAAATAATACCTTTAGATTGAAGAAATTCTTGAAAATGAGAAGAAACATATCCCCCCTAAATCTGAAGGAAAAACTCTTATAGTTTTGGGAAATTGATTTTCAGTAAGGGCAAGAAAGTTTTTAAAGATATCTAGGACCTCAAATTTGGCATGCAAAAAATATATACAAGTGAACTTAATCATCAACAAATGTGACAAAATACTTGTACTGGGTGTGTGCGATAGTAGGTGCAATATCGCAAACATCTAAATGAACTAAATCAAAACAATTTGTACTGATGTCCTTATGAGTAAGAAAAAGGAAGTGTCTTACTTTGACAAGTTTACTAGTAGAGTAATAAAAAAAGGTGTCTTTGAGTAAACAAGAAGCTTTATTGATAATCAAACCATTCTTCAACAAAAACATTAATTTTAGTGCATTTGGATGTCCAAGACGCTTATGCCAAAGTTGACAATCATTATTAACAAAAAAATAAATAACTTTAAATAATCAGAATAAAGGAACATCCCTAGCTAGTGTAGTGATTTGGAGAAGAAACATCCTTCCACATTTAGGACCCTTACTTATCATCTTCTTCGATTCTTGATCCTGCACAAGACAACTAGATGGGGAAAATGAGACAGCACATTTATTTTCAATAAGATGGCCAACAGAGGAAAGATTAATCCATTGTGTAAGAGATAATATCTTGGATCTTAGGTGGGCGTTTCGAGGAAAAGGTCAAAGACCTCACCAATTGACTAATCCATTGAATTAAAGATCACGTATCGGGGTGAGTTCGGATTAAATCCGACCTAAGGTGCCTAGCTTGGATTTATGGATCTAGTTCGTCAAACTCAAGCGACAGGCAGTCATGCATCTTGCTCGGGCATTGTTGCTCAAACAACATGGATCTAAGGAAGGGGAAGCAAAATGTGCCACGCGTAGAGATTAGGGGCCCCACGTTCCCCCCAACGATGAACTGGGAGCTTAATTCGAACGTGGGGAGGTGGAAGGATAAGATAAAATCGCCCATTCCCTTGATGGTTGCAAGAGCAGTGATTAAGGAGGAGTAGAGGGGGATAGATGTCAACCAATCCGTCATCTTCAAAAACCGTCAACACAAGTTTATAAAAGTGAGACCATCCAAACAAAGAAGGGTAAGCTCTGGCATCTAAAGGACATCAACACTTATTGTGATTATACCATTTCTGACCTTTTTTGACTAAGGCATTGGATGACCATTGGCTGGAATCCTTTTGGCCAGCGGCTACTCACTGTTTTTTTTTTCTGTACATGGTTGAATCAATTATCATTACCAGCTTGGCAGAGTAGCGGGATCATCATCCTTCTTCCCACCAATCTAGACTACAAAATTCGACCCTACAATTATAAACAAAAAAAGAAATAAAACTAAATAATGAAAATAAAGGAACATCCTTAGCCGATGTAATGATTTGGGGAGGAAACATCCTTCCACATTTAGGACTCTTCCCTATCACCTTCCTCGGTTCCTGATCTTGTATATGACAACCAGATAACGAAAATGAGACAACACATTTATTTTCAACAAGATGGCCAACTGAGAAAAGATTAGAAGACAAATGAATTGAATAGAAAAAATTTCTCAATGGTAAAGAATGATCAATATGTCCAAAGGCAATGATGGGAATTTTGTTAGCATTAGCAATGTGAATATTCATTTTACCATCATATTTTTGAATATTTTTCAGATTGACAATGGAATAAGTCACGTAATTCGATGCACCAGGATCCATATACCAAATAGATTTTTAGATGACTTACCAGATAGACCAAGAGTAAAAAAAAAACAGCTTGAATCATTGTCATACCAATTCAGGGGGTTAAGGAAGATCCTTGTTGAAATGACACACTTGAGGCAGGGGTTGTACTAGAAGATCCTCCAACTTCAACAGTATAGGCTCTGTCGTTTCTATTCTGTGGTCGCTTCCGACATTCGGATATGACATGCCCTTGTTTCTTACAATAATTGTAAACATTCTTCTTGCATTCAGTAGCTATGTACCCATATCCTTTATAGTAGTAGCACTGAGCACTTTATTATTCATATCACGATACTTGGTTTGGGTAGCAAATGTAACCTCATGTGTATTAGCAGAAGCTCCTTTTTTTTTTTTTTTCCAAGAATGCTTGAGTTAATAAGCGTTGCTCTTCCCTGAGCAATTCACTAAGACAGTCACCTAGAAATGGGATTTTTTCTTGGTTTGAAAGGTTGGTGCGAACAATTTTAAAATCCCGCCACAACTTCTCTAGGAATTGATCTTGTTGACTGCTTTCATGATATTTTTGAAGAGTTGATAGTCCTTCAGAAGTGGTGGCATAAACTAGATCCTAAAATTCAGTCCACAATTCCATAAAACCAGAGTAGTTTTCTTGAACAGATTTGTTTCCTTGTTTATATTCAGATATGTCAAACTCCAGTTGGTATTTATGGCAACATTATCTATATGATAGATCATTTTGAGATAATAGCACATCCCTTTTGCTGTGTTACAAGGCCTCAAATTCAAAATAAGATTTTGGTCAACAGAACTCAAAATCCATGTCATTATTTTTTCACCATTAATTTCCCACTAGGTTATTTTGGATGTGTCCGAAGAGTCTTCTGAGATAGTAGGCTACTGAGTGGTGCCATTAATGTGGCCCCAGAGATTCTTTCCCTCAAGAATATTTTCAATTGAAATTCCCAAGAAAAATAATTTTTCCATTAAATTTAACGGAGAGAATTTTAGATTTTTATGCCATTGAAAATTTGATGCAAAAAATTATACTTTGATAGTGTAGAATGGCTAACCTGGTGTCTGATGGAATCTTGTGTCACACACATCAGAGTATATAACCAGAAAACCTCTACCACATCTATAGATTGTCTGATATGCCGAGATGTCAAGACATGGAATAATATAAAATCAGAATTGAAAAAGACCCTTGATCAGTCCAAGCGGATCTATTTGGGCTCGGATTCGTGACGGGCTGCAACAATGAGAAGAGGTGGAAAAAAAAAAATCTGTGATGGCTCTGAGCAGTCAACTGTACACAAGGGTGACTTAAACACGAATCCTATGTGCTGGTCCAAAGTGTTGACAAAAGTCCAAGATGCCGAACTTGGAAAAGATGAAGTTGAAGATGACGTTAATCTCAAGATCTGGTTTCGGTAAAGATTTGAGTCTGAAACGAAAAGTACCTGGAATACCAAACTCTACCTGAAGAAGACTGAAGGTGGACAACAGTTTTTGGTCCTTGAATCATTGACATAAACTGCAACCACGATACTCTACGCGAGGATGGAGAACAATTCCGATCTCTTTCTTATGTACCAAGGAGTCCTATTGATTTTAGGTCTCTGATACCATATCAATCTGAAGGATATGTGATTGCCAGAAAAACCGAGTGTCGATCAATGTTGTTGAATGAAGAAAGTTGCAAGAAAATATAGATGAAAACCCAAATAAGAAAGTAGTCGGACAAGCCAAATCAAGACCGAACATAGTCAAAGTTCATCAAACTAAGTTCATCAAACCAGGGTTCAAACAGATCAAGGAAAAGGTTAAAAAGGTTCTCTTGAAGTTTTGAAAGAAATAAAGATCAAAATGCCCAAAAAATTAGTCAAAATGGGAAATAGCCGACTGCACAGTGCAGTAACCAATGTAACAAGGCAGTAGCTGATGGAGGCAGGTAGTAGCCGAATGCAGAAAGGAAACTGCCGATCCATACGGCTTAGCCAGATTTAGTCAAGTTACGAAATCGCTTATTTCAAGCTCATCAGAATGATTCAAGGGGTTTAAATCTTAGTTGACAACTAAGAAAAGTTGACCCGACAAGAGTAATTGACTGCACAAGAAACGTTGACCAGACATGAGTAATTGACTGCATAAAAGCACAATCGGCTACCCCCCTTGAAATCCAGTTTTTCAACTTAAATCTCTCCCTTCCACAAATGGATGGTGAGACTTTCAAGCCTATTGTTGGTGGGTAAAAACTACATTCTCTTTTTCCAAGCCACGGGCATTGGTTCCAACCTTGACAACAATCCCTAGGTTCTTTCCCAAGGAGAAAGAGGAGAATGATTGAGAGGAATGAGGGCATTCTTCCTCTCAAGAAGCTAGCATTCTTGCTCCTACTCCAGCCGAGTTCTCTCTCTAAAGCAACAGTCTACGTTTGCAACAACCTTGCTCTTCCTTTATAGAATTGTGAGAGTAATAGTTTATCTCTTCTTTCCTTTTTACAGCATCTTCCTCTAGATCTATGTCTCTTCCCTCATGCTTAGGAACTATTCCTTCATTAGACGGATCGAATTATCCTGAATGGTTAGACATGTTGTCGTTAACTATAACTTTTCTAGACTTAGAAATGGCCTTAGATGAGCCCATGCCTCTTGTGCCTACCGAACAGAGTTCTGAATATGAAAAGGCCAAATATGATCAGTGGCACAGATGTGATAAGAAATGCCAAAAGATTATTCTGACTTTAGTTTCTAAGAGTATTAGGAGATCGTTTGATCAAGGAAAACATGCCAAGGAGCTCTTAGAAGAAATTAAGTCACAATTTGAAGTGACCAACAAGGCATTAGGTGCCACTTTAATGAACAAATTAACTAACATGCAATACGATGGGACGAAGGGGGTTAGGAAACATATCCTACTCATGTCTAACCTAGCATCTATGTTAAAAGATGTAGACATGAATATCTTTGATGGATATTTGATTCAATTCATTCTGGACTCCCTTCCCCCTGCATTTGGCCCATTTAAGATAACATGCAATTAGAGCTCTAGTCGGTGGACCATAATTGAGTTGATCGCAAGATGTGATCAAGAAGAAAAGAGGCTTAAAGCCGAGTGGCAACTTCAGGTAAATATTGTCTCCCATGCTAAGGGAAGGAAAGGTCCTAAAAATTTCAAAAATAATGCCAACACACCCAAGGTAGATTCGAAATGCCAGAAACCAGTGAAGAGAAAAGGAAAGAAAGCATCCGAAAAATGTCACTTTTGTGGCAAGAAAGGACATTTCAATAAGGACTGCCTCAAAATGAAGAGTTGGTTTGAGAAAAGAGGTAAACAAAGAAATTTATATCTTGTATGTGAAATCAATATTATTGATGTCCCATCTAATACATGGTAGGTCGATTCTGGTGCAACCGTTCACATTTCTGGTTGTATGCAGGGATTCCTTTCAACCCGGAGGCCAAGTGATGGGGAGCTAGCCATCGTTATGGGAAACCAGAATGAGACAAGAGTCGAGGCAGTAGGCACGTATAGGCTGGTGCTAGATACAGGATTCGTTCTGGATCTGCTGAACACCTTCTATGTTCTTAATATTTCCTGAAATTTGGTTTCTATTTCAAAGTTAGATGTAAAAGGATATGTATTTAACTTTGATCGAGGATCTTTGAAACTTTTTTACAGTAATATAATGATTGGTAGTGGTTTACTATATGATGGCTTGTATAAGTTAAGGTTAGATACTTTATACACACAATCACTAACTACACACTATGTTACTTATGGGATGAATGTTGGCATGAAGAGAGAACTAATAAAAAAGAATTCCCCTAAGTTGTGGCATAAACAATTAGGACACATCTCGAAAGAGAGGATATTGAGATTGGTGAAGGATGGGTTATTACCTGTCACAACCTAAGCCCAGGGTTCGGGGGTTAGCAAAAGCCAAACCTAATGACACACGTACTCCCGTGCCTGTACACGTAGACCGAGTCTAAATGCACACGCACAAGGGAACATTCACACGTGCCAAACATGTACGCGGAAGCTGTAAATATCAGAAACATCAAACTAACAGGGCAAGAAGAGGATACCAAGAACGAACTGACATAATTCCATATGAAAGTCTTACAAAAAGAACAAAATAACATATACAATCATGACATATACACAAATGAGCAAATCCTCAAAACAAGACTCCAATGATGCATGCCAAGAACGCTCTCCCGTGGAGTGATCACATCCACTCCTCTAGGCCTGATGGGGCCCCGAGGGTCTCATCTGGAGTCTGGCCGACCGGCGAGGGTTCGGCAGGGGTATCTGGGCCTGCAACACCAAAAACAACTGTGAATACGAAGATTCAGCAAAGTATAAACTATAGCAAGTTAACACACGCTGTGTCTAATAGAATAAAGAACGTCATGTAAATTAAAGAAAGCATTTTCGTATACTAGGCTGTCATGCAAGAAAGAAATATGCTAAGTGAATCAATGAATACATGCTGTGTACATAACTAGTGGCTCCTACATTACCATATGCTCCCAAAAGAGGGATCTTATAACATGCAAAGAACACCATTGTCCGGGCCAGGGTACAATGGGTCTCGGTTTCCTGGGGTCTGGTTCCCCAAGACGTATCCTTACTGCAGCAAATCTATATAACTATACCAAATTCACCCCGTCGGGATCCTAAGGCTGAGGCTAAGTAGTGCCTGACCATACAGAGTCAATCATGAAAACCCTGAGTAGATCGTGACAACATATCATATGTGCATATCTGTGAGTGAACATATCATACATGCATACTCAAGGTAAGGAATCACAATGTGAAGGTAACGGAATATAAGTAATCATGTCAGAGCGTTGAGATCAATGATCGAATGCAATATGTTATGCAACAAATTATGCGAAATCGAATCATCTTGATTTACAAACCAATTCTAATCTAATTATCCGGTGTTTCTAACCGTGCATGATGATGTAGTTTTAAGTTATTCGATGCACCGTTGTCTCGTGTTGCATTGAATCTAGCAGTGCACGAAGTCCCTTAAACCAACACCCATGGGGAGGTGCTTAACATCCGGATAATGAACATGAATGATTCGCAGCCCTCGAGATCATTCACGCGTTGTATCACATTCCGTTGGGCAGGTTTAGGTGCTCTACATTCTATCATGAAGGCCATATCGGTCTTTCCCTTACATCTATCCTTGTCCTTTCTTATTCTAGTGTGGATACGGCTCAGCCGTGTGTGTGCTACGGCTTAGCCGTGTGTGTTCTACTGCTTAGCCGTGGCTAGGCCATAGAAGGTCTGTCAAGTTGAGTACTCTCAGTTATTCCAGAAAATGCACCCTGTATTGATCTACGGCAGGGCCACGGCTGAGCTTCGGCTTAGCCATGCCCGAGCCGTAGAGGAAAACTGGGTTTTTATCCTCTCTAGACTTTGAGCCGTAAGTGCCATACGGCTTAGCCGTACCTGCACGAAGTCAAATTTCTGAAACACATACAGAATGCCTGTAACACCATCCAATTTGCAATTCTCCAATGGAGATAGACAAGTACTGAATCAATGAGTATCAAATGGGCTGTAAACACATTTTTCCATATCAATTCGTGTAAACTAACCAAATCAATTGCATACCAACATGGGTTCTCACAAGTTATGGTTATACTTGCCTTAATTGGAATTCAATTGCACAACTTGTTGTCCTTAAGCCCAAACACAACCTAACACAAATCAAAACAACATACATGCATGAGGAATGGAAAGAAATCCACAACATAGACACACCATGCAACAATGGAAACAAGAAGGAGAAGAACTAGAGGAAAGAGATGAGAGAATGGAAGGGTTTCCAACTCACCTTACATGCAAGAACCACACGTCCCTCAACTCCTCAATTGAGCTTGATCGATGGAGGAGAGAATTCAAGAGAGAAGAGAGAACTCCACGTGCACAGTGAGGAGAAATGAAAATGAGAGAGAGAACGTGGGTTCTTGGTCGATGGATGAGTGTATATATAAGTTAGTGGGTTGTTCAAATTACAATAAGGGCCAAGTTAGAATGCTATTTTCAGTTTGAGTCAAATCCGGGTCCAATGGAATCACACGACATCGGTTGCAAACGACGTAGTTACGAAAGTTGACGAGCTCAACGAAAGACACGTGTTGACATCAAGATGATGCAAAAATGACCATGTCTTAGAAAAGCTAAAATTACGAAAAAGGGCTTGGTCTATTTAATCCAAGTCAAACTCAACCCAACTACCTATCCATGACCTGTAACGAAAAGAAAAACACAACAAAACACGATTAGCAACGAAAACAAGATTAACTAGCCGCTAAACGAGGTCAAGCTGGGTCGGAGTGTTACATTACTAACCCTTGATTTCACTAACTTTGGTGTCTGTGTTGACTGTATTAAAGGAAAACAAACTCAAACAGTCAAGAAAACTGCCACGCGAGGTTCTGAACTTCTGCAGTTAATTCATATGGATGTTTGTGGAAAAAGAGATATACCTTGTCTTACAAGAGAACAATATTTCATTACCTTTATAGATGACTACTCATGCTTTGGTTATGTCTATCTCATTAAAGAAAAGTCTGATACTTTTACTATGTTCGAAATATTTAAAGCAGAAGTAGAAAAACAATTAGATAGAAAGATCAAAATTGTGAGATCAGATTAAGGTGGTGAGTATTATGGTAGGTACATTGAAACAGGTCGTAACCCAGGCCCATTTGCTAGATTCCTAAAATCCGAAGGTATTGTTGCCCAATATACAATGCCTGAAATACCTCAGCAAAATGGAGTAGCTGAAAGAAGGAATAGGACTATTTTAGATATGGTTAGGAGTATGGTTAATAATACATCATTACCCACGTTTATGTGGGGTGGCGCACTAAAGATGGTCATGTATATTTTAAACAGAGTTCCTACTAAAGTAGTTCCTAAAACTCTTTTTGAGTTATGAACTGGTAGAAAACCCAGCTTAAACCATTTCCGAGTCTGGGGATGTCCATCTGAAGTGCGGGTTTATAATCCATAAGAAAAGAAGTTAGACCCTAGAACAGTAAGCGGATGCTTTATAGGTTATCCAGAGAGGTCTAAAGGGTATCGATTTTACTATCTTAATCATTCAACAAGAATAGTTGAGTCCAATAATGCCAAGTTTTTGGAGAATCATGATCACAATGGGAGTAGTGAGGCTAGAAATATTGAATACAAGGAGATCAGAGATGAGCCTCAGTCCTCTTCTCAAGGTGGATTAATGATTCCACTTGATATAGAGGTTTTCTCAGAACGATCTGTTGATCCGATTCCTCAATATACACAACCAACTCTTGAAATGCAACCACCTATTATTGAAGAACATCTGGAGGAATTGAGAAGGTCAACTCGTATGAGAAGACCAGCTATTTCAGATGATTATATTATGTATCTCGAAGAATCAGATATTGGAATTAAAGAAGATTCGAAGACTCTTAGAGAGGCAATAGAAAGTGAAAATTCTGATAAGTGGTTAGACGCTATGAACAAAGAGTTAGAATCCATGGCTATAAACAAAGTCTGGGATCTCTTGAACTACTTGAAGGGTCCAAAATAGTTGGTTGTAAATGGGTCTTTAAGACCAAAAGAGACACTAAAGGGAAAGTTGAACATTTTAAGGCCCGACTTATAGCAAAAGGATTTACTCAGAAAGAAGGTATCGATTATCATGAAACCTACTCTTCGGTGTCTAAGAAAGATTCATTTAGAATTGTTATGGCACTTGTAGCTCATTATGACCTAGAGTTATATTAGATGGATGTAAAAACTGCCTTCTTAAATGGGAATCTAGATGAATAAGTGTATATGGAATAACCAGAAGGGTTTGTTCAATAAGGTAATGAAAGGAAACTGGTTTGTAAATTAAAGAAATTGACATACGGGCTAAAACAAGCTTCCAGACAGTGGTACTTAAAATTTAATCATGTTATTACATCTTTCGGTTTTACTGAAAATCTAGTTGATCATTGTATTTATCTTAAGATTAGTGGGAGCAAGTTTCTTATTTTAGTCTTGTATGTAGATGATATTTTACTAGCCAGTAATGACCTAAGTGTAATTCGAGAAACTAAAACATATCTTGAGAATAATTTTAATATGAAAGATATGTGTGAAGTAACCTTTGTATTAGGAATCAAGATATTTAGAGATCAATCTCGAGGATTACTTAGGTTGAGTCAAGAAGCCTATGTCAAAACTATTCTCAAAACTTTCAGAGTGGAAAGTAGCAGACCACAAAATGCACCTATTACTAAGGGAGACAAGTTTAGTAAGGAACAATACCCCATGACTGACTTAGAAAAGTTAGAAATGAATAAATATTCCTAGACAACAGCAGTAGGAAGTCTAATGTACTTACAGACCTGCACGAGACCAGATATTAGCTTTGCAGTCAGAATGCTCATTAGATATCAAAGCAATCCTGGCTTGCCTCATTGGATAGCTGTCAAGAAAGTGATGCGTTACCTTAATGGAACAAGAAGATATATGCACCCAGATCAAAGATCCAATCACTGGAGGTCATTGGATATTTAGATTTAGACTTTGCTGGATGTCTTGATACAAGGAGGTCAACATCAGGTTACATTTTTCTGTTGGCTAGCGGGGCAGTATCATGGAGGAGTGCAAAGCAGATGCTAATCACTCCATCTACATTTGATGCAGAGTATGTGGCATGTTTTGAAGCCACAGGTCATGCATTATGGATGCGTAACTACATCATGGGACTTGAAATTATGGGCAGTATGTCCTAACCGATAAAGATTTACTGCAACAACGACGTTGTTAGGTGTTTCGCTCAAAATGACAAGGATTCTAGTAAATCAAAGTATCTGGAAATAAAGTATCTTGTACTCAAAGAGAAAGTACGAGATCGTTCAGTGTCAGTTGTTGGAGCTCTATCGAAGCTCATGATTGCTAATCCATTGACAAAGGCATTAGCACTAAAGGATTTTAAAGACCATGTAATAAATATGGGCTTGAATGAAATGCCTTGTAAAGGTCAATGATGTATGACACTATATATATTGATCAAATAAAGAAACGATTTTGCAATTCATACTTTGTTGTGAGCTCACATGTGGTAATTATGAAATAAAGTAAGAATATAAAAGTATTATGACATTACAGTTCCCATTAAAGTAAGACAAATCAAAGATATTCATAAAATGCTGGATTAGGCGAAAATATTAATGTTGTGATTGTGGAAGGAAGCATATCACTAAAGATGTGTAACCGCTACAGTTCGCATTAATAGACTAACCTTATTCTAGATTAAAAGATCTTAACATTAAAGTTACATAAAAACCGGTATTTTCAAATGATGCGCATCAGTTAGAGTTATTTTTCAAAATTTTTCTTATATTTGCAAACAAAGTTTTATAAAATAAAATGGGAATGAATGGTGGTCATATGGACCAAGTGGGAAATTGTTGGATATCATGGGTGGTGGCCCACATGACCACCACTCATTTTGATTCATTCAATAACGAATGTCTTCCCATTAAAGCTACGTTCCTGAAAAAACTCCAGTCGTGCGATAATGGAAAGCTTTCTGTTGGTGGAGAGAAAAGCATTAACACAGTCTATAAATAGCTTGGAAACTCTCTTATTTTCACACACAGAGACTACTGCATACCCATCAATTAGCAGGCATTATGAGAAGACTGAGAGAGTTAAGATTGTGGATCTTGTCTCCGTTTCGTAATGGATTCAGGTATACCCTAAATTGGTTGTCTTTCATAATACAAATCTTTCTGTTAAAATGCAAATCTAATCCGTTAAGATCTATCCTAACAGGCCATTTTAGCTTACATAAGCCTCCAACTTTCCAAACTTATACAGGGAAAGGGTTATTGTCATGTGGTACACTTCAAATCATTGATCGAAAATCTCCCTAATCTATATGCCTATAAGATTTGATTGTTCATCGGCACCCTTAGTGGACCGGCTTTTGATTGGTACCTGCATCTACTAGAATTGACACTCAAAATGTTGGCTATCTTTGAAGAAAAGTTCCTTGTACACTTTCAGGAAGAGGACCAACAGGTAAATCTCGCCACCCTTACCAATGCAAAACAAGGGAAGGCTAAATTTGCCCAGGGTTTCATTAATTGGTGGAGAACATTATCCTACCGTTTCTGAGAACTACTATCCTAAAAATCAGCAGTGAATATCAATCGCAATAACCGGAGGCCAGAAATCAAAACCTCCTCGGTAAGTTTAAAGACCAATTCCTTTGCAACATTGATAGAGCACACTGTCTAAGCGTAGGACATCCAAAAGTAGATGCAGTAGGAAAAGAATCAAATGAGAAAAGGAGAATCATCGTCCCCTGTCAAATAGTCTAAGGAGAAAAAGAGAGAAAATGTAAGGTTCAAACACGAACTAATCTTACTTTATAATAATTAATCTTGTTTATTCTTAATTAATGCTTATTTAGATTAATTCAACTCAAATCCACTTAGAGTTGGGTCATGAATAGGTAGTTGGGTTGGGTTCTAACTTTACTTAGGTAGTTAAGGACCTTCATGTAATTTAGAGCTACACGGTTAGTAATTATTTTGGCACCATATTAGTTGCATTATGTGTAATTCATCTTGTGGACCAACTTTCATATTTGGCCCAACTCAATTCGGATCCATCTTGGTCCAATTGAAGTCCATTCGACTCAAATTGTAAAATTCATAATAATAGTAGACTTGCATGCAAAATTCCAGGAAATTTGACTTAAAGGAGGATGACCTTCACTCCCTTTTCACTTCTCTCTTCATCTCCTCTCTAGTTGCTGGAGCTTCTTCATCTTTACTCCTTCTCCTTCCATATTAGCTGGAATCTGGAGTTTGGGACCTTGCATGTAAGAGCCAAGGCACCTATTTTCTTCCTCATCACTTACTTGTTATCTCTTTCCCTTGAGATATTCAATTCCATCTCTTTTTCAAGTTACAGATCCCTTGGGTAAAGTCTCCACCTTATTTCAATGCTTTGAGCTTAAATGAGTCAAGGACACTTTATTTGGTGACATGCAAGTATTCGCTACTCAATTCACCAATTGCATGTCTTTCAATGTAGAAGAATCACCTTTAATTGAGGCTTTCTCTATCATCAAACCAAGGGAGAAGTTGATTTGGGTCAAGCACTATATTAGAGGCAAGTATAAGATTGTATGTTACTGCATGTATATTTTTCTATATTGATTTTTGAAGAATTCCCTTTGAATGCTAAATTACAGCTATTTCATTCTTTTTAATTTAAGATCAGCTGATGGATTGAATGATAATGAGTATGCTTAAGAAAGGTGTTTATTGAATGATGTAAGATGATGGTTTGGAGTAAAGAAAAGCATATTGGAATCACATAGAAACCTACTGAAGGAGTTTTGTTATGACTGAACTTTGAACTTTAAAATAGCTTTAGAAATTTTAGCCGTAAGCACACTACGGCTCAGAATCTAGAGAGCCAAAATTTTGACTTTATTTTATGGTTAATCCATGGCTAAGCCGTGGAATGTGCTATGGTTAAACCGTAGCCAAGCCAAAGGCCATTTACGGCTAACATTTTAGAGAGCCCAAACCAGACACATCACTACGGCTGACCGCACGGCTAAACCATGGATTACACTACGACTAAGCTGTATCCACGTCGTGGCCTAGGCGTAGGCTACATACGGTTAAGTAATAAGACAAAATACTGCCAAGCCGTAACCGTAAAAGAATTTAGTTAAAAACTTTGTACACACGGCTAAGCCGTAACTTATACATGGTTAAGCTGTAAGAACATAGAAACTTAGGAAAATTAGGGACTCAAAAAGATTTGTAGGGCTTTAGATATGACACCTTTACTTTAATTGAAATAGTCTATTGGTAGTCAAATAATAAGGAGGAAGAGTGTAGAGTTGTCCTCATCCTTTTCAATTTTCTAATTGTTTCTTGACATCATGTCATATGTGTTGGTATAAGAAGAGGTGTCTAATGCCTACACAATGTAACACCATGACTTTCGGTAACACATAAACACTGGACGTTTTGTGAATATGCCATATTAAATGACTACGGAAACACGGATTATCTTATCATAGGGCTGGCTAGTAAATATCCTTGTTAAACACTCAATTCAAATATATTCATCTTGTTAAATAAACCTTGCTGTTAACATGATCTAATCATGTATCCATTCTTCCCAGTGAACTTTGAGGTAAGCTCAGAGACAGATCTTCCACTAAGTATGAGCCCGTGAGCCAAAATAGGGGCAACAAGGGTTGAAAGGGTTCATGCTCTAATAGCTCATTGAGTATGCATTGTTGAATGTAGTTGCTTTGTTCAATTCTAATTCTTATGACTGAATACGAACTTAAGACCGGTATATGTTTTTGTGTAAGAAATAGGCGATCGCTACATATGATAAGTAAGAAAGTTTGAATTTTGATCGGTCTTGATATATTGAGTCGGCACCACTTAGCTTGTACCCATAGGAGGTTTGACGGGACCGAATGAGGATATTATTTATGTTCCCACTACAGTAGTTATATGAACAATTGGTTAGCACTCTTAGGGTGGCTAAATGGTCTTGGCGTGACCACTAGTGATTTCCCATAGTATAATATGTTCTCTACAAAGAAAAGATAACCATGTGGATGCCAACTAGTATATTATGATATTTTTGTTAATGATTCGTTATTCATGCTAATTTCATGCACAACATGCCTAACTTATGGTTATTGCTTTCTTTTAATCTATATGTTCTAACTCAATTGATACATCATGATAGCCTATGAACTATATATTTGCTTAAGCGTCGTGTTAACAGTGCTATCCTTAGTGTTACAGGTATAGAACCCAATGTCAGTGCAATAATCAACGTGGCCCCAGAGAGAACCCCAACGGTATCTCGGGGTGTAGATGAGTGGAATGAGGATGACGCATTCTACTAGTCATCAGACGTAGTGCGTTGTGGGGTTATGTGATGAATGTAATAAATTGATTAATTTCTTTATTTATCAATAAAATCATGCTTTACTTTCATGAGATGAATGTTATTTTACTACTTCATGCACATGACCAATACATATGACATAATGATTCATGAGTTGAACCGGGTCCCATTAGTATATTAGATGTGATATATGTGCATGGATGAGATCCACACGTGGAAGATAT
Organism: Sextonia rubra; assembly: GCA_037013555.1. NCBI lineage: Eukaryota > Viridiplantae > Streptophyta > Magnoliopsida > Laurales > Lauraceae > Sextonia > Sextonia rubra. The sequence goes on from JASUAD010000023.1 coordinate 12,517,168, forward strand.
ATGTCACAAATCTTATACTTAAATAGCTTCACAACCAGTAATGAGACTAGGCATCTCATTTGATAAGGTTGCAGCACTTTGATCACTATGAGATAGTGTGATTTGTCTCGATCATCAGAATGTAAGATTCTGGATCACGGTGCTGGTACAATGGATGTATTGAAGGACCATGAGATGCACCTTATGGAATTCTGTCTTAATAATAATGTATGCTCTCATAATTCCCTAGCAATAGGCTCTCAATCCTGAGACATTGATGAACTCAAGTTTCTATCTATTCATTTGCTTTGAGTCACCAATGAGTGAGGCTGACTGTAGGTTAACACCTCGGTGTCTTGGGTATGTGGTAGTAGAACTGTGGAAACGTTGAATGATTAAGATGGAATCTATCTATATTATCCCCTTGTGCCAATTAATGGATTTGTCATTAGTAAGTGCGCACCCATCTCAATTAAGAGTTAATTGGATGGTACTGATGATTACTGTGATTAATTGGGGCTCAAGGATAATAAGATGTGGAACTTATATTGGAAGAGACAGATTTATTCCAATTGATCCACGGATATTGATAGAGGGGCCCACTTGTGGTAATTGGGAAGTTTAGGGTCTTCATTGTAATTTATTTCTAAGACTGGAGTGCAATTGCATTTATATGGTGGTGTTATTTGCAATTAACTGTGGGCCTGGATTGCACATGAGATGTGGGGTCGCGGTGTTTCAGTTGGAGCCAGCTTTCTAAGGAATTCCTAGTGGTCCCCACGCTAGCCCAAGTTATTAGAAAATACTAATCCTACTTGAACTCTAGAAAGAAGGGATTAGAAATGAGAAAGTTGTTAATTGCTTTGGAAGTAAAATTTCTATTTCAATTAAGCAAGGAAGAGATTTAAAAGTATATAAAAATCTCTTGGACGTCCAATAAGAGTCTCTCTCATGCCCAAAACCCTATTCGTGCAAGAGTTGTATGATTCTCTCTCCTTCTTTCTTCTAATTCCTTGGAGTTTCGAGTTAGGATTTCTCCTGGAGATTCCACCAATTTTCTTGAGAAAAGAAATCCAATTCGGGTCATAGCATGGAAGGCTAAGAGGTGTTGAAGATTCTCATCATCAAGTAGAGTCGTAACTTCTCCATTAAAGCACTACGAATCTCCAAAGGTATGATCTACTTCTTGCATATCGTAGATTATTATGGATGTTTAGTGCTGTTTGATTCTGTCTTTTAGATAGAATATTTACTGTACATGGTCACGAGATTGAGGGTAATGCATCCTGGATTGGGTTTTTGGTCTTATGGATAGTTGATCCCTGTGTCAAGTGGGTCAAAAGTTTTGAAAATCTATCCATGAGACCCACCTACTTCCAACAATTGGTATCAGAGACATACCTCATCTCTAATCATGTTAGATCAGTAATCTTGTTCTAATCTTTGCATGAGATGAGAAGAGGATAGAGCAAGGGCTATGAAAGGATCAATGTTTATTGGGTTTGCTTGCTTTTGTAGTAGATCCATGTTTGAAAAGTCACAAAAGGTTTTAATCATGATAGAAGGATGGTAAGATGCCATTAGAAGCATACTGAGATCATTAGAAGTGATTGGGAACAGCAGGAGCCGAATCTAAAAAAACCCAAATTTCTGGGTTTGTCAGGTCGGTTAGTCAAACGGACCACTATGGCTGTAGAGGTCTGTTGGCTAGCCGTAGGGACTAGATCGGCTAGCCGAACCCAGCCATAATCATTTTGTTCTTGGTCTGAGTTGTTGTTTTTTTTTTTTCGGGGGCGCTTGGAACCTCGTGAGTTGACCGGGCAACTCGAACCCCGCGGGGGGCGCTGCCCCCGAACCCCTTCTGCGTAGGGGATCTTGTATAATGGAGGCAAACCTTTGGCATCTTGTTTTTCCATTGTGGTTTGGCAACCTGGTTTTGTGAGATGCTTTGTTGTATGAGATACTAACTTGCAGATGATAATGTCCTCTCCATATGGCCCACATGTTTTTTTCTTTCCTTTTACTTATTGGTTTATTTGTAGCTAAGTGTAAATGGCATCATGGTTTCCTTGGTTTCCTGTGAAAAGGCAAGGCAAGGTGAATTTCCCTATAGCCCTTTTATTTCCATGTTTAGATTACCATGTAAGTCTCATTATAGAGACATAGGAATTTATATATATATTTTTTAAATTTGTAAATTCTGGAGATGTTTGAAACAAAAAAAAGGAAAGAGAAGCTGGACTCCTAATCAAAGAGTTTCAAGATTACCAAAAGGTGTTTTGGAGATGCCAAAAGAGTTTGAGGAATCCCAAAGTTTTGGAAAGTCAATAAGTCTAAGAAGTCTTTTCCGCCTGGGCCATGTGGAGGAGAGGACTAGTCTTTTATTATAGCACTTTCTATTTATGGATGAATGCTTATTTTAGAGTATTTCCATATTTGATCCAAACATAGCAAATTCCAAAATTGGTCAAATCAAATTAATTTTTGGAAAGAGTTCTAATTAGAGTTGGTGGGCCCATGAGATGGATCTATTGGTAACACTAATTTTAGAAACTGGACTTTCCTTAAAATAACTTGACTTGGAACCAATCATTAGTCGTATCATGAGATGAATTTATACCTATATTTGATGGACCCATACACCTATAAGGAAATCCTCAACTCTAAAATATTAAGTGGGAGTGGGGCATTTATATATATACCCAAATCCCCATGGTTTTCCACCATAGGTTCATTGTAAGGAAAGTATTAGCCTCGCGCCATTTTGAGAATAGCCATTCCCCACAGAGGGCTTGTATTTATCTGGATACTGGATATGGATCTCCTATGGATAGTGTTGACGAGACGGGGTGGGAGCCCACTCCCCAAGGAGGAGCTGCCCGCAACAATTGTCATGCAATGCTAGTTGGTGGGTCACACTTAACTAAAATAATGATGTAGTATCCCCAAGGATTTGCCTCATGTATTTTAGAAACCGAAACTAATCGAGAGTCATACATTATTTGGTATGAGATACCTAGATAGTAATGAATGAAGGGGATCATGGATAGTTAGTTTTAATCCCAATTTTGACCAACTTTGATCCGCACCAGTCTAGGAGGTATTTGCACTCCCCAAGGAGGCATACCCCGCAGGATTGGGATTCCGATGTATTCTGAATTTTGTGGTTATGAGGATTCCCACATAAATTTAGTAGAATACTAAACGCTAATGTCATTTAAATTCATTAATTGAATGTATGGTTATGTGCTACAATATTACAAGCATGAATTCGAATACTTTCAATCCACTTGCGACCATCCTCAACTAGAATAAGTTGGTGGGATCCAACTATGTAGATTGGAAACGGAATCTGGATATTGTCCTAATAGCTTCAGGATATAAATATGTTCTTACCAAAAACCCCCTTGAAGAGCGTAGCCCAGATTCATCAGAAGTAGAAAAGGACCTTTACACCAAATGGGCCAAAGACGATGAGATGGCCCGATGTTACATTCTGGCATCCATGTCTAGTGTGCTGCATCACCAACATCAATCTTATAAGACTGCATATGATATGATATCGAACTTAAAGGAGATGTTTGCAGAACAAGGTAGACCTACTAGGCAGGCAGCCATACGGGTGCTCATTAGCACCAAGATGGCTGAAGGTACATCAGTACAGGAACACATGTTGAAGATGATGGACTCATTAAATGAGTGAGATGTACTGGGAGCTGCGATTCATGCAGAATCGTAGATTGACATAATCCTTGAGTTACTACCAGAGTCATTCAACAATTTCAAGGTCAATTATAATATGAATAAAATGAATCTGACTCTGGCTGAGCTATCTAGTCAGTTGGTAGCAACTGAAGGGCTTATGAAGAAAAAACCAACTGCCTTAATGACAGAAAAGTCCGATGCCACGTCAAAGCTGAAAGGTAAAGGGGCGGAAAGGCAAAAAGAAATCAGTTCCGAAGGGTCCTAAGGTGGAGAATGGTCCAACTGGTGGCGTGGCTAAAGCTAAGGGTTCAGGGACAAAAGGAAAGTGTTTCCATTGTGGTAAGACAGGACATTAGAAGAGGAATTATCTATAATATTTGTCTAAGAAAAAGACCCCAGGTATGATTGAGTCACTTATATCTGAAGTTAGTTTTGCAACTGGTACTTCAGAATCCTGGTGTGTGGATTTCGGGGCAACTAATCACATATGTAATACGTTGCATGGGTTCAGGGAAACTAGGAGGCTAAGTGATGGAGAAATCATTGTCAACCTAGGATCTGACGCTAAGGCGGAGGCTGTTTTAGTGGGAGTCATTACTTTATGTTTTTCAAATAATAAATTGGTTTTGTCTGAAACATTATATGTACCGTATTTAAGGCGGAATTTAATTTCAGTTTCTAGTTTGGTGAATAAAGGTTATTCTATTACTTTTGGTACTGAAGTTGTCATAAAGAGGAATGGTACTTTCATATGTTCTGGTAAGATATCCAATGGACTTTATTTGTTAACTCCCACGATGTATGAGATACATAATACTAAAACAATTTATAGACCATCATTAAAGAGAAAGTCATCTTCATCTAATCCAACAAAACTTTGGCACCTGAGGCTAGGTCATATAAACCTTAATAGGATTGAGAGGCTAATGAAAAATGGTATCTTACCTTCATTGGTGGTAGAACCAATGCCTGTTTGTGAGTCCTGTTTGGAAGGTAAAATGACCAAAAGACTCTTTTCAGCTAAGGGTAATAGGGCCAAAGCTTATTGGAATCAGTGCATACTGATGTCTGCGGACCTATTAATGTCATGGCCAGAGAAGGATATGAGTACTTCATCACTTTCACAGATGATTACTCAAGATATGGTTATATATACCTTATGCACTGCAAGTCCGAAGCTTTTGAAAAGTTCAAAGAGTTTCGAGCGGAAGCGGAAAAGCAATTAGGTAAGAGTATCAAGACTCTTCGATCAGATCGAGGAGGGGAATATCTCTCTGCTGATTTTATGGGTTACTTATCAGAAAATGAGATTCTATCCTAGTTGTCTGCTCCTGGTATGCCTCAATAGAATGGAGTAGTAGAAAGAAGGAATCAGACTCTTTTAGATATGATTAGGTCTATGCTGAGTTTATCAAGATTACCTATATCCTTTTGGGGATATGCTTTGGATACTGTAATGTACATACTAAACCTCGTACCATCTAAGTCTATACCTAAGACTCCCCGGGAATTGTGGTCTGGGCGAAAGCCTAGTCTACAACATTTACACATTTGGGGTTGTCCAGCACACGTGCTCAAGGTTAAGACGGATAAGCTGCAAATGAAGTCAGAAGTATGCACGTTTGTAGGATATCCTAAAAGAACTAAAGTTTGGTTATTCTATAATCCCAGAGAGGAGAAAGTGCTGGTCAGCACTAATGCGGTTTTTCTGGAGGAAGATTATATGATGGATCGGAAATCTTTAGAAAAGGTGATCTTGGAAGAGATTCAAGAGTAATCAATTCCAAATCCAAGTATGACCGGACTTGAGGAAGAACCGCCCTTACCAGACCTAGTAGTTACACCAGTACCTCGTCGTAGTAGGAGGATTATCAGACCCCCTGACAGCTTCTCATTCTTGGGAGAGTCTTATGAAGTAATCCCAGAAGACCTGGAACTAGATCCCTTTAACTATGATGAAGCAATCAATGATTTAGACTCGGGACGCTGGCAAGATGCTATAAAAGCTGAGATGGAGTCTATGTACTCAAATCAGGTCTGGACACTTGTGGACTTGCCCGCCAATATTAAACCTATTGGGTGCAAGTGGGTCTATAAGAGAAAAAGAGGACCAGATGAAAGAGTGGAGACCTATAAGGCTAGGCTTGTTGCGAAAGGATATACTCAGAAAGAGGGGATCGATTATGAGGAAACCTTTTCGCCAGTAGCCATGCTCAAATCCATCCGGATACTCTTATCCATTGCAGCTCATCTCGATTACGAGATTTGGCAAATGGATGTCAAGATGGCATTTCTCAATGGCCATCTTGAGGAAGACATTTCTAAGGTGTAGCCAGACGGTTTTGTAGCTAAAAACCAGGAGCAAAAAGTTTGCAAGCTGCAGAAGTCTATTTATGGACTGAAGCAGGCATCCCGAAGTTGGAATATCCGTTTTGGCTAGGCAATCAAGTTATTTGGTTTTTGTCAAAATCCGGATGAGTCATGTGTGTACATGAAAAGTGAGGGTGACATGGTAGTTTTTCTGGTTTTATATGTCGATGACATCCTTCTCCTTGGGAAAGACATAGGAATGTTGTCAACGGTATAAGTTTGGTTAGCCAAGACTTTTGATATGAAGGACTTGGGAGAAGTTAGCTACATCCTAGGGATTAAACTCTATCGAGATCGGAAAAATAGGATGATTTGTTTATCCCAAGCTGCATACATAGATAAGGTGCTAGTACGGTTTGCAATGCAAGACTCCAAGAAGGGTATCACACCTTTCAGGCATGGAGTGCACCTTTCCAAGGATCAGTGTCCTAAGACACCCGAGGAAAAGGAGCAGATGAGGTCGATACCATACGCTTCGGCTGTTGGTAGCCTCATGTATGCTATGTAATGTACTAGACCAAATATCTGTTATGTAGTGGGCCTAGTCAGCGGATATCAATCTAATCCAGGACCTGAACATTGGACTGCTGTAAAATGTATTCTCAAATACTTGAGAAAGGCTAGAGATTACATGTTGATTTATAGCAGTGATGAGTTGATTCCAGTCGGATACACAGATTTTGACTTTATGTCAAATAAGGATTCTAGGAAATCTACCTCTGGTTATGTATTTATGCTTGGAGGCGGAGCTATCAGCTGGAGGTGTATAAAACAAGAATATACCGCTGATTCAACCTCAGAGGCTGAATATGTAGCAGTTTGTGAAGCAGCTAATGAAGCAGTATGGCTTAAAAGATTCCTTTTGGAACTTGGGTTGGTACCTTTGGTACGACAGCCACTCACAGTTTACTGTGACAGCAGCGGGGCAGTCGCTCAGTCAAAGGAACCCTGAAGCCATAAAAGCCAAAAGCATGTACAGAGGAAGTATCACTTAGTCAGAGAGATTGTACAGAGAGGTGATATTGCTATTACCAAGATAGCCTTTGCGGACAATTTGGCAGATCCCTTTACTAAGCCTTTGACTATTAAAGTCTTTGAGCAGCATGTAGAAGGGATGGGCATGAGATGCAACCCTGACTGGCATTGAGCCCAAGTGGGAGATTGTTAGATTTTGTGGACTCAATCCATTAGTTGATGTAATAAATTGATTAATTTCTTTATTTATCAATAAAATCATGCTTTACTATCATGAGATGAATGTTATTTTACTATTTCATGCACATGACCAATACATATGACATAATGGTTCATGAGTTGAACTGGGTCCCATTTGTATATTAGATGTGATATATGTGCATGGATGAGATCCACACGTGGGAGATATATGTCACAAATCTTATACTTAAATAGCTTCACAATCAGTAATGAGACGGGGCATCTCATTTGATAAAGTTGCAGCACTTTGGTCACTATGAGATAGTGTGATTTGTCTTGATCATTAGAATGTAAGATTCTGGATCATGGTGCTGGTATATTGGATGTATTGAAGGACCATGATATGCACCTTATGGAATTTTGTCTCAATAATAAGGTATACTCTCATTATTCCCTAGCAATAGGCGTTTAATCCTGAGACATTGATGAACTCAAGTTTCTATCTATTCATTTGCTTTGAGTCACCAATGAGTGAGGCTGACTGTAGATTAACACCTCGGTGTCGAGGGTATATGGTAGTAGAATTGTGGGAGCATTGAATGATCAAGATGGAATCTATCTATATTATCCCCTTGTGCCAATTAATGGATTTGTCATTAGTAAGTGCGCACCCATCTTAATTAAGAGTTAATTGGATGGTATTGTTGACTACTGTGATTAATGGGGCTCAAGGATAATAAGATGTGGAACTTATATTGGAAGAAACAGATTTATCCCAATTGATCCACGGATATTGATAGAGGGGCCCACTTGTGGTAATTGGGAAGTTTAGGTTCTTCATTGTAATTTATTTCTAAGACTGGAGTGCAATTGCATTTATATGGTGGTGTTATTTGCAATTAACTGTGGGCCCGGATTGCACATGAGATGGGGGTGGCGGTGTTCCAGTTGGAGCCAGCTTTCTAAGGAATCCCTAGTGGTCCCCACGCTAGCGCAAGTTATTAGAAAATACTAATTTGACTTGAACTCTAGAAAGAAGGGATTAGAAAGGAGAAAGTTGTTAATTGCTTTGGAAGTAAGACTTCTATTTCAATTAAGCAAGGAAGAGATTTGAAAGTATATAAAAATCTCTTGGACGTCCAATCAGAGTCTCTCTCACGCCCAAAACCCTGTTCGTGCAAGAGTTATATGAGTTTCTTTCTCCTTCGCTTTTCTAATTACTTAGAGTTTCGAGTTGGGATTTCTCTTGGAGATTCCACCAATCTTCTTGAGAAAAGAAATCCAATTCGAGTCATAGCGTGGAAGGCTAAGAGGTGTTGAAGATTCTCATCATCAAGTAGAGTCGCAACTTCTCCATTAAAACACTACGAATCTCCAAAAGTATGATCTACTTCTTGCATGTCGTAGATTATTATGGATGTTTAGTGCTGTTTGATTTGTCTTTTAGATAGAATATTTACTGTACATAGTCACAAGATTGATGGTAATGCATCTTGGATTGGGTTTTTGGTCTTATGGATGGTTGATCCCTATGTCAAGTGGGTCAAAAGTTTTGAAAATCTATCCACGAGACCCACCTACTTCCAATAGGTGTTACAGGTATAGAACCCGATGCCAATGAGACAATCAACGAGGCCCCAGAGAGAACCCCAACGGTACCTCGGGGTGTAGATGAGTGGAATGAGGATGATGTATTCTACTAGTCATCAGACGTAGTGCGTTGCGGGGTTATGTGGATTGTTTAGGCTTCGCCATGATTGGCTTCTAAATGAGTCATGCCATCTCCCTCATTGTTATTTTGGAGTCAGAGATTCTGGACATATTATTTTGAATAATGTCTCTATTTACGTATTTTTTTTTTCATGTGTATGTGGATGGTTAAAACAAACTTTAGGTATAATTATGAATGAATGATGTTTTTATTATTGCTTATTATAAATTATAAATAAATTCTTTAGGTTTCCGCTTAATTGTGCAAAATGATTGATACGTGTATATGGATTTTCTTCATATGTACCTATGGAATCTCCCTTGTAGCAGTTCATATGTGTCTTTACATGGCATAGATTGCTACGGGATTACGTGTGCCTTGCCTTGGGATCCACTCTAATCCCCGATTCTCGGGTTCGGAGTATGACAGAAGATGTCTTCAATGTCTTAACTTTTAAAACTCCCCGGAAGACTCAACCAGACAAGGATGATCAAACTTGGAAGGAGGAATATGAATGAAGGAAGAAGGTCAAATACACTTGTAAAAGGGATAAAGAGGCAACCTTCCAATCTCTCTTGGGAAATAACAAGATAGAATTGCCTATGTCGAAGCGGCCTCATCAAGAAGAGTGGACTGACGATATTAATTATTGTGCCTATCATCACATGATATCACATCCTCTAAAAGATTGCTTCATCTTGAAGGAGAATATTAGCAAAATGTTGGAAAAGGGAGTCATAGCTTTGGATGGGAAAAGTGATCATGCTCCTGTACACATGGTGGCATTTGGGTGATTTGACACAATAAAAGTCATCCTAGTTTCACCTTCGATGGTGGAATTTCGCATGGTGAACAGAGTACAAGATAAAGAAGGTTTGGTGCCTGTCAAAACTAGCATCAACAAAGAAATATGGGTGCATTCAGACCTCATTTATGGCTAGGACTGGGGAATACCTAGAATTAAACTCATGTCGTGATAAAAAAAGTGGCTAGGAAAGTACTTCGAGTTAAGCCAAAGGTGCTCCCAAGGCCTTGAAAGTTACAAACCTTAACAAAGACACTCACCATTATAGAGAAATCAAAAGAATCCATAAGTGAGCCAATTACCTTGGTTGAATTCATGCATCCTCTCTGTAAAGTATAAAGGAAGCCATTTGTGGCTCCATGTAATTGAATCTCCCCAGTTGGTCGCATATCGGAGTTAGATGACAAGGAGATTAGGCTGTCTACCTCTGACGGAAGCATAATAGAGGACGATGAGGTCAGCTACATGTTAGATGAAACTTAACAAAGAGGACCTCCTTTTCAATTTTAGTCCTTTCCCAGAAATAACCATATCAGTCATGCCCTGAACTCAGGGTTTAGGGATTAGAGTAGATCTTGAGGTGCGTCACACATAACCCATAGTAATCTGTGCCATGTTAAGACACGTACAAACTACTATAAGGGATATTCGAAAGGTACCTGTGAGGAAGATTCATGTACACGTAACAATCATTTTTATAATTACGTGAAAACCTGGAGAATTCACTTGTAATTCATTATAGACATTAATAAAACATTCATTCATTTGTAAATATGAACCACATGCACATATTAATAAGGTACATAAACATATGCATAAATACAAATTGGCATGTCCATCAATCTCAGACTCCATAATAACATGATGAAGATGGCATGATCTATTCTCTATGCAATCCAAAAGAAACCTTGTGACGTGTTATATCTGATGACTAGTAAAAGACGTCATCCTCATTCCACTCATCTACACTATGAGGTACCGTTGTGGTTCCCTCGAGGCCGCATCGACTACCGTGCTAGTATTGAGTTTTGTACTTGTAACAACAAGGGTAGTATTGTTAACATGACAGTTAAGCAAATATAGAGTACATAAAAATATCATAATATGTCAATTGAATTAGGAACATATTGATTAAAAGAGAGTAATAATGGAAGCTAGGCATGTTCTGCATGTGAATAAGCATGAGTTATAAATTATAAATGCAAATACAATAACATACCAGTTGGCATACACATGGCTATCTTCTCTCTAAAACGAGAGCATATCATACAGTGGGAAATCACGAGCGGTCGGGCCAAGACCATCTAGCTACCCTAAGAGCGCTGACTAACTCTTCATACAACTACTGTAGTAGGTAACGTATTGAATACTATCATTCGTTACCGTCAAACCTCCTATGGGTACAAGCTCAGTCGTGTCGACTCATGGGTCTCAAGTCCGATCTGAATTCATACATTCACATTTATCATACGTAGCGTTCGACTCATTTTTATTTAGAAACATATGCCAATCTTGAGATCGTATTAAGTCATAAAAATCATAATTAAACGAAGTAACTGTTATTCAAACAATATATACTTAAATGAGCTATTAGCACTCGAGCCATCTCAACCTTAGTTACTCCTATCTTGGCTCACAGGTTCACGCTCAGTAGAAGCTTCTACTCCTTCAATACGTAGTGTTCCTTAGTCATTCAATACGGTGTATTCATAAAACGTTCGGTGTCGATGTGTTACCAAAAATCTTGGTGTTTCTTTGTGTAGGCAATGGACACCTTTTCTTATGCCAACACCCATCATGTGACGTTGAAAAATAACTGAAAAATCAGGAGGGAATGAGTGACAACTCCATACTCTTCCTTTTTAATATTTAATTATTGTTGGGCTAATTTAATCGAGGTAAAGGTCTCATTTCTAAAGCCCTTCAAGGTCTCTAAATATTTTTTGTTTTGCCTAAGTTTACTGTGTTCCTACGGTTTAGCTGTTAATAGGCCATGTCTTAGCTGTGATTCACAAAATATTCCCATAATCATGGCTCAACCATGATTTAGGCTACGGCTTAGTCATAAGTAGCCTATGGCTGGGCCACGGCTTAGTAACACCTTAGCTGTAGTGCATTTCACGGCTTGACCATGGGCTTTGCCATAGAACAAAATTTTCTAAATTTGTTTATGGTCAAGTTTTGGTTTTTGGAAAGCTAACCGCAGTGCACTTACGGCATAGCCATAAGCTTCAGAGTTCGGAAGCTATTTCTGAAATAGAAGTTTAGTATAGAACTTTTCAAACCTGGTTCCAATTTCTCTGATCCAACCTACCTTTTTACATTTCAAGTTTAGATTTCATCATAATTAGGTTCTTCTTCACCTAATCCCATCATTCATTCTCAAATTACCTTCATTAACTCATAAACATCATATATTCTTAAAATTAAGTGAAAGAGAGTTGTAACTTAACAGTGACATGGATTTCTTTAAGAATCAATACAAGAAAACATGCATGCAGCCAAAGATACACTCATACTTGCCTTATCTCAGTGCTTTACCCAAGTCAAGCCTTTCCTTTTAGTTGATGATGGAGAAAGCATCAATAGAAGATAATCTACGACATGCAATGGGTGAAATGGGTATGAGATGCATGCATGTCACCAAATTAGGTCTCCTTGACTCTATTAGAGCTAAAATGATAGTTGTTCCCTACCTTAGAGAGATGTAGAGAAGATGATGTGGTGAGTTTGTGAATTTCCAAGAGAGAAGATAAATGAGAAGATGGTGGGATAGACAATGGGAGCTTTGGCTCCAACATGCAATAGCTTTAGGCTTCAAATTTGATGAGAAGGAGAGTGAAAGAGAAGGAAAAGATGGAGCTCCAGCAGAGGTTTAGAGAGGATGGAGAGGGAAATAAGGTGGTTAGCTGTTTTAAATCAAGATCTCTTGGAAATTTGTAAGCAAGTCCATTGTTTTTGAGAGAATTATAGTTTGAGTTGATTGGACTCTAGTTAGGCCAAGATGGATCCAGATTGAGCTGGGCCAAGATGGATCTAGATTGAACTAGGCCAAGCATAAAAGTGGACCCACAAGATCAAATGCACATGATGTAATTAATAATGTGCCTAGATGATGCAAAACCATGTAACTCTAAATTACAAGAAGGTTATTGACTACCTAAGTAAAGTTAAAACCCAACCTAACTACCTATCCATGACCCAAACACAAGGGGTTTGGGTTGAATTAGTCTAAATTATGTGTTAATCAGAATAAAACAAGATTGATTATAGTAAATTAGGATTGGTTTGATTATAGTAAATTAGGATTGGTTCAGGTTGGACCTTACATCTTCCCCCTTTTTAAGATAATTTGGTCCTCTGAATGCAATATACCTTAGATAAAAGTCCTCGACACTTCTTTTGAACTTGTTCTTCGAGCTCCCACGTTGCTTCTTTTGGCTCATGATGCTCCCAAAGAATTTTGACCCATTTAATTATACAGGTATGCAGCACTTGGTCCTTTGTTTCAATGACACGAAGAGGTCGCTCTTCATAGCTCGCAACTGACTTCACTTTGAAGTCATCAATCTTGAGGACATGTAAAGGATCTGGAAGATACTTCCTAAGCATCAACATGTAAAAAAACGTTATGGACTCTAGTGAGTTGAGGTGGGAATTTTAATTGGTAGGCCAAATCTCCAACTCGGCTCTGGATCTTAAAGGGTCTTACAAATCACGGAGCAAGCTTGCCTTTTTGTCCAAACCCGATAGTACCCTTCATTGGGGAAATTTTCAAGAAAACTATGTCTCCCACCTGAAATTCAAGGGGTCTACAGCGATTGTCAGTGTAGCTTTTCTGACGGGATATAGTGACTTTGAATCTGTCTTGGACTTTTTGCAGTTTTTCTCTGTATCTGCAACGAGAGAAGGTCCATGATAATTTCTAACTCTAACTTCTTCCCAACACACCTATGTATGGCACTTCCACCCATATAAGGCTTCTAATGGTGCCATTCCGATGCTCGCATAATAGCTATTATTGTATGCAAATTCACATGAGGAGAAATGTTCATCCCACTCTTTCCCAAAGTCTAACACGCTAGCTCAAAGCATATCCTCAAGAGTTTGTATTGTGCGTTCCGATTGTCCGTTAGTTTAAGGATGATAAGCGGTGCTGAAATTGAGTTTGGTGCCTATTGACTTTTGAAAAGACTGCTAGAAGGATAATACAAATCTACTATCTTTGTCGGAGACTATGGAAGTGGGAGTACCATGTAACTGCATAATTTTGTCGGCGAAGATCTTGGCCATCTCATGAAATTTCATTCAGTTCTTAATAGGAATAAAATTGGCTGATTTTGTTAATCGATCGACAATCACCCATATAGTATCGTGATGTTTGCTTGTTCGGGGTAGCCCTGAAACAAAATTCATTGAAATATTTTCCCATTTCCATTTGTGAATATGCAAAGGGTGTTATAAAATGGGAGGCTTTTTATGTTCAGCCTTCACATGCTAGCAAGTAAGACATCTTGCCACAAAACCTACAATATCTTTTTTCATGTTGTTCCACCAGAACCTACCATTAAGATTTTGGTACATTTTACTACTTCTGGGGTGCATGGAATATCTTGCATGATGTACTTCAGTCATAATTGCTTTTTTCAGATCTTGAACTGTTGGGACACACAGTCTATCTCTTAAATATAGCACACCATCAACTATCTTGAAATCTAGCCTCTGAGTTATATGGTCTCGAATCTTCATGAACTCTAGGTCTTTAAACTGTCTCTTTTTAATCTGCTGTATTAAGGCTGGTTTGAAGATAGACATCGCTACTAGCATGACCTTATCATCAATGAATTCTATTTTTACCTCCAGATCTCAAAATTCTTCCACTAGTGACCACTCACCACACATTGTTGCCATTTTAATAGTTGATTTTTAGCTATGAGCATTAGTTACTACATTTCCTTTCCTTGGAAAGTATTTTATCAGAAAATCATAATCCTTTATGAACTTAACCAATGTCATTGTCTCATGTTGAGGTCATGTTAAGAGAATAGGTACTAAAGACTGTGATGATCAATATGAACCTGAAATTTCTCTCCATATAAGTAGTGTCTTCATAACTTCAAAGCAAAGATGACAGCGACTAATTTTATATCATGTGCGTCATAGTTTTTTTTTCAAGCTCTTTCAACTGTCAGGATCCATATGCTATCACTTTCCCATTCTGCATTAATACACACCCTAATCTGACTCTCAAAGCATCGTATATATAACAAATCCACCACTACCTTCTGGTAAAGAAAGGATTGGGGTCGAGATCAACTTTTCCTTAAGAAATTGGAAACTTGATTCACATTCATTCGACCAAACAAATGGTTCAGTCTTCCGAGTCAATTTTATCAATGGTGCTGATATTTTGGAAAAGTCCTTAACAAATCTTGGATAGCAGCCTGCAAGACCAACAAAATGCCATACTTTGGTAACCATCTTCGCACTCTGCCAACTGGTTATTACCTTGATTTTAGTTGGGTCTACAGCGAGTCTATCCTTAGAAATTATGTCCTAAGAAAGCAACTTGTTCTAACCAAAAATTGTACTTCTCTAATTTGGCATATAGTTGATGGTCTCTTAGCAACTGGAGTGAAGTCTTTAACTGCTCAGCATGTTCATCTTTGGTCTTGGAATACACTAATACATCATCAATGAAAATCACCACAAACTAATCTAGATAAGATGAGAATTTTCTCTTTATCAAAGCCATGAATACAGCTGGGGCATTAGTTAATCCAAATGGCATAACTAAAAATTTATAATGCTTATATCTTATCCTTAAAGTTGGTTTTAATGTATCCTGATCTCTAACTTACAACTGATGATATATAGATCTCAAGTCAATCATTGAGAAATGTGTTGCACCTTGTAACTGATCTAACGGTTCATAAATTTGAGGCAATGGAAATTTGTTCTTAATTGTCACATGATTCAACTGCTTGTAATCAATACACATTTGAAAGGTGCCATCCTTCTTCTTCATAAACAAAACTGGGGCTCCCCATTGCGAGGTGCTTGGATGAATAAATGCCTTGTCTAGTAAATCTTGTAATTGTACCTTCAGCTTATGCAGTTTTGCAGTTGCCATCTTATTTGGAGCTTTAGAGATCGAAACCACTGGGTACGAGTTCTATAGTAAAGTCTACTTCCCTAACTAGAGGAAGATCGGTAATTGCATCTGGAAACACTTCTGGATGCTCACACACTACTAGAATCTTTTTTAACTTATTAGGCGGCCTCTTATCAATAATGATGGCAATATACCCCTCGCAACTACTATGGATTAGCCTTTTTGCTTGAAGCGCTGAGATTAGCCTAGTATTTGAACTCTTTTTCTCACCTTCAAATACAACACTTGGACCGGCTTTGTCTACCTTTACAATGATGGTCTTATGAAAACAGTCCATACAGGCCCTATACTTAGACAACCAATCCATACCTAAGATTATGTCAAAGTCATGCATCGGTAGCACGATGAGTACCACTGGTAATAGCATCTCACCAATTGAGACTTCGCAACTTAGATAAAAGATTTCGCAAACTACCCTCTCGCTTATAGGGGTGATTATAGTTAACACATACGGTAGCTGCACTGGCGGCTTCCGTATCTTATTAGAGAATTGAGGTGTAATAAAAGAATGCGAAGATCTGGAATCAAATAACACCTTAACTTTTATATCATAGACAAAAACCTATATCACAGACAAAGACCTTACCTATGACCACATGATCTGCCATTTCTGCTTCCTCATGTATTAATGCGCATGCACAGCCTTGCCTCTGAGGTTGGTTATGTTGTCCTTATCTATGCTGACCTTGTCTTTGTTGGCCTGGACTCTGTCATGCCTATCCTTGGCCTTGTCTTACCTATTGTTGCTAATGTCGAGGAGTGGGTGGTGTTGCTTTATGAGGTTGTTGGTACTGCTGTTGCGGGGCTTGATTATATTCTTCCTCTTTGGGCATTCTAATAAGTGGTTGTCCATTAAGCTACAACCGAAACAAGCTCTTGTAACCCTCTAGTACCTGCTTGTCTTGTGATTCTTTCCGCACATGTCATAGACTAATCTTGATGGTCCACTAGCAACTCCTTTTTTTTTCTTAGAGTATTGTAGATTTATTCCAGATGATAGGGTATTCCTCTTAGGTTCTCCTAAGAATAAGCTCTTCTCTATTTCTTCCGCTGCATAGGCTCTCTCCACAACGTCATCATATTCCATTGGATGCTGGAAAGCTGTAGCGTGTCCCTTAATAGCTGGCCTTAAACCTTCGAGGAACCTTTCAACTTGTTTCTCCTTAGTGACAATCAAATCCAAGGCAAATTAGAAAAGTTGACAAAAGATGTACACATACTCTGCTACTATCATGGTGTTTTGCTATAAAGTAAGGAACTTTGCCTTTTTCTTATGGTTAACATGCTCCGGAATAAACTTTTTTCTAAACTATTTCTTAAAGGCATCTCAAACTATGGCTGTTGGCAAGGCCTTGATATGCTCATGGATACTTTTCCACCATATGTCTGCCATATATCTAAAAATGGAGGCGGCAAAGATCACTTGTTGCTTCCTTGTGCAAGTTAATGAATGAAAGACATTCTTCGTATGTTCAAACCACTCATTTGCTTATAACGGATGTTCTCTTCCTGTAAACTCTACAGCTCCTCTCTTTCTAAACTTCTCATAAAAGGAGTTAGGATCACTAGCTTGATTCTGCCTTTCCAATGGAGTTGCTAATTGCATTTGCATTACTACTTGATTGGCATTACTTATAGCCAATTGATGCATCATCATCATGAAGTATTCTTTTATAGTGTAAATAGGATGAGGAGGTGGAGACGGTCGAGGATCCTTGTCCTCTAACACGATGTCATCATGTTCATTATCTCCCATATTGTTACCAATTCTTGATCCAGAAGCCATTTATCTGGAGCTATAACAATGGTTAGTCACCTACAACACCTTAATGTATGAGGCAAACTATAATTTCTTATACAAAATCTATTTCCCCATCGAACCTATCGTATCCTCACCACGTTTCCTACTATTGCTAAGTTTTTTAATTGGCTTATTAATGCTCTGATACCATTACTTACGTTTGTCACACCCAGAACCTGGGGATTGGAGATTAGAGTGGATCGCAAGGCATGGCACATGTAACTTGTAGCAATCTGTGCCATGTCAAGACACGTACGAACTGTTACAAGAGAGATTCCGCAAGTACGTGTAAGGAAGATCCATGTGCACGTCATGATCATTTTCATAATTACGTGGAAACCTAGAGAATTCACCTGTAATTCATGATAGGCATTAATAAAATATTCATTCATTCGTTAATTTAAACCAAGGTCTGTTAATTAAACCATCCACATGCACATATTAATAAGGTACATAAACATATGCATAAATACAAATGGCATGTCCATCAATCTCAAACTTCATAATAACATGATGAAGATGGCATGATCTACTCTTTATGCAATCCAAAAGAAACCTTGTGACACGCTATATCGGATGACTAGGAAAATACGTCATCCTCATTCCACTCATCTATACTACAAGGTACCATTGTGGTTCCCTCAGGGGCCGCGTCGACTACTGTGCTGGCATTAGGTTTTGTACCTGTAACACGAAGGGTAGTACTGTTGACATGACGGTTAACCAAATATAGAGTACATAAAAATATCATAATATGTCAATTGAAATAGGAACATATTGATTAAAAGAGAGTAATAATGGAAGCTAGGCATGTTCTGCATGTGAATAAGCATGAGTTATAAATTATAAATGCAAATACAATAACATACCAGTTGGCATACACATGGCTATCTTCTCTCTAAAATAAGAGCATATCATACAGTAGGAAATCACGAGCGGTCGGGCCAAGACCATCTAGCTACCCTAAGAGCGCTGACTAACTCTTCATACAACTACTATAGTAGGTAACGTATTGAATACTATCATTCGTTACCGTCAAACCTCCTATGGGTACAAGCTCAGTGGTGCCGACTCATAGGTCTCAAGTCCGATCTGAATTCATACATTCACATTTATCATACGTAATGATCGACTCATTTTTATTTAGAAACATATGCCAGTCTTGAGATCGTATTAAGTCATAAAAATCAGAATTAAATGAATTAACTGTTATTCAAGCAATGTATACTTAAATGAGCTATTAGAGTTCAAACTATCTTAACCTTAGTTACTCTTATCTTGGCTCACGGGCTTAAGCTCAGTAGAAGCTTCATTTCTGAGTTTGCTTCAAGGTTCGCTAGGAAGAATGGCTATATGATTAAATCATGTTGAGGGCAAAGATTACTTAAACAATATGAATGCCTTTGGATTGAGTGGTTAACAAGGATGTTTACTAGCCAACCTTAGCTAAGATATTCTATGTTTCCTTAGTCATTTAATATGGTGTATTCACAAAACGTTCGGTGTCGATATGTTACCAAAAATCTTGATGTTATATTATGTAGGCAATAGACATCTCTTCTTATGCCAACACCCATGACGTGAGATCGGAAAACAATTAGAAAATCAAGAAGGAATGAGCGACAACTCTACACTCTTCATTTTTAATATTTAATTATCGTTGGGCTAATTTAATTAAGGTGACGGTGCCATTTCTAAGGCCCTACAAAGTCTTTGAATATTCCTAATTTTGCCTAAGTTTACTGTGTTCCTACGACTTAGCAATGAATAGGCCACAACTTAGCTGTGTTTCATAAAATCTTCTTGCAGTCACGATTCAGCCAAAATTTAGTCTACAGTTGGGCCATGGCTTAGCTACGGCTTAGTAGTAATGCATTTCATGGCTTGACCGTGGGCATTGCCGTAGAACAAAATTTTCAGCTTTTGTTTTTTGTCACATTTTGGTCTTTGGAAAGTTAGTTGTAGTGTAATTACGATTTAATCGTAAGCTTTAGAATTTATGAAGCTGTTTCTGAGATAAAAGTTCAGTAGAGACTTTTCAAACATGGTTCTAATTTCTCTAATCCAACCTACCATTTTACATTTCAATATCCTTCTATGAGCTGAATGCCTAAGGGAAGGATGATTGATCTGTTGCACTAGGAAATGCAACATCTTTCCTAGGAAAATTGGTGTAATTTAAATTCTAGAGGATTTTAAAGAGGAGAGGGATGATTCTCCCATACCCTTTGATGTCAACTTCAGGTTGATCTAATCTTATGAAACAATTGAACCATATGAGGTCTTTTCCCTGCCTCCAGAAGTACACACTGGTCTCCAACCTATAGCAGAGCCAAATAGTTCTTTCTCCCCCAATGGGTAGTCTGAAAAGTAGAACTCCGTTACTAATCTTTCTAGTGACCAAGTGAAGCACATACAACATGAACAGTTAGAAGAAGAATCAAAGGTTATTGTTGGTGTCCACAAAGAATCTACAGATGTAGAAGTGGTACCTAAAACTCCTGAACATCTCATAACCCTTGACAATCCTTTCTAAGTGGATGATATACTCTTACAGAGCACCACCATGATGGTGGCAAACTTTAATCAATTATCCACATCAAGGGGAACAGGTGAAGACCCCGTTGAATGGTTAAGCTTGTTTGATACAGGATAGACAAATGGGCCCATTTGAAAGTTTATATCGGCAGGCCCAAGTCCAAAGTCCAGCAGTGAAGATTTATTTTATTAATAGTAGTTACTTTCTTAAGTTTTAGAAATTGATTTAAATTAGGACTCCTTATTTGGATTGAACTAGTTTGTTTAATTTTTAGAGAGTAATTTAGTTATAAAGATAGATGAAATCCCCTCCCATGGGATAGACTATATTATTTGAATAAGATTTTAGTTTTTTCTCCTTGTCGGTTGAATTCTTGTGTTTGGTGTGAGGCCTAGACAGTTTATCTTAAGCCTTTTGGGTTGGAGAATAACTTATTGGCTATTCTTTTTCCCCGTGCTGCATCAATTATTATCAGAGAGGAGATTCGATCTCAAATCGCCACTTCGATCACTAATCTGACTACGTACCCCCATCCCATATTTTGTTCCTACCATCCATTGTTCATCACCTTTTCATTCATCATCATCTTTTGCATCACTCAATCCTATCTCCAACCCATCCCCGAGCCCTTTACTATCCATCATAGCCCACCCTAATCACACCTTCAAACCTTAACCCCATTCCACCCCATCGAAACCCATCTAGACCTATAACTCCTTCCCATTACCCTTTTATTGACCAAGCCCGCCTTACCCATCTCCTTTTTCCATAACCCCTGCATCCCTAAGCCCCATTCAAACCCAAATCCCTCCCTTACTAAATCCAAAAAAAAAAAAAAAAAAAAAAACTATTCCCACCCACACATTAGAACCCAGACCATGCCAGGCAATTCTAATCCACCCATTGCTCCCCAACCATGATAACCCTACATGAACCATCCCAGAACCCCTTCTTGTCCAACCAAACCATTCTGCAGCCCTAAACCATTTCATCAAAACCCTTCTCCGACCCCCACCCAAACTGCCATAGCCCCAACCCAATTGCAATTGAAAATCCCAAACCCCAATCCTCACCCGGAACCTTCAACCCCTCCCCCCATTGGTTCCTTTGTCCCCCCCCCCCCCCCCCCCCCAAAAAAAAAAAAAAGAAAGAAAAAGGAAGAAGATAAAGGAAAACAGAGAATAAGAGGAAAACAGTGTACTGTGCACCAATGACCGCCAGTATCCTCGGCAAGCATAGTCGCTGTCCAGTTATCGTCGAACATAATAGCTGCTCTAACTATCCCTCATATTTCTTGATGAAGCCGGCCGGATTGAAAAGGGTCTCGAAGGATTGAAACCCATTTTCCTTCCTTTTCTTGA
Source organism: Sextonia rubra (assembly GCA_037013555.1). Taxonomy (NCBI): domain Eukaryota; kingdom Viridiplantae; phylum Streptophyta; class Magnoliopsida; order Laurales; family Lauraceae; genus Sextonia; species Sextonia rubra. Next base: position 12,538,769 of record JASUAD010000023.1, read on the forward strand.
TTTCGAGGTTAGTGGGGCCCACAATCCTACTTCAATTGGTATCATGCTTCAAGGGGTAGCAGCCAAGTCCACCCTCTGGGCCTCAATTCTAGTAAAGTTGAACCTGTTTAGTTGAAAGGTAAATATATATATATATATACAAGTGGCCTTAGCCAAAACAATCCAGTCTTTTTGGATTGATTGATCTCAGCGATTGATTCTCAAAAGGATGATATTTTAGTCTGATTCATGATCGATCTTCATTTGCATATTTTTGTCATCAAGATCAAGCCATCAGGTTAATTCATTTTTGAGAATTTAGAAAACTTTGTTTTCTTGCATCAAATATTTAGATCAGTTGATGAATATTTAGATCAATTTTCAAGACTGCATCAAATATATGAATTGAGATGAAATGAGTTGGATGATTTGATTCATTTTATTAGAGGATTGAGACCAAGCATTTTAGAGAAGATGAATCACTACAACACCATTTAGAAAGCGTATGATGAAGTTATTCATGTTGAGCACATGCTTTGACGGTCCTGCATTGGACAAGTTAAGTCTCAGTAAGACAATTTTCGGCAAGGAATAAGAGCACATGTAAAGGAAACAAGAGAAAATACTCCCACACTTGTCATTAGCAGACTTCTCACCACCACTGAAATGGAAATGGAAGAGTGGCAGCAAGCTATGATATTATGGTTGCAAGCAATGTGTGAAGATAAGTTAGCCAATCTAATTATTGATAATAATAGTGCTATCAATTTTATGGCACAATAAGTTATTGACAAACTCAATTGGGCTATAGAAAAGCTCACGAAGCCTTACAAAGTCATATGGTCTTATGATTTTGTCATTCTGACTTACAGATGTTTGGTATTACCCTTTAAGATTGGTGGATATAAGATAAAACTTGGCGTGATGTAATTCCTATGAATATAACTCATATTCTTTTGGGAAAATCATGGATTTTGATCGAAATGTGCACAATGACAATGAGAAAAACACATAGACCTGCAGGTGGAAAGGATGATGGATCACGCTTCTTCCATCTTTTTCTACATCATCTTTAGATGAAAAGCCAAAGGAAAAACAAAAAGGGAAATAGATATCAAGGCTAACATTTCGAAGCAAGATCAAATAATGGAAACTGTCATGATAAAGTCAATGAATCTTCATGTGGCACTCTAAAAATGGATAATACTTTACAAGAATTAGAAGACGAGGAGTCCAAAATTCTTTCTATGGATAGTGTTGATCAAATGATGAAAGCACCAAAAGAAGTTGAAACATACATTGAAGACCAGGATATGGTTAGTAAGGAAAATGACCATCCACCATTAGCAAAGCTGATTGGATCATCGGAAAACAAACCAATTACTATAGTGGTTTCACAAGAACATTTGTTTGCTAAAGTTTGACGCATTGATTTCATCTTTGGAGATCAACTATTGCTAGTAAAAACGTTTAATCTATTAGTAAAGCATCTAGTATTGAAGCATCTAATGGTTAGATCATAGATCTGAGATAAATGTAGTCATTAGAATAAACAAAATAACCAACTTACTTATATGTGGGAGAAAAGATCAAATCAAATTTTCAAGAATGTCATGAATATGAAGCTCAACAAGCAACTCAAAAGTTTGTTCGAATGATTTTTGACCCAGGCGGACATTTACCAAACTCGAGGATGAGTTCTTTCCTAAGCGCGAGGGGGGGGGGGGGTGGTGCTGATGTAGGCCAGAGAGCCCTGTTTGGAAGTTTATACTTGCAGGCCTAAGTTCAAAGTCCAACAATGAAGATTGATTTTATTAGTAGTAGTTGTTTTCTTAAGTTTTAGTTATTGATTTAAATTAGGACTCCTTATTTGGATTGAACTAGTTTGTTTCTTTATTTAGAGAGTAGTTTAGTTCTAAATATAGATGTAGTCCCTTCCCATGGGATAGATGACATTATTTGAATAAGATTTTAGTTTTTTTTCTTTGTTAGTTGAATTCTTATCTTTGGTGTGAGGCCTAAATAGTTTATCCTAAGCCTTTTGGCTTGGAGAATGGCCCATTGGTTATTCTTCTTCTCCGTGTTGTGTCACTGTTATTCACCTAGGCAGAAGAAGTTTTCATGACGAGGAGGAGTTCATGTCAAGAAGACAATGCTAACTAGAGGGAAGAGGAAGGCATTTGCTCCAGTTGACCTTACAAAGTCAACTATGATTAGCCTTAAACCTCATACTCTTTTGTAACCCCCACTAGGGACAATTCTAATGAAAATGCACCTTCTTATATGAATAATAATGTAAGTGTTAGTTTTTGTGGACTCAATCCATCAGTTGATGTAATAAATTGATTAATTTCTTTATTTATCAATAAAATCATGCTTTACTTTCATGAGATGAATGTTATTTTACTACTTTATGCACATGACCAATACGTATGACATAATGGTTCATGAGTTGAACCGGGTCCCATTAGTATATTAGATGTGATATATGTGCATGGATGAGATCCACACGCGGGAGATATATGTCACAAATCTTATACTTAAATAGCTTCACAACCAGTAATGAGACTGGGCATCTCATTTGATAAGGTTGCAGCACTTTGATCACTATGAGATAGTGTGATTTGTCTCGATCATCAGAATGTAAGATTCTGGATCAATAGTGCCGGTACATTGGATGTATTGAAGGACCATGAGATGCACCTTATGGTATTCCGTCTCAATAATAAGGTATGCTTTCATAATTCCCTAGCAATAGGCCCTCAATCCTGAGACATTGACGAACTCAAGTTTCTATCTATTCATTTGCTTTGAGTCACCAATGAGTGAGACCGACTATAGGTTAACACCTCGGTGTCTTGGGTATATGGTAGTAGAACTGTGGGAACGTTGAATGATCAAGATGGAATCTATCTCTATTATCCCCTTGTGCCAATTAATGGATTTGTCATTAGTAAGTGCGCACCCATCTCAATTAAGAGTTAATTGGATGGTACTGATGATTACTGTGATTGATTGGGGCTCAAGGATAATAAGATGTGGAACTTAGATTGGAAGAGACGGATTTATTCCAATTGATCCACGGATATTGATAGAGGGGCCTACTTGTGGTAATTGGGAAGTTTAGGGTCTTCATTGTAATTTATTCCTAAGACTGGAGTGCAATTGCATTTATATAGTGGTGTTATTTGCAATTAACTGTGGGCCCGGATTGCACATGAGATGTGGGGTCGCGGTGTTCCAGTTGGAGCCAGCTTTCTAAGGAATCCCTAGTGGTCCCCACGCTAGCCCAAGATATTGGAAAACACTAATCCGACTTGGACTCTAGAAATAAGAGTTTGGAAAGGAGAAAGTTGCTAATTGCTTTGGAAGTAAGACTTCTATTTCAATTAGACAAGGGAGAGATTTGGAAGTCTATAAAATATCCTTGGACGTCCAAAAGAGTTCCTCTCACGCCCAAAACCCTTTCGTGCAAGAGTTGCGCGAGTTACTCTCCTCTCCTTTCTTCTAGTTCCTTGGAGTCTCGAGTTGGGATTTTCTCCTGAAGATTCCACCGTTCTTCTTGAGAAAAGAAATCCAATTCGGGGGTCATAGCGTGGAAGGCTAAGAGGTCTTGAAGAAGTCCATTAGAGCACTGCGGGTCTCCAAAGGTATGATCTACTTCTTGCATGTCGTAGGTTATTTTGGATGTTTAGTGCTGGTATAATTTTACTGTACATGGTCACGAGATTGAGGGTAACGCATCCTGGATTGGGTTTTGGTCTTATGGATAGTTGATCCCTGTGTCAAGTGGGTCAAAAGTTTTGAAAATCTATCCACGAGACCTACCTACTTCCAACAATTGGTATCAGAGACATACCTCATCTCTAATCATGTTAGATCAGTAATCTTGTTCTAATCTTCGCATGAGATGCGAAGAGGATAGAGCAAGGGCTATGATAGGATCAGTGTTTATTGGGTTTGCTTGCTCTCGTAGTAGATACATGTTTGGAAAGTCACAAAAGGTTTTAATCATAATAGGAGGATGATAAGATGCCATTAAAACATACTGAGATCATTAGAGGTGATTGGGTACAGCAGGAGCCGAATCAGAAAAGAACCCAAATTTCTGGGTTCGTCAGGTCGGTTAGTCAAAGTGACCACTATGGCTATAGAGGTCTGTTGGCTAACCGTAGGGACCAGATCAGCTAGCCGAACCTAGGCAGAATCATCTTGTTCTTGGTCTGAGTTGTTGTTGTTTTTTTTTTTTTTTTTTTTTTTTTTCGGGGGCGCTGCCCCCGAGCCCCCGCCAGGGGCGCTGCCCCTTGGAACCCCGCGAGCTGACCGAGCAGCTCGACCCCTGCCGGGGGCGCTGCCCCCGGACCCCCGTTGCGTAGGGGGTCTTGTATCGTGGTGGCAAAATATTTGGCATCTTGTTTTTCTATTGTGGTTTGGCAACCTGGTTTTGTGAGATGCTTTGTTGTATGAGATACTAACTTGCAGGTGATAATGTCCTCTCCATATGACCCACATGTTTTTCTTTCCTTTTAATTATTGGTTTATTCGTGGCTAAGTGTAAAGGGCATCATGGTCTCCTTGGTTTCCCGTGAAAGGGCAAGGCATGGTGAATTTCCCTATAGCCCTTTTATTTCCATGTTTAGACTACCATGTAAGTCTCATTATAGAGACATAGGAATTTATGTAATTTTAAAATTTGTAAATTCTGGAGATGTCCGAAACAAAGAAGGAAAGAGAAGTTGGACTCCTAATCAAAGAGTTTGAAGATTACCAAAAGGTGTTTTGGAGATGCCCAAAGAGTTTGAGGAATCCCAAAGTTTTGGAGATGCCCAAAGAGTTTGAGGAATCCCAAAGTTTTGGAAAGTCTAGAAGTCCAAGAAGTCTTTTCCGCCTGGGTCATGTGGAGGAGAGGACTAGTCTTATTGTTATAGCACTTTCTATTTATGGATGAATGCTTATTTTAGAGTATTTCCATATCTGATCCAAACATAGCAAATTCCAAAATTGGTCAAATCAAATTAATTTTTGGAAAGAATTCTAATTAGAGTTGGTGGGCCCATGAGATGGATCTATTGGTAACACTAATTATAGAAACTGAACTTTCCTTAAAATAACTTGACTTGGAACCAATCATTGGTCTTATCATGAGATGAATATATACCTATATTTGATGGACCCATACACCTATAAGGAAATCCTCAACTCTAAAATTTTAAGTGGGAGCGGGGCATTTCTATATATATAAAAATCCCCATGGTTTTCCACCATAGGTCCATTGTAAGGAAAGTATTAGCCTTGCGCTATTTTGAGAATGGCCATTCCCCACGGAGGGCTTGTATTTATCTGGATACTGGATATGGATCTCCTATGGATAGTGTTGATGAGACGGGGTGGGAGCCCACTCCCCAAGGAGGAGCTACCCACAACGGTTGTCATGCAATGCTAGTTGGTGGGTCACACTTAACTAAAATAATGATGTAGTATCCCTAAGGATTTGCCTCATGTATTTTAGAAACCAAAGCTAATCGGGAGTCATACATTATTTGGTATGAGATACCTAGATTGTAATGAATGAAGGGGATCATGGATAGTTAGTCTTAATCCAAATTTTGACCAACTTTGATCCGCACCAGTCTAGGAGGTATTTGCACTCCCCAAGGAGGCATACCCCGCAGGATTGGGATTCCGATGTATTCTGAATTTTGTGGTTATGAGGATTCCCACATAAATTTGGTAGAATACTAAACCCTAATGTTATTTAAATTCATTAATTGAATGTATGGTTATGTGCTACAGTATTACAAGCATGAATTCGAATACTTTCAATCCACTTGCAACCATCTTCAACCAGAATAAGTTGGTGGGATCCAACTATGTAGACTGGAAACGGAATCTGGATATTGTCCTGACAGCTTCAGGATATAAATATGTCCTTACCAAAAACCCCCTTGAAGAGCCTGGCCCAGATGCATCAGAAGCAGAAAAGGACCTTTACACCAAATGGGCCAAAGACGATGAGATGGCCCGATGTTACATTCTGGCATCCATGTCTAGTGTGCTGCAACATCAACATCAATCTTATAAGACTGCATATGATATGATATCGAACTTAAAGGAGATGTTTGCAGAACAAGGCAGACCTGCTAGGCAGGCAGCCATGAGGGTGCTTATTAGCACCAAGATGGCTGAAGGTACATCAGTACAGGAACACATGTTGAAAATGATGGACTCATTAAATGAGTTAGATGTACTGGGAGCTGCGATTGATGCAGAATCGCAGATTGACATAATCCTTGAGTCACTACCAGAGTCATTCAACAATTTCAAGGTCAATTATAATATGAATAAAATGAATCTGACTCTAGCTGAGCTATCTAGTCAGCTGGTAGCAACTGAAGGGATTATGAAGAAGAAACCAACTGCCTTAATGACAGAAAAGTCAGATGCCAAGTCCAAGCCGAAAGGCAAAGGGCGGAAAGGCAAAAAGAAATCAGTTCCAAAGGGTCCTAAGGTGGAGAATGGTCCAACTGGTGGCGTGGCTAAAGCTAAGGGTTCAGGGACAAAAGGAAAGTGTTTCCATTGTGGTAAGACAGGACATTGGAAGAGGAATTGTCCAGAATATCTGTCTAAGAAAAAGACCCCAGGTATGATTGAGTCACTTATATCTGAAGTTAGTTTTGCAACTGGTACTTCAGAATCCTGGTGTGTGGATTCCGGGGCAACTAATCACATATGTAATACGTTGCAGGGGTTCAGGGAAACCAGGAGGCTAAGTGATGGAGAAATCATTGTCAACCTAGGATCTGACGCTAAGGCGGAGGCTGTTTCAGTAGGAGTCATTACTTTATGTTTTTCAAATAAGAAATTGGTTTTGTCAGAAACATTATATGTACCGTCTTTAAGGCGGAATTTAATTTCAGTCTCTAGTTTGGTGAATAAAGGTTATTCTATTACTTTTGGTACTGAAGTTGTCATAAAGAGGAATGGTACTTTCATATGTTCTGGCAAGGTAACCAATGGACTTTATTTGTTAACTCCCACGATGTATGAGATACATGATACTGAAACAATTAGTAGATCATCATTAAAGAGAAAGTCACCTTCATCTAATCCAACAAAACTTTGGCACCTGAGGCTAGGTCATATAAACCTTAACAGGATTGAGAGGCTAGTGAAAGATGGTATCTTACCTTCATTGGTGGTAGAACCAATGCCTATCTGTGAGTCCTGTTTGGAAGGTAAAATGACTAAAAGACCCTTTTCAGCTAAGGGTAATAGGGCCAAAGATTTATTGGAATTAGTGCATACTGATGTCTGCGGACCCATTAATGTCAGCGCCAGAGGAGGATATGAGTACTTCATCACTTTCACAGATGATTACTCAAGATATGGTTACATATACCTTATGCACCGCAAGTCCGAAGCTTTTGAAAAGTTCAAAGAATTTCGAGCGGAAGCGGAAAAGCAATTAGGTAAGAGTATCAAGACTCTTCGATCAGATCGAGGAGGGGAATATCTCTCTGCTGATTTTATGGGTTACTTATCAGAAAATGGGATTCTATCCCAGTTGTCTGCTCCTGGTATGCCTCAACAGAATGGAGTAGCAGAAAGAAGGAACTGGACTCTTTTAGATATGATTAGGTCTATGCTGAGTTTCTCAAGATTACCTATATCCTTTTGGGGATATGCTTTGGATACTGCAATGTACATACTAAACCTCGTACCATCTAAGTCTATACCCAAGACTCCCCGAGAATTGTGGTCTGGGCGAAAGCCTAGTCTGCAACATTTACACATTTGGGGTTGTCCAGCACACGTGCTCAAGGTTAAGACGGATAAGTTGGAAGCAAAGTCGGAAGTATGCACATTTGTAGGATATCCTAAAGGAACTAAAGGTTGGTTATTCTATAATCCCAGAGAGCAGAAAGTGCTGGTCAGCACCAATGCGGTTTTTCTGGAGGAAGATTATATGATGGACCAGAAATTTTTAGAAAAGGTGATCTTGGAAGAGATTCAGGAGCAATCAATTCCAAATCCAAGTATGACCGGACTTGAGGAAGAACCGCCCTTACCAGACCTAGTAGTTACACCAGTACCTCGTCGTAGTGGGAGGATTGTCAGACCCCCTGACAGGTTCTCATTCTTGGGAGAATCTTATGAAGCAATCCCAGAAGAGCCAGAACAAGATCCCTCTAACTATGATGAAGCAATAAATGACTTAGACTCGGGACGCTGGCAAGATGCTATGAAAGCTGAGATGGAGTCTATGTACTCAAATCAGGTCTGGACACTTGTGGACTTGCCTGCCAATATTAAACCTATTGGGTGCAAGTGGGTCTACAAGAGAAAAAGAGGACCAGATGGAAGAGTGGAGACCTATAAGGCTAGGCTTGTTGCGAAAGGATATACTCAGAAAGAAGGGATCGATTATGAGGAAACCTTCTCGCCAGTAGCCATGCTCAAATCCATCCGGATACTCTTATCCATTGCGGCTCATCTCGATTACGAGATTTGGCAAATGGATGTCAAGACGGCTTTTCTCAACGGCCATCTTGAGGAAGACATCTATATGGTGCAGCCAGACGGTTTTATAGCTAAAAACCAGGAGCAAAAAGTTTGCAAGTTGCAGAAGTCTATTTATGGACTGAAGCAGGCATCCCGAAGCTGGAATATCCGTTTTGACCAGGCAATCAAGTCATTTGGTTTTTGTCAAAATCCGGATGAGTCATGTGTGTACATGAAAAGTGAAGGTGACAGGGTAGTTTTTCTGGTTTTATATGTCGATGACATCCTTCTCCTCGGGAAAGACATAGGAATGTTATCAACGGTAAAAGTTTGGTTAGCCAAGACTTTTGATATGAAGGACTTGGGAGAAGCTAGCTACATCCTAGGGATCAAACTCTATCGAGACCGGAAAAATAGGATGATTGGCTTATCCCAAGCTGCATACATAGATAAGGTGCTAGTACGGTTTGCAATGCAAGACTCCAAGAAGGGTATCACACCTTTCAGGCATGGAGTGCACCTTTCCAAGGATCAGTGTCCTAAGACACCCGAGGAAAAGGAGCAAATGAGGTCGATACCATACGCTTCGGCTGTTGGTAGCCTCATGTATGCTATGTTATGTACTAGACCAGATATCTGTTATGTAGTGGGCCTAGTCAGCAGATATCAATCTAATCCAGGACCTGAACATTGGACTGCTGTAAAATGTATTCTCAAATACTTGAGAAGGACTAGAGATTACATGTTGATTTATAGCAGTGATGAGTTGATTCCAGTCGGATACACAGATTCTGACTTTATGTCAGATAAGGATTCTAGGAAATCCACCTCTGGTTATGTATTTATGCTTGGAGGCGGAGCTATAAGCTGGAGGAGTATAAAACAAGAATGTACCGCTGATTCAACCTCGGAGGCTGAATATGTAGCAGCTTGTGAAGCAGCTAAGGAAGCAGTATGGCTTAAAAGATTCCTTTTGGAACTTGGGGTGGTACCTTTGGCACGACAGCCACTCACAGTTTACTGTGACAGCAGCGGGGCAGTCGCTCAGTCAAAGGAACCCAGAAGCCATAAAAGCCAAAAGCATGTACAGAGGAAGTATCACTTAGTCAGAGAGATTGTGCAGAGAGGTGATATTGCTATTACCAAGATAGCCTCTGCAGACAATTTGGCAGATCCCTTTACTAAGCCTTTGACTACCAAAGTCTTTGAGCAACACGTAGAAGGGATGGGCATGAGATGCAACCCTGACTGGCATTGAGCCCAAGTGGGAGATTGTTAGTTTTTGTGGACTCAATCCATCAGTTGATGTAATAAATTGATTAATTTCTTTATTTATCAATAAAATCATGCTTTACTTTCATGAGATGAATGTTATTTTACTACTTTATGCACATGACCAATACGTATGACATAATGGTTCATGAGTTGAACCGGGTCCCATTAGTATATTAGATGTGATATATGTGCATGGATGAGATCCACACGCGGGAGATATATGTCACAAATCTTATACTTAAATAGCTTCACAACCAGTAATGAGACTGGGCATCTCATTTGATAAGGTTGCAGCACTTTGATCACTATGAGATAGTGTGATTTGTCTCGATCATCAGAATGTAAGATTCTGGATCAATAGTGCCGGTACATTGGATGTATTGAAGGACCATGAGATGCACCTTATGGTATTCCGTCTCAATAATAAGGTATGCTTTCATAATTCCCTAGCAATAGGCCCTCAATCCTGAGACATTGACGAACTCAAGTTTCTATCTATTCATTTGCTTTGAGTCACCAATGAGTGAGACCGACTATAGGTTAACACCTCGGTGTCTTGGGTATATGGTAGTAGAACTGTGGGAACGTTGAATGATCAAGATGGAATCTATCTCTATTATCCCCTTGTGCCAATTAATGGATTTGTCATTAGTAAGTGCGCACCCATCTCAATTAAGAGTTAATTGGATGGTACTGATGATTACTGTGATTGATTGGGGCTCAAGGATAATAAGATGTGGAACTTAGATTGGAAGAGACGGATTTATTCCAATTGATCCACGGATATTGATAGAGGGGCCTACTTGTGGTAATTGGGAAGTTTAGGGTCTTCATTGTAATTTATTCCTAAGACTGGAGTGCAATTGCATTTATATAGTGGTGTTATTTGCAATTAACTGTGGGCCCGGATTGCACATGAGATGTGGGGTCGCGGTGTTCCAGTTGGAGCCAGCTTTCTAAGGAATCCCTAGTGGTCCCCACGCTAGCCCAAGATATTGGAAAACACTAATCCGACTTGGACTCTAGAAATAAGAGTTTGGAAAGGAGAAAGTTGCTAATTGCTTTGGAAGTAAGACTTCTATTTCAATTAGACAAGGGAGAGATTTGGAAGTCTATAAAATATCCTTGGACGTCCAAAAGAGTTCCTCTCACGCCCAAAACCCTTTCGTGCAAGAGTTGCGCGAGTTACTCTCCTCTCCTTTCTTCTAGTTCCTTGGAGTCTCGAGTTGGGATTTTCTCCTGAAGATTCCACCGTTCTTCTTGAGAAAAGAAATCCAATTCGGGGGTCATAGCGTGGAAGGCTAAGAGGTCTTGAAGAAGTCCATTAGAGCACTGCGGGTCTCCAAAGGTATGATCTACTTCTTGCATGTCGTAGGTTATTTTGGATGTTTAGTGCTGGTATAATTTTACTGTACATGGTCACGAGATTGAGGGTAACGCATCCTGGATTGGGTTTTGGTCTTATGGATAGTTGATCCCTGTGTCAAGTGGGTCAAAAGTTTTGAAAATCTATCCACGAGACCCACCTACTTCCAACAGTAAGGCTAAGGGAGCCATTTAAGTATGATGTTTTTGAGCATCTTAGGCATATTCCTGCAAGAATACATATTCTAGACTTGCTGTTATTGAATGCGAAAATTTCAGAAGAAAGCCACAAACAATTTGTCACGACCCGAGCCCAGAAATCGGGGGTTAGCGAAAAGCCAAACTAGTGACACACGTACTCCCGTGCACGTGCATCCAAACCCAGTCCAGATGCACACACACAAGGGATCTAACACGTGCGAAACAGACGAATGCGGAAGCTGTAGATATCATAGCAGGCAACAAGAGAAATAGCGGAAGCCAAAGCAATTACAAAACGGAATGACACAGCCAAATACACTGATAGAAAACCGAATACACACCAAAACAATATATACAAAATATACAGAATACAAGTCCAAAGTCCAAAGTCCAAATACAAGCTCTCAAAATCCCAAAACGAAACACCACTGGAAGCATGCATGAACGCACTCGGCAGAGATGATCAGGCCCACTCTGCCAAACCTGAGGGTGCCTCTACACTTGCCCCTGCAGTCTCCTCGACCGCCGGGGAGCTGGGCAAGGTATCTGTGCCTGCAACACCACAGACAACACAAATGAATACAACGATCCAGCAAATATAAGTAACAGGAATGAAACACTCATAGTATCAAAGAGAATAAAATAATGACAGAAGATCAATTACAGATTTTCATCTTAGTATGCTAAGCAAATCGTGCGTAGAATTAAAGCATGATAATTGAATCAAAACATAGAAATACTGACTAAGTGGCTACTACGTTAACCATGTTCTCCCCAATAGAGAGCAGAGCAAAGCAGAGCAGAGGAGAACACCACTGACCGGGCCAGGGTACAAGTGGGTCTCAGGTTCCTGGGTTCCGGGGTCCCAAGACAAAGCGACACTGCAGTTATACAGAGATACAGAGATCTAAGCCAAAGGTAACCCCGTCGGGCATCCTAGGGCTGAGGCTGAGTAGAGCCAGACTAATACCAATCAAATCAAAGCTAAAGAAGGGAGATTATCCACTGCGGACTCACCGATGACAAGGACCGGATCTTATCCTCACGTATTAACCTCTGGGCAGAGCCACCAGGGAATACCCAAAATCAGAGATAGACAAAGCCAACAAAGCATATATAAAGCCAAAGCATAGCATAGATCAAAGCTTAGTGCAGAACGAAGAATAATACAGATATACAAGACGAAAGCAAAATGGCTGCGGAATGCATAACAGAGATTAACAGAACGGAGGGCAAAACCATAAACAATATGCAATGCATCTCAGATTAATACGGAGTCAAGGTTCATTTCAAGCCAGTCCTAAGCTCGTTGTTCACTGTCACTAACCATGCATGTTGATGTAGTTTTAAGTTAGTCAATGCACCGTTGCCATCACAGTGTTGCAATGTAATCTTTGCGTGCACCGACGTCCCTTAAACCAACACCCATGGGGAGGTGCTTAACAGTGACCAACGCTCACATGAATGAGTCACAGCCTAACAGACTATTCATGCGATCCAAAGCATCCATTGGGCCGGTTTACATGGGTGGTTAACCTGTGGTTGAGCCCTACAAGTCTCACCATTATCCTAAGTTATGTTTCAGAATTGCCATGCCTAGCGGTTTAGCCATGAGGGACCTATGGTTGAGCCGGAGACATCTTACGCGCTCGACGTATTATGCACTACAGCTTAACCATGGTTCCATTCAAAACACAGCTAAACTGGTCATCTTCCGCCTCTGATCTGATACCTTTTTCGGCTGAGCTACAGTCAGGATACGGCTTAGCCGTAGACCAATCCGTGGCTTAGCCGTAGCAATTCACGGCTTAGCCGTAGCCACACCGTAGGAACACTGTCTCTGGAAAGTTTCGACTGATCAGAGATTTAATTCACGGCTGGGTTACGGGTTGGGTCACGGCTAGCTTACGGCTCAGCCGTAGGACAATTTACGGCTTAGCCGTAGCCTAGCCGTAGAACAAAACTCAAAATTGCAGTCTCTGGAAAGTGAGCCGTAGAAATTTACGGCTTAGCCGTACAATACAGAACACGAATTCGGGATAGTTACAGAAACTGAAATGTGGTACAGAAAAGTCTCAAAACAAGTCACAGAGGTTCTAATTTCACAAAAATTGGCTGTAAAACATTCTATACAAAGAGTAAGAGAGAATCAAAGCAATCAAAGAAACAACCCATATGTGTTAACAAGTCTGTACTTATACTTGCCTCAAATCTGTCAAATCCTCTGAAACAAGCTCCAAATCCACTAAAATCAAAGCAAAGCAAAGAGATACACCATGCATGAGATGAAGACATAGCAATCAGAGAATGAGAGGTGCAATTGGAGAAGAAGAGAGAAGAGTTGGGAAAGAACCCACTTACCAAGCTACAGATGGAGATGACAGAGAAGGAACCCAATCTAAAACAAATGAGTGCAAGCTCCCAACACCAACCCAAAACGAGGAGAGAAGTGGAGAGGAGAGGAAGGAAGGAACGTGGAGCTCCTGAATTCTCTTGCATGCAACGATCAAGACAAATGGGCAGGGAGAGAGACACCTGGTTCCTGACTTGTATTTATAGATTTTGAAGTTTAAGTCAAAGTCCGGAGAGTTTATACTAATTACAGTTCAAGTCACACGAAGGTCCATCTTCCCCAATTGACTCCAAACGGATCTGACACAGTTATGGAAATTGTCGAGCTCAACAAAATACACGTGCTGACATCAAGATGATGCAAAGATGATATGAGCAAAACAAAAGCAAAATTACGAAAAAGGGCTTAGATCTACCTATTCCAGGTCAAAGGTTACTCAGCTACCTATCCAAGGCCCAAAACCAAGTCCAAAAGAATAAAATAAAACAAAACACACTAATGAGCCACTAATCCGGCTCAAAGGGGATCGGAGTGTTACACAATTCAGTAATGAAAAATCAACTTAAGACTCACACATGACTTAGGCTCAGCAAACCAAAGCCCAAACAACTCAAGAACAAAGCATGACAAGTTCCCTTCAACTTTGGAGAAGAAGAAGAAAGCAAACTAAGAAACTTCAAAATGAAGGAAAGTGTAATGGCCGACAGCATAGTGCAGTGGCCGATTGAAGACCACAGTGGTTGACTGAAAAAAAGGTAGTAGCTGACCATTGCAAATCTCTGAAAGCTTATCAAACAGTCAAGCTAGATTTGCTCAAATCATTCCCTGGATTATTTCAAGTTGATTAGCATGATTGAGGGGACAAGAGCCAGCTGCGACCTCACACAGCTAACTATAGGAGAGTAGTTAACCAAACAAATATATAGTCGGTTACTACCCTGAAAATCTGATTATTGATTAAGTCTCTCCTTTCCACAAATGGCAGGAGAAGACTTCCAAGGCTATAAATAACCTCTTGGGCATCCATTGCAGCATAATCATCTAGACAACATACAACACATAGCCACCAAGGCATATAGAGTTGTAGATCTTTTGAGTTCTCTTCAATAAGGCTTTAACACTTTGTCTTTCTATAGTAACATAAAAGATAAAAGACAATATACTTGTTCTTCTAAAAGTGATTAGACGAATGATGCCTTAGCTTGAAAATTTGGCAAGGAGTCTCTGGAAAAGATAAGTCTTTCAAGACTTTCTTCGTCTCCATCACTTAGGAGTAGAGAGATATATGGGTACAATTATGGCTAGTCCATCAGCATTACACGATAAGTAATTTATGGGGGCAACCATGACCGTAGACCTTTTGTTCTAATTTCCTTTGGAATTCGTACTCCACAAATCCAAGGAAAACAAGTGATGGGTTATGAAGATCCCTTGATTGACTTGAAAGGAAAAGAATGGCGAGTAGTCCACACACACAGGATCAACCATCACACCATGATGGTCGGCTGATCCTTTGAATAGTTGATTGTCTCCTCCTTTTTTATTTTTTGCTTCCTTTATGTGATTTGTGTAGAATTCTCATGTGCATTTTTGCCAAGTGTTGATCATCTAAGACTGAGTGGGGGAGTTGTAAGAAGAACACATGTAAACAACTTTCACCTGGGATGTTAGAATGTAAAAAAACACATAAAAATAAACTCGAAATTGAAAGATGAAAGGAAACGTCATTCGTATTGTCTTTTTTGTGTTTTTTCTCATTTGTTAAGAAAGAGTCACGATTCACTTCACGCACCACGATTCCTTTTTTTAGGCGAACTAAAAAAATTGGCTCCGTTTATGGGAAAACGTCAATCAAAATTCTAGTTTCATCAAAACTTGGCAAAAAATTTTTTCGATACATGGGAATTCTGCATGGAGAACAACCGACCACTATGAAGGCAGCCAGCTATCCCCCAACTAATAAATAAATGGGAACTACCCATGGGTTTTGTTGTTCGGATGCAACCCACTTTGGTGGCCATTCAATTCTCTTCCATTTGGAATGGATCCAACCATGAAAACACCCCAGAGTCTATCCTTGTAGCGTGGTGAGCATCGACTTGCTATAGTCCTTGGATAAGACGGAGTCCACATCACTAGTTAAAGTTGTTTGTGCTGGACCCAACCTTTCTGTTCCCATCTCGAGGCCAATCCTTGCGTACCCACAAGTGTGATCAAGTTTGAAATAAAAGAGAAATGTTACAACATTCTAAGGTTTATCCTCATGGCGTGGCGAGCGTTGACTTGTTGTAGTCCTTATATTAGACAAAGTCAATATGACTAGTTTGAGTTATTAGTGCTAGCATTCTTACCCCGCACTTTGGCAGAACCAAGTTAGACCTAACCCCCCCCTCTTCCCATCTTGGCATTGTTTGGAGCAAATTAAGACCTTGTTCGAAAAAAAAATTAGGACCTTCAAGGGATCATTCCTCCAGCAATAGCCAAAAGGTCAATGCTAATAAGCCGATGACATACAAAGAAGTCATTGATATGATGACCAAGGCTAAAAAGGAGAAAACTGGTTAAAGGTTACACAGGAAAAGGATTGGTGCATCAGCATCTGGTGCACTTCAAGTCACTACTTGGAAGTATGTCAAACATAAACACCTTGAAGGTTCGCCTATTCATTGGTTTGATCAAAGGCATAACCTTTGTTTTGGTATCAGTAATTGCTCGAGTATTCTCTCACTTCTTGGGTAGCCTCGGAAGAAAAGTTTCTACAAAACTTCTAGGAAGAAGATCAGGAGGTAAACCTTAGCTTCCTTAGCAACATTAGGCAGGAGGATGGTGAATCTGCTCAAACCTTCATCAATAGTTGGCTTTCCTACAGGTGCATGCAACCCCCATCACAAAGAGCTACAGAGAAGATGTGCATGGATAACCTCAGGCCACAAATCTGTGCCATGATGGTAGGACTAAAACCTCAAGCAGCCGTCAGGGCTGAAAATGTCCATAAAGAATTGGACAAGAAAGAATGAAAGAGAATTGATTCCAATGCTTCAGCAAAAGCACCCAAGAGCGGGAAAAAAGAAGAAGAGGTGTTTAACATTCAAACTTATAAGACCTTGCATCAGGTTCAAAGCCTGGCAAATGAAAAAGTTTGCAAGGAAGAGTATGAAAAGAGGAAGAATGCAAAGTATCCTTTTGACGAGGACATCAAAATCTTATTTCAGTCCTTAGTTGCAAATGAAAAAATCGAACTTCCTCCTTCAAAAAGGACAAATTAGGAGGGAAAGGTTGATGAACCCAACTATTATACATACCACAAAGTTGTCTTGTGCCCCTTGAAGGACTATTTTATCCTTAAGGAGAAAATCAATGATAAGTGGAAAAATGGGGGGATCACCTTTAACCAAATATGTGATCTAGCACCCATCAACATGGTGTCCTTCGAATAGTTTGAGCCTATAACACTCTCCGATCCCCCCGCACCAAAGACAGTTGAGTTCCAGGACATAAATTGAGTCCAACATGAAAACGGTTTGATACCTATTGAGATTAACTCCAAAAAAGAGTTATGGGTCCACTCGGATCTAGTCAATGATGAATATTGGGAAATGGTCAACAAGCCATCCTCGAAAGAAAAGAAGGAGGACAAAAGAAAGGCCAAAAAGATAGCACAAGAGGTCCGAACTCCTCTAGTGGTCAAAAAGACTAAAAAACTCCCAAAACAAGAGGTCCCTTCCACATAGGCCAGAGGGCCCTTCATGCTGGCAGATTTTATGATTCCTGTCAATAGTTGTGATGAGGAGGACCAACAAATCTCTAGTTGCAATCAAGTATCTTGGGCCGTCTATCTTTTAGATTCTGACAATGAAGAGAGAAGAAGTCTATCTTTATGGGATGACCCAGAAAAGAAGAATGCCTATCTAATGAAGTCTTAAATGACCAAGACATCTTCTATCTTAAAATGCTAAAAGTGACAGTCTCTTATTATGATCCCCATGCGCCAAAAAAAGATGATTGGTCGATCAAATAAGAGACAAAAACCAAAACCTTAACAGCAGGGAGCATTGACTGTTGCCTAACCAAATGGCCAGTCAAAACAAGAGGCAGGTCTGCATCTTTGTCGAGTCTCACAACTATGAAATAATGTAGTGAGGCACAGAATTAGATGAAGAAGCACCTCCAGCTCTTGCCCTAATGTTGTCTAGCCCTTATATGCCTTCAAACTATTGAGGATGGAGGAGGCAAAGAAATGAGTTTGTAACCTCCAAAGGCTGAAGAAGTATTCATCACTGGAAAGACCGTAAGGATCGAAGAAAGTCCGGTCATTGAGGAAGGAATGCGTTCAGGAAGAAACTATAAGGCTAACTATGGTCAACCCTCATCTTCTTATGTAAAACCCCACACAAAGGGGTGAGAATGTAAATTTTCCTGATAAGAATAATGACAAGCCGCCGGGCACATTTAAGTATGATGTTGTCGAACACTTGAAGTACATACCAGGACATCTACACATTGTGGACCTACTGCAAATGTCAAAAGAGACAAGTGATAACTTGATTTGAAAATTACAAGCATTCATCTGTGAGAACGAAGCTCACATCAAACAAGTCCACCAAATTAAGAGGGAATATCAAAGTTCAAGAATGAAAAGCCTAAAGAAAAGTGCAAGGATGCCTTTCCATTCAAAATGCGGCAAAGGCAACAATTTCTTTCTCAAAAGAAAACTTACTATTGGGTGAAACCAAACTTACTTGGCCCTCAACAATGTCAAAGAGACACCAATTCCAACGGTACAAGTTGACCTGGGGTTGGCAGTCAATCTCATTACCATGATAGCCCTACAAGAGCTAGGCATTCCAGCTAGCAAGCTGTCTATCATAAACACATCCACACAAGGGTATGATGGAGAGGTGCAAAACCCGATTAGGAAAATGCATATTAAGTTCTAGTTGGGGGTCTAAAGTCAAAAGCCACATTGCGTGTCATCAAAAATTGATCATGCTACAACATCCTACTTGGGAGAAGATGGTTGCATGATTACACTATCGTGCCTTCTACAATGGACCAATGTCTCAAGTACGTCAATGACAACGGTAGGGTTCATCGTGTATTTGCATATGAACAGCCTTTCAAAGGAAAGGAAGTATACTTCGTGGACTCAGCCATCTATAAAGAAATATATGTGGACATAAAGACCAAAAAGGGTAAGGGTAAAGCACCTTTGACAAGTAATCAAATGGAGGCCCCTCAGAAGAAAAAGGAGGACAAGTGTTCGTCAACTCTAAGTGCAGAGCTGCGATGTAGTAACAAACTGGTAAGATCAAATCGATCCACGGGGAGCAATGTTTAAAGACGTTTTCAACTTGTCACCTACCTAAATAAAATTCTAAAACTGCGCTAACTTAAAATCTAACAAATACATTGATTCCTAAAAAAATAAACAATTAAAATAACAATTCCTAAATAAAAAATTCTAATTCTAAAACTTCCTAAAAATAAAAATAAAATTTATGCAAAATAAAACACACATTAGAACTTCCCATAAAAAGAAAACTAAAATTAGAACTTACTAAACTAAACAAACTAAACAATGTTAGAAACTAATTAAACAAAAGTGAAAGAAAGCAAAACTTTCATAAACTAAAAACCAAGTTAAGTTAAGAATCTACATTTTCTAAAAACAAAAGATTTACAACACCAAGTCAAATTGGAAAGATAGATCTAATTTTAGAAAGAAAATAAAAATCTTAAATCACATTAGTAACTTTCTAATGTAAAAAAAAAAAAAAAAAAAAAACTCTACAATGCAACCAACAAGGCACCTTTCTAAATTAAGAATGAATATATTCAAAATTATCATACATAAGAATCCTTCTAAAAATAAAAACAAAAATTGAAACTAAACTTTCCTAAGTCAATTCCTAAATTAAATTTAGCAATTAATTTTAAAATTAGAAAGTTAGAAAACAAACCAACAATGTAATGCATTCCATGAAAACAACTAATGCAAACTTTCCTAATATGAGATGTAAAATTTAAATAAAATATGATCCTAATCTAATGCAAACCTAATCAAAATTTAATGGCTGAAAATACACTTAATGAATGCATAAATCCAATAAAAAAAACAGCAAGGAAAAAGATTGAAAAATAAAGAAAATATGTATGAATGAATGAACTAGTAACAAGAATTCTGCAGAATTTACAGCATATGTGGCCTTGCTCTTGGATTTTTTTCACATCTGAAACACCATGATTTTTTAGCATACTTGAAATGAAAATATCAGTTTTGAAAGGTGCTTCCAATAATATTTATTGTCTACAAACTTTCCATTTAAAACAATGTAATATTGGATAGTTCTCAACATGATAAGTTACCAATACATGTGTTGTCGAATTTGCATACATTGCTGTAACTTCAATTTCAGATTATATATTTCAAAAGGTCATCTTCCAAATCATAATTTTTCAGATCTTTTGAGTCTTCAAATCTGATCCAAAAGTCACCTTAAACGAAACCCAACTGAACACAGTCAAATATGACCTGCTTTGCATCAAAATTTTCTACAAATACGGGTTGTTCTTGGATAGATTTGGGCACCTCTTTACACATTCAGATTTGAGTTTTAAATTCAGTCAAAACAACTCTGAAACTTGAGTACTTTGGCACATTTAACATGTTAAGAAACTCACCAATAAGTGATGTATGCTATGAAAAAACTTTCAACCATTAAATCATGTATAAAACAAAACATTAAAACATACAGAACATCAAAATTGAAGAAATTTAAATGTAGGAATTACTGGAATTTAAATGTAGCAGTGCTGAAAAATAAATGTAGTTTTTACAGGAAATTAAATGTAGTGATGACAAGAAAATTAAATGCAGTAGTGCAGAATTTAAATGTAGTGAATAGGAAAGTAAATGTAGTAAAGTTATCTTCTTAAAATTTTCTTTTAATCGGGTTCATGATTACTTCAAGTATGATCCTAGTATCTTGGGTCGTTAATCCAAACACAAGAAACATTAATAAAATATCCACAAAAACCATAAGAAAAGAAGAAAAATTTAAGAAGAATAATATTATACGAACATGTAAAAATCTTTACAAATGATTAACAAATAAAATTAAGAAAAATACATGCTATGGTGGAAAAGAAAAACCTCTTCTACTGAAACTCCCAAGGGTGTAGTGTGGCCTTAGGGCTAAGCCTCCTTGAGGAATATGATGAAGGGAGAGATAGAGAGAGAGGGAGAAGATGAAGTGTAGAGATTTGGAGAAGGAGTTCTTTTTCTATGAAGAGTATGGGAGGCCAATGCCTTTAATTTATAGGAGTTGAGAGCCCCCCATTTCTCTCCATAGATCCTACTTTGCAGCAAAGATCTCCTTAAATTGGCAAGTCTTCTTCTTGGCCAGTGAGTCTTCTAAGTTTGAGATGAGATAAGATTCCTTCTTAGGGTTATAACTTTCTCATTTCAGCTCCAAATTATATAATCTTGGGCTTTATGGATATCTACTCTAAAAGAGCTTTCCAATGGTTCCAAGATTAGCTCAATCCAAGCTACAGTTTGAGAGGTATGATCATTTTAATCCAAGTTGTTCTAAAAAAAATGAGATTAACTTTCCTTCTTCTGATAGGACTCTTCTTTTTTTTTTTTTTTTCAATTTCTACTCTTTTGCAAAGAAGGTCTCTTATGTGGCATTCTTTCCAAGAAATATCTTGAGATCTCTTGAAATTATCTTTGAATTATTAAAAGATAATTTGAATGATGCAGTAAAAGATGGTGGACCCTTTCTTGGACATCCCATAAGTGTATCCCCACACGTCATCAATTTTTGCATTTTTTCTTCTAATTTGTTTTCTTCTCTTCAATTCTTCTCTCCTTTCTTTTGAAAATAAATTTCTTGCCTCAATTCTTGAATTTGGGATCCATGTCATCAATTTCCTACAAAAATAAATGTGAATTCATGTGAAAAGATAAATTTAACCTTTAGATCAAAAATGCATGATCGTGGGCCCATCTCTCATGAAATGACAATAAAAACGCACACCATTTTTTATGATTTTATGTGAATGATCTACTGATGATTAAAATTTGATTTATTTCATGAGAAAAATAATTTTCACAAAACTTTCTGAAAATAGAACTCCAAAATTGGTAGGTATTATGAATGTAAGCAAAAAGTGTGATTTTAAGCAAACTATGCAGAAAAATACTAAAATAAATTTAAAATACATGAAACCATTATATCACACTAAATGAACTTCTTTTAAGTCAATAAGTCCTTAAAATAGTCCAAAAATGTATATGAAAATATGCATTTTTAAGGACTTATCAACAAGAATTGAGTTGTCAGATTCACGGAATAGCCAACCATTATTAATGACAAGAATGGCCTTTTAATCATCTCGGTAAAAGTATTTTGGGACCAAGCCTTCATGATTTAAGCCAAGATGCCCTATAAGTCACTTTTGGCGACAGTACCATTCCATAAAAGTATCCAAGGATCAGTCACCATCATCCAATTAGCAAAAGCCAAACAGGAAAACGGTGAATCGGTCCCAGACTTCATTGGTTAATGGAAAAAAAGGAAAAGACATTGGTCACACATGGTGTTGGCATGGGATTCAAAGCTATATCCATTCTAGAATGATTGGATTGGAAATTAAAGCCATTGATTAGTTAGCGAAAATTATTGCAAGAGCAGAAAGGAACCTCTCGCACCTTATAACAATCTCACAATAAAGTCATCAGGTTAATCGTGAGACAAGCATGAAAAGAATAGGGCAAACAGTTAGCATAAGTCAACTTTTTTAGAAAAAATGGGAACAAGGAGAATCGTCACGAAGATTTATCAACAGAATTGCCATCCCAAAGGACATGTATAACTTTATGTCAACATGGATTCCATTATTACATTCGGAGGACCTTGGTAGGCATGGAGTTCCACTCATATGAAGAACTATCCTAGATAGCTATTGCATCGAAAGAAGTGCCACTCATATAGTGAGGAGACTAAAAGGTAGCACTCCATGTTTGTAGTGTCCATTGCACATGACTTGGATACTAAATCAAAACAAGACACAGATAAGTCCCTAGGTGAGGGTTTTCTAACCATCTTGAGGATGACTAAACTCCAACTCTACATCCATGGCCAGCTCTGATTCCTATATACAATGCCTAAGGCTCAATTTTTATAGTTGGACCAACATAATACAACCTGCACTCAATCATCTTTTGTCGAGCAGAAGATGATTCATTTTTGTACCCCATTGAAGAGATCACCAATCAAGGACAAGTGATGTCTAACTATTACAGATGGTAGCCTCACTAGATGATGAAAAAAATGGTTCTGATTTAAAAAGGCTAGCCGGACAGTGATCAGAAAAGGCATCTCAATCCCCTATGATGGCATGACCCACGAACAACAGGAGGCATTTAGAAATGAAGGCCATATAAACACTAATACTTATGGTCTCAGGTACATCCCTTATAGTAATATCCTAAATAACTTTGGGACTTCAAAATAGAGGTTGTCCTTTCCGCAGATGAATATGAAATGAATGATTTTGAAGAAATAGTCTTGGCTTATGAACCTAATGAGCTCCTTTCTAACGGACTCAAGAAAGACTAACAACGATGATGCACCTCAGTAAGTCACATGGCCATCAGGGGAAGGATCATCTTGTATTAGATATAGAAGCCGAGAGGCTAATAAAAATAAAAAAGTGATAAGGCCCGGGCTCAAACCTAAAAATGACACCCCAGAGGGATTTACTGAGTTGAAAGCTTTTGAGAATGATATGGAAGAGCGTTCTCCTAAGCCTCCAATATAGGACCAAGTCTAAGAAATAAATTTGGGGACTCTGGAAAATCCTTGCCCAACCTTTGTAAGTTCAAAAGTAAAAGGACAAGAACTTACAGAGTATATAAGTTTCCTATGTGAGTTTGCAGATTACTTTGCTTGGACTTATGCAAAGTTGCCCGGGCTCGATCCAAAAGTCACGATTCACAGGCTAAATATCACTTCAGATGTAGAACCTATAAATCAAAACCAAAGACGAACAAAGCTTGATAGGGTAGAGAAAATAAGAAAAAGGGTCCTAAAGCTTAAGGACGTTAAGTTCATCCATGAAGAACAACATTTGGATTGGCTGACAAACATAGTTCGTCACAAAGAAGAATGTTTATATCAGGGTCTACATCGACTTTAAGGACTTGAATAGGGCATGGCCAAAGGATGACTTCCCATTACCTATAGCAGAACTCATGATAGATAACACTTTTGTATGTGAAAGGATGTCATTTATGAACAGATTCTCAGGGTACAACCAAATAAAACTACATCCTGAAGATGAAAAGCATACTTCATTTTAGACCCCCTTTAAGATCTATTGTTACACAGTCATGCCCTTGAAACTTAAGAATGCAAGGGCCACTTATCAAAGGGCGATGATGAAAGTCATCAAGGACATGTAGCATAAGACTGTCGAATGCTATGTCAACGATCTGGTTGGTAAAAACAAGAAAGTTACCAATCATTTGGCAGATCTTCGCAAGGTCTTTGAGCGATTATGAAAGTTCAAACTTTGGATGAACCCATTAAAATGCTTGTTTGGAGTTTCCTCAGGGAAGTTCCTAGGGTTCATTATTCGAAAGGAATGAGTTGAGCTAGACCCTAACAAGGTTAAGTCCATACTGGAAAAGCCCCTACCTTGAACGTTGAAATAGCCTAGAGGATTGCAGGGAAAGCTAGCATACAGAAGGTTCATCTTGATTATATTTGGGAAATGACGACCATTCTCTAAGTTAATTAATAACGGAGTGTGATTCATATAGGATGAAGAATGTGATGATGCCTTTCAAGACTTGAAAAGGTATCTCACCCACCCATAAACCCAGCTATTCTTGCTACCTCTATATCTGGAAGACCTTTCATCCTTTACACAAGTACTTTGGATCATTCAATGGGGGCATTACTTGCCCAAGAGAACAGTGAAGGAAAAGAAGTGACTCTCTATTACTTCTCTTGAATAATGTTAGGAGTAGAACACAAATATTCTCTAACTAAAAAAGGATTGTTTGGTAATCATGTTCACCGTTAAAAAAAACTATAGCATTCTTGCTCTCCCACATGATATACTTAGTCTCTTGTGTAAATTTAATAAAAGTGCTAGTCTCAAAAGTAGGAGATTTAAGTGACTGGTTGGTAAAATGGTCTATTTTCCTAATGCAGTACGACCTTATATACATACCTGCAAAGGTCATCAATGGACAATCCTTGGTCGACTTTCGAATAGAACATCCATTGGCAAAAGGTTCTAAGCTCAAAAAGATAGAGAGGAACTCTTGGGTGTACCAGTATTCCTCGTGGAAGTGCCCATAATAGAGATAAATCTAGATGTTTACTGGATTATGCACCGTAAGGTCCAAACTTGAGCTAATCTTGATTTATAATAATTAATCTTGTTTTATCTTAGTTAATACTTAGTTAGACTAATTCAACTCAAATCCTCTTAGGATTAGGTCATGGATAGGTAGTTGGCTCGAGTTTATATCTTGCTTATGCAGTCAATGACCTTCTTGTAATTTATAGCTACAAGGTTTGTATCATCTTAACACCATATTAGTTGCTCAAGTGTGTTTCATCTTATGGGTCATCTTTTATATTTGACCCGGCCCAACCTAATTTGGAATTATCTTGGTCCAATTGGAATCCAGCTGACTTAAATTATAAATTCAGAAAAACAATGGAGCTGCCTATAAATTCTAGAAATTCTGATTAGAAAAAACCCAGCTTAAGACCCATTTAACTTATTCCTTCATCATTTACGCTAGGTCTCTACTTGAGCTTCTTCTTTTCATCTCCTTCTCCTTCCATAGCAGTTGGGATTTGGAGCTTGGAGCCTTGCATGCAAGAGATAAGGCTCCCTTTCTCTTCCCCATCACTTCATTGCTCATCTCCTTCCCTTGAGACCTTCAATTGCAGTTTCTACTCTTCTCTAAACTTTCTAAGGTAAGAGCCCCATCATTACTTCATTTCTTTTTCTTAGGTTCATTAGAGTCAAGGGGACCCCATTAAGAAATATGCAGTCATCCTACACCCATTTCCTCTATTGCATGTAGTAGGATCATCTTCTATTAAGGCTTTCTCCATCATCAACCCAAGGGAAACATTTGATTTTGTAAAGCACTGAGATAAGGCAAGTATAAGAGTGCATATTACTGCATGTATGTCTAATTATGTTGATTCTTGAAGAACTCTTCTTTAAATGCTAATTTATAGCTCTTTTAGTCCTTTTAATTTAAGAATATATGATGGTTTGAGTGAGAATGAATATGTTTATGAATTAAGGATGATATGTGGGTTTTGAAGGATGTATGATGATAGTTTGGAGCAAAGAAAACTATAGTAGAACTATGTTAGAAAAGTTTTGTACTGAAATAGCTTCAGCAATTCTGAAGCTTACAGCTAAGCTGTAAGTTGTACTACGGCTAGGAATCCAGGGACTCAAAATCTGACATTTCTTCTATGGCTAACCCTACGACTAAGCCGTGAAATACACTATGACTAAGCTGTAGCCAAGCCATGGCCTAGTTGTAGGTTAAATCACGGTTGAGCCATAATTGCAGGAATATTTTACGAATCACGGCTAAGCCATAGCCTATCCATGGCTAATTCATAAGAACACAAAACACTTAGGAAAATTAGGAACTTTCAAGGACTATTAAGGGCTTAGAAGTGGTACCTTTGCCTCAACCAAATTAGCCCAATAGTAATTAAATGCTAAGAAGGAAGAGTGTAGAGCTGTCACTCATTCCCTCTTAATTGTCTAGATAGTTTTCGATGTCACATCATGGGTGTTGGCATAAGAAGAGTTATCCACTGCCTACACAGTGTAACATCAACATTTGGTAACACATTGACATCGGACATTTTATGAATACACCATATTGAATGACTAAGGAAACACGGATTGTCTTAGTTAGGGTTTGCTAGTAAATAACCTTGATAACCTCTCAATTCAAATGCATTCATATTGTTTAAATAAACTTTGCCTTCAACATAATTTAATCAAGTACCCATTCTTCCTGGTGAACATTGTGGAAAGGTTGGAGATGGAGCTTCTATTGAGCGTGAGCTCGTGAGCCAAGATAAGGATAAAAAAGGTTGAGAGGCATCGAGCTCTATTATCTCAATTAAGTATGCATTGTCTGTTGATTAGTTACTCTATTTCATTTTGATTTTTTTAATGATTGGATACAACCTCAAGACTATTATATGTTATGTATAAGAATGAGTCAATCGCCATGTAAGAAAGTATGAAAGTATGGATTCTTATTAGTCTTGAGGCATTGGATCTGCACCACTTAGCTTGTACCAATAGGAGGTTCGACGGGACTGAATGAGGGTATTCCATATGTTACCTACTGCAGTAGTTTATGCAGTATTGGTTTGTGATCTTAGGGTAGTTAGATGGTCTTGGCTCGATTGCTAGTGATTTCCCACTGCACGATATACTCTCTTTCTAGAGAGAAGATAGTTATCTGGATGCCAACTAATATGATATTGTATTTCCATTTATGATACGTTACTCATACTTATTCAGATGCACAACATTCCTAGTTTCAGTTATTGCTCTCTTTTAATCGATATGTTCTAACTCAATTAATATATCATGATAGTCTTATGTACTTTTATACTACTTAACTGTCGTGTCAACCGTGTTACCCTTGGTGTTATAGGTACAGAACTCTATGCTAGTACGGCAATTGAGTGGACCCAGAAGGAACTACAGCGGTACCTTGGGGTGTAAACGAGTGGAATGAGGATGATGTCTTTTACTAATCATCCTACATAGTGCGTCAAAGGGTTTTATTTTGGATTACTTAGAAGAAGCGATGTTTGTATTTGTGGATAGTGTTAGAAATTTATACTAAAAGCATACCTTTTTTGTATTTGTTTTTGACGGATTTATTTATTAGTAAAGTTTATCTTTTCAACTTAATGAGAATCTGCATGGGCAAATGTTTGCATTGTTATTTATTATGCATAAGTGTATCTTTTATTCTATAAAATAAAGAAGTTGGTGTATAGAGTTCAACTTATGCAAGGAAGACTTATTTATCGGTTTTTATAAATCTAAGTTATTGTTGTTCACAATCTAGATAGAGTTGGACACACCATTGGTACGATTGTAGTATGATGTTTTAGTAGGCTTGTCTTGATTGCAGAAAATGGTATAATTTCGACTCGTTATGCTAGTATGTTTTATGTGTATTAAACAGGATCGCCTTTGAGTTTATTATCTTTATACTGACTATATAAGACGATTAACATCTAAATGGTTATTACGAGTACTTGTACTCTTAATACCGATATAAATAATAGATATATACATTTAGTGTTTGGCATTTTAATTCACAAAAGAGTGAGACCTTTTATGGGTCAATAATCTAAGTAAGTTGGATGATTACACTGCGTGTATGGTGGATATTAGTTTATTGAAGGAATGCACGTCCTGTAATAGGGATTGATGATATCCCTTTGATGAAACTTATAAGTTTTGATTATGTCAAACCCTGCAGGTGGACTTTGTGTTCGACATATCAAATAAGTTCAGTGTAAGATCTTAAGGAATTATAAAGATATCGATTAAACAGAGTTATCAGTAATTATTTAATCGATGGATATCTGAAATTTTAACATGGGGAGATTAGTAAGAACTTAATAACATGAAGCTCAAAATATAATTTTGAGATTAAGGACATGAGTGTAATTATAATTCTCTAGTGGATTGAGTTGTAATTTATGGAACTATGATTCTAAATTGGGTCGAATTAGGGTTTCCTATTTCCATAAGAATCCTATTCCTTTTTTCCTTTTTAAGGTACCTATCATAGCCTATAAATATGCATGATTGCTCTTTAGGAAAAACACACAAGAGAAATCTCATTTTTTTAGAGCTAAGAGAATTCGCAGAAGAGGCCCACACTCTTGTGCGAGTTTGAGCATAAAGGAATATAGCTAAAGGTCTTGAGATTTTTGAGTTGCTGTAAGACCAAGATAAATCAGAGAGATCTCGAAGGTATGATTTTTGAATCATCATCATCTAAAGTTATTTCTGCAGCAATTTGTGCACAATATCTAGGGATCTTGGTGGTTGCTTCCCAACAAATAGATCATGCCATCTTTATCATGCTGTTTTTGGAGCCACTGATTGATGGACATGTGTTTTTAGATTTGCATATGTCTCATGTGTCTTAGTATCATATGTGTATGTGGATGGTTTAATTAATAAACCATGTTTTATAATAACTAATGAATGTGATTTTATTAGTGTCTATGATAATTACAGGTGAATTCTCCGGGTTTTCGCTTAATTATGCAAAATGATTATTAAGTATTTACAGATCTTCCTAACACATGTGAAATCACCCTAGTGGCAGTTCGTACGTGTCTTGACATGACACGGATTGCCATTACTTATGTGTGTCGTGCATCGGGATCTACTATAATTCCCCAATTCTCATTTTGGAATGTGACATGTACTTCGATGGAGCTTTAACAATGGATGACTACACTAGATCGCAGCAAGAGCGGGAATTGTCTTTGATATCCTAAAAAGGACATATATACCGCACTCCTTGTCCCAAAGTAAACGATAATCCAACAATGAAGTAGAATATACAGCCCTAACCATCATATTGGAGCTTGCCTTGGAGTCTGATATTGACATTCTAGAGTCTCTGGGGACTCTTAGCTCATCATCAAACAGATGAACTTATAATATGATGTGAAGACACCATGTCTGTCATCACATAATGATCGAGTTCAATAACTAAGGGAACAATTCACCTGAATTAAGTTCAATCAGATTCTGAGACATCAAAATGCCAAAGCAGATGCGCTAGCCAGTCTAGCGGCAACATTGGGCGTACTAAAAGGTGACTAGATCGATATTACAGTTGTTGAACGATGGTTCATTCAGCATCTAAGAATACTTTAGACCATTGTTGAATGCTTCAAAATAACTAGAAGTCAAATTTCCTCCTTTGAGAATTCTTTCTGGGACTAGAGAGAACTCTTTATTGATTACATACTACATGGAGTTCTACTAGAAAATCCTAAAGATAAAGCGAGTATTCAAAAGAGAACTCTAAGATTTCTCTTTGGCATGCACTTAAAAATGTCATACTAGAGATCCTACAATGGGGTTCTTCTCCAATGTTTATTGTAAAAGGAAGCGGAAGAAACCCTGAAGCAAGTACATGCCAACTTATGCAAAGCACAATTGTCAGGTGCCAAAATTACATGACCAAATCCAAAGGTTGGGTTATTACTGGTTGATGATGGTCCTTGACACTATGAGATTTGCAAAAAGTTGCAAAGAATGTCAAATTCATGGAGACTACATTCATGTTCCTCTAGAAAACTTACATCCAACATTTGTTTCTTTGCCATTTGAAACCTGGGGAATAAATATCATTGTAAAAATTCACCAGCCATTAGATTAGGGATATCATTTTATCTTGGATGTATAGATTACTTCCCCAAATGGGCCAGAGCAATACCCTCAACCAAAGTCAAAGCAAGTAGTGTTATCAATTTATAAAGACAAACATTGTTTGTAGGTTTGGGGTACCTAAATGGTTGTACCATGACAATAGACTGCAATTGAACAATGACAAGTTTTAGAGGTTCTGTGACAAGTAAAAGATCCAATGTTGGCCATCTACAACCTATAATCCTGCAACAAACAACTTGGTGGAAGCATTCAACAAGACGATTTGCAAAATATTATAAAAAAATATTCTTGGACTATAGAAAGTCATGAGGCAAAAAGCGGCCCAAGGCATTTTGGGCTTATCGAATTACTATTCACAATCCCACTAAGTTTTCCCCTTACTTTCTGGTGTATGTCTACGAAATGGTGGTACTTCTTAAGATACAACTTCCTTCTTTCCGCATGGCTCTTGCAGAAAAACACACGGAAGGAGAAAATGCAAGATTTAGGCTTCAAAAGTTAGAAAGTTCAAAGAAAAATGATTCACTACTGTTCGTCAACTCCAAGTGCAGAGCTGCGATGTAGTAATAAACTATTGAGATCAGGTTGATCCTCAGGGAGCAATGTATTTAAAATATTTTCAACTTGTTACCTGCTAAATAAAATTCTAAAACTAACCTAATTTAAAATCTAACAAATACATTCATTCCTAAGAATTAAACAATTGCAACAACATTGCCTAAATTAAAATTCCTAATTCTAAAACTTCCTAAAAACAAAAACTAAAATTTCTACAAAATAAAACACACATTAGAACTTCCCATAAAAGAAAACTAAAATTAGAAACTTACTAAAGTAAAAACTAAACAATGTTAGAAACTAATTAAACAAAAGAAAAACAAAACAAAAACTTTCCTAAATTAAAAACTAGGAGTCTACACTTCCCAAAAACAAAAGATTTACAAAATCAATTCAAATTAGAAAGAAATTTGATTTTAGGAAGAAAATCTACCTAAAAATCTAAAATCAATTTAGCAAACTTCTAATATTAAACAATTTCTAAAAAAAACTCTACAATGCAACTAAAAAAAGCAACTTTCTAAGTGAAGAATGAATCTATCCTAAATTATCATACACAAGAATTTTTCAAAAAATAAAAACAAAAATCTGAAACTAAACTTTCCTAAACTAATCTATCATGTATAAATGATTACAATGCAAACTAAAAAGATGCTACATGAATGAGTGGGGCATGCACATGTGGTAAGTGACCATGTTTTCTCTAGAAATCAGATTTAATGGACCTGATTTAGTCATGTTTTAGATTTGAAACTTCTTCCTTTAAACACAAAAAATCAGTTTTTAAAGAGTAGTTTAAATAGTTCACAAACATGTCATACATTAACCTGAATAAAAGCTAACTTCCACCACTGTTTCAAAACTAATTTCTGGACTTTTTTCAATTATTTTTTAGGTCTAAATTCAGGTTTAAAAACTGTTGTAAACATTAAACATTCAAATGCTATGAACATGTACACATCTATTTTTGAAAATTTGTCCAATATAGATCTGATTGAGATTAATTTCTGCGCAAAATCTGGACTGTTTTAATTAGAAGCTCTTTTCTGAATTTCAAATTCTCAGAGTGCTTCAGATGTTCAGCTTATTATATTTAAGGATGAGTGACATCTAATATTGAAATTCTACAGAAAACAATTTCAGATTTGATCTTATTTATGGACTGTTTTCAATTCAGAAATATGAAACTAACAACACTAGAAATTCTGATTTCTAAAACTTGGCATATTCATCACCCTTAATTATGAATGAAAAGTAAAATATGCATGAATTTAATGCAACCTACTGCAGTGAAACAATTCTAAAAAAACGCTGTGCAAGAACATAAAGTGCAGGAATTCAATATAAGTGCAGGAAAATAACATAGGAGTGCAGAAATTAAAATGTAGTAATGATAGGAATTTAAATGTAGTAGTGCAGAAAAATAAATGTAGTGTTTGTAAGAAATTAAATGTAATGATGACCAAAAAAGTAAATGTAGCAGTGCTGAATTTAAATGTAATACTTGTAGTAAAGTTATCTTTTTAAAATTTTCTTTTAACAGGGTTCATGGTTTCTTCAAGTATGATCCTAGTATCTTGAGTTGTTAATCCAAGCACAAGGAACATTAATAAAATATCCACATAAACAATAAGAAAAGAAGAAAAATTTAAGAAGAATAACATTATACTAACATGTAAAATCTTTACAAGAGATTGTCAAATAAAATCAGGAAAAATGCATGCTAGGAAGAAAAAGAAAACATCTTATAGTGAAACTCCTAAGGTTGTAGTGTGGCCTTAGGGCTAAGCCTCCTTAAGGATTATGATGAAAAGAGAGAGAGAGAGGGAGAAGACGAAGTGTAGAGATCTAGAGAGGAGCTCTTTCCACGCTTTAGACTACTGCAAGGGTGCCCATTTTATAATTTTTCAACCTCCAAAGTTTCCATTCTCTCTTGATATAATATTTTCAAATAATTGAAATTTAAAAAAATATTGGAAACATGACATAGCCTTAGGCGTGGATTCCAAGTGGACTTTTTTTCTTTTTCTTTCTTTGTTTGGAAGTCCTTCTTGGATGCTATTTTCTTTTCTTGTATTTGCCATCTTGCATTGAGATCTTTGGAGAGATAACTTAGGGATAAGAATCTTCTCTTGGAATTAAACATGGCCCACATGAAGTGTCGAACTTCTTCCTTTATCTCTTGCATTGTTAACTTTCCTTCTTTGGAAGGTTCTCCTTATTGGCTTCAAAATCAAAGAGATATGCCAAGATAATTCTTCTTTGATTTTCTTCTCTTTTTTTGCAACAAAATTTGATCCATAAATCTCCTTGGGCATCCATGCTTTCTTCAATTTTTTCTTTTTTCTTTTTCAATTCTATTCCTTTTCAAAGAATAACTCTTATGTGGCTTTCCTTCTTCATCTTTGATGAGATTTTTTTTCAAATTTACCTTGAAAATATCTTGAAATATGCAACAAATAAATGGACCCCATCTTGAACATCCCACAAATATACACCCGCACATGTACATGTGTGTGGAACCATGAAGCCAATTTTTGTATTTTTCTTTCAATTTCTTTTCTCTCTTCAATTCTTCTCTCTTTTCTTTTGAAAATAAATGCCTTGCCTCAATTCTTTGAAAATGGAACCCATATCATCAATTTCCTATAAAACAAATGTGAATTCATGTGAAAAGACAATTTTAACCCTAAGATAATAAATGCATGACTGTGGGCCCATATCTCATGAAATGACAATAAAAATACACACCATTTTTCATGATTTTATGTGAATGAATTAATGATAATTAAAATTGAATTTAATTCATGTGAAAAAGAAATATTCACAAAACTTTCCAAAAATAGATTTCTAAAAATGACAGGTTTTATGAATTTATGAAAAAAGTGTGATTTTAAAGCAAGTTATGTAAAAAAATACTAAAATGATTTGAAAATGCATGAAACCATGATAACACACTAAATGAAGTTCTTTTGAATCAATAAGTCCTTAAAATGGTAAAAAATATATATGAAAATATGCATTTTTAAGGACTTATCACACCCCCCCGACTAGTGTTTTGCTAGACCCTAGCAAAAACTGCGAAAAAAATTATGCTTCTATCCTGACCTAATTTATCCTAAACTAATGAAATTAATGCAATAAAAGTAAACATGAATGTAAAACCACATTTGCTGGTACTATCGACTACATTTAGCATATGCAGCAAGCTCTTAAACCCTTAGGTTCCCCTTACTGGACGAGTTGTGCCTTGTGAGGGTTTACAATGAATACACCTAAAAATTCTTTTTATTTAAGAAGAAGAACAAAAGAAAGGAGAAAAGAAATTTTCCAAAAGAAAATTCACTCATATCAGATATTTTTGAAATCTGGAATAATTACACTTTCAGACTTTTCAAATCAGGTCTACAGTTCTATTATTAAAGACTTTCTCAAATTCAAATCAACTTGTGTGGATGGTGAAAAATGTATGCATCAAAAACTTATTTCAAATATTCCACGATAATACTGCAAAAATGGAATTTTCCTTCAAATAGTTTATCTCCTGAGATTTAGCAAAAAGAAATTTCCTCTCAAAGATACTAAGATAGTTGCCACATTACTGTTTACTTTGATTGGCCTCTTTTCTTTCACAGTCTGTTTCCCACGCAAGGGTTTCTAAGTCCATATGATATAAGAAAAGTTAGAATCTAGAAAGTAAATCTGGTCCTTGTTCTTTACCGCACATACTCCCTTGCAAACTCTTGCGGACACTCCTTACTTACTTACTTTTTCCAACGTAGAAATTTCCAAGTTCATATGATATAACAAAAGTTGGGATATAAGGAGAAAACTTAGTCCTTATGCAATTCCGCACATATCCCTTGAAAATTTCTACGGACACTCGTTAGCCCATAACTCATAATTTTTTTTCTCTTTTTTTTTTTCAAGTAAGTCATTTTATGACTGTGTAATGTCTAAGTCCCTTAAGCTTTCTAATTAACTCATGTAGCAAGTGTTAAGCCAATGACTTTTGAACCAAATGGCTTTAGGGCATTAGATATAGATATATCCTTCTGGGCTTACTAACTCGAGTTAGAAAGGCTACGAACCCAAACTAGTCACAAACTTCTCATTATATGCTCTTTTTTCACGTTCTTTTTTTTAAAATCTAAAATAAATACTAAGTGGCATTTCTCACTTCGCTCGAATTAATAATTCATCTTGGTTCTAGTATATAAAATTTACCAAAAATGAACCAGGAAACAAAAATATTATACAAACTAAATCTAAAGTTTACATTGTATTCTCCCAAAAAACAATCCAAAAATAGCATTAAAGCTTCCTATCCAAAATGTTGAAAAATGTATACGTGTATGTATGTGGAAAGCAAGTTTTGGTAATCTGCTGATAGGTTTCCTTTTTTAGAAAATGCAAACTTTTTTTTACTTCCTTCCAAAAGTATAAAAATTCCAGATTTTTATATATCTTCAAATTGCTTCAATTCCTTTGAAAAATTTCTTTTTTAAATTGAAAAATAAATGAAAATAAAGGTAAAATAAATGCCAGCAAAAATTCCTAAAACCAAAATAAAATTCTAAAAATGCAAAAAGCTTTATAAAAAATGACAAAAGAATAGAAAAATTAAAAAAAAATTATGTAAAAGTGCCTATGTAGTGCCAAAATTGGACAAGCATGCTTGTTCCCACCCCCAATCAATTATAAATATCGTCCTCAATGTTAATGCATGTAAGCAATGCAAAACAATAAAAGTAACATGAGGAAATAGAAACTTAAAGGAGAATAAAGGGAGAAAGTCACCTGAAAGTGTGTCTATGCTGCTCCCTGTCCAAGGTTAGGGAAAACAAAAGAAAAAGTACAGCATACATAATATACACAAAAAGAGGCATTTGTTAGATCCAGAGCTGATTAATCCTTATAGACAGGATCATTAAGATGAATCTCTTCCTCTTCAGGTGGAGCGATCTCCAAGAATGGCTTTAATCTTTGGGCATTGACTTTAAACATCTGGCCATCCTTGGGGTCATAAATTCACACAGCACCATATAGAAATACTTCCTTGACAATGAAGAATCTAGTCCAACGGGAGCTCAGTTTACCAAGAAATAGATGAAGCCTAGAATTTTAAAGGACGGCCTTCTGCTCAAAGTGAAATATCTTTTGTAGAATATTTTTATCATGAAAGATCTTAGTCCTTTCTTTTATATATTCCCAAATTTGCAT
This sequence comes from Sextonia rubra, assembly GCA_037013555.1. Lineage (NCBI taxonomy): Eukaryota > Viridiplantae > Streptophyta > Magnoliopsida > Laurales > Lauraceae > Sextonia > Sextonia rubra. The sequence continues at coordinate 12,574,746 of JASUAD010000023.1, forward strand.
AGGTTTCCCATCGTAATTCATCCAGTTCATTTAATTGTAATTTCCTCTTAGTCCCAGCCTTATCCATATCAAAGTTGAATTGTTTTATGACCCAATAAGCTTTGTGTTCTAGCTCCACTAGAAGGTATCATGATTTCCCATAAATAAGCGGGTATGGAGACATTCCAATTGGAGTTTTGAAAGCTGTCCGGTAAGCCCATAAATTATCTGTCAACCTTGTGGACCAATCTTTTTTATTAGGGCTAACTGTAGTCTCCAAGATTCTTTTTATTTTTCAATTGGACACTTCCACTTACCCATTGGTTTGTGGGTGATAAGGGGTAGTAATTTTATGGGTTATCCCATATTGTTTTATTAGGACCTCAAATGCCCAATTAAAAAAATGTGAACCCCTATCACTAATAATGGCTCGTGGAGTACCAAAATGAGAAAACAATATTTTCTTTCAAAAACTTTAGGATTGTTTTTGCATCATTTTCCTAGTGGGGAATAGCTTCTATCCATTTAGACACATAGTCTACAGCCACTAAGATATAGATATGGCCAAAACTGGGAGGAAATGGTCCCATAAAATCAATATCCCATACATCAAAGAGTTCTACTACCAAAATGGGATTTAGAGCCATCATATTTCTTTTAAAAATTGTTCCCGACTTCTGACGGTGATCACAGGCTTGACAAAAATCATGAGCATCACGATACAATGAGGGCGAATAGAATCTTGACTACAAATTTTTGGTAGCAGTCTTTTGCCTAGAAAAATGCCCCCCACAAGCTTGTGTATGGCAAAAGGAGATGACACTATGTATCACATGATCAGGGACACATCTCCTTATTATTTGATTTTGGCAGTCATCATCATCATCATCAAAGCCTTATCGCAACCATATTAGGGTTGGTTACATGAATTCTGTTTCTCCATTCCGTTCTATTTTGAGCCAAATCCTTCGATAAGTTAAACTTCTTCAAATATGAATCATCCTAGAAAAAATATCGAACTTGAGAAAATAATGAGTCTTTATCTTACTTATTCCAATGATTAAGAATATTGCCCGTAACAAGATAGTTCACGATATCGGCATACCAAGGGGATTGTGAGACAACAAATAAATGTTCAATCGGGAAATTATCATGGATTAGTGTCAGTTCAGTAGTGTCAAAAGTGACCAACCTTGATTGATGATTTGCCATAACATTCTCTACTCCGTTCTTATCCTTGATTTCTAAGTTAAATTCTTGGAGTAGGACGATCCAACGGATAAGTCTGAGCTTAGCATCCTTCTTTGAAAGAAGGTATTTAAGCACAGAATGATCGGTGAAAACCACTATCTTAGATCCAATCAAGTAAGATTTAAACTTGTCAATGCAAAGACCACTGGCAGCAGTTCTTTCTTAGTGGTTGAATAGTTGATCTGTGCACTATTTAAACTCCTACTTGCATAATAAATCGCATAAGGTTTTTTATCCTTATGTTAGCCCAACATAGCCCCAACCACATAATTGCTGGCATCACACATGATCTCAAAGGGCAAAGTCCAATCAGGAGGCTGCATAATTGGTGCAGACGTCAGCATGCCTTTTAATTTATCACATGATTCTTGTCATGCCTCAATCCATTCAAATTCTGCCTCTTTGGAAAGCAAGTTACAAGCGATTTAGTTATGGAACTGAAATCTTTAATAAACATTATGTAAAAACTTACATGCCCTAAGAATGATCTGATATCTCTTACGGTTTTTTGTGTGGGTAGGTTGGCAATCAAATCTATTTTGGACTTGTCAACTTCCAATCCTCTTTCTAACACAATGTGGCTAAGGACAATTCCTACACGAACCTTGAAATGGTAATTCTCCCAATTCAACACAACATTCTTTTATTCGCATCAAGTGAGGACCATTGCTAGAATACTCAAATAATCCTTAAATGTATCACCAAACACAATGAAATAATCCATAAAGACCTTAAGAATACACTACACTATATCACTAAAAATGCTGAATATACAACGCTGAAAGGTGGCTGGAGCATTGCATAACCGAAAAGGCATTCGCCGATAAGCAAAGGTAACAAAGGGGCATGTGAATGTGGTCTTTTCTTGGTCCTTTAGGGTGATTTTGATCTAGTTATACCTAGAATATCCATCAAGAAAACAATAGTATGAGTGGCTGGCTACCCTTTCTAAAATTTGATCCATGATGGGTAAAGGGAAATGGTCTTTATGTGTGTATGTATTTAGTTTTCTGTAGTTAATGCATACTCTCCATCACATGGGTACTTAGAAACAAAGACTTATGTTTTTCAACACTGAGCTTGAAGACAGGCCATCTGAGCTCCAAAAAGGGAAATGGCCCCTGAAAAAATTGGAAACCGGCATGAGCACTTCGCTTGAGGCCAAAGTAACTTGTGAGAACTAACAATTTGGGAATCAGACTCCCAGTTAACGAATTAGACCTAGAAACATAGGATTCTCTACACTGAGGCTCAAAAATAGGTCACCGGAGTTCAAAATTGGAAAATGGCCACCGGATGGCTCGAAAACTGGCATGAATAACTTGTTCAAGGCCAAATTAACTTGTAGGATCTGATAGCTCACGAATCGGACTCCCAATTAGAGAATTAGATAAAAAACCATTGTTTTTCAAAACTTAGGCTCGAAAACAGACCACCGGAGGTCTAAAATTGGAAACGGCTCTCGAAAAAATTAGAAACCTACTTGATGACAAATTAACTTGTAGAAACTGATGGTTCTTAAATCGGACTCCCAGTTAGTGAATTAGACGGGACAACTAAGGATTTTTTTTACTTAGGCTCAAAAACATGCCAATGGTGGTCCAAAATGGAAAATGGGCCCCGATAAATTGAAAACCGGCACGAACTCCTCGCTCAAGGCCAAAGTAACTTGTAGGAAATGATAGGTTGTGAATTGGACTCCTAATTAATCAATTTGTTTGAAAACATAGGATTCTCAACTCTTAGGCTCAAAAATAGGCCGTTGAAGGTCGAAAAGGGGAAATAGCTACTAGACGGCCCGAAAACCTGCATGAGTACCTCTCTCAAAGCCAAAGTAACTTGTTGGAACTAATCCCTCTTGAGTTGAACTCGCGGTGAGAGAGTTAGACGCAAAAACCAAGGATTTTCCTAATTTGTGCTTGAAAACATGCCACTAGTGGTCCAAAATGATAAACGACCCTCGAAAAAACGGAAGCTGGCACGAGCACCTCACTCGAGGCCAAAGTAACTCTTAGGAACTAGCAAATCATAAATCGGACTCCCGGTTAACGAATTAGACCTGAAAACGTAGGATTCTTAACACTAAAGCTCGAAAACAGGCTGCTGAAGGTCGAAAATGAGGAACGGCCATTGAATGGCCTGAAAACCGGCATGAGTATGTCGCTCGAAGAAAAAGTTACCGGTTGGAACTGATGGCTCATGAATCGGTCTCTCCATAAGAGAGTTAGATGTAAAGACCAATGCTTTTCGACACTTAGGCTCGAAAATAGGTCACTGGAGGTCCAAAATGGGAAACGACTCATGAAATAATAAAAAACCGGCACCTCGCTCATGGCTAAAGTAACTTGTAGGAACTTATGGCTCGTGAATCAGACTCCCAATTAGAGAAGTAGATGCAAAAACCAAAGATTTTCCTAGGTTAGGCTTGAAAAAATGCCACTAGAAGTCCAAGATGGCAAACGGCCTGAAAAAATTGGAAACTGGCATGAGTGACTCGGTGAGGCCAAAGTAACCTGTAGGAACTGATGGTTCATGATTCAGACTCCTGGTTAGAGAATTAGATGGAAAAACCAATGATTTTCTTGACTTGGCTCAAAAATATGCTGCCAGAGGTCCAAAATCAGAAACGGCCTCCTAAAAAATCAGAAACCGGCATGAGCACCTCACTCGAGGCCAAAGTAACTTATAGGAACTTACGGGTTGTGAATCAGACTCCTAGTTAAGGAATTAGACCTGAAATCATAGGATTCTCAACACTCAGGCTAGAAAAAAGGTTGCTGGAGGCCGAAAATGGAAAACGGACATCGGATGACCCTAAAAATTGGCACAAATACCTCGTTCAAGCCCAAAGTAATTCGTAAGAGTTGCTGGCTCTTGAATTAGAGTCCTGGTCAGAGAATTAGATAAGAAAACCATGGTTTTTCAACACTTACGCTCGAAAATAGGCCACTAGCATTCCAAAACGGGAAACGACTCCCTAAAAAGCAGAAATTGGTACGAGCACCGTGCTCCAAGCCAAAGTAACTTGTAGGAACTGATGGTACATGAATCGGACTCCCGGTTAGACAATTAGATGCAAAAACCAAGGATTTTCCTAACTTAGGATCAAAAATATACCATCGAAGGTCCAAAATGGGAAACAGCCCTTGAAAATATTTACAAACAACATGAGCACCTCGCTCGAGGCCTAAGAACTTGTAGGAACCAATAGGTAGGGAATCGAACTCCCTGTTAACGAATTAGACCTAAAAACGGAGGATTCTCAACACTTTGGCTTGAAATCAAGCTGCCGGTGGTCGAAAATGAGAAATGGCCATCAGATGGTCTAATAAATAATACAAGTACCTTGCTTGATGACAAAATAACTTGTAGGAATTGGTGGCTCATGAATTGGACTCCGGGTAAGAGAATTAGATGCAAAAACCAAGGATTTTCCTGACTTAGGCTCGAAAACATGCCACAGGTGGTACAAAATGGGAAACGGCCCCTTAAAAAATCGAATACCAGCACAAGCACCTCGTTCATGGCCAAAGTAACATTTAGGAACTGACGGTTCATGAATCAGACTCCTAGTTAATAAATTAGACCTGAAAATATAGCATTCTCAATAGAAATAGGCCACCGAAGGTCGAAAATTGGAAATAGCCATCGAATGGCCAGAAAACTAGCATGAGTACCTAGCTTGAGGCCAAAGTAACTTGTAGGAATTAATGGATCATGAATCAAACTCCCGATTAAAGAATTAGATGCAAGAACTAATGTCTTTCAACACTTAGGCTCGAAAATAGGCCACCGGCGGACTATAATGGGAAACGGCTCTTGAAAAATTGAAAATCGGCATGATCACGTTGCTTGAGGCCAAAGTAATATGTAGGAATTGATGATTCGTGAATTGGACTCCCGATTAACAAATTAGACCTGAAAATGTAGGATTATAAACACTTAGGCTCGAAAACAGTTTGTTGGAGGTCGAAACGGCCACCGGACGGCCCAGAATTGGCACAAGTATCTTTCTCGAGGCCAAAGTAACTTATAAGAACTGACAACTTGCTAATCAAAATCCCTATTAGATAATTAGGCACAAAAACTAAGAATTTTCCTGACTTTGGCTCTAAAACATGCCATCGATGGTCCAAAATGGGAAACGGCCCTCGAAAAAATTGGAAACCAGCACTAGCACCTCGCTTGAGGTCAAAGTAACTTGTAAGAACTAATGGTTCATCAATCAGACTCCGGTTAGTGAATTAGACCTCAAAATGTAAGATTCTCAACACTTAGGCTCAAAAATAGGCCACCGAAGGTCAAAAATAGGAAATGGCCACCAGACGGCTTGGAAACTAGCATGAGTTCCTCGCTCGAGTCTATAGTAACTTGTACGAACTAACGGCTTGCGAATCAGACTCCCGATAAGAGAATTAGATAAAAAAAACCAAAGCATTTTAACACTTAGGCTCGAAAACAGGCCATTGGAGGTCCAAAACGGGAAACGTTTCCCGAAATAATCAGAAATTTTCATGAGCACCTCATTCGAGGCCAAAGGAACTTGTAGGAACTTATGGTTCATGAATCAGACTCCTGGTTAGAGAAGTAGATGCAAAAACCATGGATTTTCTTGACTTAGGCTCGAAAACAGGCCACCAAGGGTCCAAAATAGGAAACAGACCCTGAAAAATTTGAAAACTGGCATGAGCCAAAGTAACTTATAGGAACTCATAATTTGTGAATCAAACTCCCAGTCAACAAATTAGACATGAGATCGTAGGAGTCTCAACACTTAGGTTAGAAAACTAGCTATCGAAAGACGAAAATGGAAAACGGCAACCAGACGGCTCGAAAACTGACATGAGTACCTTGTTTGAGGCCAAAGTAACATGTAGGAACTGATGGCTTATGAATTGGACTCCCGGTTAATGAATTAGACCTAAAAATGTAGGATTCTCAACACTTAGGCTCGAAAACAGGCTGCCAAAGGTCGAAAACGGGAAACAACCATTGGACAGCCCTAAAATTGGTACGAGTACCTCGCTCAAGGCCAAAATACCTTATAGGAATTGACGGCCCACGAACCAGACTCCTTTTTACAACATCAGAGAGAAAAACCAAGGATTTTTTTGACTTTGGCTTGAAACATGCCGCCAGTGGTCCAAAATAGTAAATGGCCCCCAAAAAAATTGGAGACCTACACAAGCACCTCGTTCGAGCCCAAAGTAACTTGTAGGAACTGGCGGTTCATCAATCGGACTCCCAGTTAACGATTTAGACTTGACAATGTAGGATTTTCAACACTTAGGCTCGAAAACAGACTACGGGAGGTTGAAAAAAGGAAATGGCCACCAAATGGCCCGGAAACCAGCATGAGTTCCTTGTTTAAGGCCAAGGCCAAAGTTGTTGGAAGCAGTTGGGTCTCGTGGATAGATTTTCAAAACTTTTGACCCACTTGACACAGGGATCAATTATCCATAAGACCAAAACCCAATCCAAGATGCATTACCCTCAATCTCGTGACCATGTACAGTAAATATTCTACCAACACTAAACATCCATAATAATCTACGACATGCAAGAAGTAGATCATACCTTTGGAGATCCGCAGTGTTCTAATGGAGAAGATGCGACTCTACTTGATGATGAGAATCTTCAACACCTCTTAGCCTTCCACGCTATGACCCGAATTGGATTTCTTTTCTCAAGAAGAGCGGTGGAATCTTCAGGAGAAATCCCAACTCGAAACTCCAACGAACTAGAAAAGAGAAGGAGAGAGAAACTCGTGCAACTCTTGCACGAATAGGGTTTTGGGCGTGAGGGAGAGTCTTATTGGACGTCCAAGAGATTTTATAGACTTTCAAATCTCTCCCTTGTCTAATTGAAATAGAAGTCTTACTTCCAAAGCAATTAGCAGCTTTCTCCTTTCCAAACTCTTATTTCTAGAGTTCAAGTCGGATTAGTGTTTTCCAATATCTTGGGCTAGCGTGGGGACCACTAGGGATTCCTTAGAAAGCTGGCTCCAACTGGAACACCGCGACCCCACATCTCATGTGCAATCCGGGCCTACAGTTAATTGCAAATAACACCACTATATAAATGCAATTGCACTCCAGTCTTAGGAATAAATTACAATGAAGACCCTAAACTTCTCAATTACCACAAGTAGGCCCCTCTATCAATATCCGTGGATCAATTAGAATAAATCTATCTCTTCCAATCTAAGTTCCACATCTTATTATCCTTGAGCCCCAATTAATCACAGTAATCATCAGTACCATCCAATTAACTCTTAATTGAGATGGGTGCGCACTTACTAATGACAAATCCATTAATTGGCACAAGGGGATAATAAAGATAGATTCCATCTTGATCATTCAACATTCCCACAGTTTTACTACCACATACCCAAGACACCGAGGTGTTAACCTATAGTCGGCCTCACTCATTAGTGACTCAAAGCAAATGAATAGATAGAAACTTGAGTTCATCAATGTCTCAGGATTGAGAGCCTATTGCTAGGGAATTATGAGAGCATACCTTATTATTGAGACGGAATTCCATAAGGTGCATCTCATGGTCCTTCAATACATCTAATGTACCAGCACCGTGATCCAGAATCTTACATTCTGATGATCGAGACAAATTACACTATCTCATAGTGATCAAAGTGCTGCAACCTTATCAAATGAGATGCCCAATCTCATTACTAGTTGTGAAGCTATTTAAGTATAAGATTTGTGACATATATTTCCCGTGTGTGGATCTCATCCATGCACATATATCACATCTAATATACTAATGGGACCCGGTTCAACTCATGAACTATTATGTCATATGTATTGGTCATGTGCATGAAGTAGTAAAATAACATTCATCTCATGAAAGTAAAGCATGATTTTATTGATAAATAAAGAAATTAATCAATTTATTACATCAACTGATGGATTGAGTCCACAAAAACTAACAAAAGTAACTTGTAGGAGTTGATAGCTCACGAATTGGACTCTTGATAAGAGAATTTGATGCAAAAACCAATGTTTTTCAACACTTACACTTGAAAACAGGCCACTGGAGGTCCAAAACAGGAAACATTTCCCGAAATATTCGGAAATAGGCACGAGCACCTCGTTCAAGGCAAAAGTAACTTGTAGGAAATTACAGTTTGCAAATCAACCTCCTGGTTAGAGAAGTAGATGCAAAAACCAAGGATTTTTCTAACTTAGGGTTGAAAACAAACCACCAGGGTCCAAAATGGGAAATAGCCCCTGAAAAATCAGAAACAGGCGCAAACACCTCGTTCAAGGCCAAAGTAACTTATAGGAACTAATGGGTCGTGAATCAGACTCTCAGTTAACGAATTAGGCTGGAAAACAGAGGATTCTCAGCACTTAGGATTGAAAATAGGCCACCTTAGTTCGAAAATGGGAAACTGCCACCGAACGACCTAGAAACCAGCACGAGTACCTCGCTAGAGGCTAAAGTAACTTGTAGCAACTGACGGCTTGTGAATCAGACTCTTGGTTAGAAAATTAGATGCGAAATCCAAGGCTTTTCAACATTTATGCTCAAAAACAGGTCATAGGCTTTCCAAAATGGGAAATAGCTCCCAAAAATTCAAAAATGGCACGAGCACCTTGCTCGAGGCCAAAATGACATGTAGGAATTGATGGTTCGTTAATCAAATTCCTAGTTAGAGATTGAGATGCAAAAACCATGGGTTTTCCTAACTTAGGCTTGAAAACATGCCACCAGAAGTCCAAAATGGGAAACGGCCCTTGAAAAAATGGAAAACCGGCATTAGCATATTGCTTGAGGCCAAAGTAACTTATAGTAACCGATGGGTCATGAATTGGACTCCCAGTTAAAAAACTAGACCTGAAAACGTAAAATTCTCAAACTTAGGCTCGAAAATTGGCCGTCGGAGGTCAAAAATGGGAAACTGCCACTAAATGGCCCAGTAACTGGCACAAGTACCTCATTAGAGGGAAAAGTAACTTGTAGGAACTAATATCTCACAAATTGGACTCCCAATCAGAGAATTAGATGCAAAATCCAAGGCTTTTCAATACTTACATTCGAAAACAAGCCACAGGCTGTCTAAAATGGGAAATGGCTCCCGAAAAAATTGAAAACCAGCACGATCACCTCACTCAAGACCAAACTAATATGTAGGAACTAAAGATTCATGAATTGGGCTCTCGATTAACGAATTAGACTTGAAGATGTAGGATTATCAACACTTAGGCTCGAAAATAGGCTGTCGGAGGTTGAAAACAGAAAATGGCTACCAAACGGCTCAAAAACCGGAATGAGTACCACATTCGAGTCGAAAGTAACTTATAGGATCTGAAGGCTTACGAATTAGGCTCCTGATTAGAGAATTAGATGCAAAAATCACTGTTTTTCAAAACTTAGGTTAAAAAACAAGCCATCAAAGGTCTAAAATGGGAAACGGGTCCTAAAAAAATTGAAAACCAGCACGAGCACCTCGCTCGAGGCCAAAGTAAATTTTAGGAATTGACGGTTCATGAATCGAACTTCTAGTTAGAGAATTAGACACAAAAACTAAGGATTTTTTGGACTTAGGCTCAAAAACTAGCCAACGGAGGTCCAAGATGGGAAATAGCCACCTGAAAAATCGAAAACCAGAACAAGCACCTTGTTCAAGGCCAAAGTAACTTTTAGGAACTGACGGGTCGTGAATTAGACTCCCGATTAATGAGTTAGATCTGAAAACCTATGAGTCTTAACACTTAGGCTTGAAACCAGGTGGCCTGAGTTCAAAAATAGGAAATAACTATTGGACGACCCAGAAACCTGGTCGAGTACCTCGCTAGATGTCAAAAGAACTTGTTAGAACTGATGGCTCCTGAATTGAACTCCTTGTTAAAGAGTCAGACACAAAAACCAAGGTTTTTCAACACTTATGCTTGAAAATGGGACACTAAACATATAAAATAGGAAACAGCTCCCAAAAAAACTAAAAAATCGGCACGAGCACCTCGCTCGAGGCTAATGTAACTTGTAAGAATTGACAGTACCTGAATCAGACTCCCGGTTAGACAATTTGCGTAAAAACCATGGATTTTCATGACTTAGGCTCGAAAAATGCCATTGGAGGTCCAAAGGGGGAAACGGCGCCCAAAAAACAAAAACCAACATGAGCACCTTGCTCGAGGCTAGAGTAACTTATAAAAACTGATGGGTCATGAATCGAACTTCTGGTTAATGAATTAGACCTAAAAATGTAGGATTCTCAACACTTAAGCACAAAAATAGGCCGCCAGAGGTTGAAAACGGGAAACAGCTATAAGATGGCCTAGAAACCTACTCGAGTAATTCACTCGAGCCAAAGTAGCTTGTTGAAACTGATGGCTATCGAATTGGACTCCCGGTTAGAGAGTTAGCCGCAAAAACCAAGGTTTTTCAACATAACGCTAAAAAATGGGCCACTAGACATCAAAAATGGGAAACGGCTCTTGAAAAAATAAGAAACTGGCACAAGCACCTTGCTCTAGGCCAAAGTAACTAGTAGGAACTGACGGTACATGAATCAGACTCCTGGTTAGACAATCTAATGTAAAAATCAAGGATTTTCCTGACTTAGGCTCAAAAAATGCCACCTGTGGTCCAAAAGGGGAAATAGGCCTTGAAAAAATCCAAACCGATAGGAGCACCTCACTCAAGGCCAAAGTAACTTGTAAGAACTAACGGGTCATGAATCGAACTCTTGGTTAATGAATTAAACCTAAAAAGGTAGGATTCTCAATACTTAGGCTAAAAAACAGGCTGCCGGAGGTCAAACATTGAAATGACCACTAGACGGCCTGGAAACCGGAACGAGTACCTCGCTCGATGACAAAGTAACTTGTAGAAAATGGTGCCTCACAAATCAGACTACTTGTTATAGAATTACATGTTAAAATCAAGGATTTTTCAGGCTTTGGCTAAAAAACATGCCACCGGAGGTCCAAAATGGGAAATGGCCCCCGAAAAAAACTGGAAATTGGCACAAGCACCTCGCTACTGGGAAAAATAACTTGTAGGAATTGTCGGTTCGTGAATCGGACTCTTGGTTAGATAATTAGATGCAAAAACCTATATTTTTCAACACTTAGGCACGAAAAGAGGCCATCGAGGTCCAAAATGCAAAACGGCTCCCCAAAAGAATCGAAAAATCGGCATGATCAATTCTTTCAAGGCCAAAGTAACTTATGGAAATGGACGGTTCATGAATCAGACACCCAGTTAACGAATTACACTTGAAAATGTATGGTTCTCAACATTTAGGCTTGAAAATAGGTCGCCGGAGTTCAAAATTGGGAAACAGCCACCGTACGGCTTAGAAACTGGCATGAGTAACTCATTCAAGGTCAAAGTAACTTCTAGGATTTGACAGCTTACGAATCGGACTCCCAGTTAAAGAATTAGACAAAAAACTAATGTTTATCAAAACTTAGGCCCGAAAACAGGCCATCGGAGGTCCTAAATAGGAAACAGCTCCTTAAACAATTGGAAACCAACACGAGTACTTAGCTCAAGGCCAAATTAATTTATAGGAGCTAATGGTTTGTGAATTGGACTCCCAGTTAGAGAATTGACACAAAAACTTAGGATTGTCCTAATTTAGGCTCGAAAACAAGCTAATGGAGGTCCAAAATGGGAAATGGCCCCCAAAAAAATTGGAAAACCAGTATGAGCTCCTCGCTTGAGGCCAAAGTTACTTATTGGAACTGATAAGTCGGGAATCAAACTCTCAATTAACGAATTAGACATGAAAACGTAAGATTCTCAACACTTGGTTTGAAAACAAGCCTCCTGAAGTTGAATACAAGAAACTGCCACCGAACAGCCCAGAAACCTACATAAGTACTTCGTTCGTGGCCAAAGTAACATGTAGGAACTGACAGCTCGTGAATCGGACTCTAGGTTAGAGAATTAGATGCAAAAACCTATGTTTTTCAACATGTAGGCTCCAAAATAGGCCACCGGAGGCCCAAAATGGGAAACAGCCGTCGAAAAAATAGAAATGCGGCACAGGCACTTTGCTCGAGGACAAAATAACTTATGGGAATTGACAGTTCATGAATCAGACTCCTAGTTAACGAATTAGACTTGAAAATGTGGGATTTTCAATACTTAGGCTCGAAAATAGGCTGCCGGAGTTCAAAAATGGGGAACAGCCACCGGACGGATCAAAAACCGGCCTAAAACCTCATTCAAGGTTAAAGTAACTTGTAAGATCTAATGGCTTGTGAACTGGACTCCCTGTTAGAGAATTAGATGCAAAAACCAATGTTTTTCAAAACTTAGGCCCAAAAACAAGCGGCCTAAAGTCCAAAATGGGAAACGGCTCCCGAAAATATTGGAAACTGGCATAAGCACCTCGCTTGTTGCCAAAGTAACTTGCAGAAATTGATGGTTCTTGATTCATCTCCCAGTTAGAGAATCATATGCAAAAACCAAGGATTTTCCTGACTTAAGCTTGTAAACATGCCAACGGAGGTCCAAAATGGAAATGGCCCGTGAAAATATCGGAAACAGGCATGAGCTCCTCGTTCGAGGTCAAAGTAAATTAATGGATCTGACAGGTTGTGAATCGGACTCCTAGTTAACAAATTTGACCAGAAAACAAAGGGTTCTCAACTTTTAGGCTAAAAAACAAGCCGTCGGAGGTCGAAAACGGGAAACCGCCACTGGACTGTTGACCCATAAAAAATTACAAATGTTCTAATAAAGACATTAGAAGCAAATTCCAAACCAAGGGTACATAAACCTTAGGATTATGGAATGGCAAGTCAAGCATTGCATCTACATGTTCATAGCTAGTGCAATCCACTAAGAGGACTTTAGATAAGCTCAAAATGTAGCAATTCAAACTTCAGAGTTACTATACTTCATTTAGTCACTCAACTCACCTACACCAAATTCAGGGTTCATTGGCTCAAAAACTAGGGGTCATTGGACACACTCAAGGTTCTAGATTACCAAAGTGGATGAAGATCACATGGTAACTCCAAAGTATCCTTAGGAATGATGTTTCAAAGTTTTAAAGCATTTGGACTTCATCTCGGCTCAAACTAAGTTTCAGTGACTATGTGCTAGCTCTTTGGGGTTCATTAAGGAAATTGATACCTTAACATGTCAAAACAAGCTAAAACTCAGAGGAATGCTTCAAATGCATTCAAAGACTATTTTTCAAAGTTTTAGAGCATTTGGACGACATTTGAACGCAAACTCAGTTCAGATGATCACATACTAAGCTCTATGCGGTCACTGTGCAAAGTGGCACCTTATGGAGATCAAATTAGCTAAAACTCTTGGAGGAAGCTCAAATTATGCTCAAAGGAGGCTTTATGAAATTTCAGGACAAACGGACATCATTTGACCCAAAGGCTACAAACATGTCAACTTTGAATTAATGACCCCTAAGTGATGGGGGTTACTGACTAAAGTCCTATTTCTTGATGCCTAAAATTGATGAAATTTGGGCATAAAGCTTCAGTCATGCTCTAAGGAGATTCTGCAAATTTTCAATTCAAAAGGATGTCGTTTGAGCCTACTTCAATGACACATCAGCTAAGAGTTAATGACTTTCGAGCTACGGAGGTGATAGATCAAAGGACTGTGTCTAGGAGGCCTGATGAAATTCGGAACAGAGATTCAAAATATGTTTAAAATTAATTTTCCAAAGTTTCAAATCAATTGAACGTCATTTGGGTAGAAAACAAGCTACTTGCCTACAGTGTAAGGTGAATAGTGACTTAGAACATGCAACAAGTGGGTTATTGTTTGAAATCTTACTTCCACAAATCCAAACTGCATGAAATTTGAATGGACACTCCAAGATAACCTTGACATCAGTCTTTCTAAGTTTCAAACCAAATCGAGGTTATTTGGGCCTCAAACAGCTGAAACAAGGAATCATTTTCATGAAAAATCAATAGGGGGTTGACCAACTTTAGATCACCAAAATGAGCTAAAATTTCTATGACGCATGAAAAATAGTGTTAAAAAGTATCCCTCCAAGTTTCATGAAAATCGGACATCGTTTGGGCCTCAAATAGGTGAAAACGGGTCACATATGCAAAAAGTCCAAAATGGGACCTAGGAGTGACCACGACCGCAGTCACTGACATCTGTGGAGCAGTTTTCTGTGGTTTTCAGTGGTGCCCTCCACTCCTTTGAACTTCGTATAACTCCCTAAACCACTTCTAAAATCTATATAAGGGAGTTTTGACACTTGGCAAAAAAGGAGGCAGTAGTTTTAAAGTCCCAGAGGCAAGTTCCAAGGTTTGAAGCAACTTCAAAGCAAGATTAAGCAAGTCACAAGGCACTCAAAGTAGTCCCAGCCTACTTCTTCTTCTCATTCTCACTTACTTAAGGTGAGAAATGGTTCAGAGAAGGAGAAGGAGCATGTGTATAATTTAGAGAAAATGATGTTCAAGTGCAATCAAGCATACAAAGGATGAAATCAATTCCCTTGTTCTTCTCACTTTGGAGGATTTTGGAGTCATCCTAGAAGTTTTGAAAAGGCCTCTTTAGGATTTATTTTGTCCCTTGAAAATCATAGGTTCAGAATGACACAACTTTGGCTCCATTTTGCTTACACACAGTACCCCTTTCGGATTTGTACAAAAACAATATGTAACCAAAAGTTATAATCACCAAAGGTTTTAATCAATCCCATGGCCAAATTCAGCCCTCTTGATGGTCATTTAATGCTCCAAAGATCAAAAAAATAAATTCTAGCACTTTGAAAGCATCATAGAAGTGAAGTAGAGCAAAAAAGGAGCAAACAGTGGCCTTTTCAGCCACTATCTGCCAATGGCCGTGAGCCACGATCACTGGCAAGGAGCTAGTGACCGTGGCCCACGGTTACTCCCCTCTGTCTCTTTTGATCAATGCATCAGTCCGAGTTTATGATCAAATATGGTATCAGTGGCATAATCACTTATTGGCCCAAGTAAACCAAAGTACACATGTCCGTCATCCTTGGGATTGTGCACCAAATTACATGGATTGGTATACTATTGTGTCACGGAGAATATTGACAAACCTCGAGATACAGTTAGATTTTCGTCAAAGTAAGCCAGAAGCATATAATGTAATCGATTATGAATTGCACAACAAAAATGCTCTTCGAATTTACGAAGGAATTGAGGCAAGGGTAAAAAAGCATTCGTACAAGACATGCATAGTTTGTATCGAGATGTGAGACATATGGCCCGGGCTTTGCGCAGACTTACCATTGAGGAAAAGGGTGAATCAAGTAGAGACCCCCGTATGACATCATGTGCTTACTCTCGTCGGTCTAGAAAAGAGAGATGAATTCTTTTCATTTGGTGTCAAGTTCACTTTTCATGTCATGAATTGTATGTAATGAACTATGATGTAATGAACCATTCAACTTAATGAAATTTGTCATCTTTGTGCAATATGATATTCAATTACATCATGTCTATAAACTTTACATTTTTATTTCAGATCAATACTTTCACATGTAGCTACATTAGGATTGACAAGTTCTCTAAATCGCTCGATGCAATCTGTATATGCAGTTTCCCACCCACATGCACAAGAATGATGGAATTCTCTTCACTTATTTGCAATTGGTGGTGTTGGATGACCACGTATCAGGAAAACCTAAAAGAATAGACAAAAACATTAGAATGAAGAAGAAGATGACAAATATAATGAAACATACTAAGGCATAGTAGTTATATCGTACCTGAACAAAAAGACAACCGCGAACAAAAGCTATAGCTATCTCTCTCTTATTAGAAATAGGAACAGGAGTCGATCTTAGAGGAAGAAAAGTCAGGCACTGTTCATTGTTCAAGTAATACAAGACGAAATTATAACGAGATGCTATAAGATGACCCATATTAGGCATAGTCATCCAATGATCATATGATGGGTGATTTGCATAGTATGACAATGATGCTATTAGATCTTTAACTCTATTTTCTACTCCATACAATGCTCTATAATGATCCACATTTGCAATAGGCTTTCCTACAAGCTCTCTTCAGACCTATTACCAACTTTCTTCATTGAGATCAAGTAATCCTGTAATAACTTTAAATCCACAATTACCGTCAACTGCCACGTCTTTTACAATGCTTATATAAGGCCTTATTCCCTGTGGGAATGAATCATGCCCGGACGAAGTCTTCGAGCTATTCGATCTTGTTCGAACTGGTAACTTTCTAACCTTTTCTTTCTTCTTTGCTTTGATCTTGGAGTCCACCACTTCTGTGCATACAGGACTATCACTATTCTGTGCAGATGGGATCAACTCAAAAGCACTTAGGGCATGTTTAATTGATGTATCATGTTTCAATGGAGGCCTACCTCGTGTCTTTGACTTCACTTTTGGTTCTTGTAAAAATGTAGTGAAAGGCTTAAATATCTCCCATAATTTCTTCAACACTTGCCTTGTTACCAAGAAAATTAGAAGCTCTGAATATTGATTGAATATAAGACAACTCCGCCATCAAATCTATGTCCATAGTTCGAGTAGGTATCATATCAAGCTTAGACCAATGAGAATGTATGCATTGGAAAGGAATCGGCCAACCTTCAATCATATACTCCGTAATCTCATGAGCACAAGGTAAACCATGTGTACGACTCATAACGCACTGACAAGCCTTTTTCTCAATTCCAACAACATTTGCCCTTTTACTTTCCATTAATATTTTGTCCAATGCATTCTTTGATATGTTCCCACGCAGCTCTTTGAATTCCTTCGGCTTGAAGTTGTGTTGGACAATTGTTTTACTTTTTTCAAATGATGCTTTAATACCTGTGTGTTGCAATTCAAGCAAACTATGGATCTTTGCCCAATTTGATTCAAAATTGCCTTGACTAGATTGGAGGTGCCTTTTCAACTGCGCATGCGAACTCTCTGCCCTGTAAAGAATAGAATGTTAGAAAATTATTATAATTCATAATGTTAGAAAACTTATTAACTATACCTATTCGACGTAGTATTGCCAAAATGCATCTAATTGTCCGTCCACGCTAAGACAAATCTTTCTTTGTATGGGTCAAGCTAGTTGTCTTTGACATATTTGAGTGCCATTAGATATGTACTAAAGATTTCATTTAGCTTTGTTAACTATTTGATGTACTCTTTTTCCGTTGATGAATTTGTCAACATATTCCAATGCGTAATGAATTTGTCCCCACTTTGCTTTGTTTCAAACAATTTCTTACATTTCGCAAGCATATTTTTATTGATGTACTATTTGCATAATAAAGTGTAGCATTTGGAAAGACTTTTCCAATTGCATCTATCAGTGCCAATTCTCTGTCTGTCACAATAATACAATAATATCCGGAAGAACACCTTCCCCAATTACAGAACGCAAGATACTTAATACCCACATATAGTTGTCTTTATATTCAACTTCTATATATGTAAAAGATATAGAGAACGTCATGTCTGTAGACGTTACACCAACAACTTCCAATAGAGGCAAGCAATACTGATTGGTCTTGTAAGTGCAATCCATTATCAAAATGTGTGGAAATGCATGTAACAAGTCAATACTGGTTGGGTGCGTCCAAAAAAGATCTTTCACAATGTCGGAATTCTCATAATTTCTATGCCATTCAATGTAATTATGCTTTACCAACTTTCCTAACAGAAGCTGCATTTGATTTCTCTCACCTCGCTTAATGACTTTATGCATATGCCATGCATTGTAAATCGCCTTCATTGTTGTCACATTAAGTTCACTTCTTCGCTTCAAGGCAATCAAAATCTCTTTTGGTTTGACCATACTGGTAGACATATCAATCAACAACTTCATTTTCTCTTTTGATAATTTACCTGCATATGAATGACCCTCTAGTTATTGTGCCGCAGAATGGTTATGCACACCACAAAGAATTTTTAACATCCAATCATCATTTGTTTCTAATTTTTTACCCTTTAATGAAAATGGGCATCCACATTTCTTTGTGCCTGTTTGCTTGATCTTTTTCTTAAC
This sequence comes from Sextonia rubra, assembly GCA_037013555.1. NCBI lineage: Eukaryota > Viridiplantae > Streptophyta > Magnoliopsida > Laurales > Lauraceae > Sextonia > Sextonia rubra. The sequence goes on from JASUAD010000023.1 coordinate 12,592,964, forward strand.
AGGCTCCTCATCAGTGATCTTCTTTGTATTATAGTGTCCATTTCTCTCACATGCAAATAATACTCTAAGTTTTACTCTAACACCAGCCGTATTAGAAACTTTAATAATAATGACAAAGCCATTTCTCCTTCCAACAGTACAAGCCCAATCGATCACGAACACACTTGTTCTGTTCGGCCACTCATGGCCAAACACGTCGTTAATATTTGGACTTGGAAGTCCGAACATGAGGCGGACGAAAACATTTTAACTTAATACGAAACTTACAAAAAATTGTAAAAATTAACCAAAATCATAGTACACCAACCTTGCCATTCATCTGGGGAGTGTAAACTACCAACTCCTTGTTCATTTTCTCCTCCATTGCACCTTTTAATTAGTAATATCCTTATCCAAGTAAGTTGGAGGAATAACAAGTTGTGAGTGAGTGGTGGGAAAAGAAGATAGAGGGAAAAGGTATAGGAAGAAGATGGAAGAAAAAGAGATGATGATAAGCTTCGAATGTGTAGGAAGAAGATGGAGGAAAAAGAGATGATGAGAGGCTTTGAATGTGAAGAGAAGAAATTGTATGTAAATAAAGAAATTATTTGCATTTGAGAGGGAATTAGGTAATTTTATAATTTTATACAGGGGTAAAATTGGATTAAAAAAATACAATAAAATGATGTGTTAGGAGAGACATTTTTTGTGTTCGGATAGTAGCTTTCAAAAAAGAATGCTCGTCTCTCTCTCTTGCTAATCGAAATAGAGTTGTGGACTTCGAAACGATCCTCATCTCTACGCCATCTTCCCACATCGGAGATGATCTCTTCCTCGGCATTGTCTCTCTCTCACTGTCCATCCTTGTCTCTCTCCTCCCTCACCTATAGCATACCAGCGGATGGTGATCAAAATAGGGCTAGCCACTCGTATCATTCGCTGCTCTTTCCCTCTCCATCCCAAATCGGAAGAGGGTTCCAAATCTCCTCCCTCACCTCCAACAAACTAACGAGTAGTCATTGCTACGGATCTCCTCCCTCACCTCCAATCATTGAAGTAGGGTAGAGAGTTGTGTTCCCCCTCTCTTGTGGTCACAGATAAAAAATCCCATTTGATATTGCCGTCTCGTTCAATGAAAATCGAGACAGACAAGGGATAGACGAGGCAGACAAGGGATAGATGAGTCAGAGCTCCCATTTCAGTTTCGATCTTCTGGATTGGGCAAAGAGCGGGATGAGATTGAGAAAGAGTTTTTTTCTCTCTTATCCAAGCAAGAGCCAGAGATATAGTAAGAGATAAGAGCTCCCTTTTCTATTTCAATCTTCTAGTACGAGTGAAGAGATGGATAGTCCTTATGGACCATTTTTTACTATATTGGATAGTTCAGCCCACGTTGCGAGCTACCCAAATGGATCACATACATGACCCCCCCTAAATTGCACATGTTCACCAATTTTGAGTCCCACTCGAAAAGATTAGACCGTTGGACCGATTGCACATCCACCCGAATAAACTTTATATATATTTATCTATATATACATGAGTGTGCAATTGATCTAAGAGTCCAATCTATTTGGATGGAATAAAAAATTAGTGGACATGTGCAATTCACGGAGGTAATGTATGTGATCCATTTAGATGGCTCACAACGTAAGCCGCACTATCTGAAATGATGAAAAATGTCAGTAACGACCATCCTTTACAGCCCTATTTCTCATGCATATCTATACATATATATACATACATATATATATATAGAAGAACACTACTATGCATCTATCCTTCACATGGTGATGGACACTTTTATATTTAGACATATTATTGTGCAAAAGACAAATAACTATATGAAAAAGTGAAATGTTTTTTGACTTTTGCACATTAATATTTCCAAATATGGAAGTGTCTCCCATCATAATGTGAGGGATGGATGCATACTAGCACTTCCCATCTATATATATCTATGTATATATATATGTATAGAAAGAAAGAGATACGGTCCTGTAGATGGTCCTCATGAATCATTTCTTATCATTTTAGATAGTGGGTGTAACACTCCGACCCAACTTAAGCCGAATTAATGGGTAATTAAGTGTCATTTTTGTTGCTAAGAGTGTTTTGGTTTTGCTTTTCTTTGGTCTTAAGTCATGGATAGGTAGTTTGGTTGCGTTTGACCTAGTTTAGATAGTTCGAGCCCTTTTTTTGTAATTTCTGCTTTTGTTGGACTTTGTCAGTTTTGTGTCATTTTGCTGTCAACGTGTGTATTTCGTCGAGCTTGTTAATCTTCATAATTGTTTTGGATCCAAATGACTTCGTTTGCTCTCGTTGGATCGTTAATTGACTCGAACTGTAAATAGAGGTAAATGGTGGACTTGGTTGCAAATTTGATTTCTTTTATCTTATAAATATCCTACCTACCACCATTTTGCAATGTTCTCTCTTTCTCTCGTTTAGCTCTCTTTCTCCTTCTATCTCATTTCTGTCTTGTTTACATGAGGAAGGGAGCACCGTGAGTTTCGTGTGTCTCTAGCGGATTGAGCCTCTAGCAACGACTGTAGTGTGTTTAATTTCGGTTTGAGGCAAGTATAAGCACAAGTAGCTTTAACACTGATTGGTAATTCTTTGATTATGTGTATATTTTACTCTTCTTGTATGAATTATTGTTAGACAGCCTTATTGAGTGAGATTTGTTAGTATCTTTCTGTATTCAGTCGAGAGTTAGCCATTCTGTATTTCTGTAACTGACTCAGCGCACTCACGGCTAAACCATGAATTGTGCTACGGCTGAGCCGTGAAATGGCTTATGGCTACACCGTGACCTAGCCGTGACCTTGACCGTAGATCAATATAGGGTGACATTTGAAATAACTGAGAGTTGGCACATTTGCTACTCTTCTACGGCCTAGCCAGATCTAAGCCGTATATTGTGTTACGGTTAAGTCGTAGAGCATGATATGGTTGCGCCATAGAGTAAATTACGGTTGAGCCGTAAATGCGGATGAATAGTTTGGGGAACCTCGGCTCTGCCGCAGTGTAGATTACGGCTAAGCCGTAAGATGCCTACGGCTACGCCGTATGTTCACCTACGGCTACACCGTGTGACCCTGAGAAATGAATAAAAAGATGAGGTTTAAGGAAGAGACCTAATATGACTTTCATACTAGAATGTAGGCAACCTGAACATGCCCAATGGAATGTCAGAATGACATGAATGATCTCGAGGGCTGCATCTCATTCATTTATGTTATCCAGTTGTTTAGCACCTTCCCATGGGTGTTGGTTTAAGGGACTTTGGTACACTTTCACTAGAAGATGCAACACTCCTTGATGGAACAACTGTGTATCGAATACCTTAAAACTACATCAGCATGCACGGTTAAAAACACTGGACAACTAGATTAGGATTGGCTTGTAATTGACCTTGATTCGTCATGGAATATCTTATTTGCATAGCATATTGATTTCGGTTTTACCTTCATGTGTTCTGGCTGGACCTCACGATTCTGTGGGAAATGTAGCTACATCCCCATAGCGAAGCCCGGGCAAGGACACTTCATTATTGTGTATTTGTTATGGTTCATATGGAGTACTTGAGTTCAATGATTATTTGTTATGTGTACTCATTCGTCAGTGCTGATTCGTATTTGCTTATGCTCATTCGATATTCGTATTGTTATTCGTATTGCTTATCAGTATGAGCCATATTGCTTATCAGTGTGTGATGCACTACTATTATTCGTTTATTGTGATAGATTGTGATATGAGATCCGTATGTGATATTGCTTAATGTGCATCATCTAATTTGATTGTGATTGTGATTGTCTATATATGGCACTACTCAACCTCAGCCTTAGGATACCCGATGGAGTTGACTTTGGTTTAGTGTGTGTGATCGCCTTTGCAGAGTGCTCATGTCCTGGGCTTCCGGACCCTGGGAATTAGAGACCCATTCATACCCTGGCCCGATCGATGGTGTTCTCATATTTGTGTGCTCTCGAAAGGAAGAGTATGGCAAATGTAGTAGCCAACTTGAGTGTGTATTTCTATTGATGATTCTGACAGCATACTTATTCCTATGCACGATTTGCCTAGTGTACGAACATGCTCACTATGGATATTTGCATTACTACTTTTGCTCATTGATAGATACAATTCGTGTTATCTTCTTGTTGCTTATATTTTGCTAAGTCGTCGTACTTATGAGTTGTTCTTGGTATTGCAGGCTCAAATCCCTCTTCCGATCTTGCGTCGGTCAACCCGATTCCAGGAGAGGCTCACGAGGCCCCCTCCGGCCTAGAGGAGTGGACTTGATCCATTCTTCATAGAGCGGTGTGCATCATTTTGTTTTCCCTCCATTGTGTCTGAGTGTATCTGTGGGATTTTCTGTAGACTGTATTTTGGGTCTGATTTATATCTGTATTTTAATTTCGTGGACTAGTCTCTCTATTTGTTGTACATCTTTGTGATCAGTCCAATCTTTTGTAATCATTGTGTCTTTTATTATTTTATGGTATGCCTTGATACTTACAGCTTCCGCGTACACTTGTTTGCACGTGTGATTGATCCCTTGTGTGTGTACATTTGGGCGAGGTCTAGGTGTACATGCATGGGAGTACGTGTCACTGGTTAGGTTTTCTTTAACCACCGATTTCTGGGCTCGGGTTGTGACAGTGGGCCCACGTTTCGAGCCATCTAAATGGATCACATACCTTATCCCCGTGAATTGCATACGTCCATCAATTTTGGGTCCTATCCAAATAGATTGGACCATTGGATCGATTGCTCACTCATGTAAATATAGATAAATATTTATAAGGTCTAATTGAATGGATGTGCAGTCGATCCAATGGTCTAATCTATTTGGATGGGACTCAAAATTGTTGAACATGTGCAATTTACGGAGGTCATGTATGTGATCCATTCAGATAGCTTGCAATGTGGGCCGAACTATCTAAAACAGTGAAAAAGTTCTGTAAGGACCGTCCTTACAGGAACGTTTCCCTATATATGTATATACATATATTTTCTTGTGTAGAAGAAGGAAAACTATGTATGTTCATATGCTGAAAAGAAATGATCATATGCAAAGAGGAAAAGTTATGTAAGTGTCTCTCATGTTATGATGAGGGATAGATACACATGAACATTCTTCACACACACACACACACACACACACACACATAAGCCCTTTGGGCCAAGTGTTGGCTCTTGTGGGGCCTAGCTATGTCCCACTTGGGCAAAGGTGGACCTAGGTGTTAGCATGGGGGTGCCACTGCACCCACGTGATTTGAGAAATTCTTTAAATTAGACCTTAAAAGATATTATTATAGTATTTGACTTCTCCACCCAATCACTACTGTACCACCCAAACAAAAATCCATGGTCCCCATTGCACTTGTTAATTGGATGTGAGTTGCGTGTTTGGGAATCGAAAGATTTTTCCAACACGGCTAACTTATGGTCATGAGGGGTGGAAGTTCCTGATGTTGGGAGGTAGCCACCAAGATCCTTAGGTATTATGCACAGATTACTGCGGAAATAACTTTAAATGATTATTTAAGAACCATGCCTATGAGATCTCTCTGATTTTTTCTTGATCTTACAGCAACCCAAAAATCTTAAGACCTTCCACTCTATTCCTCTATGCTTGAACTCACACTGGAGTGTGGGCCTTTTCTGCGAATTTTCTTTGCTCTAAAAAATAAGATTTCTTTTGTGTGCTTTTCCTGGAGAGTAATAGCGCATATTTATCAGTTACAATAGAGACCTTAAGAAGGAAATAAGGAATAAAATTCTTATGGAAATAGGAAACTCTAATTCGAACTAAATTAGAATCCTAGTTCCATAAATTACAATTCAATCTATGAGAGAATTACAATTACACTCATGTCCTTATTTTCAAAATTATATTTCAAGCTTCTTGTTATTAAATTCTTACTAATCTCCCTACATTAAGATTTCAGATATCCATCGATTAAATAATTATTAACATCTATGTTTAATCGATATCTTTATATTTTTCTTGAGACCTTACACTTAACTTATTTGATATGTTGAATGCAAAGTCCACCTACAAGGTTTGATATAATCAAAACTTAAAAGCTTCATCAAAGGGATATCATCAATCCCTATTACAGGACATGGATTTCGTCAACAAACTAATATTCATTATATATGTAGTGTAGTCATCTAATTTACTGAGATTATTGACCCATAAAAGGTCTCTCCTTCATAAATCAGAATGCTAAACACTAAATATATGTGTCTATTATTTTTATCGGGATTAAGAGTATAAGCACTCATAATAACTATTTGGATGTTAATTGTCTTATATAGTTAGTATAAAGACAATAAATCCAAAAGCGGTCATGTTCAATGCACACAAAGCGTATTAGCATAATGAGTCGAAACTATACCGATTCCCATAGTTAAGACAAGCCTGGTAAAACGTCATGTTATAATCGTATAGATGGTGTGTCCAACTATTTATATTGTGAACAACAGTGACTTATGTTCTATAAGAATCGACAAACAAGTCTTCCGTCCATAGGTAGAGTTCTACACACCAACTTCTCTACTTTATAATATAAAAGACACACTTATGTATAATAAATAATAATGCAACCATTTACCCATACAAATTCTCATTAAGATGAAAAGACAAACTTTACTAATAAATAAATCAGTCAAAAAAAATTATATAAAAGGATGCTTTTAGTATAAATTTCCAATACCTGACACCTGCCAACTTACACACAATTAAAGCCTCTGTGTTGTTAGTAGAATTACTTCTTGAGTGACTTGAAGGCCAATTTCTCATCTGCGGTTACAAAGGGTCACTTGGATTATGGATGTAATTTGCAGTTTGTGATCTGTGGGTACTAATATTTGTGGGTCTTTTAACAATTTAAAACTAGATCAAGTTTTAAATGTAAGATTTCAAGTAATTGATATGATGGGCCTAGGCCTAAATTCTAGTTCAATTTGCAAGCAGGATATTTGATTATGTGAAAATTTTTGGGTTAGAATCTTAGTGGATCAAGATTATCTGTAAATCATGAATGCTGCTATTCAGAGATCCAACAAAATCCATACCAAGGGAAGTCGAGTGGATGAAGATTTTCTTCTTACTTGCCTTTTTAGATGCTAAAGAAAACACAAGAAAAAAAATATTTTGTAGAATCTAATCTTTCATTTTTTTTTATCTTGTAGGTTTGGTAACCTAAGAAAATTACAAAGAAAATATCATTTCTTTAAAAAAAACTCAATATTTTTTTCCTACAGCTCCCCCATGTAGAAGATTTTCTACAATATAATAGTATTTCAAAATGGTAATTACAAAGTGCTAGAGCACATTAAAGACTTTAATAAATCTGTCATGATGTATATTTTTTTTTACATATATGTTAAAGTAAAGTAAAGGTAAATGTCACATCATGGTAAAGATGAGTAAAGTACAAGTTGGTTAAAGTATATGATAAAGTAAACTGAGAGGAAATGGTAAAGTAGTTTCTTTTTATTTGACTTTACTTTATAACATTTCACCATAGTTTTATGATGCAGGCCGTCGGGTTAGAGCTTACGTAGATGTGCCAAAACACGAGTCCAAAGACACTTCAAATCTTCAAGAGGACTTCAACACATGAGGACGCACCTCTCATGGATAAAACTCGATTTTATTAATCAATTAAGTCTAAGAATCTCTTCTCTATAATGCTATATATATAGTAAAAGCAAACTTAATGCCCAAGCAAACCCTAAGCTATTAATAAAAACTTTCATAATAATAATGTAATTAGAAATCTACTAATAAAAAATAATATAATCCTAATCTAATTTGAAGAGGGACTGCTTGTGGGGTCTAGACTGCATCATTCTCCCCGGGTTGAAAGAAGAATTCATTCTCGAATTCGAGTCTACTTCGGATTGCCTCTGTAAATGTGGTAAACATAGAGGACTTCCTTTGTGACAGCTTTCCAGGAATTCTTTTTTAGTGGTTGTGGTTTCTTGGGATGAAGAGTAACCTGCTGTCCACCATGTATGAATGTATAGGTGTTGTCGTGTATACCATGAGTTCTATTTTTGTCGTACATCCATAGACAGCCCAGTAAGATATCACGACTATCCTTAGGTAGTACATCGCACTAGATTGTGTCTTTGTAAGTCTCACCAATGGTAAAAGTGACTTTGCAAGTATGTCGAACATGCGCTTGATCACCATTCATCAGCCATTTGACAAAATAAAGGAAGTTGTGATTGTAAACTTTTAACTGGAGGTGATCAACAAGAGCTTGGGAGATTAGATTTTCGTAACCTTCTCCATCAACGACAACTGTACAATGTTGTCCAAGAACTATACCCGCGGAACGGAATATATTTTTTCTCAACCAGTTCTTTTTAATAGCAGGTGGAGCCTTGTTGATAACCATAAGAGCTTCAGCATCTTTGTCTCCTTCATACTCTATTGCTTCTTTTGTTTCTTCATTGTTCAAAGGATCATCTTATGCGATTGGTTTAGCATGGACTTCTGCCATTCGATTCACTCGTTTAGGACATTCAAAGGAGTAATGTCCATTTTGTTTGCAATGGAAGCACATGACCTTGTTATGATCTTCAGGCTTGGATATAATATTTCAGGTGAACCATTGCATTTAGCATCTTGGAAAGATGAATTTTTTTTATAGAGCCCATTTGGATGCAGTAAGTTTTTTTGCTTGATGATTTGCAATTCCCTCGGTTTTGAAAGCATGTTGGATGAGTTCATCGACATTATCAAAATGTTAGAATGCGAGGATATGCTGAATGTCTATTCTCAACCCATTGAAAAATCTATCAACAACCACATTCTCATCTTTATTCAAGTCACAACGAGCTTGTAGAATCATAAATTCCTCATAATAATCAACAACTGTTTTGGACCTTTGTTTCAAATTTTGAAAACTGGAATGTAGATCTCTTACATAGTTGAAAGAGAGGAATTTTTGGTTCAAAATATTCTTTATCTCAATCCATGTTCCAATAGGGTCTATGTGTTGATTCCTTCTTTTTCATTGCATTTTTGCCTACCAAGTTGCAGCATAATTACAGAATCTAGTGGCAATCAGTGCGAGTTTATAGTGCTCAGTCATTGGTTTGTGTAAAAAAATATTCTTCACACACACTAACCAATTTATGAAGTCAGCAGGCTGTAATTTTCCATCATATTCGGGAATCACGAGTTTAATCCCTAAATTTCGATCAAGATTATTGATTGGTGGATCATAAGGATGGGGTTGGTGAGATTTGGTCGGGGAGGGGTTTCGAGGAGGTTTCTAGAAATTAGGTTTCATAGATGGATTCCGGAGTAGGGATGGAACCATGGGTTTGGTTGAATGGGTTGGGTTGGCTGACGAAGGAATCTGGGATGGGTGGTTTTGGGTGAGGCTCATGAATATTGGGATGAAGGGAAACAGAGAGTGAGGGGTTTCGATAGGGGCTACGATCTTTTGTTTTGACAGGAGTGGATTACAGACTGGGGTTGGGAAGGGTTTCGCTAGTTTTCTTAGGGATGAAGATGATGATTGGAAGGTGGGAATGGGATAGAAGGTAACATGCCAATCTATTTGAGGATCGGCTTTGATACCAAATTGATGCAGGTCATAGGGTTAGAGCTTGCTTAAGGGTGCCGAAACATGTGTCAAAGACACTTTGAATCGTCAAGAAGATTTCAACACATGAAGACACACCTCTCGGAGATAAAATCCATTTCTATTAATCAATCAAGTTTGAAAATCTCTTCTCCACAGTGCCATATATATAGTAAAAGCAAACTTAATGCCCAGGCAAACCCTAATGGAAACTTCCCTAATAACAATGTAATTAGAAATCTACTAATAAAAATAATAAAATTCTAATCAAATTTGAATAAGGACTGCTTGTGGGGCCTAAAATACATCATTTTACATTGTAAATAAAAAGTTCCTTCTGATAAAGTGACTTGTTTACATGTGTAGTAAAGTAAAATAAATATTAATATCACTTCATGATAAAAGGTGAGGTAAAATAAGGTAAGGTAAAATAAGTTGTAAAGGTAAATGCCACATCATGGTAAAAATAGGGTAAAGTAAAAGTGGGATACAGTATATTGTGAAGTCAAATGGGAAGAAATGGTAAAGTAATTTCGTTTCGCGTGACTTTACTTTATCACAATTTACCGTAGTTTTATATGGTAAATGAAAAGTGACTTGCTTACATATTTGGTAAAGTAAAATAAAGATTAACATCACATTGTGGTAAATGGTAAGGTAAAATAAGTCAAATAAAGTGGTAAAGTCAAGACTTTACTTCACCAAATCTATCATGATGTAATTGTTTATATATATGGTAAAGTAAAGCAAAGATAAATGTCACATCATGGTAAAGATGGCGTAAAGTAAAAGTTAGATAAAATATATTGTGAAGTAAAGTAGGAGGGAATGGTAAAGTAGTTTCTTTTTTTTTTGTTTTTACTTTATCACATTTTACTGTAATTTTACACTATAAATAGAAAGTGACTTGTGATAAAGTGACTTATTTACATATATAGTAAATTAAAATAAAGATTAATATCAAATAATGGTGAAATAAGGTATGTGGTGAAGTAAAGTGGAAAAGAGAGTGGTAAAGTTGTTGTTTTTTGTATTTACTTTACTTTACTACGCTTTACTATAGTTTACGTGATAAAAGAAAAGCAGTTTATGGTAAAAAAAAATGTGGCAGTTGAACTTTACTTTATCATACTACTTTTTTATCTAGGCATTATAAATTATATATAAATTAAATTACTTAAGAAGAAATTATTCTAATAATGAACTTTACTTTAATCATAATACCTTCCAAATAACTAAATTTTAAATTTGTAATATTATTCAAAAATGGGCAAACAACAAAGATGTTATAATATTTAATATTACACCATTCTATTATATACTATTTTATTTTATAATATTTAAATATTTATATATTTTACTCTATAAACTTCCAAATAGGCCATTATTTAAATGCTCCCCCCTTATGATCATCTCCTCCTCCACCCCCACCCCCACCCGCACAGCCCTATCAGGCTTATTGCCTCTCATGAATTGTCATCAACCCAAATTTGATGCACATCTAACTTGTCCTCACTTTCGAAATGATTCCTTGTAAAACTAAGTTGAGGGCCATACACATGAAATTGTTAGGATGATCTATTAGGCTTGGTATTTGGCATACTACTAAATTTCACTGAGATCTTTCCATTCCCTATCTCCTATTGGCAAGGCCCCAAGGTGTGCCCAAAAGATGGTCTCTCATGTTGTCTCTTAGGAACTTTTTTTTTATGGGATAAACTAACTTTTCAAGTATTCAATAAATTAATAATATACAAAAGGTCCCTAAGATTTTGAGGAGACTTTCAAATATGCTCTTTCCATTAACTTATCAAGCAGCCAAATGCAGTCAATCCCTACTTATCTTCACGAAGTTTGAACTAGATCTTTCTTAACCTGAAGAGATAGCTCAGCTGGCCTAAGACCACAGCTTGCTTTCGTAGGTTGCAGGATCGAGTTGCGCTACCACATTGGGACGGAAGGGGATTTAGTTGGCTTCTACTGAGCCCGAAGGGCTTAATCTAGCCCAAAGGGCCCGATATGCTCTGTTAGCATTAAAAAATTAAAAAAAGAGGATCCTTCTTCCCCGCACCCATTTTGTATTTAGGGGATCCTTCATAAAAACAAAACTGGATCAACTTTCATCTTCTTACCAACTTCGCGGCCTTAGGACTTCAACCACTCCTAATCTCTCTCTCTCTCTCTCTCTCTCTCTCTCTCTCTCTCTCTCTCTCTCAACTTTTCTTTCATGCATGAAGGGGTGGCATTGGGCAGTTTTACGTCATGTTTGGCGTGGATTTGAAGAGAGTTTGGGGGCCAATTTGCATGATAAGCTGAGGTATGGGGTTTAAATATTCTTGAGCTTTTTTAAGAAAGTAGAAGATGAACCCATTTATTATGATACAGTGGTCAAACTTGGAGTATAGAAGGGGTCACATAACTTGTGATAACAAAACAAACTCTACTGCCAAGAGATTTTCAATCAGATGAGAAACGGGGATGAATATGGTTGACCTGACGGTAGGAAATGGGCTACAATTGGTTGAGTGATGCGAACGGGCACATTTTGTAGAGACTAGATGGTCGGATTGCATGTTTTAGAATTGACTTAGTGAAAACTGAAAACCGTACTTATTTGGTGATTTTAATTTTAAAGTTTGTATAGCGATGAAGGTCATTTTATTCATTTTGGCCTATTCACTAAACACTGTCAATCAAAGAACCTGTTTGAAAGCCACCTTAAAAATCAAGAGTCCTGTTCATATATTGACTCATCGAACTTTTTTTTTTATTCGAAAATTCTCATTACGTTAGTTTCCCATGTTCTCTTTTCCTTTTTGAATCTATTTATTCAATCCATTTTGAGACACAAATTAAGTATTGTAATACCCCACTCCAGTAGAATTTCAAGGAAACGTTCTCAATTTTGTGGCAACGCAATATTTAGTTGTTTGGATCATTAATTCGGTCCAAAACATTTTCCATTTCCTGCTGTCTTACAGAAGAAATAGAAACTCATTTCACCCTGTAAATTGTCTTGTTGCACTGAACAATAGAGTCTGAAACTGTTGAAAATGAAGTTTTTCGCTTCCAATTTTCGCAGAACTAAAATCACTGTACAAATAATAAAGCTCAGAAAACAGTTGACACAAAATTGCCCTAGAGACCATTTTCCTCAAAGCTCCGGACCAATCATTAGTTTTATAGAGGTTAAAGGCCACACCTGAAGAAGTATGAACACCCCATTCTTAACAAGAATTTACAAATAAAAAAATAAAAACAATGGGAGAGAAAAATTACTTGTTTCTTCCCCTTAGATGTTCCCCCCAAAATATTTCCCCAATTTCTCTCTAACCAGGAATTGATCCTGATTCTATCTAATGCAAGCTTTATTGCAATGTTTTCAACTTGACTTTGAATTCAAATATTATGTTCATCTAATTCCTGCAAATGTTCCCGACTGTGAAGCTGTCATGACCCAGGTTGCCCTTCAAATTCCGTGTTGCATGCCATAGGCATCAATAAAGCCATCATATGTCAGTCCATAATAAGCATTTACCCTAGCAATTCCACCTACTACAGAAGGATTGGGCAAGTTTGGACCCAGTAGAAAGACATACTCATGTGAAAACATATTGAGGAACATTCCACGGGTCCAAATGGCTTGCTTCAGTGGGCCCACCTAGATGCATAACAATAAAGGAGAAGCATGGCAATCAAAAGGTTTGGACCTAATTGAGGGGTATATACATACATACATACACAAATATATACACCGGTTATCCAATGCGCCCGGTGCGCAATGCCTGATGGTCCATCCAAATGGACCACACATAGCACCCATTGAATTGCAACTGTCCCCAGAACTTGGATCCCATCCGAATAGATTGGACCGTTGGATCGATGGTACACCCATCTAAATGGACAGTATACCATTGGAAGTTGTGGGCCCGATGAAGATGATAGAGGAAAAGAATGAGACTTTTATTTTATTTTATTTCATTATTATTATATTTTTGTAGAGATGAGGGGCCCAAGAAAATCTTTCAATCCCCGTTGATCTTAGTCCTAGTTAGGGCCCCATGTAGGCCCCACATCAAGGTGTGCACAATTGTCCAGTGCGTGTGGCATGAGTCACACATCAAACTACATTGGATGGGGCAGATTTTTTGCACATACCAAGTTCCCATCATGATTTTTCAATCTTTCATGTCCTTCATGGTTGGCATAACTCTAAGTGGGACAGAAAAAGTTAGCTCATATATAGCACCATCTCTCTCTCTCTCTCACACTCTCTCTCCATATATATACGAAAAATATCTCACCATTTTTTCTATGATAATTGTAGATGGAGTCATCTATCACCAAATCCAAACCTTACAATAGACAGGGACCCTCCCAATAGTCACATGCCTTAAGTTTGGCATACATCCAAATGAATTATTAGATCGATTGTACAAACATCTGAATGGATTGGACTTGTGGGCTACAGATAAAGGGGTTAGGGGCGTGATTGGAGCCAAACTTGATATCTGGGTTGGTCCCGCATGAATCTTTTTATCCTCCATGTCTCTTCCCTTGATGGGGTCCACGGTGAGTCCCACAGAAGAATACACAGAGAATTCCCATAGAAATATGGCCATATATATAATGGGAAATAATCATATGAGAACTAGTTCCACCACTTTTTTGTGAGAAATCTAGGTGGGGCTCATCTATCACATAATCCAAATCTTACAATACACAGGGACCCCCTGATAGTCACACACCAAAAATTTCGGTCAAATTTGAATTCACTAAACCATTATATCGACTATGCACCAATTTGAATGGACTGGATTTGTTGGTTGCAGCTGAAGAGGTCAGAAACATGTGACTGAGGCCAAACTTAATATATGGGGTAGTCCCACATAGATCTTTCCATCCTCCTTGGTCCTATCTCCAAATGAGACCCACAAGTGGGCTCTATAAAAAGTTCTCATTGGTAGGTGTGTGAAAAACACTTCTCATAGAATTAAAGCTCATATATATATATATATGAAGCTCGACTGTGGAGAACACCACTTTCTAGTGGGGCCCACTAGGGGCACCACATGGGGATGGGACCGCCGGGGATTGAAAGTCCACCCCCCCCCCCCCCCCCCCCCCCCCCCTTCTTTCTCTCCTGAAACACACACACACACAAAGGGTAACCCCTCTATGGCAATTAAAGCTCACGTCATTATCTTACAAACTTGATTAATGGCCGATGAATTTTCATTGTCCAAAATGAATGCAAGCCGACCCAATGGTCCAATATATTTAGATGGATAGGAGCCAAACTTGGTATTGGTGACTATCAAGGGGGATACTTATTTTATGGTCCACTTGTATACATCATAAGTTGGGCCTTATTAGAGATTTACACACACGGTGTTCACCTCATCGTGAGCATTGGGTGCTTGATAGATTTTTTTCCACACACACACACACACACACACACACACACATATGAGAAATGGTCTTACAAGAATCGTTTCAGACTGTTTTAAATAGTGGGGACCACATTTCAAGCCACCCAATTGATTACACAAACGACCCCAATGAATTGCGCACATCCACTAATTTTAGATCCCATCCAAATAGATTGGACCGTTGGATCAATTGCACATCTAAATAGATCAATTGTAATTGATCCAATGGTCCAGTGTACTTGGATGGGATCCAAAATTGGTGAACGTGTGCAATTCATAGGGGTCGTGTGTGATCCATTTGGATGACTCACAACATGCGCCCCACTATGCGAAACGGTCCGATGGTCTTTACAAGACTCTCTCTCTCTCGTGCTATATATATATATATATTCACATTCCACTGCATTCTTCCCAACATCTTCCCAATATGCTAGTGAATGACTTTCTTCTTCTCCTTCACATTCCAAGCTGCTTCTATGATATCCCATCTTCCCATCTGTTTGGAGAATAATCAAGGTGATATATTTTTTTATTGAAAGTTCAACAATTAATACAAGATAGCAGCAGATACCCAGTTCCTACAGTTTTGCTCCACTACACTCAAGGGCAGTACATGACCCATTGAAAACAGAAACAAAGAAAAGACTCATTCAAACATAAAAAAGAAATTAAAGAAAATACCATCTCATCCTTGTGAGGACCCACTACAAGATAGGACCTAAAATCATGGATTCGTGCCCCAAGATAAAATAATATCATTCAACCTCCCTTAATTACCCTTGTCCACAAGGTTAATATCTGAAAATCCCATTGATCAAAGTGAAGTGGTAGATGAGCAGGCTGAACATTACGATTGCAACAGCAGACCATTAGAGGGTGTATGCTCCAAGGCCCAAGCCACACATACCACTTTGCAAAGGAGCAGTTAAAGACTGGTTTTGTTTGGAAATTGGCCTTAGCATCTGTAAGCATAGCTTTTGCTTTCTCATACAAACTGGCCATAGCAGAGAATGCTATGAAATAGGAAAGAGTTGAGATCCATGTAACCTCAATGATCCACTGATTTGGCTCTAATAGGTTAGCAACGGAATGGAGCAGCCTACACGGTGTCATATTTGAAGCAATATGACAAAAGAGGAAGCAAACATGAGAGAGAAAGAACGTCATGTGTGCAACTGTATTCATCCTCAACGATGGAAAGGTGCATGAAGTTCCAAGAACTGCAAGGAAATAATGAGTGCAGCAGTAGTTGCCAACATAGACAAAGATTAAAATCCACAGACTAGCCTTTACCCAATATCTCTCTCCAAAAAGCATTCTTCTGCAAAAAGATCACAACAGAACCTGTTTCCCAGCACTTGATGCAATCTCTATGTTATATTGATTGGTGCAGTCCCTCGAAATGTGTCACACCATTCGCTAAGACTCCCTTACCAAAAGAGAGGGGACTCAAGACCTGGATACTCTAAAACAAGACCACCACTTACCTTCTCACAGAAGAGGAACAGAAACAACTGCTTACTGCTTTGGCCGGTATGAAAAGAGGACAACAACTTAAAGCTTACTAAGATTGGCCCCTTCAACAACCCCAACTCGACAAGATGAAGGCATCTCGCCCACTGTTAGGCTTCCCCTTCAAAATGAGCTCAAAACAAAATGGTTACTATCCAGGATACTGCCCTAACTGAGATGCAGCTATTAAAAGTGATCGATCCTGTATGTCCAAGCACAGCTAGTTTCCTTAGCCAGTCATTCCTATCTGTATGTCCAAGTGCAGCTAGTTTCCTCAGCCAGTCATTCCTATCTGACTAGAATGTATTAGATTAGTCTGACTGAGGCTGTCAGCTTTTGGTCACTCTTTGCGGTTTGCTTGTTGGCCCCTGTTTTCTCGCTTCGGCTTGTGCTTCATTGTTTGCAGCATCTATTTAGTTTTGGCTCTCTGCTGTATTGTTTTGTTTCTTCCGGGGGGTTTGCCTGTGACTGGATCCAATAGCATCTAAAACAAAAATGGTCTTTGTTCCCTTAATTCCCAGTTTCTAGGCTTTAAAGCAGAAGGTTTAGATGTGGGAGATCCGACAGGACAATTATCTATCACATTTTCATATGGATCAAGATAGCCCCTTAATTCTTCATCAGAAGATCAATAAACCTGATCACGTCTTGGGACCTTAATCACAGTCTTCCTCAGACCCATTCTTGTATCCAATTTTGCAAGCTTGCTAATGGTAGTAAATCGCTACTTATATACAGGACACCGAGATTCCGCCTTGGACCACTCCATAATGCAAGCAAAGTAGAAATAGTTCAGGCAGGAATTCAATTTCCTACGAATGATACCCCTTTGCACCTCTAAAAAACAGATCCCACATACTTGCTTCCCCATATACAACTGCACATCATCAACATTTTCTTTCCTCTTCTTTGCCATAGTTCTCCATTGGTGACATGGAGAAGCGCCATCAACCTGCAAACTCCTTGGAGATGAACTTAAGCAGGTATCCACAATCCTATTCAGTGCCAGTTCTCTAATAAAATCTCTCTTCCTCTGAGACATTGTAATCAAATTCAAAAGATGCAGAATCCACAAAATCTCAATCTGAATGAACAATTCCTTTCTTACTTCTTTTCCTACCACTAAGGGACCCTTTTTCTCCCAATCACACGATTTTGTTTTGGCACCACCCAACTCTTCTTCCTTTTAATCCGACCACCTTCCTTTTCATTCAAACAATCATCTGCATCCAGCACAAATTGCTCATCCTCATCCTCTGGTATGAAGCGGAGGATGTCAATGCTAACAATCTCACATGCCTGGAAAACTGTGAAGAATATACTTGGAGATCTTGGTGGGGAACATAAAAATGGAGACTCCGACTGCATCACCAGAGAACCAAAAGTGGAAGCAGATGCCTCCCAATTGGGTTGGGCATAGGCAGTTTTGGTGCGACAGCAGCGGTAGCAAATTCGAGGTTTTGGGCTCTCGCATCACCATTGGTGCAGCTGAAGCAATGCCAATGCCAAAGCTTGAGGATAGCATGGTCTGCTTGAGATGTTTTTTGAGTTGAGCTTTTTGTTCTCCTGAGATCCTCTAAGCATTGTAGTGTTTCAATTAGCAACTTTCCATTATTTTCATAGGTCTCTTTCAACTCGACCTGAGATGTTCGTAGCCTGCACATTCGTTCTTCCATATGAGCACCAAGTGCGTTGCCTTCTATCACGGAATCGAACTACTCTGATACCAATTGATATGAACTTTCTTGAGACCTCGAGCTATGGTGAAGAATTGATCTTCACTGCTCAAAGAGGAAGATTGTAGATAGAAATCTCTAAGGGAGATTGCACCTATTGGATAGTTTTTTGGAGAATAATCCAATGATATATATATATTTTTTTTGTTAAAAGTTCTACAATTAATACAAGATAGAAACAGATACCCACTTCCTACAGTTTTGCTCCACAACACTCAACCAACTCCCTACGTGGGTGGGCAGTACATGAACCATTGACAACAGAAACAAAGAAAAGACTCATTCAAACATACAAAAGAAATTAAAGAAAATACCATCTCATCCTAGTGAGGACCCACCACAAGATAGGATCTAAAATCATGGATTCGTGGCCCAGGATAAAATAATATCACATATCAGTAACCTTGTAAATTATCATTATCATTTGCAATTTAGTTTCCATGGATGCCGAAATGTTTTAGAGTAGGGAACCATGGTATTGGGTTCCATGGGTGTAAGAGGTGTCTAACACCTTCCTTGTAACTGAATTCAGTCTCAATGCTTGGATTGCATCATGACTTTAGATTTTATTATTATTTTGAGTTTACATATTTGAATATTATTAATGTCTATGCATATCAGTCCGAATGGTGGGCCCCAATCATTTAATACCCAAAATTGAGAATTCCAACTGTCCAATTTCGGGCATATAAAAGACAAGAATAATCTAAAGATAATCAACACTTCAGATTAATTTACTTGTTTAAAGCTGTAAATGTTGGATCATCTAAGTTGGCTTGGCCAATTTGCCTGAGTTTTAAAATTCTGTTCCATCCTTCCAAGTTTTGAATACTTTAGATAGAATTGTAGAAATATGACCATCTTGGATAAGGCCCAACTCAAACAGGCCCACTCAGATGTGGCCCAACTCAAACCAGGCCCATCTACATAATAGGCCATGTGCTGAATCTAGAGGATTATTATGTGGGATCTGGTCAACCATTGTATATTATACATTCCATGTAAATTAGATTTTAAATTAGTGGTTTTCCCTTTCGGTATTTCAATTAGATCAATTACACTGTAATCATGCCCCTTAATTGGGCAATAGAGCAATATAAAGTTCAAGCAGTCTGTCAACTTAAAAGGACACAACAGAACTTCTCCAATCTCTGTCTCTATGATTTTGTCTCAAGGATCTTTAGATCATCACATGGTATCAGAGCTACTTGATCTACAATCTTTGCACATCTTATGTCTCGTAAGAAGTAGCAAGAAGGCCCTGTTTCTATATGTCGCCTGCTTCACAAGATCAACTGCCAAGACTGGCACTCAGCTGTCTAGCCCATCTCTAAATACTTCTGATCAAAGACTCTATTAAGAGTCATCTTGGAAACATATTGCATCTACTTTCATAATTGCAGTGGAGATTGACGTCAAACAGCCCCTGTAGAGGTTAGATCTCAAAGTAGTTTGATATGTAGAGGTTAGATCTCAAAGTAGTTTGATAAATTCTGATTAGCCACCCTCCAAGTAGACTTTTCGCAAAGTTAAAATGACAGCTCTCTTCTTATTAGACACACACCTTAAGGCTGCACAATCCTGTTAATCTATGTTGATGATATGATCCTGAGTGGTAATGATACTGGCATACTACAAGCATCTCTGATCTTAAATCTCATCATATGCGTACGTCTCAAATGAAAGATATCGGATCGCTTGCTTACATTCTTGGTCTCAAAGTTTTGAGGAACAAAAACGGCATACAAGTACATCAAACCAAATATGTTGAAGATTTAATTCTCTGCTAGACTTCGCAATGCCACTCTTGAACTTATTGCTAAAATCAACAAAGAAGATGGATGCCCGCTTGATGATCCTACTCTTCTTCGACGCTTAGTGGGTAGCTTGCTTTACTTAACAATGACTGGGCCTGACATCTCTCATGTTGCACGTACACTACAGTAAGCCAGTTTATGAGTAATATGTAGATACCGCATCTTCACGCAGATATCACATCCTCAGGTATATTAAGGGCACTATAGGTTGAGGTCACTTCTATCCTTCTGTGTCATCTTTACAATTACAAGAATATGCTGATTGGGCAGGATGCCTAGATAATCGTCGATCTACCACGGGTTGGTTATGCTGCCTTGGCATCTCACCCATCTCATGGAAATGTAAGAAATAGACCACTGTATCTAAATCACCGGCTGAGGCAAAGTATCGATCTATGTCCATTGCAAGTGGTGAAATTGTATGGCTTAGGCGCCTACTACGAGAGTTAGGTGTCTTCCTTGCTAGTCCTACTCCTCTTTATGCTAACAACACTAATGACATTCGCATTGCCAAAAATATTGCCTTTCATTAGTGCACAAGCATATTGAGTAGTTTGTCATTTCATTCACCAGCGATTTGTCATTGTCATTTCATTCACCAGCGATTTGTCTCTGACATCATCTATCTTCCTTATGTCTCTTCCCACGACCAATTGGTCGACATCTTCACCAAAGCCATGTCCAAGGCTTTCCAAATTGTTGCATTGCTCCTCACTGCAGCAATTTGACAAGAAGTGTAGAAATATGACCAGCTTGGATAAGGCCCAACTCAAACAGGCCCACTCAGATGTGGCTCAACTCAAACCAGGCCCATCTACATAAAATCGCATGTGCTGAATCTAGAGGATTATTATGTGGGATATAGTCAGCCATTGTATATTATATATTCCATGTATATTAGATTTTGTATTAGTGGTTTTCCTTTTCTGTATTTCAATTACATCAATTTCACTATAATCATGCCCCTTAATTGGGCAATATAGCAATATAAAGTACAAGCAGTCTGTCCACTTAAAGGACACGACAAAACTTCTCCAAATCTCTGTCTCAAGGATCTTTAGATCATCAAAAGTATAATAATGTGCATTTCTAAAACAATTTCACTAAATTCAAACTAGAATAGTTAAGATACCATGTAAGAGTTTCTCCACAGAATATCTGGGAGCAGAAATTGATTAGGCAACAATCTGTGAGATAACAGATGATAATTGAATGAGCAAAATGTATTTTCAACCAAAAAGCTTAGAAAAAATAAACATAAGTACATTCAGATTGGTTTGGAGAATGGAAAAATCACCAATGGCATCGACATATATCCATAGTTTTTTTTTTTTTTTACTGAGCAGCACGTCTCATCTATGATCTCTTTCCTCTATGATCTCTTTCCTCCTTTTTACCAGCAGAAGGGATTCTACAACCAAAGACCCCTAGGATGTGTCATCAAAACAAAAAACAATAAATATATTTGAATGTCTATGTGTAAACCAAACAAATCTTTGTAAAAAAATTAAGAGTGAGTGTGTGGGTGTAAGAGAGAGAGAGAGAAGTTTCATGGGCGAGAGTCCACTGAGGCTGTCTTGGGAGGAAGGGGATGGTGATGCAGGCTTTAATCAGAAGGTTGAAAGGGCTGTAACTACAAGGAAAGGCTAGTCTAATATGGTTGGTCCTACCAAAAGCCCTCTAATGTGATTGAGGTTAGTATATCGCCATCTTTCATAGATACTATCAAAAGAAGATGATGCAGCAAAATACATTTAGATGCCAAAAATAATGTAGTCCTGAATTGATAATAGGGTGCAACACCAATCAAAATGAGCTGATATGCTAGATTGCAAGGATCAGCTCTTATGATTTCCAATTTATACCAGAAAATGAAAAAGAAAAAATAAAGAAGGAAAAGAGGCAAACAATCACTCGAACCTGTGACGAATCGAAGAAACCGTTCAGATCTTCAAATTCTCCACTGCAAATAACCCAAAATAGGCTGATTTTATTAAATGAATGAATCAGAAACCAAAACTATGGTTGGCCGTCTCCTAGTATTATTATTATTATTATTATTATATTCTAGTTTCCTTCAAAAACAAAACTCTAAACCTATTTTACTTTACAAGACTTGTATTCCAACTCAAATTACTAATGAAAAGCCGTGATGCAATTGACCTTAAAAAGAAAAAAGAAAAAAAATAAAGAAATAAAGGAAAGACTCCAAAAAGATAAAATCATTTTAATTGATTGATGCTTTGGGGGCATGTCCAACGGTCGGAGGAAACTCTACCCTCAGTTTTTGGTGGTGACCTATGATGCCCACATACGGATATTGGTATGGACATAGATACGAGGATCAGGGATACGACTTTGCAGTTTTGGAAATCTATGACACGGATATGGACGAGTGTCCTAATTTTCCCTTTAGATCATGTTTGAATTAATCAAATCAACATTGTTTATATTCCTTTCTAACATTTTCTACGTTGAGGAGTAAGAAAATTTGAATTACTGAAATAATAGACTTTCTAAATAGGATATGTTAAACTTATGCCCTAGAAGTATCGGTGAAGTATTTGGTACCAATACAAGTATCATAACTATCCGAAATGGATATTTTGGGCTTGTACAAGTATCTGGGTATCATAGGTGGTGACATTTTCCTCAGAGATCTAACAAAAAAAATCCTTGGACATTAAACTCACCCCTAGTTGGAGAATTTGGATGTCATTTTCTATTGTATTCCTCTTTGTTTAATGAAAACTTCTATCATTGACCCAAAAAAAAAATGTATCTGCATGTTCCTTTTCCCAATCAAGCTAATCACTGATCTCTTTAAATGCCACTTTTACTCTAACACAATTCTCTCTCCACAAATCAAAAGGTTGGATTTGTCTATTACATGATTCAAATGGCTTCAAATTTATTCTCCCAATCAATGATCAAAATAGCAGTTATAGCGAGCATAGTAACAAGTGGCCAAAACACTATGTAGCAGTTGAGGCGATACATAATGGCGTAGCAATATGGATTTTTTTAACTGGTAAAAAAATTCAAATGTTGCATAGCAGCCAATCTTTTTTTTTTTTTTTTTTTTTTGTCATTTGGAATCATATAAGGGTAGAGACAATTTTAGGAAGGTCACTAACGAGGAAAAATAGGAAAACCTATATTTTTAATTAAAATTGCTTGTCTCTACTAGGTTTTAGATTGTAGCACAGTTATTTCAAAAATAGTGCAGCAGCCTCAACTACAATGGCCGATAATGCGGCTACTATACTAGATAGTGGCTGCTATTTTGAACCATGCTACCAACTCAATGAAAGCAAATAATTTTTTAACAACTAGATGCGATCGAGAATGGCTCCTTATCTTAGTGGTAAGGAGTATATGTTCTCATTGGGATGTCATTTGGAAGTTGTGTTTTATCCCCTCATATGTGCAGGTCCCTATTACCTCGCATGTGTGAGTTGAGTATGTGTCCTCACATGGGCGAGTCTCCATTGCCTCACATGTGTGAGTTGTGTTTGTGCCGTCACATGTGTGGTCCCCATTACCTCGCATTTGTGAGTTTGAGTTGAGTTGCTGAGTTGTGTCTGTATTTGGGTTCTAGCCCTTCAGCTAGGTTACTAAAAATAAAAACGCCTAGATGGGATCATAACTTGCTCTAACCTAACATGAGATATTTTATTAAACACTCAGTGGGTGGGATTCAAACCTCCCTCCACTCTTATACCAAATAATGAGGGATGAGTAGGGAAATATCTGAGAAGGGAACCAACTAAATCTCAGATCTCAAAGGATTTGAAATGATTTTCATATGGACCTACTAAAATCAATGGTAAAAAAAAAATTGGATCTCAGGATGTGTGTCAAATTTGGTCTGTTGAGTTGAGTTGCTGGGTTATGTTTGTATTTGGGTTCCAGCCCTCCAACTGGATTACCAAAAAAAAAAAAAAAAAATGAAAATTCCTAGATGGGATCATAACTTGCTCTAACCTAACATGAGATATTTTATTAAACACTCAGTGGGTGGGATTCAAAACCTCCCTCCACTCTTATACCAAATAATGAGGGATGAGTAGGGAAATATCTGAGAAGGGAACCGACTAAATCTCAGATCTTAAAGGATTTGAAATGATTTTCATATGGACCTACTAAAATCAATGGTAAAAAAAAATTGGATCTCAGGACGTGTGTCAAATTTGGTCTGTTGAGTTGAGTTGCTGAGTTGTGTTTGTATTTGGGTTCCAGCCCTTCAACTGGATTACCAAAAAAAAAAAAAAAAAAAAAAACGAAAATTCCTAGATGGGATCATAACTTGCTCTAACCTAACATGAGATATTTTATTAAACACTCAGTGGGTGGGATTCAAAACCTCCCTCCACTCTTATACCAAATAATGAGGGATGGGTAGGGAAATATCTGAAGAGGAAACAAACTAAATCACAGATCTCAAAGGATCTGAAATGATTTTCATATGAGCCTACTAAAATCAATAGTAGAAAAAGTTGGATCTCAGGATGTGTGTCAAATTTGGTCCATTGGAAATCTTTTTTGTGGTGGGCTTTTTGGTTGTTGTGTTTGTAATTAAAGACAGACTCCATATAGCTCTCGCCCATGGGTGGCACCAAAAAGGGCTTGACTTGTGTTAAAGTTCCATGTATTCATGTAACTGTAATGAGGTATTTATCATGAGAGCCAACCACACAGTAATATAGTGATATATTTATTGTCAAGGTCACTTGGAACCACCCTTAAATTTCATTGTAAAATAATAAAGGTAATTATTGATTCAAGGGAATGCAAATGGATAGCTGGAGAATTGTCTCACCATCTACAGATCCATATCCACAGCTCAACCAGGCCCAATGGGCTTTTCTTAATATTCCCAATGGGCCCAATTTAGAAGATCTTTTTCTTAGGATCTTTTATTTAATTTATTTTTCATGTATTGGTCTCATTTTCAATTAGGAAATATTAATTTAAGTGATCGTTTTAATCTCAACAGTAGATTTATGTTAGTAGTTGAGATTAGATCTAGAGTTAGTTTTTAATTTCCTAAAAAGCCTTGTATGCTTCTATGGCTTTTAGATTTTGATCAATGAAAAGAAAAAGAATGGGAAGCCCTCTTAACTCCATCTTGCTCTACCCCGCTAGCATTGATCTCCCATTTTGCATCACTGGTTGGTATCAGAGCTTAAGATTGATAGACCCAGATTCAAATGATGGGCTTGATCAGGTATTTCTTTTGCCCTTCCCTATTTCCATTCCTGTACCCATCACCATCAGCCCCTTTCCATTCTAAAAGCTTAAAGGAACTCAATCCCAACTCCCCAACTCATCTTAAAGACTCCATCCCCACCTTACCAAAATGCCACTGAACCATCTCAACGAACAAAATACCCAACAAATCCATCCCCTTCCTTAAAGGCAAGCACCACATCCAAGACCATACTCCAGTGGCCGAAACCCAAATCCCAATCTTTCCCTACACTCAATCCCCAAATTTACAAAGCCAATACTATGTTGGATGAACCATACAAATCCACATCTGCCTCAACCAATCACCATCCAACCTCCAACACAACAGTCAATTCCACCCAATCCCTTTAAAGCCTCTAAAACCTCAACTCCCTACTACCCATCAGCCCACCGCTAGAAATTCCAACCAGATCAAAACCCCAATCCCCAAAACCCCTAAATTTTGCAAATCACTCAACCAATTTCCCTGAAATTCCCAAACTTCCAAACCCTTTAACCTTTCAAACCAAATCATCTTACACCTCTTTTATCTGAATATCTAGCCAAATCATCCAAACCCGTCCAGGTCCATCCAAAACCTCTTTTGAAGCCCATGTCATTCTTTGTCACAATTTGAAAACCACAACTCCAATCATTTTCCATCCATCATTGCAAACCCAAATAAAGGGAGAAGACAAATAGCAGAGAAAAGGAAGAAGAATCACAACAAAAAAAAGGGCATGATTTACACTAGGGAGCTCCACCATCGTCTTCACCAGAATTGTCATTAGTGACTCCATCACCATCATCATCATATTTTCTTCTTCGTCGAGGTCCATCTCCTTTTTAGAATCAAGAGCGCAAAGGAAGAATAAGGAATGAACTTTTCTCCCCTTTTTAGTCGACAAAAGCAGCACATAAGTGAAAGGAGTTTTGCAACCTCCTTTTTTCTCCTTGGACACGAAGCACAAGATGAGTGAAAAGAAAGAAAAACAAGGGGTTTTTTCCGTACCAACTACCAACCTTTATTGGTGGATATTTCCATGCCCTTACCTAAGTCGATATATTTACCCATAGGTTCTCCCATGTTCTCCATACTAAGCGTGTACCTATGGAAAGTAGAAGGTGGTCAGAAACTTTACAATTTTGCAAAGATTACTTTATGGGATTTCGCAAGGATTTTTACTTTATGCAATTTTGCATATCGCTTTTACTTCAAGTTCCACTAGCATCTTTTCTCCTGTTTCACCATCTATAACTCTTCTCCCCCTAAACCTTTATTGGTGGCTATTTCCATGCCCTTACCAAAGTTGATATATTTACCCATAGGTTCTCCCATGTTCTCCATACTAAGCGTGTACCTATGGAAAGCGGAAGGTGGTCAGAAACTTTACAATTTCGCAAAGATTACTTTATGCAATATTGCATATCGTTTTTACTTCAAGTTCCACCAGCATCTTTTCTCCTGTTTCACCGTCTGTAACTCTTCTCCCCCTGTCTAGACATAAAACACCTCAAACCACTGAATTCCCAGGAATTAAATTGTTTGGATTTTGCCGTGATTTCTGAATTTATTCCCAAGAATTCAAAGGAACCCACTTTACCACAAATTCCTTATCTTGCATTGAATTGGATTTCAAGGTATTCAAATAACCATAATCAACATGAAATCCTTATCTTTAAAATATTGAGCATGTTTAAAATATAATTTGAGAAAAATTTGTGGGTGTGGGTGCGTGAGTGTGGATCTTTTATTGACCCCTTCCCATCTCAAGAATTCTCAGACCTCAATGCTTTTATAAAGGACTAGAATGCTTAATCCAAGAGATCTAACTATTATAAATCCATGGTATCCTAATTATCAATTAGTATTTTCCCTGACTACGCCTATGTCAGCACCACATTTTCAATGGATTTCATCCACAGAAACTACAAGCATAAATCAGCTGTCATATTGCCTGAATTTCTTGCAAGCATGACACATTATCAGCTGTATGTATTGGTGATTACAATAAATATCAGAAAATATTTGAAAGAATATTAATAGAACACAGACGAAAGATACAAAAATCATACTTTGACATAAAGTCCCATCCCAAGAGAACTCATGCACCCTGTATTCATAGATCCGAATCTAAACTGTAAAAATCGTATGACCCACCTACAATTGCAAGTAGAAAATGGTGAGTTCACTGGTTACCTTTGATAAAGGGGATGCAGAAGATGACTGAGATTGGTGCCTTGACAATTTAGGGTTTTGCAAAACCACGATCTCCAATCGAAAGCAAGACCGAAGATTCCTAATAGAAGCTCCACCAAGGCTAATAAGCTTACGTATTAGCAAAGAGGCCGGCGAGAACGGAGGGGAGCGAAAACGATGGGGGAGAAGAGTTCTAGATGGTGAAACAAGGATAAAGACACTGGTGGAGCCTAAAGTAAAAACGATATGCAAAATCATATAAAGTAAAAATCCTTGCAAAACCACATAAAGTAACCCTTGTGAAATCACATAAAGTATCTTTTGCGAAATCGCAAAGTTTTTGACCACCTTCCACTTTCCATAGGTGCACTCATATGTAGAACGTGGGAGAATGTGTGGATAAATGTATCAACTTTGGTAAGGACATGGGGATATCCACTACTAACGGTGACCATACAGAAAAAAAAAACACCAAAAAAAAAAAGGAGTTGGAGCCGAGCCAAGCCCCTACAAAGTTGAGCCCAATCCAGGCCCTAGTACCTACAGTTGCTCCTGACTTTTGTTCTTCCTTCAGGTTGGACACATGAACCTGACCTGAATCTGCTTGATCTTTACTCAGGCACAATGGCACATACATCTCAAATTTAGGAAGCAAGGGCTAGTACAGACCACATTTTGGGCCACACCCATACCACATTTGTTGCTAATTAATTAGTGCTAACAAATCAATGATTCAAGTAACGGTCCAACTCAATGCAAATTTCACCATCTCTGAGTGTAAATCCTTGATCATTAATAGTGAATCCATTCGGAGTCAGACAATGAACCATCTTCAACACCATATTTCTATCAAGAGATCTACACATCAAGTTATTCCATCCTTCGAGAAAAATTTATATGTTATATCCTTTCATCCAAGTCAATATGAAATTGCAAATCAATGACTTCTCCAATGAAATGCAAAGAATTATGTATGCAATCGAAGATGTAATCCGGTATTATGAGAATGAAGCTACTTTAAACAATTCCTTAATTGAGACAAAGAGAGTTGACAGTAGATGAATATTCTAATCAACTTTCAATGCTACAAGTATGTCAACTAGTGGAGAGCGAGGAACATGATTTAAAAAGCTTTCTCAGAGGTTGAAGACCACACAATGGAGAATATGAAAGACTGCAAGACCACTCACGAAGTAGATTGGGAAGCACTCCATGCTGAGTACATGCTTAAATGGTTTTGTGTGCGAAAATCCAAGTTTCAAGAAGGAGAGCCTAAGAAAACATCAAGAGCCCATGCTGTAGAACCACGGAAAATAAAGAAGTCAAGACGGACATTGGAAAGCCAAAACCTGAAACAGGAGATTCCATGACAACCTCAGGTAAAGTTGCATGCACAATACGTAAAGAACACCATAAATAGGGGGAATTAGAAGAAACAGATCCTGAATTTCCTTCTTTGGACAATGTTGAGCAAATGCAAGCCAACTGTTCTCCAATCTCTCCTGTGAAGGGAATGGCACACAAGAAACTGAAGCGTGAGAACTCCGGGTGCAAAGCCCTCTAGACTCCATCCCCGACCCGCCCCACATTGATCTCCTGTGCCGCATCACCATCCCTTTTGTCAATTCCTCGATCAATACCACTATCGAATCATGGTGCTTTCTAGGTCATGTAAATAAATAGTGAACCTGTAGAAAACTAGTTCCCCAACCACATTTCCCCTCCAAAACCCTGTTTCCCCTACAGAACGACATTTCCAGCATCATGCCATGCTTCTACACAATCGACAACTAAATCTTGCAACATGGGGGTGTCTCATGCATTCAATTTCTGCTTCATTTCCCACATTCGATTCACACCATGACAACTATGGAAATTAGTTTCTTTGGCACTAGTATTCAATGCAGTAACTGTGGACACAACAGATTCTCTATCTCTCTCTCTCTCTCTAAAGTTCTCTTTCCAATTTCCTAATTTTTATGAAGTTTTGACTAAAAAAATTTTATTAGTTAATCAACTCTAAGCACACTCAAGCTCAGGTCCACATCACATATGACAAGAGTCACAAATTTTTTTTTCCTAAAAAAAAGATGTTAGTCATATGCTTACCATCATTGTCTTCTTCTTCTTCTTCTGTTTATCAAGGTAAGCGATAAATTCTTCCTGTCGCGAGAGGGCATCCTCCAGAGCCTACACACACAGGAAAAAAAAAAAAAGGAGAGCAGAAACAAAAACATCAAACCAAGTACCAAATAAAAAAAAAAGTACCAACAGAGAGGGAAATACATTAAAATGTGGCATTTGACTTAATTGCAGCCAAAAGGATCAAATAAGCATCAGGTGGGATAGAAACTAGAAACCCCATATAAGTGGTTCACTTTTTCCTGCACATATCATTGTCAACACCAAAAGCTGATATTGAAAGATGCAGAAAAATCTGAACAGTGTGTCCTTTTAACAGAACAGGAATTACAAATTGCCAACCATTCTGTTATCAATTGTGATTTTAGGTATTCCCAGACAAATGAAAAACTAAAAGTGCCAATATTTTAATATAAGTGTGCTGCACTTAATGAGACATTTGAGAATTGTCATACTCACCTTTTTGGTTGCTGAAAGCTCTGTTTCTAGTACATCAATACGGCTTAAAGCAGCATTGAGCTTCTCCTCCTTATCGAGTGGCATCTGTGCAGGTTTCAAGCTGAGATCACTCACCTTCCCTTCCACATCACCCAGGCGCTTCATAACACCAGCGAACTCAGCAGCAGAAATTACTGGGAAAGGCATCTTCTGATGGTGTTCCTGGCCCTTAAGCACTGAGTCAGCATTATAAACAGCGGTACCGCATTCAAGGGCTGCACCATTGATCTTCCTCGGCATGCTGCGTGTAAGTCGAAGCATAGTAACAACACCCGTAACGAATGCCATGACCCCACCCAACACCTGGGTGCCATTCCCATTAGAAGACTCGTAAGCTTCAGGTACAGATACACCTGGAGCACAAAGAGAATTAAACGATGCCAACAGGGATATACATTGCATAAGCCTGCTAGAGATGACCTAGCATCAAACTAAAAATGAATGAATGAAAAGAATCACTGAACATGAGAAATTGCTTCTAGTTAATGCCAAGTTATCTAAATAAAGTGTCCTGTCAGCCAATCCCACCACTTTGTATTCCTCTTGTTTCTCAAAAACTTTTTTCACCTCATCCTAGCAAAAACATCTCAAAGAGCATACCATGAATATCTAGTCAGTTTCTGAGTGATGCACAAAAATATTTTCTAGTCAGTTTCTGAGTAATGCACAAAAATATTTTCTAGTCAGTTTCTCATTGATGGCAAAAATTATTCTCATTCAGAATCAAGGTCATCGTCGTCATCATCATCAAAGGCTTCTCCCAACCATGTTAGGGTCGGCTACATGAATTCTGTTTCTCCATTCCGTTTTATTCTGCGCCAAATCCTTAGATAAGTTAAACTTCCTCAAATCTGATTTAATGACCTCTATTAATGTTTTCTTCGGCTTACCCCTACATCTTAATGGGCCTTCCACCTGGATAGCTAAACTTTTTCTCATAGGTGCCATCACCGGCCTACGCTTAACATGCCAAAACCATCTTAAACGGGTTTCTCTAATCTTATCCCCTATTTATGTTACCCCTAAAAGCTCTCAAAAGCGCTTATTTCTAGTTTTATCTTTCCTAGTTTTACCACACATCCACATAAGCATTCTCATCTCCGCCACATCCATCTTATGTATTTGCATCTTTTTAATTGGCCAATATCATGTTCCATATGTCATAGCTGGTCTAACCACTGTCCTGTAAAATTTGGCCTTCAATGTCGTCGGCATTTGTCTATCACAAAGCACTCCAGAAACTAGTCTCTGCTTCAGCCATTCAACTTTTATTATATACTCAACATCTTCGTCAATCTCCCCATCCTTACTAATCATCGAGCCCAGATACCGAAAAGAATCCCTACATAGTATCTCATAGGTTTTAATTTTGACAGTAGTTTCAAAACTTTGTATATGTCCACTGAAGTTACAATCTATAAATGTTGCAATCTATAAATTCTGTCCTTCTACGACTTATTTTAAGGCCTTTAGATTCTAATGCACCTCGCCATCTTTGGAGCTTTGCATTTGCACCATCTCTTGATTCATCCACCGATATTATATCATCTACAAACAACATACACCATGGTACTTTTTCTTAAATATATGCAGTTAACTCATTCATAATCAATGCAAAGAAATAAGGGCATAAGGCTAATCCCTGATGCAAACCTATAGTCACGGGGAATCCACCTGTTTCTCTGCATGTGGTTCTCACATTTGTTACTGCTTCTTCATACATATCCTTAAAATTTTTAATGTAACCTCTAGGGACATTCTTTTTTTTCAAAACCCACCAAATCAAATCCCTCGGTACCCTATTATAAGCTTTTTCTATATCGATAAAGACCATGTGTAGATTTTTCCTCTTTGCTCAATATTTTTCCATTAATTACCTAAGTGAAAAGAGAACTTCCATAGTTGACCTCCATGGCATAAAACCAAATTGATTTTCAGCAATCTTGGTTTTCCGTCTAAGTCGTTGCTCTATCATTCTCTCCCATAACTTTATTGTATAACTCGTAAGTTTTAATCCCTCAATAGTTAGTACAATTTTGTATATCTCCCTTATTCTTATATATAGGTTTATAATGCTTCTTCTTCATTCATCTGGGATTTTCTTTATCACAAATATCTTATTAAAAAGTCTACATAACCAACTCACTCCAACCTCTCCTAAGCATTTCCATACCTTTATTGGAATATCATCTGGGCCTATAGCCTTTCTTATCTTCATTTGCTTCAATGCCTTTTTCACTTTCACCCCTCTAATTTTACAGAGAAAAGTATGCTCCGGTAATTAAGTATCCTCCCTCATTTTTGTATCCCCCATATGTTCTTCATTTAAAAGTTTGCTAAAATATTCCTTCCACCTTTCTTTAATGTCGTTGTCCTTCACCAGAACATTTTTCTCATTGTCCTTAATACATTTAACATGATCTAAGTTCCTGCTTTTCTTTTCTCTTATTTTTGTGAGCTTAAAAATATTCTTCTTCCCTTCTCTTGTTCCTAACATATTGTAGGAGTCATCGTATGCTTTAAATTTTGTACTACTTACTACTTTCTTAGCTTCTTTCTTTCCCTTCTTATACAGCTCAAAGTTTTCCACACTCTTAGTCCCTTGCCAAACTTTGTAGCATTGTCTTTCCTCTCGAATAACTTCCTAAACCTCCACACTCTACCACCATGTTTCTTTATTAACATGTCTCTTTCCTTTTGATTCTCTAAGTATCTCTTTTACAACCTTCCTAATGCAATTAGTCATTTGATTCCACATTACTATAATTTCTCCTTTAAGATTCCATTCTCCCTTCTCAATCATTTTGTCCTTAAATATATTTGCTCTTTTCCCCTTCAAATCTCTCCACTTTGTTTTAGGATCCATTTTGTTTACTACCACTCTCTTTTTACTTCTAATACAAATATCTAAAACTACGAGCCTATATTACGTGGTCAAACTCTCTCTTGGGATAACCTTACAATCTTTCCAAGCTAATCAGTTCAGTTTTCTAACTAGAAAAAATTCTATCTAACTCCTATTACTCCTACTTTTATAGGTAATTAAATGCTTATCTCTCTTTTTAAAGTGAGTATTAGCTACTACAAGATAAAATGCCACTACAAATTCCAATATAGTGTTTTCGAATTTACTCTTTTCTCCAAATCCTTGCCCTCCATGCACTCTCTCATATCCTCTATTATCTCTTCCTTTATGCCTGTTTAAAATCCCTCTAAGGAAAATCTTATCATTATTTGGGATTTATCGCATTAAATCATTCATTTCCTCCCAAATTTGTCTTTTCACACTTTCTTTTAGTCCTACTTAGTGAACATATGCACTGATAATATAGATTATGTCTTTCTCTAGCACTAGTTTGATTGGTATAATTCTATTACCAAACCTCTTTGCCTCCACAATTTTTTCTTTTAAAATCCTTATCTACAACTATACCTACTCCATTTCTTGTATTACTCTTTTTTGCATAAAAAAAAGCTAATACCCATCCGTGAGCTCCTTAGCTTTATTCTCTTTCCACCTTGTCTCCCACATACAAGCCACACTAATTCTTTTTTTTTTTTATTACCTCGACCAACTTCATGCTCTTGCCTATCAAGGTTCCTATATTCCAAGTAGCAAGTCTAATTGTCCTATTCCTCTTCTTTTTCTCATAGACTAACTTCTTTAACTACACTAGCCCAGATTCATGCGGTAGCCCTTGCACACTTTTCACTGTAGCTGGGCAACACTGCAATGCGTAGCTTAAAGCGGGAAACGTCCTAACCTTATCGCAAAATATTGTTATCTCAAAATTCATGTTTGAGTTGTGACAAAATTTTACGCTGGCTGTCAACCTACCTAACGCAACCCTCCTCCTTTATCCAACCTTGGGATCGGTAGCAAAAACTAGCGGAGTTTCATTCAGAATCAGGGTAATCTTCAAAATAATGTAACCTGTTTTACTTGGTTAAAATCACCTTAATGGAAGTTATCTCTGCCATTCTATGAATAATGAGGTATCTGGTCATGGATTTGTTAAAAAATGGAGTGCTCTTTAAAGCTTGTAGAACATCATTCAACTCTCCAAAAAAAGCTGCTACAATTACATAATGCCGCAGCATCAATCAAAGCATTGGATTCAACAAATAAGTATATTGGGCCATCAAATCACCATGGATGTTTTCTCCTTGCTCCAGATGAAATTAATTGATTCAATCAACTTTATACACCATAGAATCCTCTATAATGCAATTATGGCCCCTTTGGAATGACCTACTGGAGGAACCATGATTGTTTTTGGTAGGAAACAAGATCTTCCTCCGTAGTCTCTTTTATTTTATGATCCTCAGCAAGATCCTTTACAACAAAGGCTTTTTTCTACTATCTTTATATGTTACCAATAAATTTACTAACAAAGGTTCTTTTCCTACTCTCTTTATATGTTACCAATAAATTTACTAACAAATAGAACATCCATTTGCAAGCCATCATTTGTGGCTACCAACAGAGTAATTGATGCAAGCATGGAGCTTGCCAGTGGCTCACATGCTTTCTGCAAAGTGGTATCATCAAAGTAATTTTTCCTTTTCCATTGGTTTTGTGGATGCTATATGTCACGCATGTGCCATACGATGTCCAAGTGACACAAAATTGGTTACATTTGATGGGTTATTTTCACTACCAACCCAACAGGACCAGTTTTGTGATTTTTGGCAGGTAATTGAAAAAGAAACCATCCAACCTCTAATAGGGTCAAACAAAATTAAGATTTTTAATTTTGTTAGTCTTTAAGTTCAATGAGTTAAACATCTCATCTCTAAGTTATGTTGGATGTATATATAAGAGAGAGAGAGAGAGAGATAAAGAGAGATAAAGCACTGGAAATATATGCTCTTTTTCTAGTTTTCTATTAAATATCGAAGGTCCAAATGTGTGAGGACTGTTCTATGCTATGATGCACGGATACTTCAAAATGGCAAGGTATCGTGCCATGTCGTATCTAATACTTCACTTTTTATATGTAAAATCTGTGTCCACGACGTGTCCCTGCCGTATCTGGGCATCATAGGCTCTACGAGTATTACTTGCTTCTACTTTTAATTCATGTAGGTCAGATTTTTCAAGGATTTTAATGAAGATAAGGACAATTTCAACAGGTAGACTATTCAATGCTTGATTAACTGTTTAGTATTCCTTCCGAGCCTAAGGTCACCTATTTTCCTATTCTAAGTGCCTAGGGGTGCAAACTGGATTCGAGCAAGCAGATTTTGCATGTCCTGGCCTCCATAAATGAAAACCTAACTGGGGATGGGCTTGTTGTGAACAGGGATGGATTGTCAATAGTTGCTATTGTAACCAAAATGCCTAAGCAGTAGAGTTGCGGCAAACAAATACTTAACACGCTCCCTTGGGCGGGACATCACCCGGAATCGAAGCATGCGCTCGTCATAGAGCAGCATGGAGCCTTCTGCACTGCACACCTGCACCCGCAACATAATACTAAGGACACGGCAGCGTGGATTCGAGCCCAAGACCCGTGGTGGCTCTGATACCATGTTAATAGTTGCCAACTAATACAACCAAAATGCCTAGGCATTAAAAGTGCGGCAAACAATATACTTAACATGGATTTTGACCTAAACTTTGAAGCTTGAGTAGATTTAAAGATAGAGGGACTTGGATTTGGGCCTCAAGTGCCCGAGGTTAAACTTGGGCTAGGACTTGGGCATACCTAACCTAACCCAACCCTAGAACTTGGAATGCCTAGAATGTTTTTGGGCAATGAAATGGGGAGAGATGTTATGCCCATTCTCTCCAGGCACAAGTAGGAATGTGTACAAAACAACGTATCATGGAATGTGATTAGATTTGATAGGCTGCCTACAAAAATAGTCGACCCACCACTGAACAGTTTCTTTCTTGCATGTAGTGCCTGGGACTTTAAAGGAGGAGTTGACTCACCTATTACTGAATCAATGAGTAGATCTCACTTCCACTCCCCAGTAACATAGCTGGAAGGGATACTAAAGAATACTTATGGATATTTACATGTTTGTGTGGGTTTGAGTTGGGAATAATGAGCATTTTTCCCCCAAAGGATTAGTATGAGCAGTTGGATTTATTTTAGGGAAAATCTCAAAATATATATATATATAAAGCTTTTAACTCATTTTTTAAAAAGTACATAAAGATTTAAATATTTCAAAAAAGTATAAATTTTTTCAACAATTCTTTCAAACAAGTCCCCTCCATAACTTTCTTTGAGAGATGACAAAACTAGCCTTCCCTTATGATAGGTTTTGTCTTTTCTTAACTTCTTTCCTCCCTAAAATTGGCCACTTTGATTTTGATTATCATAACCATTTAATGAAGCTAGTTTTTCAGTCATTTAGAATACCTTTCTTAAACCATTCATACATAAAGGAAGTTAGATAGGAATGGAGAAACAAAATTCAAGTGGACGACCCTAACGTACTTGGGGCAAGCCTTGATGATGATGATGATGATGATGATGATGATACATAAA
Organism: Sextonia rubra; assembly: GCA_037013555.1. NCBI lineage: Eukaryota > Viridiplantae > Streptophyta > Magnoliopsida > Laurales > Lauraceae > Sextonia > Sextonia rubra. The sequence goes on from JASUAD010000023.1 coordinate 12,629,641, forward strand.
AGAAGTTAAAGTGGGCCCCATGAAGTCATTGTTGTTGGACTTTATCATTTCTCTTAAATGATATATCAAAGGAAAATTTAAAAAAATGGTATAAGGGTATTTTTGTCATTTCACAAAAAAATTTATGGAAAGAACTTGATCGAAAGAATGTGGAAAACTTTTATATCTTTTTGAAATATTCAAATCTTCATGTACTTTTGAAAATGAGCCAATAGTTTTATACCTTTTTGAGAATTTCCTTTATTTTATATGTATCAATTTGGTATCAGAGGACTCCAGTTATATCAAACTGATTTGGATACAAGGAGCGCATAAAAGGTAAACAAATGGTTTATGAGAAAGGATCAGTAAGGGGCAAAATTTTGGAAGGAATGGTAGGAGAGGGGCTGGCTGCACCATTGTCACAGAATCTCAGTTCAGGCAGGTTTGGATTGGAATAGGTGTGGGATGGTCTGACATACATTTAAGCCAAGTTTGGGAAGGTTTGGGTACAGTTTCAGGGGTGTTTCGGAGCTGATTTAAAGACGGACAGGTGCTATTTAGGGACTGCTTTGAAGTGGCAGTAGCTTTGGCACAATTTTGGGTGGAAAGACGAAGGAATTAGGGCAAAGGCCAGTTGGAACAATTTCGGACAATTAGGCTTTATTGTAGGCAAAAATCTAGTATTGAAATGAGAGGTCTGATGAGGGTTTTAAGGTCTGCAGTAAATTGACAACATTCCATCCTAAATTCAGACAGCAAATTCCACAAAAATCAGGATGTAATTTGGGGTTTCCTGGAGTGATTTGGATGTGGAATTAAAGGCTTAAGGTAGGTTTGAATGGGGTATTCGGCATAGGGTGTAGTGCTTAAATAGGTAACAAATTGGGGCTATTTAGGTGCAGTCAAAGGAATTGCTAACATGCAATTTCTGCAGTTGCAAAAATTTGGAGAAAGAAAGGATTTAGCCAAGATTCTGTGTAGGGTTTGGATAGGGTTAACTACGGTTTGGTTTGGGAACTAAATGGGTAATTTTAATTTTAAATTTGGGGGATTTCGGGAGCAAATGGAGTTGGTTGTGGGAAAATGCAGAGACTGTTGAGCAGATTGAGAAAATTACAGAATCTGATGAAAAAAGTTTTGGTTGTTTTGGGTAGGGATTAGCTAGGGTTTGAGTAAGGGTTTAGAAGGGGGATTGTGGACAATGACTAGGGTTTTAGTTTGGGAAGGATTTCTTGGTATGTTAGGGCTAAAATTGATGGAAAGATTTTGGGGCATTTTTGGATTTAGGGTTTAGGGCCAAGATTGCTGGTGATTTGTGGCTCAATATGAAGAAAGTCAATAGGAAAACTTAGGGTTTTTACTTGGGTATGGGTTGAGGTTAATTTGGAATGGAAAGTGGAAGGATTTGATGGGGATTTAGTGGTTGATTTTGGTTTTTCTAAAGTGACAAAAATTGAAGAAAATTTGGAAAGGAAAATAGAAAGGACAGAAGAAGAAGATGATGATCGACTTATGAATTTGTTGACCTAGAGCATGATCTACCGAGGACACGGCTTTGACACCAATCTCAATTAGCCGTATTGGTAGAAGGATACACCTAAATGTAGGCACCTTCAAGGAACACAATTGCTTCTATGGTTCCACCCCAACAAAAACATAAGCTCCTAATATTATTTATAACTGATTTTTAGAATACATGAGAGGCCCTTAAATAGGCCTCTTTGAGATCCAAAAAGAAAGTTTTCCCCTGCACGCATGATTCTCTTTCCTTAAAACAAAAGATTCACTGCTTTGAGATCCAAAAAGAAAGTTTTCCCCTACACACATGATTCTCTTTCCTTAAAACAAAAGATTCACTGAACCTATACCTTAGTAAAATAACAAAATGAACAAAAGAAGATAAAAATTTTAACAAAGATATTAAAGGACACATTGACTTATTTCTTTATTGGCCTGGTTGACTTGCACACAATTGGACTCAACTTGGCGTTGCCCAGTGGGATGGGTTTGGCCTTGAAGCCCATTCTGTGGTTTATGTTGCATCATCAATGACTAAGGGCTTGTTTGGTAGGTCTAGTCTTATTCTTATAGACCATCCAAAATAGAGCCATAAAAAACTGAACTATAAAAAAAGAGGCTAGAATTAAAATGTGTATGGTAATGGAAGCATCTATTTTAAATTGACCATTTTAAATCAATGGTTGAAAATTTTTCACAAACATCTTGAGATCTACAAGGTATCAAGTCTTGAAATGTTACTCCTTAACCATGTTCGGCCTCCCAAAGAGATCTAACGGTTTGGATCTTGCATTTGGGGCCCACAATTTAAATATATATATATTTAATAATTTACATTTTTTTAGAAAATATCTCAAAATTGGGGATGATCCAACAGTTAAAATTTGGTTTTATAGTTGTCATTGACCTTCTACACATTTTCAATGGTTTGGATTGTGATTTATTATCCTAGAAATAATTTAAAAAAAAATAAAAATAGGGGCTGCCTGTGGACTAGTCTAAAATTGAGCATGTTACATCGATGGTTGAAAGCTTTTCACAAATTTCTCAGGAACCATAAGGACTCAATCCTTGAAAATTGACCCCATGGCCATTTTAGCCTTCCCAACATTTCCAATGGTTCAGATCTTGTGTTTAGGCCCCACAGAATTCAAAAAGTAGTATCCAATGGCTCACGTTTTCTTGCACATGTCTCGAGATTCATGATCATCCAACAGCTGAAATTTCGATGCATGGCCTTGTTTGATCTTATGAACATTTTCAACGGTTTGGATATGTATTTATCCTCTCGAATTTCGAGAAAATTTGAAAAAACATAACCGGCGTGATCCTCTATAATACATTGTAGCAGTGCCTCTTTTTTCTTCCTCTAATTTTCAAGTGCATCTTAAAGTGGGCTGTAGATTTGAGAGGAGAAGGCTCTACTTCTCTATAATATGCATAGGCTAGAGAGAGCTACCAAACACTCTATTTTTTCAACATCTGTCAATTTTAGAGAAATAGAGGAGTAGAGGCTAATTTTAGACCTGCCAAATAGGGGCTAAGATCATAAATAGCAAGCATCAGACCCACACTAAGGCGTTGTTTGGTTACACCATTTACATATATAAAGGATGCATACGTGTAACTATTACACACCAACATGTTTGAGTGCAAGCAATTTACGCATCACATGCATAAATTACTCTAGCACAAGAACCCGTGCTTAGCACTGGTAATTTCATGCATTGTAAATTAATAATATATATCTTGAAAAGGTTATGAAAGTACCTATTTTCATGATCCACAAGAGAAAACGACTCAAAATGACAATAGAAATAATGGAGAATTTTAAAAAATGGAGAGTGAAGGTGAGTAGTTTGATGATAAAATAGCTAAAGAAAGTAATTACAAGAGATGAGTAGTGGGAAGAGAATGTGGAACATTTGAATAACAAAAAGATAACTTACAATCAAAATCATAACCAATGGTCAAAATTAAATATAAAAACTTTAGCTTTAATATAGTATAATGTGAAAATGGATTCATTTTCACACCATATTTTTCACACTTAGGTGTGTAAAATGTAAATGTGCACAAAAGAGGCGGAGTTTGCTACACTGATTTTGGGCATGAATTGTAGCACCACCGTTTTTTCTTTTCGTCATTGTGGGCCCCATTTTCAAGATCTGGATTGTTCATCATCTTTAGAAGGCCATAACAACTTATCATCATCATTATCATGAAAGCCTTGTCCCCACTATGTTGGTCGGCTACATGAATTTTGTTTCTCCCTTCTGATCTATCATGAACCAAATCCTCAGATAAGTTATACTTCAGATCTATTTTTATTACCTCCATCCATAACCTCTTCGAACTGCCCTTCTCCTCGGTGGGCCATCAAACTTCTCCTTCCCAGCGTTGTTGCCGACTTGTGTTAAATATACTCAGACCATCTCAAATGAGTTTTTCTAATTTTATCCCCTTGATGCTAATCCAAAATACTCTCAAAATCCCTCATTTTTTTTATTTTATCCTTCCTATTTTTACCACACATCTCCCTCAATATTTTAATCTAGGCTACCTCCATTTTGTGCATGTGTAGCTTTTTGATTGGCCAATATTCTACTCCATATGTGGTAACTGGTATATTTACTATCTTACAAAATTTTCCCTTCAATCTTCTTGGCATTCGTCAGTCACAAAGCACCTCAAAATCAAGTCTCTACTTCAACTATCTTGCTTTTATCCTATGTTTAACATCTTCATCAATCACCCATGCTTACTAATCATTGAGCTAGGTTAACAAAATGAATCCCTTTGTGGTATCCCCCAGGCTTCAATTCTCACAGTGGTTGCATCTCTTTCTATATACTTACTGAAGTTGCAATTCACATATTTTATTTTTGTACGACTTATTTTAAAGCACTTGAATTCTAAAGCCTTCCATCATCTCGTGAGTTTTGCATTCACACCTCTTAATTCATCTACCTACATCATATTATCTGCAAGCAACATACACCATGGTACTTGATAAGTCTTTAAAAATGCATATTTTCATATATATTTTGAACCATTTTAAGGACTTATTGAATCAAAAGAGCCTCATTTATTGTGAAATCATGGTTTTGTGCATTTGTACATCATTATAGTGTATTCATGCATAATTTGCTCAAAAATCATCATTTTTGCTTAAATTCATAAAACTTGATATTTTGAGGATTCTATTTTTATAAAGTTTTATAAAAATTATTTTCCTCATGTTCTCATGAAATGAATCAAAATTTTATAATCATTAATTTATTTAAATCAAATCATGCACAATGATGTCATTCATGCATTCATTTCATGAGGAATGGGCCCACATTGGTGAGATTGTGGCTTTCGATCAAAATTATTATTATAAATAATAATTCACATTTTCTTGTAGGAACTTGGTAGAGTGGGTCGCACACATGCACATTTGTGCACTCACACGTGTTGGGCATTCAAAAATGATGGGGTCCACTTTCTTTGCTCAAAATACCAAGATTATTTTGAAAATAATTCAAAAAAATTAAAGAAAATCCATGAAGGGCCAAATCAAGAAAAAGATTTGTTGTAAAATGGAAAGTGACTTTGCAAAAAAAAAAAGTGGAAAGACTAGCACATTAGCCAATTTGATTTGTGGAAATCTCATCTTCAAAAAGATCTCTCAAATGAAGTCAAAGAAGAATTTACTAAGGAATGAAATATGACAAGTGATGAAGATAAAGAAAAGAAATGCAAGGAGGAGACTTACCAAACAAAGGAGATTTTTTGCTACAAAGTAAGATCTAATCCTACAAAATTGGATCCAAGGAGAGAAAATTGGATCTAAGGAGGAAAAGTAGGGTGGCCAAAACCCTAAAACCCTATAAAAAGACACCCTTGGGCATCCCCCCTCTCCATGAAAGAAAAGGCCTACCTCCCCTAACCAGTCTTCTCCACGCTCTCTCTCTCTCCTCTCCATAGCTTCTCTCTCTTCAAGAAGGGCTCTTTCCCCAACTTAAAGCATCATCTTAGAAGAGGTTCTTTCATCCTAGATGTAAATTTTTTATCTTGTTTAAATCATTATCTTTTATGTAAAGAATTTACATTCTAGTAAAAGTGGCATTGGTTTGTTTTCATTATTTTCTTCTTCTTATTCTTGTGATGATGGAAACTTGTATTTTTGTTTTATCCAAAGTAGACTTTAATCCGGTTTAAGAAAAGAGTCTTGAAAAAAATTAATGCACTTCCACACTTTTATTTTATAGTTTTCCACACATTTAAATTATTATCTCTCTACACATTTAAATTCTTGTTGATTCCATACATTTACTTTTATGTAATCCACACGTTTAATTTCTAGCACACACTACAATTAAATTCCTGCAATTGTTTTTCTTTATGTTTTTATCTTGCATTGCTTATGGTTGGATTTAGGCTTTAGACACATGCATAATCATATTCATAAGTTTATTGGTGAGTTTTAGTTGCAGGAGATTTAATTCTCAAATCTGAAATTTATATGTTTCAAATAAAAATAAAAAATTGAAATTCAGATAAAAGAAAAAGACTACACAAAAAGACAGCATACAATCTATGAAGCATGGGTACTTTCAAAATGAACACATACGCATGCCGGGTACATACCCAGTACAGGTATGGGTACGGCAAAAAAACATATCGGTACGGTCAAATGTACGGATACATTTTGACTTTGTGGGTATGGGATGGGTACATACATGAGTACGTTCCCAATACTTTTGTAAGAGTTTTTTTTTTTTTGTAAAAACTATTGTAAGAGTTTGAAATGGGTAAAAATGTAATTTTTAACTTTAGCCTTAACCCTTCTCAATGAACTTAAAAAGGAAAAGGCGTTAGCCCTAATCCATCTCCATCCCCCCCTTCTCCAGTGGGAAAAAAGGAAAATCGAAACAAGGAAGAAGAAGAAGGAATGCTATATTATGAAATATAAAAAATAAAATTGCTGCTGCTCTTTTCTTTTTCATTAGGCTGAATTTGTAATGGTATTAAATAATTGTTAGCTTATTGCATCTAAGGAAACCTATTTTAATTATTAGCATATTGCATTATTAAAATTTAAAATAACATAATTTTTAATTAACATACCCTAGCTGCACCAATATCTTTTTTTTTTTAATTTTTCCGTATCGGCGTACTTGTACCATACCCGAACCAGTACCTATGCTTCATAGCATACAATGGTCTTTTTGGTCTGAATTTTGTCAATTTAAAACCAGATTCAATGATCTTATTTTTCCTTGAAATTTGGAAAGATTGCTACACAATGGAAGAACTCTGAACCATGAAAATTTTAGGGGGAAAATATTTTGGAAAGCGGATTTTCAGTTGCTTGAACACATACCAGTAAAACAGGCTGTATACAGATTCTGCAGCAAGGTAGATTTTTCGTCTAAAAATTTGAAATTAGTAGCCCTATCAAATCAGTGAATTTTTTTATAAAAATTGGTGGAATTGAACTCTGATGAGTAGACTTTCAAATCTCTAACTTCCTAGCAAAAATAATTTTGGGAAGTCCAGCAAAGAAAGGGTTAAACACAAAGTGGTTGGACTGCCTGTGTGTAGAAATTCTGCACAGTTTCAAATCATGTTCATGCATTCATATCTCATTCGCTCTAAGTTGTTTTTCATTTAAGGTTTTTTTTTATTTTTTATTCTGATTCATACATCGCTCTAGTTTTGAATTCTATCAATCAAACTTAGCTTAGGTTTTATTAGGTTAGATTGAAGTCATACATAAAAACAGCCTAGCATACTAGTTTTATACTTAGAACTTTTCAGTATAGCATGCATTGCATTATCTTACTAACTTTTTAGTAGTTTCTAATTCTTGTTTTCTGTTTTTTTCTAATTGTTTCTAACATTGTTTGATTAACTTAGTATGTTTATTGGTTTGTTTCTAATTTAGTTTAATTTAGTTTTTAATCTTAGTTTCTTAGTTTCTTTTTAGCAAGCACTTATAATTGGAAGTTATAACTTGTATTTTAGTTTTGCGGCAACTTTAGTACTTTTAGTTAGGATTTCAGTTTTAGGTTTTTAGATCATAAAGTTTTATTTTATTTGGTTTTTAATTATTTAATTTTATTTTTGGAAAGTAGGAATGATTGTACTTGTTAGTTTTTAAATTAAGATAGTTTTAGATTCTTAAATAGGGCAGGTACAAGTTGAAAAGGACCTTAAAAATATTGCTCCCTGAGGATTGACCTGATCTTACCAGTTTTTATTACTACATCACGGGTCTGTAGTTAAACTCACAATCAATACTTCCTCTTGAAAATGGCCTTACAATGCCATAATAGTTAGGATACTAAATTTCAACCACTAATTCATCACAGGTTTTGAGATATTTGTGAAAATTCCAAATCCCAAAATCCACCATTCTAGAGTTTGTGCCTCGATTTGCACCCAAGCTGAACACCAAGGGGTAGCTCAGCTAGCCTAGAACCACGGTTTGCTCTCAAAAGCTATGTGTTCAAGTTCTACTACCAAACTGAGGCCACAGGAGACTTACCCGCTCCCCCTGGACTCGAAGGGACTAGTACAACCCAAAGGGTTAGGACACCCTCCGTTAAAAAAAAATTATATATATAGAGGGATATTCATATGCATCCATCTCTCACTTCAAGGTGAGGGGCAATTCCTTTTTTAGACATAACAAGGTCAAAAAGGTATCATGATGTGTGACGGTTTTGTCCTTTTGCACATCAATACATTCCAAAAATAGAAGTATCCCTCACCATAATGTGAGAAGCATATGCATAGTAGTTTTATCCATATATATATGCACACTCACACATAGAAAGCCCTTCTTCTAAACTCAAGCTTAGGATAAGATAAGCTCAAGGGTGTCGCTCAAGCCTATGGGGCCCACTTGGAGATCACATGGGGATGGAGATGGGGGGATTTGAAGGACTCCCTAGCACCCTCCTCTCTGCAAAAAATCAGCTCTAACCATGGTTTTTGTCATCCACATTTGGGCACCAAAAATTTAATAGTCAATAGTCCATTCGGATTGGTGCACAGTTGATCCAGTAAATTTGGATTTGACCAAAAATTGGTGAACATGTGCAATTCAGGAGAGTCGTGTGTTTGGTCCATTTAGATGGACTAAAGGTGGGCCCCAAGGGCTTGTGCTTATAGAATTTCTTATATAAGCTTGAGCTTAGGAGAGGATAGCCTATATATATATATATATTCACCCAAACTGCTCATCCTTAAAACATGACTAAGGGGTCAATTTTGAGGCCTTAGCTCGTCATGGATTGTTAGAAAAAATGTGGATAATGGTCAAACCATTGGTTTTTTATAGTGCGACTATAGTAGTAAAAATGTTCTAAGTGGTAGTCCCCTTTTTTTTAAATCCCTCATCATATGGGACCCTAATGCTAATCCGAACCATTCATCCTCTTTAGAAAGCAAAAAAGGACCATCGCATCAAATTTCATCCATTGATTCATCACAGATCTTAAGAAAATTGTGAAAAGTCTAGACCCTAATTACTGTCACTATTGATTTTTGTGGGCCTCACTTTCACTATCTGAACCGTTCATTCCCTTTAAAGAGCCACAATTGTTCGGGGTTCAATCCGTATCTTGATTCATCATAGATTGTGAGAAATTATTGAAAAACACTAAACCGTTTGATGTACTGTAGATTCACATGTGAAGAGAACTGTAAAGGCCAAACAATGGAACTTGTTTCACTTGATCATGATTTACATACTTAAATTTTACATATTCAATGATCACATATGTAAGTTGCATTTACACATCTCGTGTAAAAACCAAACGACCCCTAAAGGCTTCATGCCAAACATCTCAAAGTTAAATTTGATTCATACCAATAGCAATGTTTTCCCATAGATGAAAAAGACAAAAATAGGGCTAGTCCACCATCGAAGGCCCATGATCCAGGCTCATCATGGAAATCCCATGATCTAGGCCCATAATCCAACAAATCTCATATCTAAGATTATCCCACGTGTCAGGTCTCTAAAGGATTGTGGTCAAACATTTGTATAGCTGGAAGATTGTCATCATATCTGTAGATTCTATATTTGCTTGTAATCATTTACAATTAGGATGTAATTGTAGCATGTGATTAGGCAAACAATGGAACCTGTTTCACATGATTTTCATTTACATACCTAAATTTTACATAGTCAATGATTATATTGTTGATATATATATTGTTATGCTCTTCACTATAAGCTTGAGCTTTTGGTGATTCTGGTTATTAACATGATATCAGAGCCAGAAGTCATGAGTTCGAAACCCCTGGGAGACATGTTACCTCCATCCATTTGTTCAGTTTTGAGTTCGAATGGCCTCCCATTCGAGGGGGTGTGTTGATATACATTGTTGTGCTCTTCACTAAAAGCTCGAGCTTTTGGTGATTCTAGTTATTAGCATACATAAGTAAGTTGCGTTTACGCGTCTCATGTAAATACCAAACGACCTCTAAAGGCTTCATACCAAACATTTCAAAAGTAAAATTTGATTCACACCAACAGCTATGTTTTCCCATAGATCAATCAGTAGAGACAAAAATAGGATTGGCCCATCATGGAAGGCCCATGATCTAGGCTCATCACGGAAAGCCCACGATCTGGGCCCATAATCCAACAAATCTCATTTTAAGATTATCCCATCTGTCAGATCTCTAAAGGATTGTGGTCAAACATATGTACAGCTGGAAGATTGTATTCATATCTGTAGACTCTATATTTGCTTGTAATCATATACAATTAGGATGTAATTGTAGCCTTTGATTAAGCAAACAGTGAGCATACAATATACAGTCGATTCCCTTATTCGGACACAACAGAATTTGCAACTCTTCTTTGTTTTGTATTCTTCTTCTTCCTCCTATTCTAGTTAATATAAGGATCTGCTGATCCTTACATGGTATCAGAGACCCTGAAAATCTGACTACTTTTTGGTAGAAGAACTGTATTGCTCTCTGCCTTCCAATAGAAGACAGCATAGCTTTCTCCCTTGTTTCATCAAAGCAAGGGAGATAACTGCTTCTGGTACATAGAAGATCATCTCAGCAAATCAAAAGAGCTAATCAGACCATCTCTGTCCACGAGGAACTTCCTGGCAACACTCTGGGTCTGTCAACAGCCATCCATTCAACTGATCAGACAGTGGACCCCACCTCCAGATCACACAACCTCTAGAAAACTCCACCATCCTGGAGACCAATATTTCTGGGAATATTAAATAGTTTTCTAGCATTTTATCAATCCCAAAGGTTAGCGCTTTAACTACTTCTTTGGTTTGCCAGTTTTCAAGAATAGTTTAGTACTGGAGCTTTAAAATCAGATCCAACCATTGGAGCATAGTGGTTCTTCTTTCGAAATTTGCGAAAATAGGCCACCAATCTAACCTGGAAGGCTGATCAAAGAGAATACACCACTACAGCAAGTCACTCTCATTCTTGCTACAAATTTTGTGGATGCCAAGGGCCTCTTTTCTTGAATTTTCTGAAAACATTCAGATTTTGTCAATTCTTCTGGACATTAATTTCTGGGTATCAAATGGATAAAGGTAAAGTTATTTCTGTAAAATTCAATGGTACCAATTATATGTCTTGGGCATTCCATCATAAGAACTTTATTGAAGGACAAGGAATGTTGGGGTACCTGGATGGAACAAATCCAAAACCAGTTACAGATCCCACTGGTACAATAGCTGCGGATGATAAAACTATTGCCACTCGAAACCAACACAATGCCAAAGTTATAACTTGGATCCTCAACTCTGTCGATCCTTCCTTTACAATGGCACTTCAAGATTTTACGAAAGCTTCTAACATGTGGACTCACATGAAGAAAATTTACCACCAACAAATTAAAGCCCGAAGATTTCACCTCGACACAGAATTTGGCTGGCAAAATGACAAGACAATGCAGGAATACTTCAATGGGTTGTTAACCTAATCAACTGAGAGGGATTAGATGCTCCTCCAATCTGTACCAGCAGAATTCCTTCCCCATGCCCTTAAGCTATGATGCACGGATACTTCAAAATGGACAACGTATCGTGTCGTATCGTATCCGATACTTCACTTTTTACATGTAAAATCCGTGTCCCTGCCGTGTCTTTGGCGTATCCTTGCCGTATCCATGCCGTGTCTGGGCATCATAGCCCTTAAGCTTCAAGAAGAGCTCCATTTTAGTCGGGTTTTGATGAATCTATCCAAAATTTGAGCCTGTGTAGGCTGCACTCATGAATCAAGAAATCTCTCCCGATCTGGATACCTGCGTCCAGGAGGTCCTTCAAGAGGAAACTCACATTCTATCTCCTCATTCTCTTCCTGAGCAATCAAAGGCACTTCTTACATCATTGGGACCACCACAAGCTAATGAGACAACTCTTTCCACTCTCGAGGTCCGAAACCACAACGTTTTGAATGTAGGAAGTATGGACATGTGACTCGTGACTGCAAGAAGAAATTACAATTACTGCAAACAAAATGGACATTATTTTCAATCGCAGAAGAAGGCCTGACAAGAAACCAGACCAATCTCAAAAACGCGGTCCGACTACCTTTCAAACTCAAAATAGCACTCAGCTTGACCCCGCTACCTCTAATACTGGTTGTCATATTGACTATTGCTCAGATTCGGGAATTAATCAATTCTTTTGTGGCATCTACATTTACCACCATGGGTATTAATGGTCTGTTCTCCCCTATTGCATTTACTGCATTTCAATCATCCACTTCATTATCTTCATCTATCACACCCACCACATGGTTTCTAGACTTGGGTGCCTCCAGTGTTTTAAAAGGCGTGTGCCTGGGCACGAGGCGCACCAACCACATCAAGTCAGGCACATCTAGTGAAGTGCAGGGGAAGTGCTCGAGGCGCAAGGCACACACTTGATCAAGTCGAGGTGCATTTGGTGATCACTTTGCTGTTTTTTTTTTCTTTTTTCAAGAACTATAGAAGCCTTTTCTATTTTTGTTTCCCCCCTTTTCTTTCTTGTACTCGGCTGCTGCTGCCTCCCCTTCTTCTTCTTCTTCTTATTCTTCTTTCACGTTTCCTGCTGTTTTTTTTTTTTTTTTCCTCCAAGTGGTGTTGCTGCTACTGTTGCTTTTTCTAATTCTTTTATTATTATTTTTTACTGCTGCTGCTACTGCCATCATGCTATTGATGCCTTTTTTTCCCCACCATGCTGCTGTTTTTTTATTATTATTATCATTCCAGGCAATGCTATTGCCGCTGCTGCTGCCTTTTCTTTTTCTTTTTTTTTTTTTGTACTGCTCTTTTTTTTTTTTTTTTTTTTGTTTCTTCCATGCTGCTGCTGCTTTGACTTTGATGTTATATTGGTGTTTGATTAGCATTTGGAGTGATGGATGCTTTAATGACTTCTGGAATTCTTCTACTATTCCTTGCCTTTTCTTTGTTATAATTTGTGAATTATTTCCACTTTGCCTTTGTTGAATTTTGAATTATTAATCTATGCTAGAATTTTTTTTTTTTTTATCTACATTGTGTAGCTCACTTAATGAAGCCAACGCCTCGCCTTGCGCCTAGGCCCCAGGAGACTTTGGCTCCTTGATGCGTCTTTTGCCTTTGATAACACTAGGAGCCTCAAACCAAATTATGTTTGTTGCCCAAAACTAGCAAAACCATAAACCTCATGATCACCACAACTCCATTACAGCAAATGATCATCGATTGCCAACTTCTGGTATGGGAATAATTTCCATCGGGATCCCCACTCTACCCCATGTTTATTTTGTCCCCAATTTGGCAGCAAATCTCATTTCCATTGGCCAACTTAATGATTGTGATAATCTTGTTAATTTCTCTCCTTCTTTTTGTGTCATCCAGGAATGGCAAACTGGAAAGGCGATCAGGATGAGAAATAAGCATGGCAGGCTATTTTTCTTGGAACTAGGACAAAATTGTTCTTTGCTTCTTCTATGAGCATTCTAAATAATGTGTGCACACTTGAAATAAACGCCTCACTCATTTGACTAGTTCTATGGTTTTTACTTTTACGAAATCAAAATATAAATCTTGTTGCTTGAGCAAAAGTCGCTATTGCATTTTTCCCATTCATTATTCACATGCCACTGCCTCTTTTGATGTTGTTCACACAAATGTCTAAGGGATTGCCCCTCACTTGAGTAGGCTTGGATATAAGCACTATGTTACTTTTATAAACGATCACTATCATTATACATGGGTATATTTCTTAAAATCCAAATTTGAAGCTCAATTTCATAAATTCATTAAATCATACATTCAGACTCAGGGGGATGGAATGCATTCATTGAATTCAGTACTTTTTTAGTAGAAAAAGGGATCCTTCTTCAAAAATCCTACCCCCACAAACCGCAACAAAATGGGATTGTAGAACGAAAGAATCGATATCTTTTAATAACTGTTAGAACTCTGCTTGTTGAATCCCTGGTCCCATCTAAATTATGGTGAGGCAGCCCACATCATCAACAAATTACCTAGATTTGTTTTGGGAAAAGTCTTCCCATATGAGTGCTTATTTGGTCATCCTCTATCATACTCACATTTGATGGGTATTTGGGTGTCTATGTTTGTTCACCTCCAATCTCTTGAGTGCAACAAGTTGTCACCACAAGTGGCTCGAAGTATGTTTCATGGCTGCGGACCGATCTCACAGAATGTTGTTTTCTTGGAACATTTTCTGTTTCACTACCATTCTTCCAATCCTCTTAATATCCAAGTTTCTTATCTCCCTCACTTTTCACCACGAGATTCTCCTCCAAAAATCACATAGATCTATACCAATCATCCAAGACAACCGCCTCTTACTGTTTCTACTCCCGATACACCAACCATGGCGGTTCTTGAAGCCAATGATACTACTACTGAAGGTAATGATTGTGCACCTCTTACAACAATCTCGTCGTTATCTCAATTCCACCAAATAGATATGGCTTTCCCGTGCTATTTACTTCCTTGGATCCCATTCCTATCCCAAAATCTTATTCATGGGCTGCTAATATACATGCTAGACTACCTCTTGAAGCAAACAAAACTTGGGACGTGGTGCCACTTCCAGCAAATGCATCTATCATTAGAAGCAAATGGGTCTACTCCATTAAGGTTCGCTCTAATGGCAGTATTGACAGATACAAAGCTCGATTGGTTGCACAAGGGTACAAACAAAAGCATGGCATTGATTACGAGGAAACCTTCGCACCAGTCACCAAAATGACTATAGTTCACTCTTTACTTGGTGTCACCGTAGCTTGTAACTGGCCTCTTTGGCAAATGGATGTCAAGAATGCATTCCTACATAGGAATCCCAAAGAATTGTATATATGCATCCTCCACCAGGATATGCTTGTCTTCCACAGCATGTTTGTAAGTTGAATAAATCCTTATATGGGCTTGAGCAAGCTCCTCGTGCCTGGTTTGAAAATTTTCTCTCCACCATCCTCAAATAACACTTCTTTCAAACTTCAAATGACAACTCTCTCTTCATTTGAAGAACCTCTCGTGGTTGTACTATTCTATTAATATAAGTTGATGACATGTTGGTTCCATAACTTATGTTCGGGGTTCGGAAGTTGCACGGAACAATGATGGCATTCGAGTTACTAAATCCAATATGCTGATGACTTAATTCAATCTGAACAACTTAGTGATACCAAAACTTTTGCAACTCCTGTCAAGCCTAATGTCAAGATCAGCAAAAAGGATGGGCATCCTCTTGCCAATCCAACCCCTGTTTCGAAGATTGGTTGGCAGCCTTTTCTATTTAATTATAACATGGTCTGGCTTCTCCCATACTTTTCAAACTGTTAGTCAATTTATTAGCGATCCTTATAAATTGCACCTTCAAGCTGTTATCGGATTTTCGATATGTCAAAAGTACCCATGATTAGGGTCTGTTTTACCCTTCAGCATCTTCCTTAACATTGCAAGCATATTATGATGCAGATTGGGCAGGGTGTCTTGACACTCGTTGGTCGACAATAGAATGACGTATGTTTCTCAGCCCCCCTCTCATCTCATAGAAGAGCAAGAAACAAAGCACTGTTTCCAAATGAACAGCTGAGGCAGAATATCGGTCCATGTCCTCTGCAAGTAGTGAAGTTATATGGCTCCATCGTCTTCTTCGAGAGTTGGTGTCTTACTCAAAGACCATTCTCCACTTTATGCTCACAACACTAGTGCTATTCGAATTATGAAGAATGCTGTCTTCCATGAGCTCAGTACGCATATTGAGATTAACTACCACTTCATTCGTCATCATGTCGTATCAAATTCAATCCATCTACCCTACATCTCTTCAAATGATCAACTGCAGATATTCTCACCAAAGGCCTACCCCGGGATTATCAATATTATAACATTTCCAAATTGATGCTATGTTGTTCCCCTCATCAATTTGAGAAGGAATGTAGAGACAAAATCAAGAATGGCCCATCAGGGCAGGTCCATGATGCAGGCCCATAATCCAACAAATCTCATATATAAGATTACCCCACGTGTGGGATCTCTAAAGGATTGTGGTCAAACTTTTGTATAGCTGGAAGATTGTAATCATATCTGTAGATTCCATATTTGCTTGTAATCATATGCAATTAGGATGTAATTGTGGCCTCTGATTAGGAAAACAGTGAGTATATGATATACAGTCGATCCCCTTATTGGGACACAACAGAATTTCCAACTCTTCTTTATTCCATGTTCTTCTCATTCCTATTCTAATTAAAATAAGGATCCGCTGATCCTTACATAATCAACATGCCGGAATGGAATGCTTTATTGGCCAACATTTCATAGCTAGTTTGTCCTACATTTGCATCACAAGTACTCTTCTCATAATAGATTTCCAGAAGAAACACATCTTCTCATAAAAGTATATTGCCTATAGCTAGGAGGCCTGCCAATTATAAAACTCACAAAAGGAGTGCAATGGAAGTTGGGCTCAAGTGAAGCCCTAAACCATAAGATATATGCAAAATAGCAATTTATGAAAAATTCAAATAGCATGGAGAAGTCAGAAGTCTATATGTAACTATAAAAATGAAATGAAAAAAAAAAAGGACAAAGAACTTGGAGCATTTTCTTCCAAAGTGGGTAAAAAACTGAATCAGTCAGATTGCAAAGGCATAGAACCCTTGGTTCCTCAGATAGATGGCATACAGTCATTAGTGAGATTATATTTCATGCATTTACCAATGAGTTCCTTTACAGAAATGAAATCAGATATTTAATTATTTTAGAGAAAAAAAGAGAAGGAAGGAATTGCACCATTTTGGGAAAGGAATACATGAAAGGAACGAGTTTCATACCATTAACAATGGCTAGCTTTTCATTCTTTGGTTCTCTCCTCCAGCTCGCATCCACTACTTTATCAACCATTGGGATATCATACTCATATGCATTAGGGAGCTTTCCATGGCCAACTTCAACCTATAGATATTTCATACAAAGAACATTGAAGAAGAAATGGTCCTAAATTCTCCACTTTGACAATAATAAATTACAATGGAAAACACAAATACCCAGAACATTTATTTTTAAGACAGATAACAAAATTTCAGTTTCTAAAATAGTATAATTAATTTAGTATAAAAGACAAAAAAAAAAAAAAAAAGCAAAACATAGCTAAGGGCTTTGTATGGTAAGGTCCTCCATCACTTCATATTAAGCTCTTCATAGTGAGAAAGCTGGGATACAATACCAACCTCACATGGTTAAAAGAAAAGACAATGTCAGCAAAGCTGGGACTGAAAAACCAAGCTTAAGCCCCAATGTCTTGTTTTAGAATGTGGTTAAGAGTTTAGAGGAGGTCTAGAATAAAATCTTGTCAAGGCAATACAATAATATCAATAATGGGAGATGATCAAGATCACTTGGATCAGTACTGAAGATCTTTCTTTTACAAAGCCACCTACTGAGTCACCAATTTCAAATTGTTACATTGTTGTGCATCACATTTTCAACCACCAACAACTGAAAGTAGTACCCGTTGCAAGTCAAGGAGTAGGACTTATTTGTAATATGTGGTAAATTAGGGACATTCATGTAAACACCAGAAACTTTGATGCAGGCCCTACGGTTACAGCTGCATAGGGGTGCCGAAGCACGTGTTCGAGGACACTTCGAATCGTCAAGAAGACTTCACACACGAAAACGCACCTCCAGGATAAAATCCACAAATCTATTAATCAATTAAAATATGAGAATCTCTTCTCTACAATGTCATATATATATATATATAATAAAAGCAAATTTAATGCCTACGCAAACCCTAAGCTACGAATAGAAACTTCCCTAATAGCAATGTAATTAGAAATCTACTAATAAAAATAATATAATCTTAATCTAACTTGAAGAGGGATCACTTGTGGGGCCTAGACTGCATCATCCTCCCAGGGTTGAAAGAAGAGTTCGTCCTCAAACTCGAGTCTTTTTTGGATTGCCTTTGTAAATGTGGTGAACATGAAGGACTTCCTTTGTGGCAACTTTTCAGGAATTCTTCTTCAGCGGTTTTGGTTTCTCGGGATGAAGAGTAACCTGCTGTCCACCATACATGAATGTATCTGCTGTCCACCATACATGAATGTATATGTGTTGTCGCGCATACCATGAGTTCCATTTTTGTCATACATCCACGGGCGGCCCAATAAGATATCACCACTATCAATAGGTAGCAAATTACACCAAATTATATCTTTATAGGTCTCACCAATGGCAAAAGTAACTTTGCAAGTATGTTGAACATGCGCTTGATCACCAGTCAGCCATTTGACAAAATAAGGGCACTTGTACTTGTAAATTTTCAACTTGAGGTAATCAACAAGAGCTTGAGAGATGAGATTTTCACAACTTCCGCCGTCAATAATAACTGTGCAATTTTGTCCATGAACTGTACCCGCTAAACGGAAGATATTTTTTCCAACCATTTATTCTCAACAGTTAGAGTTAGTGGAGCTTTTTTGAAGACAATGAAAACTTCACCTGTAGTATCTACATATGTTTCATTTTCAATACCATTGGGATCAATGTCAGTACCTTAGGATCAATTGCGATATTTTTATCATCACCTTCAATTTCATTCAAATGTATGCACTTTGGACATTTTGTTGCAAGATGTTTGGGCTATTAACAACAAAAACAAATCATCCTATTTTAACCGTCAGTCCTTGTAAAAATCTAATGAACCATTGGGTTTAGAATCTTGCAGAGACGAATTCTTTAGTAGAACCAATTTGGATTTTTGTGCTTGATGATTTTCAATTCCCTCAACTTTGACAGTATGTTGGATAAGTTCATCAACATTATCAAAATGTTAGAAGGCAAGGATATACTGAATGTCTATTCTCAATCCAGTGAAACTTCTATCAACAACCACATCATCATCTTCATTCAAACCATAACGAGCTTGCAAAGTCAGAAATTCCTCAGAATAATCAACTGTCTTAAACCTTTGTTTCAAGTTTTGAAAGCTTAAACATAGATCTCTTGCATAGTTCACAGGAAGGAATTTTTGCTTCAAAATATTTTTCATCTCAATCCATGTTTCAACAGGGTCAATGTTCTTATTCCTCTTTTTTCTTTGCATTTCAACCCACCAAGTTACAGTATAATTACAGAATCTACTGGCAATCAGTGTAATTTTATGGTGCTCAGTCATTGATCTATATGCAAAAATATTCTCCACACACAGTAACCTATCCATGAATTCAGCAGGCTGCAATTTTCCATCATATTCTAGAATCACGAGTTGAATCCCTAAATCTCAGTCAGGATTATTAACTAGTGGATCTCGTTGATTCCGAATATTTGCACCATTATCACTATTGTGATTCACACACTAATTAGTTTCCAAAGTCGTCACCCTAGTATCTAGTTGTTGCAAGGTGGTTTGCATATTGTTAACTGTGGCAGTTAAATCTCAAATGGCATGAACCAAATCTTCAATTAAAGAAAATAAAGATTCCACCTCAACTTGCTTCTTAGGAGGCATTTTTTTAATGCAAATTTAAAATCCAACTGACATAATGTGCAGATCAGCTCTCCACAGATGCATTGGTGAAGACAAATCGGAAATTGGATCACGGATGAGCATGATATCACAAATAAATTCTGAAGGTTGATCTTAGTCTGGACTGCTATTGCTGAAGATGTCAGCAAGACAATTGAATGGACTCCCTTCTGCAATTAGGTCAAATTGATCCGGATGCTAAAGGCAGACTGGCTTAATCGAGTCAAAGCTGATCTGGCCCAGGTTCAACTTGACCTGCCCTGGGGTATCACCCAAGAAACTTGGACACATGACAAAAGGGCACATGAGGATTCTATTTGCCCTAATTCGAATTCCAATCTCGTAATAAAAGAGAAAGGGTCCAAACCCCTTAGTCAATTGTCTGCTTTCTTGGAGGCGACAACGATGACTAGGAGAGAAGATGGTGAGCGGTGGCTTGTGACTGCAGACTTCCAACGATGACAGTGGCTACTGGCCTGCAGACTTCTGACAACGACGGCAGCTGCTGGCGGGCAGAGATGAAAACCAGGTACACCT
Organism: Sextonia rubra; assembly: GCA_037013555.1. Taxonomy (NCBI): domain Eukaryota; kingdom Viridiplantae; phylum Streptophyta; class Magnoliopsida; order Laurales; family Lauraceae; genus Sextonia; species Sextonia rubra. Next base: position 12,649,707 of record JASUAD010000023.1, read on the forward strand.
TTCTCACTTCTTTTACTCTTGTCTCCTCCTTTTGCTTCTCTTTTCTTCTTCTTCTTCTTTTTTTTTTTTCTACTATTACCAAGCTCGGGAATTGACGACAGAGGAGATGGGGGGGTGGGTGCAGGGCTTTCAACTTGACAGGATGGGGTTGGCTTTCCGGGAACGACGTAGGGGTTCGGTGATTTTTTTTTTTTTTTTTTTTTTGTTGGTCAAGGGGACCAATTGATGGGTTTCGGGAGGGGTAGTGTGGCTGGCCGGCGGGATTTGAGGACTTGATAGGGATGGAGAAGGGTTTTGTAAGTGAAGGGTGTGCAGGTCGGGTCAGCAAGGGCTGTGTTGGACGTTGGGATTGGGTGTGTGGTGGGATTTTGGCTGAGATGAGATGGATCTGGGAGGGAGATCAGTAGTGGATAAATGATCCAGGTATGGGGTAATCACGCAAACGATCAGGAATCGATCATTTGGCTCTGATACCAAACTAATGCGGGCCTTAGGATTAAGGCGGCATAGGGGTGCCGAAGCACATGTCCGAGGACACTTCAAATCATGAAGAAGACTTAACACACGAAGACGCACCTCCAGGATAAAATCCGCAAATCCATAAATCAATCAAAGTCTGAGAATCTCTTCTCTACAATGCCATATCTATAATAAAAGCAAATTTAATGCCTAAGCAAACCCTAAGCTATGAATAAAAACTTCCCTAATAACAATGAAATTAAAAATCTACTAATAAAATAATATAATCCTAATTTAACTTGAAGAGAGACCACTTGGGGGGCCTAGACTACATCAAACTTAAGGGGCATTTTTGTAATTTTTGGAAATAATGAAATAACCTTATAATAAGGGTCGACTAACCATCTTGGTTAATGGACTCTTCTGTCTTTCTACCATCTCTTATCTCTTCCTATTTATTTTCCAATATCTTCTTATTTTTCATCCTTTTGACATCTTTGTATAAAACCCTAGATCTAGGAAGATCAAACCTTTCGACTTGGTATCAGAGCTCGTTAAGCATTAGAAGACTTGTGTATAGAGGACTCCAAGGGTATAGATCTTGAAGAGGAGACAAACTTGGAGGGACCAAGCCCTAGCCAAACCTATGAATGGGTTCGACTGGGACGACTGTGAGTTTAGGCATGATAAAAGGATGCAGGGCAGCCTCTGTTTGTGGTCGAGTGTGCTTTGTGTGGCTGAAAGCATTGTATGAGGATTGAGTGATGTGTTTGAGATGTATTCGGTGGTCTACTCGACAGTGGTGTAAGAGACTCTTCAGTGCTTTGTGAAGTTATGTTTATGGTCGGCAGTCTGGAAAGCATTGTATGAGGCTTGAGAGATGTGTTTGAGAAGTATTCGCTGGTCTATTGTGGGTCAATAGTGGTGTGAGAGACTCTCCAATGCTCTGGAATTCTAAATGGTGAGTTTTTGGTGATTTGTGGTGTATTTGGTAATATGGGCTATTAATATCCATGTGTGCATTGTTGGTGAAAGTTTGTGGTTTTCAAAAGGCCTTTTTGTGATCATTGGTAAGTGATAGCTCATTTTCAGTTCTGTCTAAATTCAACTGTGATCAAAACCAAAAGTGATAATTCAAATACTACCATTGTTCCACAAATTCCTACTTTTGCATGTTTGAATGTTAAAATAACACATGAGCTTTTCAATGGCACCAATTATAAAGAATGGGCTTACTCAGCTAAAATGGCTATTGGAGGAACATGGAGACTTGGTTACATTGAGTATCAAAGAACCAGATAGAAATCATCCTAAATATTCAGATTGGGTTTCCGAAAACATGCTACTTATGAATTGGATCCTAAATTTCATGGATGGAGGAATTGCGAATAGCATCAAATATTTGAATACGGCAAAGGAACTTTGAGATTCAGTTGAGAATGCCTATGCTCAAAAAAGGAATAATGCCAGGTTCTGGAATTTAAAAAAAAAATTTGTTGGATTCAAGCTGGGTTTATTGTGCTAAGAAATAGTGTTGCACCCAGAAGGAAGCAAAATTAATAGAAGATCAACATTTCTTTAAACTGTTTGGTGGTGTTAACCCAAAGTTTCAGGCTATCTGTGCACAAGTAATAAGATCCTTTACCTCCTATAGGCACAATGTTTGCATTCCTACAAGGGGAGGAAAGAAAAAGAATGGTTATGAATGTCAAACAAGATGTAATGTCTAAATGGTCAGGTCTTGCGAATAGTAATGAGGGCAACATAATAGCTAATACAGGGCATAATGGTGGTAGAAGCCGTGGTTGTGGATGTAACCATGGTGGTGGCCATGGTGGTGGTGGTCATGGAACTCCTAGTGGTGGTCATGGTAATGGTGGTCGTGGTATTGATCGTGATAAGCTTTATTGCACTCACTGTGGGAGATATCAGCACACTTGAGAACTTGTTGGAATTTGAATGGTATGCATTGCAATGTGTCTGCTCCACCAACTGAAGTAGAGCATCCCAATGATAATACGAAGCAAGAGACATGCAACCAACATTGGAAGGATAAACTTTTGATTCTTCGACAGAGGTAAGTTGCATTAGAAGGTGTTACTCAAGATTCATCTATTGGTATGACCTCTTCTCATAATCCTACGGCATTTCCCTCTTTTGCTTCTTCATTCAAATGGATCATAGATTCAAGTGCTACAGATCAAGTGATAGGTATACATTCAAAGTCTTTATCTTATAATGCCAACACTCAAAAGAGGGTGAGAATTGCTAACGATTCATATGCTTTTGTAATTGGAAAATGAATCATCCAATGCTCATATGACCTCTTTTTGTCATATGTTCTTCATGTTCCTCATTCCTCATTTAATCTTTGATGCAGTCTGGGCCCCACAAGTGGTCCCATTCAAATCTAATTAGAGCAGGACTATGTTATTCTATCAGTAGCTATCTAATTGCATCATTAGGGAGGTTTCTATTAAAAGATTAGGGTTTGCTTAGGCATGAAATTTGCTTTTATTATATATAGTATTGTAGAAAAGAAATTCTTGAACTTGGATTATTGAATAGAATTGTGGGTACTCCTGGAGGTGTGTCCTTGTGTGTTTGAAGCCTTCTTGATGATTAGAAGTATTCTACATTTTTTTGAATAAAATGCTTTGCTAATTCCGCGCGTCTAAATAAAAAATCCTTTCTTCTTCCAATTTTTCTATCTTCATATTCATTCTTCCCCTAATTCCTTCCATTCTACCGATGAATGATCTATAATACTCGCAAATCCAGATTGGCTAATTGTTCTCTGATAGCACCTGCTCCAGTAAAGATTTCTCGATTTCGAAATGCATCGAAACCTTGGGTAGTTAAAAAAAAAAAAAAGTGGGATGCTGTATTTTCGAGATTGGATTTTAGAATCAAATGAACCTCGTAACCGCACGAAAGTATTTTTTTTTTAGCTATGGGCCTATCAAAACAAAAATTGGGATAGGTTCCTATGGTATCCCCCCTTCAAAATCGAATGTGACAGTTTCCTCTCACCCGACTCAAGTAGTTACACTAAATAAAGAAAGGGGAAGAAGGGTTCACTGGGAATGAATAGGATGATTTTAAAAAAAAATAGAAGAAGAAAGGATTTTTTGGTTAAACACACAAAATTAGCTAAACATTTTATTAGAACAAATGCAAAACCAGAACAGATGGTTTTGTGACTATTACAAGTTCTTCCGTGTCCTCAAACACATGCTTCAGCACTTCAAGTAAGTTCTAACACCAGGGCCTACATCAGATTGGTATCAGAGCCGAACAATCCCTTGGTTGTTGGCGTGATTCCACTATCCATCCCTCTTCACCGGTAGCCAACCCAAACAACACCCTATCCGTCTGTTCCACTCCCATTCTCATCTTCGTTGAACTCTCTACTGCCCCATTGCCCCCACCACTAGAAATTCTTATTGCCAACCACTGTACAACCCAAATCCTCTGTCCCAAGACCCTAAATCCTTTGTCCTAAGAGCCAAATCCACTAAACCCTAAATACCCTTTCCATCCCATTCCCTATCCTCGTCAGGCACGGACTACCGACACCTCAGCCCCAAACCCAAAAAAAAAAAAAAAAAAGACACAAACCAAAACCCCAAAACCCCAATCCCATCATCGTTTCCACCTCGTCTCTCATCCCTCATAAATATCATTCCCCCAGCTTGCCAAAACCCCAATCAAACCAAAACCATTCCCCAAAAACTAGCCACTTTTTTCCATCAATCACCAAAAATCATCACTCTCTTCCTCTTCACCTAACCATCATCTCCCACCCCCGTTTGACCTTCACCAGAGTCGAACACATTAACCAAGCCCACCCCCAGACAAAACAAAGAAAAAAAAAAAAGGAGGAAGAAGAAAGAATGAGGAAGAAGAGAGATCAGTTAGTAGACTAACATACCTATCACCGAAGCCATCATCGCATGCCATCATCATCAATCTCCCGCAAGACTACTGCTGCCCACTTCTGCCCATCACCACCCTCCTTTGCTGCATAGGGCCAAAGAGCAATAAGGGTTCAATACCCTCTCCTTTCGAAGAGAAGTTCACACATGACAATGTGACACGTGCCCAAAACCTTTTGTGGATTGCTTTCAATACAGAGCATTATCAGTTCGGGTCAACCCGACCCATAAACCCAAGTAGCAAAACAAGATGTTGACATAAGATCCTAGGCTTATCTGGTGACATCATTACTACACCAGTAAAAGCAGTCCCCAGTTCAATTCAGGGCTGAAATTTATTGTTGTGACTTTGGGTTCATCTAACATCAAATTTCTAATCCGTCTATATGCCAGTGTGATTCTGGAGATCAGATTTACACATCAAGTCACTCAAATTTTAATTTGTAGTGAAAAAAAATTTCATCCTAAGAAGCAAGTTAAGGTCAACTCTGCATCTTTTTCAATAGAAGATTTAACCATTGCCATTAAAGACTTAACCGTAAAGATTGAGCCATTGCCATTAAAGACTTAACCGTAACAGTTGCCACCATGCAAACCACCTTACAACAACTAGAAATTAAGGTGACAACTTTGGAAAATAATCAACATGTGGATCACAATCGAAATGATAGAGACAATATTTGGAATCAATAAGATCCACCAGTTAATAATCCTGATTAAAATTTAGGGATTAAACTCATGATCCTCGAATATAATGGAAATTTGCAACTGCTGAATTCATGGATTGGTTAGTGTGTGAGGAAAATATTTTTGCACACAAGCCAATGAATGAACATCATTAGCATCATCATCATCAAAACCTTATTCCAACTATGTTAGAGTCGACTACATGAATTCTGCTTTTCTATCCCGTTCTATTTTGAGCCAAATTCTTAGATAAGTTGAAACTTTTTTAAATCTGATTTAATGCCCTCCAACAATGTTTTCTTCGGCCTACCCCTACCTCTTAATGAGCAATCTATATGGATAGTCAAACTTTTCCTCACCGGTGTCATAATCGGCCTATACTCAACATGCCCAAACCATCTTAAATGGCTTTATCTAATCTTATCCCTGATTGGTACTACCCCTAAATGCTCTCGAGAGCGCTCATTTCTAATTTTATCTTTCCTAACTTTACTACACATCCACCTAAGCATTCTTATCTCTGCCGCATCCATCTTATGCATATGCGTCTTCTTAATTGGCCAACATTCTACTCCATATATCATTAATTTGTGTAATGCAAATGGATACTTCCGCTACCTCTACTAACACCTTGAAGTTTTGGTAGCAATGGTTAGCTGAGAAAATTTAATATGGTATCGTAACCAACCAGTCGTAAGTTCGAATCCCAGGAGGAACGACTAGGCCCAAAAAAAATAAAAAATAAAAAAATAAAAAATGCATGCCGCCAAAAGTGCACCGACCGAGTTCCACCTGAAGGGGAATATTAAAGAGTGCGCTCCACCGATGAGGAATATTAAAAAGTATTTCCGCTACCTCTACGAATACTTTGAGGTTTTAGTAGCAATGGTTAGCTGAGGAAATTTAATACGCCATAAAAAAAAACATTTGTTGCAATACGATTTCGTAATTATGCGGCAACATGGCGGGCTGAATTGCAAAGAAAAAAGAAGAATCAAAACATAGGCCAATTAAAACATGGACTGAGATGAAGAATATTTTAAAGTAAAAATTCCTCCTCGTCAACTATGTTTTCAGAACTTAGAAACAAAAATCCAAGACAATTGTTGACTATTCTGAGGAATTTCTGACTCTACAAGTTGTTGTGGTTTGATTGAAGATGATGATGTAGTTGTTGAGAGATTTTTCAAGGATTTAGAATAGACATTGAGCATATCCTTGCATTCTAAAATTCTGACAATGTCGATGAACTCATCCAACATGCCGTCAAAGCTGAAGGCATTGCAAATCATCAAGCACAAAAATCCAAATGGGTTCTGCAAAAGAATTCGACGCTACAAGATGCTGAACCAAGTGGTTCCTCAAAACATATTTTTGCAAGGACTCATCATCATCATCATCATCATCAAAGCCTTATCCCAACTATGTTGGGGTCAGCTATATGAATTCTATTTCTCCATGCCATTATATTTTGAGCTAAATCTTTCGATAAGTGAAACTTCTTCAAATCTGAATCAATAACTTCCATCCATGTTTTCTTCGGCTTGCCCCTACCTCTTGATAGGCCCTCCACCTGTATATCCAAACTTTTTCTCACCGGTGCCATTACTGGCCTACGCTCAACATGCCCAAACCATCTTAAACAGGTTTCTCTAATCTTATCTCCTATTGGTGCTACCCCTAAGTGTTCTCGAAAGCGCTCATTTCTAATTTTATCTTTCCTAGTTTTACCATACATCCACCTAAGCATTCTCATTTCCGCTACATCCATCTTATGAATATACGTCTTCTTAATTGGCCAACATTCTACTCCATATGTCATAGTTGGTCTAACCACTGTCCGTAAAATTTGCCCTTTAATTTCATTGGCATTCGTCTGTCGCAAAATACTCCCAAAGCTAGTCTCCACTTCAGCCATCCAGCTTTTATCTTATGCTCCATATCTTCGCCAATCTCCCCATCCTTACTAATCATCGAGCGTAGGTACCGAAAAGAATCCCTACGTGGTATCTCATGAGTTTCAATTTTGACATAGTTTCAACACTTTGTACATGTCCACTGAAGATGCAATCCATATATTCTGTCTTTGTACGACTTATTTTAAAACCACTAGATTCTAATGCCCCCTGCCATCTCTTAAGCTTTGCATTTACACCCTCTCTTGATTCATCCACCAATACTATATAATCTGCAAACAACATACACCATGGTACTTCTTGAATATGCACAGTTAACTCATCCATAATTAATGCAAAGAGATAAGGGCTTAAGGTTGATCCCTGATGTAAACCTATAGTCATGGGGAATCCACCTGTTTCTCCACATGTAGTTCTCACATATGTTATTGCTCCTTCGTACATATCCTTAAAATTTTCAATGTAACCTCTGGGGAAATTTTTGCAAGGACTGAAGGTCAAAATAAGATTATTTGTTTTCACTGTCAATAGCCGAGGCATCGCACAGTGAAATGACCAAAGAGAATACATCTAATTGAGATTGAAGGTGATGTTAAAGATACCCCAGATGATCCTAAAAGTACTAAACTGATCCCAAAAGTACTGAAATTGAGCAAATTAAGGAAACATTTGCAAATACCACAAGTGAAGCTCTCATCGTCATCAAAGAGCTTCCACCAACTGTTGAGAATTAATGATTAAGGAAAAAAAATCTTACGTTCTGTAGGTACAATTCTTGAACAGCATTGCACAGTTGTTGTTGATGGAGGAAGTTGCAACAATCTCATCTCTTAAGCTCTTGTTGATCGCCTCAAGTTGAAAGTTTATAAGCACGACCGCCCTTATTTTCTCAAATGGCTGATGACCGGTGATCAAGCGCATGTTCAACATACTTGCGAAGTTACTTTTGCTATTGGTGAGATTTACAAAGATACAATTTGGTGTGATATGCTTCCTACGGATAGTAGTGATATCTTATTGGGTCGCCCATGGATGTATGACAAAAATAGAACTCATGGAATACGCAATAATACACACATTCTTGCATGGTGGAAAGCAAGTCACATTTCATCCTGAAAAGCCAAAGCCACTGAAGAAGTGTTTTCGGGCAATTCCAATAAAAGAAGTCATTCATGTTCACCACATTTATAGAGGCAATCCGAAGAAGACTCGAATTCAAAGACGAACTCTACTTTCAACCCTTGGAGGATGATGTAGTCTAGGCCCCACAAGTGGTCCCACTCAAATATAATTAGAGTAAGACTGTTATTTTATTAATAGCTTTCTAATTGCATTATTGGGGACGTTTCTATTAATAGATTAGGGTTTGCTTAGGCATTAAGTTTTCTTTTATTATATATATGGTATTGTAGAGAAAAAATTCTCAGACTTGGATTATTGAATAGAATTGTAGGTTTATCCCTGGAGATGCGTCCTCCAAGGATGCAAATATCGGCCGATACGAAGCGTATCGGCCGATAAATCGGGCGTAACGCTCATAAGCGCTACGCTTTTTAAAAAAAAGCGCCGCTCACAAACGTATGGGCCCGTATCGGCCGATACGCATGCCGATACGCATGCGTATCAGCCGATACGTATCGGCCTGGGGGGTTTAAAACCCCCCAGCCGATTTTTTTACTTACTTTCCCTTTCAACTCCCCTCTTTTCTCCCCTCTTCACAGCTCCAACTCCTCCAAGCCCCTTTTCTTGCCTCCATTTTTCAAATCATCTCAAAAAAACATCAAAATCATCAACAAAAACATCAAAACATCCAAAGATTAAGGTAGCAACATTTAAGATTCAAGCATCAAGTTCAAAAAAGGTGAGTTTCGAAGCTTGTTTTTTCTACTTTGTGCTTATTTCTCTCTTTTCTTCTATGAATCACTTGAAAATGAGTTGTTGTTGTTAGATCCATGTTCCTCTTTGATCAAGCCCCTCTTTTTTATCACTTTTTTAATTTTTTTTTGAATTTTATTTTCGGATTATTTTATTATTTGAAAAAAATTTTTTATTTTGTTAATGGAAAACCAATCAAATGGGTTGAAAGTGGTCCCTAAATGTTAGATCTATGCTTCCCATAGATCAATCCCACATATTTTTGTGTTCTTCTAATTTTTTCATATTTTTTATTTTCGGATTTTTGTATTTTAAAAAAAAAAATTTTTTTTTATAGAAGCAAACTCAATCAAATGGGTTGAAAGTGGTCCCTAAATGTTAGATCTATGCTTCCCATAGATCAATCCCACATATTTTTGTGTTTTTCTAATTTTTTCATATTTTTTATTTTCGGATTTTTGTATTTTTTTTTTAAAAAAAATTTTTATAGAAGCAAACTCAATCAAATGGGTTGAAAGTGGTCCCTAAATGTTAGATCTATGCTTCCCATAGATCAATCCCACATATTTTTGTGTTCTTCTAATTTTTTCATATTTTTTATTTTCGGATTTTTGTATTTTTTTTAAAAAAATATTTTTTTATAGAAGCAAACTCAATCAAATGGGTTGAAAGTGGTCCCTAAATGTTAGATCTATGCTTCCCATAGATCAATCCCATATATTTTTGTGTCCCTCTAATTTTTTCATATTTTTTATTTTCGGATTTTTGTATTTTTTTAAAAAAATATTTTTTTATAAAAGTAAATTGAATCAAATGGGTTGAAAATGGTCATTAAATATTAGATCTATGTTTCCCATAGATCAATCCTACATATTTTTGTGTTCTTTTAATTTTTTTCATATTTTTTATTTTCAAATTTTTGTATTTTTAAAAAAAAAATTTTGTATAAAAGTAAACTGAATCAAATGGGTTGAAAATAGTCCCCAAATGTTATCTCTATGTTTCCCATATATCAATCCCAATTCCCACCCACGTAGATGCGTGTTATTCTAATTTTTTCATGTTTTTGAAATTTATTTAAATTTTAACCTATTACTTTTAAATCTTGTTTAGGTATTGTGACGTGAAAAAATGCCGCGTGATATAGATCTTGCATGGAGCTATGGTGAGGCAATTGAAAACAATCGGTTGAAGATTAAGTGCAAGTTTTGTCACAAAGTGAGCCATGGGGGCATTACAAGATTTAAACAACATTTGGCCCATGTGCAAGGCAATGTTGCAAGGTGTCCTGAAGTGTTGAAAGAAGTTAGGGAGCAAATGAAAAATTTATTGAATCAAACAAAACAGAGAAAAGTACAAATTAAAGAGAAGAAGCAGCAGGGTGTTGATGCAGCACGCCATGACGTATTTGGGGATGAAGGTCTTGGTACTGCTTCTGATGATGAGTTTGATGACCCAGAAATGATGGCTGCACGCCGAGAGTCCCTTATGTCGTGCCAAGAAGAAGCAGAGCGTCGAGCCTATAGACAGCGTAGAAACTATGATGAAGGTGGCTCATCTAGTGCAACAAGCAAGGGCAAAGGCATTGCGGGTAAAATGCGTAGAGCATTTAGCACCCGACAGCAGGATGATGATATAGAGATTATTTCTACTCGGATGGCTACACCTACACAAACTAGAAGAGGGGTTAGTTTTGTTGATCCTTTCGCACATAGATCGGAGGCAGCTAAGCAACCAAAAATCTCTAATGTTGTCAAGGGTGTTATGAAGGCTGCAAGAGAAAGATTAGCCAAAGCTACAGCAAAATGGCTAATTCATAAGAATATACCCCCTACCGCAATTGATTCTCCTTATTTTCAGACAGTTCTTGATGTTGCGGCTCAAGCTGGGCAGGGTATTACGTCGCCATCCGTGTATGATGTGGGCACCAAGTACCTTGAAGAAGATTATAAAGAAATAAAGGCTTGGGTAGAGACGTTTAGGCCCATGTGGGGGCAAAATGGAGTCACTATTATGTGTGACGGGTGGACAAGTGGCACCCAAACACAATTAATTAACTTTTTGGTGTATAATGTCACTGGGACCGTCTTTGTGAAGTCCGTTGATGCATCTGAAGAGAAGCGGACAGCAGATTATATTTATAGGCTTATGGATAAAGTTGTAGAAAGTGTTGGAGAGGAGAACATTGTCCAAATTGTGACAGACAATTGAGCTAATTTTAAGAAGGCTGGTCTTCTTTTAATGGAAAAGAGGACACATTTATTTTGGACCCCATGTGCAGCACACTGCATTGACCTTATAATGGAGGATATTGGAAAGAAGAAGAATGTGGCCGCTGCAATCAAGGCATGCAGAGGCATTACAAGGTTCATATACGACCATTCATGGCTCTTAAGCTTGATGAAGAGATTCACAAGCAATCATGCCTTAGTGCGTCCGGCATCCACTAGATTTGCTACCCATTTTATTGCTATGGAAAGCCTTGTACGTTGGAGAACGGAGCTAATTCAGATGTTTTCATCAGAAGAATGGCTTCGTTAGAAATGGGGCAAAGCAACACATGGTCCGGAGTTTGACATCCCAATTCTAATGAGGGATAATAAATTTTGGGCCAAAGTAGAGAACATATTAAAGGCATATGAACCTTTAGTGAAAGTGTTGCGGCTTGTAGATGCTGATGAAAAGCCAACAATGGGGTACATTTATGAAGCAATTGATCGGGCAAAGCAAGCCATTATAGAAAATTGCCGATATCATGATGATTATATAAAAATTATTGATGCCCGGTGGAACGATCAGCTGCACCATCCATTGCATGCTGCAGGTTATTTTTTAAATCCTGAATTCTACTATCGCAATGCCTCACACCACACTGAAGCAATAGATACGGAATTGCGAGTAGGATTAAGGACAGTGTTGAAAAGAATTTTGAGTGAAGATGATCATATCGAAGCTATACAAGAGGTAAGCTAATTAAGAAATTTATTTAATCTTTTAAATATATTTTAGATAATTGTATTGATATGGTGTACTTATTTATTTCTAATTTTTTGCATTTCAGATTTCCACTTATACACATAAAAGAGGAACTTTCGCTGACCCTTTTGTACAGCGAGCGATTGGAAAATGTTCACCTGGTAGTTATACTTATATGCAATTGACAATACATAGAAAGGAACTTTCTACGATTTAAAGATGTCTAATTTTTTTTATTTTTTTTTGTATTCTAGCTGATTGGTGGGAGAGTTTTGGAGAGAGTACTCCACATCTAAGGAGAGCAGCCATTCGCATCCTTAGTCAAACAACAACATCATCAAATTGTGAAAGGAATTGGAGCACTTTCTCCATGATCCATACGAAGCCCAGGAATCGGATAACCATGAGAAAACTCAACAAATTGGTATACTGCCATTACAATCTCAAGTTGAGGAACAGAAATAGAGAGAGAAAGGCAAGGGATGATCCTACTTATTGTCCAATTAATTTGGATCACATATTCAGAGACGATGATCCCTTACTTCCATGGATAGCCGAGACTGAAGATCCATTGTTAGATTCAGATCCGGGCTTTCAGCAAGAAGTACAACGTTTAATTGCTGAAGATGTACAAATGTCAGGGGGACAGCCACCTCAGGGAGAAAGAAGTAGTGGAAGTGCAAGTGTATCTAGAGGGAAGGAGCCAACTCATATTATGTCATCATCTGAAGATAGTAGTTCTACTGTTGCTTCTTCCAGTAGCCATGGTGGAGGTCCTGGAGGAGATGGAGGAGACGGAGGAGATAGCGGGACAGGTGGCACTGCTGAGTCTTATCAATATGATGAAGAAGAAAATGTCATTCCTGTTGAGACCGTAGATGAGTTTTCCGAACAATCAAGAATGGCTCCACAACGTGCTTATCAAAGGCGACGGAAAGTGTCATCGCCCGCAGACATAGATGAGCAAGGGAATGTGGGTGGAAGTGGAAATGTAGGAGGGGAACAAACAGCATCTTCGAACCCTATTTATAATGTTCCACTTCCACATTCAGACTACAGGCCGTATCCTCATGAACCATCACAATATTATCAGTATGGTCATGTGCAACAAGAAGAAGAACAATCTTCGGCTTCAGGGTCTTACTCATATGGTGACTATGATGATAGTCAACCTCAATATAGATATCCACCTCCTCCAAGCTCCTTTGATTTCTTCTTTGCAATGCAAGATCCCAATGCTCACCAATATCAAATTCAATTTGGGGAGAATGTGCAATATAATAGGGGCACAAACACAACAAATGATGATGAAGATGATGACCCTGATAGCAATGTGATTCCTGGAAGACATTCCCTTTGGTATTAGATTAGAGCTAATCAGCAAGGTATTCCTCTATTACAAAGTCTTTGCTCTTTAAGTAGATTAGTATATTGTTTTTTTATAAAGTTTGAACGTAGTTTATCTTTCATTCTTGAATGAATCTTGATGAAATTTGTTTATAACATTTTTTATTTAAGCCTTAAGTTACTGTTTAAGTTGACATAACTAAACAACATGATTCCATATGGAAAACATTGATTATTCATATTCTTTTCTATTGATACAGCGATACAGGATCTAATGCAATGAGGGGACCGCTACATACTCATATACTAGTTGCTTTTGCAAAACAAACACATATTCCATCATTTTCCAATATTCTGGATTTTCTGGAATTTTTTCGGATTTTTTTGAAGACTTTTTTAGTACACACCGCTACGCCGCTACGTATCGCCGATACGCTACGTGTCGCCCGCTACGTATCGTTTTGGCGACGGGCCGCTACGCCCGCCGCAACCGCTATTTGCATCCTTGGCGTCCTCATGTGTTTGAAGTCTTTTTGACAATTCGAAGCGTCCTCGAACACGTGCTTCGGCACTTCAAACAAGCCTTAACCCTGGAGCCCGCATCAATCTTATGTCTATTAGTGCTCTAACTAAAACTCTCAATTGTTGTATCACATTTTATCCATCTTATTATAATTTTCAGGATTTGAGGACAAGATAGGGCATTGGTGGTGGTAGTGAGAGCAATGGTCTGTATACTCTAGATCTGAAGAAGACAGAGCCTGAAGTGTTACAGATAGAAACAGTTGATGAGAATAAAGTACTGTTGTGGCATCATCGTCTTGGCCATACGCCCTTACAGCGTCTTAGTTCATTTTTCTGAATATTCAAAGTAACAACAATAGTGTTTTGAGATGTGATGCATACCATTTTGCTAAGAATAGGAGAACTATGTACTCTATGAATATTAAAAAAAGAAGTACCAATCCATCTGTTGTAGTTCATTCTGATGTGTGGAATGCATCTATAGTTATATTTATGGTTATCGTTATTTTGTTATATTCATTGATGACGTAACTCGGGTTACATGGCTGTCTTTAATTAAAAAAAATAAAAACAAGCTCTTAACATCTTCAAAACCTATCATAAAATGGTAGAAGTTCAATTTGATAAAAGAATCAAAGCTTTCATATCTGATAATGGTGGACAATATATCTCACAAGAATTTCAGCCATACTTGACTAAGAATGGGATTGAGTAGCAAACGTCATGTGCGTATACCCCCAAGCAGAATGGGACAGCTAAACGTAAGAATAGGCACCTTCTGGAAGTTACACATGCTTCTTTAGTTGAGATGAATATTCCAAAATATTTCTAGTCAGATGGTTTCTTGATTGTAGCTTATCTAATAAACAAAATGCCTTCGCAGATCTTGGGAGGAAAGAGTCCAATAAAGATGTTATGGACTAGTATAGCATCGTTCCAAATTCCAACAAAAGCTTTTGGATTTACATGTTTTGTGCATATTCCTAAACACCAACGGGATAAGTTAGATCCCAAAGAAGTGCATATTTGTAGGATATACTAGCAATCAGAAAGGCTACAAGAGCTATGCTCCAAGATAGAAGGGTAGAGTGTTTACAACAATGGACATAAGCTTTCATGAAGAGATTCCTTTCTACCTGTCTACAAGTGAAAAATTGAGTTGATGCAAGCCTGACCATAGGTCAGCCAACCCGTTGGGCCCAGTCCATAGGCCCAATTGGACACCTAGTTATTTAGGAATATTATTAGTAGTTTGATTGTAGTCGGGTTAATATTAGTGAGTTTCTTATCTTGTTTAGGATCATTCTAATATTAGGAAGTATTGTTGCTTAGGGATAAGCTCAATTGGATATCTAGTTATTTAGGAATATTATTAGTAGTTTGATTGTATTAGGGTTAATATTAGTGAGTTTCTCATCTTGTTTAGGATTATTCTAATACTAGGAAGTATTGTTGCTTAGGAATCAAGCCAACTCTATATAAGGATGTTAAGCCTCATTATAATGCATGCTCAGTTTCAATCAATAAAATTCTCTTTTGAAATGTTATCTCTTATAGTGTTTGTTCCTTTTGTGAGGGTGCCCTAGTAACTGAATCTATTCTTGGATTCGATCAATCGTTCGGGAGATTGATCTATTTTTCAATCATGGATCCGAGGCTACGCCAAATGGTAGCAGAGACAAAGATTGATCACCAGGAAGGCTTCTGTACTTCCAGATTTTTCTCCATCATCCCTTTCAAGTGAAGAATCACAAAGAGAGCAATAAAAAGAAATAAAAACATGATTGCACCAAAAGAGAGGATAGATGATATCAAGGATGACATTAAAGAGCAAGTTAATGGCAACACTGATTTCATAGGTGCAAACAATATTGATCAAGGCAATATCAACCAAGAATTGCAAAGACTTAAATAAGCACAAAGACAAGCAGATATTTAAGGCTTTGATTGGATTAGCATGGACATTGAACATCTAGAAGATCCGATTGCAACGCCGCTTTTAGGAAGTCCAATTGGGTCATCAGAAGTGAAATTGATTATTCCAGTAGTTTCGCAAGACGATCAAGTTGTTGAAGTTCTCCACATTGACTTCATCTTTAGGGATCAACGATGGATAATCCAAAATCACACCCTGTTCGTACCGGGACAACAAGTGCAATGTCTAATGGTTCAACGCCATATCCGAGCTCCATGCAGAGATCAGTAGTTGAAAAAATTCCAAACTACTTTTACATGGAGAAAAAGAATGCAACAAGTTTTCAAGCCATGCCATGCAAATACATATGTCAAAAGAATAGACAAAAATTTGTGCACTCGATTTTCGACCCAAGAGGAAGTTTCCCTCACCTTGTAATCGAATTTTTCCCAGCATGCTCAAATTGGCAAAACTCGTCAAGTTTTTCCAAGCCAGAGAGAGTTGATACAAGCCAGACCATAGGTCAACCAACCCATTGGGCACAATCCATAAGCCCAATTGGACATCTAGTTATTTAGGACTATTATTTGTAATTTGATTGTATTAAGGTTAATATTAGTGAGTTTCTTATCTTGTTTAGGATTATTCTAATATTAGGAAATATCATTGCTTAGGGATCAAGCCAACTGCTCTATATAAGGATGTTAGGCCTCATTGTAATGCATGCTCAATTTCAATCAATAAAGTTCTCTTTTTAGATGTTATCTCTTACAGTGTTTGCTCCTCTTGTGAGGGTGCCTGTGGCTAAATCTATTCTTGGATTTGATCAATCTTTTAGGAGATTGATCTATTTTTTTATCGTGGATTCGGTGCTGCGCCAATTAACATATGAAGAAATGGAAGAGAAATGTGAAGAGAAAACTTGCCTCTTTCTTGATTTAGTTCACACTCCAGTAAATTAAGGATCAACAAGAAAGTTAGGTACAAAGCTGCAACATATGGAAGTAAAGGAGAAAATGGGCAAATTTAAGGAGCCACTGTAGGTGTACTCAAGAAGGAAAACAAGAGACAGACTGGTGTTCTCATCCATCCCATCACCATTTGATGTTCCTAATCCAGTTCCTTCTTCATCCTTCAATCCTCGGCCTAATCCTCCACCTCCATCTCAATCAAAGGTATCTCATCCAAGTATTTCCAATCTTTCGACTGATCCTCCATCTTCATCTTAGTCAGAGGTTCCTCATCCAGTTGCTTCATCTTCTGATTTGGACGTTCCAATTGCCTTTAGGAATGATGCTTGATCTTGTTCACTCACCATCCCTTACAAATTTGTCTCATATTATGGATTGTCACATGTCTTTTGTGCATTTGTCTATAATCTAGCTATTGAATGTGTCTCTAAACATGTATCTCAAGCCCTGTCACATCCTAAGTGGATAGAGGCTATAGTACTAGAAATGAATGCTCTAGAGAAGAATCAAATCATGCATGGAGCTTTACTCTTTCTGAGGGAAAAACAAAAGTTGGGTGTAAATGGGTGTATACTATCAAGTATAACCCAAATGGCACAATGAATAGATATAATGCTAGACTTATTGCTGAGGGATTCACTCAATCATATGGGGTCGACTATTTTGAAACTTTTTCGAAAAGGACAAGGTTAAATTCCATTTAGGTACTATTATCCCTTGCAGCGAACTTCAATTGGCATCTATACCGATTTGATGTAAAAGATGCCATTCTCCATGGAGACTTTAAGGAAGAGATTTATATGGACCCTCCACCAACATTTGTTGCCAAAGGAAGAGAAAAATGTGGGTTGTGTTAAAAAGTCATTATATGCACAAGCAGTCTCTCCGATCCTGGTTCGACAAATTCAGCAGAGTTGTGATTAAATATGGGTTTTATGAGATGCCATGCAGATCAAACTATGTGCATAAAAAGAAGAGCCAAGAAGATAGATGCTAGCGGTATATGTTATGACATAGTTGTCACAAGAAATGATGAGTGAAATCTCAAAATCAGAAAGTCTCCTTCGAACAGAGTTTGAGATAAAGTATTTCCTAAGAATTGAAGTGGCAAGATCAAGAAGTAGAATTGTCATATCACAAAGAAAATATATTATTGATCTCCTCAAAGAAACTAGAAAGTTAGATGTGAAACCGGTGGACACTCCAATTGAACAAAACCATGAGTTGCACATGGAAAGTGGAGAACTACTAAAAGATAAAAAACTGTATCAGAGGTTGGTGGGAAAGTTGATTTATGTCACCATTACAAGACTTGACATTTCTTATGTTGGGGCCTCGCAAGTCGGTTCATGCATGCTCCTAAGACTAATCATCAAACAGCTGTATATAGGATCCTCTGATATTTAAAAGGATCTCCATGCCAAGGACTTGTATACAAATCTTATGGACATGCAAATGCAATGGCCTTTACAGGATGCTTATTGAGCTAGATCTCTGCCAGATTGGAAATCTACTACAAGTTATTGTACGTTGGTTGGCAGAAATCTAGTTTCGTGGAAAAGTAAGAAACAAGTTGTGACTATTAAGTATAGTGTAGAATTCATATAAAGGGTTGTAGCCTATGAAGCACGAACACTCCAAGATGGCTCCTGTGTCCGTGTCGGACACGTGTTGGACACGGACAAGGCTCAGACACGCCGGGACATGTGTTCGACACGCCGAAAACGTGTCCTGGAATTTTTTTTTTTATTTTTTAAATTTCGGACATAGCTCGGACACGGGGTGAACACGGCAGGACACGACTCGGACACGGCGGGACACGGGGTGGACACGGCAGGACAAGGCTCGAACACATTGTCGACACGGCAGGACTAAAATATAATTAAAATTGGCTCAACTTAGGTTAAAATTAGAAAAAAAAAAGAGGAAGGGGGTAAATGTAATTTTTTTAAACTTATAATCCTAATGTTATATTCACTTTTCGTTTGTGAAATCAAAAGGGGGGAAACGGCCGCATCTAGGAGACGGAAAAATAGAAGATGAAAAGGGGGAATCGCCGCTATCAGTGAAACGAAAAAGAAGAAGAAAAAGAAGACAGCGTGAGGAAGATCTACGCTTATGCATGGAAGATCTGAGCATGAGGAAGATCTGTGTGGAAGATGCGTGAGAAAGATCTGCAACTGCACATGGAAGAAGAAAAAGGAGGAGGAGGAGGAAGAACAGGTACTGCTGTTTTTTTTTTTTTTTTTCTGCTGTTTTTTTTTTCCTCTGCAGTGCTGTTGTGCTGCTACTGTTTTCTTTCTTTCTTTTTTTGAACTACTGCTGTGCTGTTGCTGTTTTTTCTTCCATCTGACTGTTGCACCGCTGCTGCTGCTTTCTTTCTTTTTTTTTTTTGAACTGTTGTATTCTTTTTCCTTGTTTCTTCCATCTAACTGCTGCTGCTGCTGTTTTTTTTTTTTTTTACTGCTGTTTTTTTTTTCCATGGGATTCCTGTGCTGTTGCTGTTCTGTTGCTGTTGCTGTTTTCTTTTTTTCTTTTTAATCTTTCAATGCTGCTATTTTTTTTTTTCTTCCACGGGACTACTTTGCTGTTGCTGTTGTGCTGCTGCTGGCGTTGTTTTCTTTTTTTTTTTTCGAATTGCTGCTACTGCTATGTTTTTTTTAGTGCTGTTTTTTTTTTAAATGGGACTGTTGTGCTGCTGCTGTTTTTTTTTTTTTTTTTTGGCTATTGTTTTCTTTCTTCTTTTTTTTTTCGAACTACTGCTGCTGCTGTTGTTTTTTTTTCCATGGGATTGCTGTGCTGTTGCTACTGTTTTCTTTCTTTTCTTTGTTTGTTTTTTTTTTTTTTTCAAAACTACTGCTGCTATATTTCCATACTACTGCTGCTTTTTTTTTTTTCCAGAATTGCTGCATTTTTTTCCAAGTTTATTTTTCAATGTGATAGTTTGTTTTTCAATGTGATAGGAAATTGATTCGATTATGATGTAATTGTGACATGTAATGTTGATGATGATTGATGTACTATGGGCTTATGGCCTACTATTACATTACATTATGCATTATAGATTTTATTTTTTATTTTTCCAGTATCAGTTATGTTTTTTTTCTTTATTAATTATGACATTATACTTTTTAATTTGGCTAAAAATATAACTATTCTTTAACTTTATGATTATATATAAATATATATATTTATTATTTGCCGTGTCCTAGTCGTATCCGTGTCCTACTTTTTTAGGATTTGCCGTATCGCCGTGTCCATGTCATGTCGTATCCGTGTCCCGTGTCCGTATCCGTGCTTCATAGGTTGTAGCTCATGGGTGTTGTGAACTACTGTGGTTAAGAATCTTGCTGAAGGAGTTAGGGTTCAAGCAATATGGTCCAATACATATTTATTCCAATAGGACATGTGCAATTAAACTAGGTTATAACCCCATCTATCATGACAAGACAAAGCATGTAGAAGTAGATTGTCATTTTATTAGGAAAAATTTGAGAAGGAAGATGTGTTACCCATACACGTCTCTACTAAAAATCAGTTCGCAAAGTTTCTTACTAAAATAGTTAATAAAGCTAAGTTGCACTTCGTTCTATGCAAGCTAGGCATAATAAATATCTATGCACCAGCTTGGGGAGGGGGGTGATGCAATTAAAAGAGTAGGACTTAATTGTAATATGTGGTGAACTAGGGACCTTTATGCAAATACCAAAAACTTGAGGGACCTTTTTGTAATTTTGAGAAATGATGAAATAACCCTATAACAAGGGTCGACTAACCAGCTAGGTTAATCGACTCTTCTGTCTTTCTCGCATCTCGTCTCTTTCTATTTATTTTTCGATTTCTTATTTTTCATATCTTTGACATCTTTGTATGAAACCCTAAATCTAGGAAGATCAAACCTTTCAACCATACCTACAAGTCAGATTACTTACTTCTTCATGGACGGGAGGTAGCTGTGGGTGCTCTACAAAATCCCGCGAGAACTTCCTTGACCGCTTATGATCAGCCTCAAGGACTGCCTCCCCTTTGAAAGAATCAGACTTCTATTTGAAAGTAGTTAAAACCATGGTGATCATCAATAGAAAGAACCAACACAGACTAATGTATATGAAAACAAAATAACATGGCATTCTGAATGACTTGAGAGAAGGGGAAAATTCACTATTTTCATGAGGCCAGAGTACATTGTATCGTATGTACCTTTGGATACACTTCCTCAGAAGTAGTCTTCTCATCAATCATTGTGATTGTCCTGCATTTTGCCTCACCATTTTTCACCCTCTTTACAACAATTGACAAATCATTATTAGCATCACATACCAATGAGGGAAATACAAATAAGGTACTAAGAATGAGATTTTTTTTTTTTTTTTTTAAGCATCAGGTTAAAAGAGGAAGATGAAAACCTTCATAATTTCTGGATCCTTCCAGGGACCTTTATCTGACCTCATGCAACCACCTTGATCTGCACATGTACAAGTACCACCCAAGAACTCCGGCAACTCACTAGTGCAATAGAAGGCAAATAAGATCTTCAATGAGTGTTGAATGTAATTATCAATAAAGTTAAAGCTCTCATTTGAAAATTATAGTATCTATATAATTAAAATCTCATTAACCAAGAACTCCATATCTGATCAAGTGATCATAATTCACAATTAGACCCAAAAGTAGGCCAAGTCAACTAATGTTGGATATGTTTTATGTATCTTCAGCTCTATTAGGAAAAATTAAACAATTTGATCAGTAATTTAGCCTAACTTTCCCTGAAAAGAATTTTTGTGAAGTGATTTTTTTTATGGGGGGTGGGGTGTGTGTGTGTGTGTGTGTGTGTGTGAGAGAGAGAGAGAGAGAGAGAGAGAGAGAGAGAGAGTTGTTTTGAACAGTTGAATCCAAGAGAAAGAGTCCAATTTCGGGCAAACCTAAAATAATAATTTACTTCTCTGACCAACAACCTCACCTGGCATCAATCACTTCAAGCAACTTGCTTTGGTACTTGTTTCCAAGAACCTGAAGGACAAACCTATACTTATTATGTGGATTTAGTTCGATAAAACAAACACGTCATATCTCAAAGTGAAAAACTTTTGCATACATGGATTTTTGCTGTTGTTTTCGGGTCAAGGAAAGTCTTTATAGTGTTCCATAACAGTCTAAATCCAGAACCTGCATTGATGATGAACATGCGGCACAAGGTCTACACAGTACAAAATACCACAAGGCTTCATACAAACAAATGCCTTAAATCCACAAGTAAAGAAGAGTTTGCAACATGTATTAATTCAACAAATAAGAGAATCACCTCGGGATAATTATCACCATCAATCTTCTGCAGACTAACAATGAGCTCCCTTGCAGCCTTGTTAAAATTTTTGAGGCCCTGAAGCAACCATTTAGAACCCCAAAAATATTAGTGCTTAGTGCAAGAGGTGGACAGGCAAGGAACATCACAAAAGAGAAAATGTTAGGGCACATTTGGCAACCGTCACCGCAGAGAATTCCTCCCGATTTTCTATGCTTCCATGGAAAACCCAAATGTGGTAACACAGAAAATCACAGTGAGTCCTTGCTTCAACATTACCGAATATTTTGCAAGTCAGACCTCCGCCCGTCTAATTTCGTAAATCCACATGATAATAGAAAGGCGGATGAACAGTTACTCGGGCAATAGTGACTAGGGCACCAATTAGTTCTTTGAAACCCTATTTTGTGGATCTCTCAGTCATGATCGAAACCATCAATCATATTTACTATTTAGAAGGTCCAAAACAGCTAGTAGGTCATAAATCAGTCATTGATTCCACATATTTTGAGATATTTGCCAAAAAATATTATTGGATCACAATTTATGCACTTTTGTGGGCCATGTTTGCAAAATCCGGACTGTTAAATCTCTTCAAAAGGCCTAAACCGGCTATGGGATCAAATTTTGCAGCATGATTCATCATGGATCATGAGAAAAGGGCCAAAAGCTCCTAACTGTTGATCTCACAAAGTGCAAAAAAGGGATGTGTTTGTAGTCCATTTTTTCCAATTTTTTGCTCCTTGTGGGCCCCAAAATCATGATCCGAACATGAATCATTTCCAAAAGACCAGGCACAGCTAGCGAGGCATATTTTAGCCGTTGATCATTGTGGATTTTGAAATATTTGCAAAAAAAAGTTCCAAACCCTAAATATCAATTTTTTTTATTCCTGCGGGCCTCCTTTGCATGAACCGAATTGTTAAAATTCTCTAGAGGGCCAAAAACAGCTATGGGGTGAAAGCTTAAGTCTTGAGTTTTCACAGATTTTGAGAAAGTTGCAAAAATCTTATAACCACTGGATCACACATCCTACAAATGGCAGGCAACCTCTGTTTACCAAACATGGAACTCTCCTTAGAAATCCTCTTTGAAGATATCTATTTACCAAACATGCCCTAAAAGTTAGCAAGAAGTGAGCAAGCAAGCAAGGATTTGGCCCTTGCCTTTCAGATTTCTCAAAGAAATTGCCCTAAGATTTTAAGTTAGCCAGCATTAGATGATTATTACAATTGTTTGTTCTAACAAGTATAGTACATCACGAACATCCTTGCTAAGGGATGTAGGTTGGATTTTAGTCTAAAAAAAAAAGGAAAAAAAAAGGTTTTCTTCAACACAGTAGTACGCAGAGGGAAAGTATAACTCATAAAGCTTAAATTTCATGGTGGAGTTCAATGAAAAGCAAATTTCAGAAAATTTTCCCTGAAACAGAAACTACTATCATCACATACCACTCCCTGCACATCCAGAATTGTTGTGCTTTGATCAATGTGCCTTTTTGCTGCAAGTGAACTAGCTGGAAACTTGACAGCAAAGTTCCTCTCAAACTCCTGGACATGGTATTTAACATAACGCTCCAAGGTTGTAGCTTGCATCAATTTGTTGGGATCAACTTTCCCCAGTGTCTCAATGTAAACAGGCCTTCCCTCCTTGTCCACTCCATGATGACCTTGGGGGTAGTGTTGCAGGACTTCATCAATTTCATAGAATTTAAAGTCCTAAGAAACAATAAAAGGATGTAAAAAAATAAGCACCTAGCCACTAACAAACAAATCAAATTACAGATTATCAAAGGGGAAGTTGATAATAACTAAGCTGGCATAGACCATAGAAAGAATGTGTCCTAATATTTATATCGAAACTATACATGTGTATAAAGCAGCAATAACAAGAATAAAAACTTTTTATGGTACTGATTTAAAGCAGCAATAACAAGAATAAAAACTTTTTATGGTACTGAGTTCCTTCATTGGAGTGAAATTGCACAAGGGGTCCATCTTTGAGCCACAATTTATTTCCCTTAGTCATGAATAACAGTGGAAGATATTCAAGATGAGGTTTCATGGAGAATGTTGCTTGCATATGACATGATACTCGTGAGGTAGAAAAGGAAACAAGTAAATGATAAACTAGAACTTTGTAGAAAGACATTAAAAAAATACATGGTATCACATTCAGTGGATTTGAAAGTAGAAAAATAACGTAGGTCAAAATTGAGAAAAAACCAAGTACCACACAGTGTGATAGGTTTCAATATCAAGCATGGAACAAAATATCACTGCGAAGTAGCATAGCAGCCAATTGCGAAGTAGCATAGCAGCCAATTGAAAATATCACCACTAGGTATAAAACCTAGCCAAGCAGTTTTAATTTATAACATGTTGTTCCAATTTCTTCTCCTCAATAGCCCTTCTTAAATTGTCTCTACCCTTAAATAGATCCAAATCACTAAAAACACATAAGATTGGCTGCTACACAATATTTGGATTTTTTTTTTTTTTTGCCACTTAAAATATTCATACTGCTATGCCGCAACTACTACGTAGCATTTTGGTCATCGGCCGCTACACCAACGACAAGTACCATTTTGATCCTTCATATCACAGGTCAACTATAAATTAAAATGAAGGGTTTGAATTAGATATAATGAATAGGTAAGGCAAAAAAAGACAAGCTATGGGAGTGGTATGCAATCATCAAGTACCACTTTACTTGAAGGATTATCTTTATAAGAAATCAATTATCTCACTTTTACAGCATGTCAATTAGAAGTGAAGATATACCATGTTTTACGGAGCTGGATGTTGAATCAAAAGGATATAAATGTGAAGGAGATGCACAAGCTTAGATGATGTGGAGTAACAAGAAAGGATGAATATAAGAACAAGTACATAAAAGGAAGCTTTTGGGTAGCTTCAACATAATAAGGAAAATAAAAAAAGAAAAAAGATTAAGGACTGTGACGATAAGCACCATATCCACCGGAGGACCACCTTCAAATGAGTACACAAGAACACTATAACAGTATTTAGATTAGCAACATTTCGTGATTAGGATGAGGATAGGGATAATTACTGGTTAGAAGATAATCTTCAATCACTGTACATTAATACGAAGTAGAATCCCTTCATTATAGTATACAGTGATCGTAAAAGAGGATAGCAATGATAAGGGTATCAAAAATTCTACAACTCAAATCTCTTCATCATTTCCTTTGCCCTCATTCATTCTCTCTCAGTTAATCATGGTATCAGAGCAACAACTTTGAAAAACCTTCTGCAGTCCCAGATTCTTCAAATCCTCTTCAGTAAAGCTTCTTCCCTCTATCAACAGAAGAAAAGGAACTCCGCAACAGAACTGAATACATGAAGAACTCTTTGTGTGTCATGGTCAGATCTTCAACAGAATGCTACCCACGTGTTTCTGACATCAGACCTGATCAGATCAAATCTCTGACTTGTGTGGGGCCCTCTTCCAGATCAGAGGCCCACCTCAGATAGTGGCATCATCCTCTGCCCCAAGGTCACCCCATCATAAGATCTATGGTGGTTTTTTGGAAGTTTTTTGGTGACTAGAAGTGCTATTTTTAAGCCAGTTTCCACTCAAACAAAACTCATTTTGGCCATAAATATTTTCTTATTTTTTAAAATTTGTGTCTGATCCAGCAAACTACTCAACTAAACACTGCATACTTGAGCGAGATCTTCATCTGAGAAGCCTCCAAGGAGTAATTGAAGTTCTTCCTATACAATAGGGTCATCATATCAGCTTCTGCTCAAGATTCCACTTCCGGGTTTTATCATATCTTCTAACATTTTCCAGCATTTATATGTGTACACTAAGAACACTGTAACATTATATTGATCAGCAATCTTTGGTGAATAGGATAATTAATGATTAGCAGATAATCAGCAATCACTGTACACTAATAGGATGTAAAATCCATTGATAACATTACATAACGATTATAAAGAGGATATCACCTCACACGGGTATCCAGAAGAAATTCTCCAACTTGAGTCTCTTCATCATTTACTTCACCCTTTCACTCATTCTCTCTCAATTCACCAGATCTTACACAAGAGAGTAGAATCTACTGCTTCACAACAAATTGAGGAGCAACAAGTTCAAGAAACTAGGAAAATAGGGGGCCAACAAAGAACTTAGATGAAGTAATCAGGATTAATGAAAACAGAAACAAGGACAATGATGATTAATGATTGATGTATAAAAAATGGTTCTGTTTTAATTTGTTTGGCAAAAGTGAAGCGAAAATGGAACCAACAGTGTGCAAACAGAACAGACCAATCCCCCTTTCATGCCAAATTTTTAGGCAAAAATGTCAGCCTTTTCCCAAGGAAATGGGAGAAAATTTCAATAAATCTGTCATTTTCCTAAAACATTTGTGAGATTTCCTTTCAGGAATTGGAAAATTTTCAATCTTTGTCGTTGTTCATTTGCTTTACTGTTTCAGGGTTTCCTACATGACCCCCCTGAAGAACATGATAGAACATAGAAAACACAGCATTAGAAACAAATATCAAGTTAAATTGTTGAGATCACATGCACTTCTAACAACGCTACCTCCATAATTGTGTCGGCACCAAATTCCTTCCTCCACTGAAGCATATCACTCCACATTTGCTTTGTTTTCTCAAGATCATATTTCCTAGCTTTCAAAAATCTGCATAATGGAATAACTAGTCAATGGCCTGTAAACCATATACAGCAGAAAAGATGAAACTTTATGGACTCTAATTGAGTACTTTGTCTTAGCAGTTATAATTGAAAACCAATCTAATGGAAGTAGCTTAATATTATAATTCAAGTTATCTGCCTGCTATCTAATAATTTGAAGAATAAGAAATTGGAAGAAGGAGAGAAATTATGAGAAATTTGCTATGGGTTGGAAGCCCCACTCCCAGACAACTTGTATCTATAGGCAGACTACAAGCCTGATCACAGTGATTACAACTGTAATTGTAGCAATAAATCCTGTAATCTAATCTAATTATAGAGATTGTGATTTACGCTAACATAATGGAATGGGGCCCACTAAGAGTTTGGTAAAAATTCTTCCCCTCCTCTATATGTTCTGTAGTCTCTAAAAGTATCCATATTTGTGTCTCCACAATCAACTTTACATCTCAACATGTAAATGACAACTGTGACAGAGGCAAGAAAATGACCTAAGCATCATATGATAATCATCATGTCTGGAGGGTAGTAATTCTTCCAAAATAAGGGCTTGACGGAATGCATCAACGGCCTGTACATCCTCAGCATCATGGATGTCTTCGATGGAAATAGAAAATATTCTACTGCTTCTCCTACCCTTCTTTGTCATAGAATGCCGGAACTTAGCAGATGCTTTCTTCTTGAAAGACCCTGCAAACAAGCAAAAATTAAAATGACATGGACCTTGGATTGGAAAAAAAAAACACGAAACCTGAACACTAGACAAGATGAGAACACGGTCTTTCACCATTACAATGTTAAAACTTCAGCATGTCAATAATACTCATGTCTAGCAAATTGGAGTTTGGATGTCCAACATCAATGCATTATCAGGGGAAAAAACACAGGTGACTTCCCCACTGACTACCTATGACGTCAAGATACGGCAAGGACACAATAAGGACATGCCATGAACACGGCAAGGACATGGATTTTACATGTAAAAAGTAAAGTATCAGATATGATACAACACGATATGTTGCCCATTTTGAAGTATCCATGCATCATAGCTAACTACTCTAATGCCAAATTAATGCAGCTAGACATTGAAATCAGCACCTTGGCTTTACTGCATGAAGGGGCCATGCTTGTGCAGCAACACGTCAGGAGCGGAAGTGCAAATTTTCTAGATATTGGACAAGTGTAAATCCAATGTTTTGAATGGAAATATTTGTGAATATCTTGAAAAAGGAGCAGTCCATATCCATGTTTTTTTTAGGTGTTTTAAATTCAAGGGATAGGGGACAAACAGGTGATTTTATTTAAACTTTTTTTAAATTTGATCAGTGCATTGTCTCCATCCTTGGTTCCCATTCTAGCCAAAAGTTGTAGATTATATGGCATGCAGAATCCACACTCAAGATATTCCCAGACAAAGTATGTCATGAATTCCGTAAGCTGTGGAATCCTTAGCTTTATCAAAAGTTATGTAGGAGTTTTCACCCATGGAATTGTCTTAAATCTGAACCAAACAATAAAGACATGCTCAAAGAAAAAAGAGAAATGGAAATTTTCAATGCACTAATCCGGAATAGATTAAAGAATTTACAGATTATACGGATTTTGGCTGATAGAATGAGATATCTTAATCCATAAAAGATTCAGTCCTCTCCCCTTAGTACACCTTCAATTTTCTTATTTAAACTATAATGCCTAATCTAAAACTTGGAGACAAACTTAAATAAATTAGAAGCATAATTCAATAATGACTACTAAAAGATTCTTAAAAAGAAAAAAACAGGTTCGCTTGTTGCTTTGTTGGTTCCTCTTCCTTTGGGATCTGTATCTCTCTTTTATTTTAATGAATCTCCTTTTTGTTACCCAAAAAAAAAAAAAAAAGATACAAATATATATGAGGGTAGTCCAGCTGCAGCAAGATTGTGCTGCTTAAGCGGGATCTTCCAAGTTGCAAGTCATATGGCGTGGACCTGTGCCCAGTTTATGGCTTTATTATGGACCTAGCTTATGGACCTAGCAAACAACAGGTCTTGCAGCCCAGAGCTTCTGCATTTATAATAAAGTTGAGTATAAATAATGATCTAATTAAACAATAAAATATACTAATTAGACAATAAAATCTCAAATATATCCATCAATTCCTTATGATTTTGATTATTTTTATGGTACTAGTACACTGAGCTAAAATTGAAGAATATAGTCACCTTCCATGGATTGTTATTTATTTATTTACTAGCGCTGTTGGCCAGTGCCCTTGAGTTAGAAAAAAAAAAAATATAAGCCAATATGAAATCAATATCTAAGCATATTGAAAAAAACATTCAATAAAAATATTGAAATAATTGATAAAAGAAAATCTATAGCCATTGTAAATTCACAACTTTAATTTAAATGGCAAAGTGTTGTGTAAAATCCAACACATCTTAAGAGACGCTATCATTTAACTCTATTATACAAAAAAATGCATTTTGTTCTGATTATATTACATGTTTTTGTAATAATAGCAATCATATATTTAAAAATAATAAAGCACATTTGGAACACTACACATGGTTAGCATTGTTGATTAATAGTTTAATTTATTATTTTTATATTATTAATGAAATTTTAAATAAAGCCCAATCAATTGATCGATTAAAAAGAGATATGTGGTCTTTGTTTCTTCTTCCATTTTTACTCTTTTACAGTTGATTTTATAATCTATGAAGCGCATTGATTTACGAGAATCTCTGTTACACATGTGAGATGAAAATGATTTTAGGAGGAACCAAAGAGAAGTTTTTTTGAGATATATGATATTGTGTATTATAGCGTAATACACCTGTTATATAATATTGTCTATTATCGCTTTTCATATTATAGCCCGGGTTAGTTTTGAGAGATTGT
Organism: Sextonia rubra; assembly: GCA_037013555.1. Lineage (NCBI taxonomy): Eukaryota > Viridiplantae > Streptophyta > Magnoliopsida > Laurales > Lauraceae > Sextonia > Sextonia rubra. The sequence continues at coordinate 12,679,199 of JASUAD010000023.1, forward strand.
AGAGAAGAGGGTTCGATTGAAAACACGGACTCTCTGTCAATTCCTATCTTTTAGGGGATATTTTAGATTTATTTTAGGGGAGATATCTTACATTTATTTTAGGGATGCCACGTGTCGCACTTTCACACTCTCTCGCAAAGGTGTCAATTTTTTTAATATATAATATAATATAATATAATATAATGCTTAAAATAGTTATAAAAAAAAAAGGCTGACCAAACCCACCAATTATTTGAGGAAGATAAATATAATTCCTTCTTGCTTCGTAGTCCATCTATGGTAAGACCAACCTAATGATCGGTAAATGGTACCACTACCTAATAATCTTCATGTTTAATAATTCATGCCATGAGCCACCATTCCAGGGATAGACTTAAGTAGAAGTGTGTGGGTGCGACCACACCAGTCACACTATGGTACACTTTGCAAATATTACATAAAATTTTTTAGTTTACTATTAAAAATCCAATAAAAGTTGTGGGCCACCCTCAAAATCCACATAAAATTGTTCCCAAAACCAAATTATCGATTAGGGTTCACACCCCTCAAACAAAAAATGCTCTCTTGGTCGATACATCAATGGTTACGGCTTAATTTATTTTTTGTTAGGCTCATATTACATTCAAACATACTCCTACTCAATTTTGGGCACCTTAAATTAATAAATTCAGAGTTGAGCCCTTGTATTTGATTGGGGCCCATAATTCAAATGTGTGTTACATGAATGGAGATCCTAATTCGCCATTTTAACCAATGCGATTGGTTAATGAAGTGGGGCATGATATGCCATATGCTCCACTCATTTTGCAAAAGTCACATGCCTTGTCAATAGTGGGCTTACGATTTTGATTAATTCGAACGTGTTTTTCATGAATAGCGTACATGCAGATCTTGCATTGATGGTAAATTTATAATAATGTACATTCATATCGATCTTATATTGATGGCAAATAGGGAACCGAAAGAATATATCACATGCTTTAGATTTTTTAGTAATAGCATTCGTTTGAATAGATTTTGTTGACAATGAGATGATGTTGAGGGAGAGAGAGAGGATTAGGTTGGATAAGATTTGTAGAAGATTTAGGACTTTACTTCTCAAGGACAGTAGAATATTTAGAACTTTAATCAGAGCACGCCACATGTCGCACTCTCGCCAAAAGAGTTTTAGTAATAGCATTCATTTGAATAGATTTTGTTGACAATGAGATGATGATGAGGGGGAGAGAGAGGATTAGGTTGGATAAGATTTGTAAAAGATTTAGGACTTTACTACTTAAGGACAGTAGAATATTTAGGACTTTAATCAGAGCACGCCACATGTTGCACTCTCACGAAAAGAGTAGCGCTTCAAGACCCGCGCCCAACGCAGGCCACAAAAAAATTAATTAATTTTTAATAAAATTTAAAAAATATAAATGCATATTATCATATAAATGTTAACAAAAATATAGTTAAAATATTGAATTTTTATTTATCTAAAAAGAAATAAAAAAATTCTCTGAACCATAATGAGATGAGGAATAAGTAATATAAGGATTCATCCTAAGCTTTTTAAATTTTTTTTTTAAATGGAAAATGAAATAATTCAAAATTCAAATTATATGTGGCAAATTTTGTTTTGATATATATATATATTCATTTTATCGTCTTGATAGGCAAAGAATATGAATGATTTAGAGATAAATTTACAAATCTAATAAGTTTGATTGAAACTCAAAATAAAAAAAACCACTATAGCAGTCAATAATAAAAACAAAGGGTGACCAATTTGTCACATTTCTTGTATGACTTTTTTTGTCACTTTTTTATGGCATATATTATTGATTTTTCCTTTGCTGTAATTAATTAATGCTTTTTTATCTGATTTTCTTTTCTCTTATTTTTAGTTATGTCCGAGTACTCTGTTGATTCTCCCAATCTTCATTTTCAATTGAAAAAAGACTCTTGAACAATATTTTTAAATTAGAAATAAAATTTGATAATCCTGAAAGGAAATGAAGCTATATTTGAGATAGGAGGGTTTGTATGTGCCCTTACAAATTAGTTCTCAACTGGTCATAATCAAGTGTCACTTAGGCTCAGGGTGAACGTCTCCTAGGCTAGGCTAGGTGGGAGATACCCTAGATTATAAAATAAAAAAAGTAGATTAACCATATGATGGATAATAATATAATTAATACAGTCTTATGTATTAGGAGTTATTAAGCAAAATGTGGCAGGCAGGGTGGTATCAAAAAAATTGCCTTAGGCGGGCCGCTATAGAAATAAACATTATTGGGGTTGAGGGGAGGGGGGGTAATATAGGAAAAAAATTAAAAATCTCTATAACATTAAAGTGTTTTTACTAAACTTTTGAGAGGCCAATATTAAAAGACCAAAAATTTGCATAATAGTAGGGGGCTTTTAGAATTTCAGCCCATGGTAGCAGGTCCCAATTGCTCATCTACCACATAGTGGGTCTAGTACAAGCTAGAGTCATATACGTGCACATTTATACTATACTACTGGGTAAGTAGGTTGGATATTGTGGATTCATTACTTGAAGTAAATATGAGTAACTTAACTAATGCAATCTTATGTGTTAGGATTCAATTGGTAGGATGTGTAATTAGAAGTATATGCATGTGTAGCGATTTTTTACTATTTTTTATACCAATATTAATGGAGATCAGTAATTAACACTTATGGAAACACTCCGATTGGGCCCTCAATATCCTCTTTGATGGTCGGATTGGGACATCTACATTTGGATATGGACCCACAGGCTAATTTCACTATAATAAGCAAGCAAACAGGATAAATCCATGTCAAATTTGAATATCTTATTGCAATTAAATCTCTCTCAATATTTAAGTACCCAAATGACCCAAATTGAAAATTTAGTCAATATTTAATAGTCGCTTCCAGCTTGCATGACTATTAGAAGTATATGGAAACACAATTGGGATTTAGTGAGGAAGGGTTCGCAATGAGAGAGATATTTTAAGAGGGTGATTAGGTAATGAGAGAGCTTAGTGAGAGATTTTAGAGGAGGGGATTGGGTTGAGTTTGTGAACAGTTAGTGAGAGGAAGAGAGAAGAACGGTTAATAAGTGATTTTTTAGGAGAGGGGATTAGTGCCATGTGTTGCTCTGTCACGCTCTTTCTTAAAGAGTGGAAATTCCTTTTTATTTTTATTATAGGAGGACAGTGGAATGGAGAGATTTTAGGAGAGATGAGAGATATTCTAGATTTTAAAAGAGATGAGAGATATTTTAGATTTTAGGTCTTTAATCAGAGTGCGCCACATGTCGCATTCCCGCAAAAAGGGGTATTGTTATAATAAATATAATTTGTTTGTTTATTTATTTGATGAATCAGATGGACATTAAAATGATCTAATAGGACACAATGAAGATATCAAAGCCAACATCTGATTCAGTAAAAAAATAGCAAATAAAATGAAACAGAAGAAAGAAATCCAGAGAATTCATTTAATTTACCAGGCCTTGCAATATCAAGAGGTCCAGACTTCTCCGTCATGGTTGTAATTTCACAAGCTTGCTCTTGTGAGACAGTAAGGGCAGGAGATTCAAGCTCTCATATCAAGAATACCAGACTAGGAGCCAGCTCCAAACACCTGCAATTCTATCAGCTCAATATAAACAAAATAGCAAAGACAATAATTCAAAATATCTACCTTTATCCAGATCGCAATCAGCAGAACACCAAAACCCAAAAGAGACTAGAGTTCCAGAAAATGAAAAAAACAGCTACAAGAAAAAATGCTACTTTCTATGCATTCTGTGTTACATTGGGACATCCAAACTCCATAATTCCATGACCTCATAAATTTAACAGTTCCAAGTCTGGATCCTCTAATGGCATTCTTGTGTAACAAGAAGGATTCTTCAGCACAACAAAGAGGCTCTGATTTTTCAAGCTCGCCACTTTTCTGTGCTTTGGTGCAACACTCTTCATGCAAAATAGGAAAACTTTATCACTCAGCTCTCCGTTGGTTAGGGACATGGGTATGCAAGTAAAAACCTCTGAGTTCGGAATCTCCAGTGCAGCAAAAAAAAAAAAAAAGTAAATCTTTAAACTATCATTTTAGTCCATATCTCCTCTTTGCTTGTTGTTTTTGTTTGTTTGTTAAAATCTATGGTGCAAATTCCAGCACTAAACAAGCATTCCCTGAGGGTTGTTTCCCTTCTACGCATGGAATATGAAAAAGGGTTTTGCACATTTAAATTTTGCATAAATGAAGAACATTACCAGGATTGCTTGGAAGCACCATTTCCATGACAATATTCAATGGTTTTAAATGCATTTGTGTTTCGCAAAAGTTTCTCAAGATATGAAACTACACATCTTGATGTTTATCATTTATATTAGAATATTTAATAGTCCGGATCATGAGTTGGGCCCATTAAAGTGCAGAAAATCAGATCTATAGGTTGGGAATTTTTTTGACATGTTTCACATATATCTCAAAATCTATAAAGATTGAAGACATGAAACTAAACCCGAGCGGCTTGTAATACTTTACCATCTCTTCATGTGCTCCCCTTATACACACTATTTTCACACCTCATTTACACAAATAAGCACAAACAAATGTGGCCATGCATAAATGTTCCGCATGTGCAACATTTACACATGTAGATATGTTTAGAGACCCACTTATTAAAAATCTAAATTGTTCAAATAAAATGCCCCCTGCTATATAAGCCTTGAAGAATTTTCAATACTATAGGAGATCAGCACACCATAGTAGCTAGGGCCCACCATCAAATTGATCATATATGAAACGCATTAATGAACATTATGTAACATTCATGTGCTTTCTACTGTAGCGACTCAAGATAAAAAAAAATAAAGAAGAAAAATCAAATGACCTTAGCATTCCACAAAAAATATTGCATGCCAGGTCAATAATCAAGAGAAGAAGAATTACATTGCAAAAAAGAAAAGAAAAAAAAATCCCCAGCATTGAATCTGCTACATAAGAGAAAACAGAGAGTACAGCTCAACAGGTTAATAAATGAATAAGTAGGCTTCGATATGACAACTAATGGTCTCTCACGCAAACTACAGGATTATGGATTATTAGTTCTTTCCCCCTGCTGAGTTTTTTTAGGGTACTTCTGGACATGGCAGAGTGGTCAATACGGGAGAAAACGGAGAATCTCCAAGAAAGGATTCTCCACCTCTAGATTTCACCTCATTTCTCTAACCCCCCCAAGAAAATAGTGAATCTCCAAGAAAGGATTCTCCACCACTAGATTTCACCTCATTTCTCTAACAATACACCCCACCCCACAACACACACTTGTCATTTGCTCCTCATCAAATAGAGTAATTAAAAGGGAGATTGAAAGCATGGTCAGAAACAAAAGTAACAAACAAAATAGACAATTAACCCACTTCCATTACAGAATTTCATGTCAACCAAGAGTTTTAAAAATTAATAATAATAATAATAAGTACTGAGAATCCAATTATCTACATTTTAATCAGCATGACATTAGTTGCAGATATTCAAGATTTTATCTGGCTTTGTTTGAAAAACAAAACGAAAATTACAAAAAAAGGAATCTCCAGAGAGAGAGAGAGAGAAATTACCTCTAAAAGTGGTATGGGTTCTACGGCAGGGAGCATTCATGAGGAAGGGCAAGAAGATGAATGAGAAGACGATTATGAGGAGGAAGAGAGGAATAAAGAGGAAGGGTTCCATGAAGGATCTCTGCATCTTCTCGAGCAGAAAAATCAACGAAGGGGCAGAGAAACTGAAATGCAGGCTAGTGCACTCTCAAAAGATACTCGCGACATTAATATCTTTCCAAACCTCTCTTGCTCTATTTCCTGTAAACCGTGTTTTACAATCCCACAGTGAATGTTGATGATGGTACATCGAAATTGCTGGCTTATTTCTCGAAACGGTGTTACACAATCCCACAGTGACAGTTGATCGCCGGCCATCACAGAAATCGGTAGAAAACCGGCGGCCCACTCAAAATAAAATAAAGAGGTTTTTCACTGTAGAAAAGCCGTGGTGGGCTTAGAAATGGGGTTTTTTCTCCCCGTTCCATAGTTCCAGTATTTTCCTCCAATTACGGTAAGTCTGTTTGGATTAAAATATCCATAGCGTGGGTTACGACAGAAGAGAAATGCATTTTGTAAATTGGTTTAAAATTTTGGTAAACTTCGAGGATATTTCAAAATTAGATATTTTAATAGATTTTGTTATGTTATCTATTGATTTAGAATATAAATATTCATTTAAAAAGAAGGTATTTAGAAAACTTAGAAAGTATTTTACAATAGCTCATTTTCTTCGGGAAAAACTTTTATATTAGCTCATTTAATGATATGTTGTATAAAATAATTTTTTGTTAAAAAATTTTCTAAATACAAATAGAAAGTTTTAACTAAAGAAAAACAAAAGATCATTGGAGAGTTCATTAGCAACCATTAACTATGGTGGCTCACTGTAAGTGTTAACATCAATAATTCTTGTGTGAGTGCAACTAGGACTCCCATTGTCATATTGACCCCACAATGCTTACAAATTTAATATTGGATCCTATAGTCATATCATGATAACATAGTCCTTATTAACTATAGATATTATGTTAGTCCTACAAATGTTACATTAGCAGGCTTTTATTGTGATTACCAACATTAGGTGGTCCCATACTACCAAAATTACTCGACTCTCATCTTTATTACTAAGATTGAATTGTGAGATTGAAATTATCAGTTTGCCTAAATGGGTCCAACTGTTTGATAGCTCCCCTATGATATAACTATCAACATCAAATGAGTTCCATAATTATTTCTCATGCATATAATTGACATTAGATAAGTTTGACAAAAAAGAAAAAAAAAATCTCCATAGGGTCATTTGTGACAATCACCATTAGATGTACTACACCATGGTTACCAATATTTGGTAGAACCGCCTTAATTAAACAACATTGCTCAGATATAATGGCTGTAGCATTTAATCCTATGATTTTTTAACAATATATGAGTCTCACCATGATTATTAACACATGTGATTACTAATTAGTGGGTCCTACATTAAGTCCTACAATGATTACTTTCTCTCCATTTCTTATTCAGCATATCATCTTGTGAAATTTTTTTTTTTAATTTCTAAAACTTCAAAGGTACATTTAAATTTGTGGAAATTGCCAAAAATCATGAGTGACACAATTTAATAACATGACACTATATTCAATATTTAAATTTTTTGATATTATGATATGCATCTATCCAAACAACCCATTTTATTGTTCCATTTGTGGACTGAAAATACACCGGTATAAATGGTTATATTATTATGTAATTGTAGAGTGCTGATCTAACATGTATTTTCTTATATTCTTTTGGATCTTAGGGCCTATTTGAATATATAAAAAATAAAATATTTATAGATTTAAAGACTAGCAAAATAAAATATAAATATTATAATATGACAATATTGTTGTTGTTTGATAGTTTCCAAAAAAATTCAATAGATTTTGAACTAAGCTGGTTGTTGTTATCTAATATTATAATGTACATTAAATTCACGATTGACCTCAATTGTAAAATCAAAGAAATTGTCAATGAATTTGTGATTTCATTAATATTTTTTATTAAATGACAAGACAACTACAACATTTTTTAGGAATTTAATTTCATGAAAATAAAAAATATATAATTATATTTTTAAGATAAGGAATTCAAGGTAAAGTCAATTTCTTTGATTTTCTAAGAATTATATTCATGCAAACAAATATGATATAAATTTTCAAAATAAGGGCACTCATGGTAAAATGAGTTCCTTCAAACTTGTGGAAATTCAATTTCATACGAACAAATAGGTTCTATCTTTCATAGCATAGAGAGTTTCTTTAAATCTTTAGAAATTCATATTCATACTAATTGACTAGCACATTCTTATTTTTATGATAATAAATTCATCTTTTTGAACCGTTGAGAATTCAATTACATGCAAATAAACAAGCCTTGTCATCTATTTAAGATAAGTAGCAGCAAAGTGGTTCCTTATAATAATTCTTAATAAATATTTTCATGCAATCATAGACAACTAAAATTTCATGAGCCTTTCATCCAAGGGTGGACGCACATATTGTGTCAAGTTTCATCCTCACCATCTATCAATCAATATGAATTTTTGGTGTTAAGATCTAGAAAATGTACATTTTGAATCATGGACCAAAAAACCAATGTTTTTAAAGAAATGGAGAAATAGTTAATTTATTTTATTCAAGGCCCACATTTCATTATTCAAGATTGATCATATGCACAACCATTCCCAATATGTTTATTGTATCAAATCCCACTTCAACATGTAAAGATGGATTGTTCACACAAAGGTTGGCCACACAAGTAGCAATGACCAATGGTTTTTGTTGACATGCAAAAAAGTTCGGAAGAAATCCACAAGCTCAGCAGATTAAAAGTCTGGTCAAGACTCAAGCATGACTCAAACTCAACAAAACAAAGCACAAGTAGCTCAAGGACAAAGCCTATAAAGACAACTTGAAGTTTGAAGAAGAAAACAAGTCAAAAAATTTCAAAGTGAAAAAAGTATACATTGGCCAACCAAACAAAATAGTGACCAAAGGTATACTAGCTAACTGAACAAAACAGTGGCTGATGGTACACTAGCTGAAACAGGAAAGTAGCTAGTCGACAATTATAAATTCTGACAACTTACTTTATAGCCGATTGAGATTTGGTCAAATCATTTTGAGCTAATTTTAAGCTATTGATATGATCCAAGGACGAAGATCCGGCTGCCACCCCCACAAAGTTGACTATGGGAGGGTAGCCGACCATAGAAATGCATGGTCAGCTACCCCTCTCTAAATCAAAGTTTGCTCAATCTTCTCCCTGCCACAAGTGATTGGAGAAGACTCTTGAAGACTATAAACACCCCTTTTGGGCACCCATTCCAATGCACAACACAGCCACAAAGGCATTCAAAACTCTTCAGATTCTCTTCAAGAAGACTCCGACGCTTCAATTTCTTAAAATTCTAAGCTTCAACTTCAACAACAAAGTGTTTGATCTTTTGAAAATAATCAAAAGGATAGTGCTTTGGTTCGAAATGATCTTCGAAGAAGATAAGTCTTTCGAGACTTTTTCATCCCCTTCAGTTAGGAGTTTGAAGGTGATATGAGTAAATCTATGGCCGACCCATTGGCATAATGCAATAAGTGATCCAAGGGGGCAACCATGATTGTAGAACTTTCATTCTAAACTCGCTTTGGAATTTTATATCCAAGGAAAATGAGTGATAGGTTACAAATATTTCTGAATTAAGTTAAAAACATGAAAAACCGACATACATTCAATAAACTCTGGATTAGTCTCCTTTACTACTTTTTTTATTTATGCAAGATTCTCATGTATTTTTGTTTTTGTAAGTTTTAATCGTTCGAGACTGAGTGGGGAGGTGTGATAAAAAAAATACATGTAAACAACATGTACCTAGGAGGTTAGAATGTAAAAGAACTCATAAGAAATAAACTCGAAATTACAAAGGGTCGAAAAACTAGATGTTCTTTTTCTTTCTCTTCCGTGTCTTTTCCTCGTCCTCCAAAAGGAGAAAATCAAGATAGTTTCACATGCCTCAATCTTCCCCCCTTTTTTTAGGCGAATAGAAAAGATTGGCATCGTCTATGGGAAAAATTACGAGCCAATTAAAAGTTCTAATTTGATCAACACTTAAAACAAAATAAATTTTACATTGAAAGTAGTCGACCCATGCATAGTTGGCTCTCCTCCCAAAAAAAGTGGGATCTTCCCAAAAAAAGCCTTACTAAGCGCCGTGGTGAACACTGATTCACCGTAGTCCTTGGAACAAATAAGGTCCATGTAACTAGTTAAAATTGGTTGTGCTAAATGTTGCGCTTTAGTTAAACTATGTTAGATCTCACCTTCCTTCCCACTTCGGGGCCAATCCCTTCACATTGAAAGGTATAAAGAGGGTTGGGAAAAGGAAAACAAAGAAGAGTTATTATAAGTTTATCTACGCGGCATGGTGAACATTGATTCAATATAGTCCCTAGAATAAACGAAGTCCACATGACTAGTTCAAGCCAGTTGTGCTAAATATTTGCACTTCGGTAGAACCAAGTTGGACCCAATCCTTTCTCTTCCCATTACGGGGCCACTCCTTTCATATCAAGGTGAGAATGGACTGGAACAAATGGAAAGGAGAAATGCTAAAAATACTTACCTGGTCAACTTGCTTGGCAGGACTAATGGCCACCTTTGTTATCAACGTCGGTGAGGCAAAGGAGCACTCATTCAGGCTCTCCCTCACCCATACCCAGTCGATGAGGCAAAGGAGCACTCATTCAGGCTCTCCCTCACCCGTACCCAGTCTGCATTCAGCAATCTTGCTCAATTCACCATCGGCATGACTAGGATACCAGTTACCAATATAACCAAGGTCCCGGCCACTAGTTCAAGCAAGGTTCGAACACCTCGGGGACCTACGCCATCTGAAGTCAGCATGGTACCACCTCCAAAACACCTTGTTCCAAAGAATGTAGGCCCAACAACTACACCTTGATTTTCCAAATACACCCAAAATCCTTTCAGAGTTCACCTTTAGCCCTAAAAGCAGCTCACTAGGAGAAGGATACATGTACCACAAGGGAGCCACTCCCCTAGCCTCTGCATTTCCAAGGAGGCAAGCACGGTCAGAATAGCCCAATTCACCCGAAGGAAGACATGGGGGCAGAAAAGTGTCTAACGGGAATCTATAGTGCTCGGATGTAACAATTGGTCTCCTAAGCTTTGGAAAACCCAAAGAGCTCCACAGACTAAAGAACCCTTGGCAAGGCTTGAGGGCAACTCCTTCTACCCTTTAGCCCAAAAAGGGACATTCCCTAAGTCCAAGGGGACTAATTCAATTACTCAACACAAAAGTCGGGCGCATCGCAGAAGGAATCAACAAGATAGTAATTGTTGAGATTCTATCACTGCAAATGGGAAAATACCCATGCTAGCTAAATTCCAGCCAAGTGACAGGTGCATAATCTACAAAATCCTCTTAACCTCTCAAAGTGGTCCAAAAATGGATAATGAAAAAGTCCAACCCGAACGTTGCACCCATCAATATGGTCCAACCTAGGTCAGCACGGCGGGTCACCAGAAGCATGGCCCAAAGCTAGGCCTCCCATCCACCCTCCAGTTCAAAGGTGACTTTAGAAGGCCACATCCAAACAAACTACAACTCGGACAATGGTACTAACATAGGTGAAAGCATCATTGCCCGTATATTCTCCTCTGTTGAACCCCACCAATATTCAGTTTCATGGAACAAACCTTGAAAACATGGAGGAAAATGAATGAGTCTTTAACAATGAAGAAGGTGAAAAAGTCTACCTCAATTGCCTAGTTAAACAACAAGAGGAGAGGATTGATCAGATTATTGCTCAACTGCAAGTCCAAGTAGAAAGGACAACATAATCAAAAGCCCCAACACAAGTCAACCAAGAGCACTGCCCAAAAAGGTAAAGATCCGGTAGATCAGACCATGGCTTAAATCAAGGCCTTGGTCAGAAAAGCATCAGAAGGAGGGACTTCAGGGGATCACTCCTTAAGTGGCGGTCCGAAAATCAACCCCACTACACCAATGACATACAAAAAGGTCATTGAAATGATGACCAAGTCAAAAGGAGAAAACCGGTTAAAGAAAGAAGGGATGTTACCCAAGTATCCTCCTGAGTTTGACCTGGTCCCATTTCTAAAAAATTACAAACAACCTACATTCCAAGCCTATGCGGGGAAAGGATCTGCAGATCTGCACTTAGTACACTCCAAGTCCCTACTCAGGAGTATGCTAAACATAGATGCCTTAAAGATCCGCTTATTCATTGGCACCATCAAAGGGATCACCTTTGACTGGTAAAGACAATTCTCTGATTACTCCCTCATGGGTAGTTTTGAAGAAAAATTCTTACTACATTTCTAGGAGAAAGATCAAGTAGTAACCCTTAGCTTCCTCAACAATACCAAATAGGAAGATGATAAGTCTGCCCAAGCCTTCATCGATAGCTGGAGGGAACTTTCTTACAAGTGCATGGAACCCTAATTGCAAAGAGCTGCAGTGGAAATGTTCATGGACAACCTCAAGCAAGAAATACATGCTATGATGGTAGGCCTGAAAACCAAATCCCTATCCAGGCTCATTGAGGGAGCTTTCCAAGCTGAAAATGTCCACAAAGAGTTAGATAAGAAGGAAGGAAAAAGAAGCAACACAATCGCTTCAAAGGCTCCAAGAAGCGGGAAAAAGAAAGAAGAGTTGCTCAATGTTTAGACCTTTAAAGCACCGCTCAAAGCTTAGAGCCCAACAAATGAACATACATGCAAGGACGATTATGAGAAGAGAAAGAATGCAAAGTACCCTCTTAATAAGGATATTAAAATCATCTTTTGATCCTTAGAACTTCCTCCCTCTTAGAGGCCGAATCAAGAAGGAAAAGTTGATGATCCTAACTACTGTGCATATCATAGATTGGACTCACATTCCTTGAAGGACTGTTTCATCCTCAAGGAAAAGATTAATGAGATCTGAAAAAATGGGATCATCTCCTTTGATAAAAAAAAAAAATGATTCGGTGCTCCTTAACATGATATCCTTCGGGCAATTCGAACTTGTGGGAGTTTCCATAGCTCCAGCACAAAAAACAATGGAGTTCAAGGTTGTAAATTAGGTCCAGCATGAAAATGGCCTGACACCCATCAAGACCAACACTGGAGAGGAACTTTGGGTCCATCCTGATCTGGTCAATGATGAAGATGGGGAACTGGTCAAAAAGTCATCTTCAAAAGAAAAGAAAAAAGGCAAAAGAAAAGCCAAAAAATAGCTCGTGAGGTCTAAACACCTCCGACAATCAAAAACGCTGTAAAAGTCCCAGAGGAAGAAGTCTCTCCCCCAACTGCTAAGAAACCATTCACACTTACAGACTCCATGATTTCAACCCATGACAGTAATCAAGAAGACCCACAAATCTCCAGTTGCAATCAGATATCTTGGGCTAACTATCCCTTAGATTCCAAAATAAAGACAGAAGAAGTCAACCTTCATGGGATGACTCAGAGGATAAAGAATACCTATTCAATGAAGTCCTAAACGAAGATGACATCTTCTATCTTCAGATGCCAGAGGTAACTGTCTCCTTATATGACCCCAATACACCAACAGAAAGCAATTGGCATGTTGAACATAGGGCAAGGACAAAAGCGTCACCACAAAGAAAGTGCTCATCCTTGCCTGATCAATTGGCTAAATCAACAATTCAACCAAGTTCACCTCAATAGCAACTTTCAAATTCAAGAAGGTGCACAATAAGACTTGAACCCCGAGGAAGAAGTGCCAGCAGCACCAACCTTGATGGTGGCTAGCCCTTGCCTACCCTCAAACTCAAAAGATATGGGGAATGAAGGGACCAATTCAGGACTGCCAAAAGCAGAAGAGGTCTTCACTACCAAAGGACCTCAAGAGTAGAAGAAGGTCTAGTCTTTGGAAAAAACTGCAAGGCTAACTATGGTCAACCTTCTGCTTCTTATATAAAACCCACGCAAAGGGACACTAATGTAAATGTACTTAAAACAATAATGAAAAGCTGTTAGGCACATTCAAGTATGATGTTGTAAAACATTTCAAGCACATTCCAATAGACTTCATATCCTTGACTTATTGAAAATGTCAAAGGAAACCTATGACAGCTTAATATGGGAACTGCAAGCACTCAATCAAGAAAACCAAGCTTATGTGTAGCAGGTCCACTAGATTGAAAACAAATATCAAAGTCAAAAGACTGAGAAGCCAAAAGGATGTTAGGAATGCCTTTCCATTCACAATGCAACTAAGGCAATGATCTCCTTTTCAACAGACGACTCACTGCTGGGAGAAACCAAGCACACTCAACCCCTTTACTTTATAGAATATGTGAAAGAAATACCAATTCCAAGAGTGCAAATTGATCCTGGGTCAGCACTCAACCTCATCACCGCAACGGTTTTACAAGAGTTGGGCATCCCGACTAGTAAGCTATCTAGCACAAACACATTAATACAAGGATATGATGAGAAAGTGCAAAACCCAACCAGAAAAATACGCATCAAATTCTAATTGGGGGACCTTAAATCTAAAGCCACTCTGCATGTCAATAAGACTCGAGCCTATTAGAACATCTTGTTAGGAAGGCAATTCTACATGTTTATGCTATCATTCCTTCCATACTACATCAGTGCCTCAAGTACATTGATGACAACGCTAAGGTGCACCGCATCTTTGCAGACAAACAACCTTTCAAAGGGAAGGAGGTATGTTTCATAGACACAGCTATTTATCAAGAAGAGTCCGAAGACCTAAAATCCAAAAGGAACATGGGTAAAGCATCTCTAGTGGGAGAATCAATGGTGAATCCTCAAAAGAAACCAAAAATCAAATCCTAAGGAGTTAGATTTGCAGAACAAACAACTGTGATCAAAGACAAAGACAGCCCATTGGTCATCCCAATAAAAGACTTTTGGGATCAAACTTTCATGATTCAAACCAAAAAGCATAACAAGTTAGTCATGGTGGTACCATGGCAAACACCGATCTCCATCACCTAATTGGCCAAAGCCAAGCAAGAAAACAATAAGCCAGTACTCGATTTCATCAACAGATGGGTAGAAATGGCTGAAAGATATTATAATACTCCAACCCAGCTTGACCTCGTTTAACGACTAATTAATATTGCTTTAGTTGTTAATTGTGTTTTGCTTTTGTTTTACTTTCGTTGCGGGTCCTGGATAGGTAGTTGGATTGAGTTTGACCTGGTTTAGGTAGACCAAGCCCTTTTTCGTAATTTTTGCTTTTATCAGGCATTGTCTTTTTCGCATCATCTTGGTGTTAACACGTGTCTTTCGTTGAGCTCATTAACTTCTGTAACTACATCGTTTGCAAAAGATATCGGCTAATTCCATTGGACTCGGATTTGACTTAAACTGTAAATAGTTTCTTGCATTGGACCCCATTGCAAATTTGGCCTTTAATCTTATCTCATATAAGATCTTTTTACCGACTCTTCTCCCTCACTCTCTTCTCTCCCCTCACGTTGAAAGTTCTCTCTCTCTATCTCTTGGGTTTTCCTTTTCTCTTCTCTCCTTGAGTACGTCAAACTAGAAGGGGGATCTTGTCTTCTCTCCTTCCTCCTGTGATTCATGGTATGTAGATGTAGTGGGTTCTTCTCTCCTTTCTTTTTCTCCTTTTTCATGACTGTGCTCATGAACTCCCTCTCTCTTTCTCATGTATGATAGCTGTGAGTGTTGTTTGGATGTGAATTGAGCCCCACGGACAGCAATTGGTGTGTTTGAACTCCATTAAGGCAAGTATAAGCATAATATGTATGAACTCATGTTGACAGAAGCTTGATTTTTGGATGTTTTTCTTGATCTTGCATGCCTAGTATGTTTACAGCCCAATTTGAGCTCATTCTCCCTTTCTCTGTTGAGATTTTGCTCATTTTATGTCGTTACAGGTTTTCTGTACTTGATTCAGAAATCGACCCAGCATGCACGGCTAAGCCGTGAAATGTGCAACGGCTAAGCCGTAAAGTGCACTACGGCTAAGCTGTGACCTACCCGTGAACCCAGCCGTAGATCAATATAGGGTGACACATGAAATAACTGAGAGTATGCAAATCAGCAACTCTTCTACGGCCCAGCCACGGCTAAGCCGTGAAGCCTTCTACGGCTAAGCCGTAAGGTTATCCACAGCTGAGCTGGCTGACCTGAATAGTAAGAAAGTTATGAAAGGAATGAGACTCATAGGACTTTTGATATAGAAGGTAGGCAACATAGACTTGCCCAACGGATTATGTAAACATACGTGAATGATCTCGAGAGTTGTGAATCATTCATGTTCATTATCCAGTTGTTAAGCACCTCCCTATGGGTGTTGGTTTAAGGGACTTCAGTGCACCAGATGATACAACGCAACATTAGACAACGGTGTAGTGGATAACTTAAAACCACATCATCATGCACGGTTAGAAATACTGGATAATTAGATTAGCGTTGACTAGTAAATGAACTTAACTCAATAAGCTAGGATGTGATTGCATGACATGTTGTATGACGATCCTTGATCTCCACTCTTTAGCATGATTGCTTGTTTCAACTAATCTCGCATTGTTGATTATGCTACCATGTTTTCCGTACCTTGAGTATGCACGTATGTACGTATGTTATAAAGCTTGCACGTATAAGACATGTTCTCACATATGCACGCATGATATGCTTGTCACGATCTACTCAGGGTTTTCATGATTGACTTTGTATGGTCAGGCACTACTTAGGCTTAACCTTAGGATCCCGATGGGGTGAATTTGGTGTAGTTTACATGACCTTGCTACATTAAGGAAAAGTCTTAGGGAATCTGGACCTCGGGAACCCGAGACCCATTCATACCCTGGCCCGGTCAATGGTGTTCTCTGCACGAATATAAGATCCCTCTTTTGAGAGCATATGGCAATGTAGTCGCCAATTAGTTATGTACACAGCTCGTATACATTGATTCACATGGCATGTTTCTTTCCCGCACGACTGCTTAGTATACGAATGTGACCTGTTATGAATTACATGATGTTCTTTATTCAATTGGACACAGCATGTGTTAACTTGTTATGGCTTATACTTTGCTGAATCGTTGTATTAATGAGTTGTTTTTGGTGTTGCAGGCTCAGATACCCAGACCGACCCCTCGTCGGTCGACCAGACTCCAAGTGAGGCCCCCGAGGTCCCAACCGGACTAGAGGAGTGGATGTAATCACTCCATCGGAGAGCGCCATGGATCATTGCATATGAGTCTTCATCCTTTTGAGATTTGTCACGATTGAATCCTATCATGATTTGTACATGTTTATTTTGTGTCATTTTGTAAAACCTTTATCTATATATATCAGCTCTGTTTTCGGACTTTCTTCTTGTATTGTTTAGTGTGATGTTTTGATATCTACAGCTTCCGCATATATGTTTGGCACGTGTGAACCTTCCCTTGTGCATGTGCATTTAGACCAGATCTATGTGTACAGGCACGGGAATACGTGTATCATCGGTTTAGCTTTTGCTAACCCCCAAACTCTTGGGCTCGAGTTGTGATAGATATGAAGACCCCCTATTAAAACAAGTCAGTCATACTTGGTGCTGGCACAAACTTCAAACCCGCATTCGTTCCAAGATGATCGGCATGAAGATCGAGACCCTTGATCAGCTAACTAGAATTGTTGTAAGGGTGGAAAAGAATCTTCTAAAACCAAGCTTGCCAAATTATCATATAAACTATGAGGCAAGTAGGGTAAAGATGAAAAGAAACAGGAAGAAAGTTAGTCAGCCATCTTGGGATTAACTCTCCAATCAAAACAAGAAGAAAGAGAATCGTCACAAAGGTTCATTGGCAGATGAAAAGACTTGGACAGCCAACGCACCAAGCTACCATTACAAAAAACTTGCATAACCCTATGCCAACCAAGACTTCACTTTTACATCCAAAGAACCATGATGGGTGCATAATTTCAGTCATACGAAGAACTGTCTCAGATGGCTACAAACATCAAAATAAGCACTACCCATCTGGTTAGAAAACTAAAATGATGCTAGTCTATGTTGTGTCTGTTATGTGTGATTCCGATATTGAATTAGAACAAAATGCAGAAAAATCCGTAAATGAGTAACCATTAAATCAACTTCTACCGATGCATCCATGGCTAGCCTAGGCCCCCATGCATAATGCTCAAAGGTTAATCTTCATGGTTGGGCCAGCCCAACATGATTTACACTCAATTATTTTATCCTAGGTAGATGACCACTTCTTTCCACATCCCTTTGAGGGGATTCCAAACTGAGGATGGGAGATTTTCAACCTCTACAGTTGGCAAATTCGTTAGATAATGAAAAAAATGGAGTATGATTTCAGAAAAACAAGCCAGGCTGGGGAACCGAAAGGGTTTCCTAGTCCCCTATGATGGCATGACTCCTAGTCAACGGGAGGAGTACAAAAGTGAAGGCTGTATCAACACTCATACATGTGGCCTTAGGTACATTCCCTACAACAAACATCCCGAAAGAAGTCCCTGACTTCAAGAAAGAAGCGGTTGGCTCTTTAGATGAATATGAGACATATGGTTCTAAGGAAACAGTCTTTTCCTATGAACCAGATGGCTGGTATTCCTTCCAGCACAATGAAGGAGAAAGTTATGATAATAGCACTCCTCAATAGACAACATGTCCCTCGAGCGAAGGAACAAGCAACCAGAGTCAGGGTGGGCTTATCTTGTATTAAATGTAAAAGTTGAAGGGACAATAAAAATACACACTTGGGAAGGGATAAAGCACTGGCTCAAACCAGAAAATGACATCTTAGAGGGATTCATGGAGTTGGAAGCTTCCGAAAACAATGTGAAAGAACCTCCTCGTAACTCTCTGACTGAGGATCAGGTTCAAGAAATCAATTTGATGGACTCTGAAAGTCCCCACACCACCTTTGGAACTTTGAAAATAAAAATAAAAGACCTTGCAAAGTATATTAGTTTCCTGCATGAGTTTGTGGACTGTTTTGTGTGGACCTATGCAAAAATGCCCGAACTCAACCTAAAAATTGTAAATCATAAGCTAAACATCACTTGTGAAAGAAGAACTCAGTCCTTAGGTTGAAGGAGTGACTGGATAAGGGTTATGAGTATATTTTGTAACTGTTCACTATTGCTTGATAGTTGTTCTTTAGTGGATTCATGGTTTTTTCTCAATTTGGGTTTTGCATGTAAAAATCATGTGTCTCTTGTCTCTTATGTGGTTGATTGATTTACTTTTTGTAAGTTCTTTTATTTTCCGCTGCATGTGTGACTTGCAATCTAAAATCTAGATAAGAAACAATGCTTTAGTTCCACTCAACTGAAGACTTAAGATTTCTCCATATACGTTTGTTTGCCTGATTTTCTGTGATAAAAGTGAAGATTACGAAAACCATTTCCATTGGTTTTTCCAAGCTAAAGCAAAATCCACATTTCATGCGACTACTTTCACTCGCGGAAACATGCAAAAATGGGTTCAATTTTCTATGATTCCTCAAAAAATAAATTCCTATGGTGGAGTGGGGGATCAGATTTATTTATTTATTTATTTTTTGTTGTTGTGCTGAATAGGTTTTCCAAAGCATATAAACAAATGTGGCCTAAGTGAAAAACTTTTATTAGAATAAAATGAAGTTACATCTCTTGATTAGTTTTTTAATTACTATTATCAATTATTGGAAACCTTATATTTTGTAGACATGCATATAATGGGCAAATGATATGGTGTATATTTTCTTGTAACAATTTTGACTTTAACAAGTTTTTTTTTAGAAGCAAAATATTCATTTCCTTGCCTAACCATAAGTTGTTGTTTGGTGTAGTGCAAACATCTGCAAAATAGTTTTGTTTTTTTTTTCTTTTTTTGGGTAAGCTTTCTTGGTAATGCATGGAAACACAATTCCGACGGATAAACCTTTAGATTTCTATTTCCGCAAAAGAAGAATGTGGACTTCTTAATTATTTATGTTACACGTAGTAAGGATCCTACTCCATCTATTACCTTTTGACTTATTTCTTAACAAGTCTTTAAGGGAGAAAACTTTGTGGTGGCAACCTTTACCAATGGGTGTTCATAAACTTAATGTGGATGGGGCTTTGTTTGACAAGATTCATAAGGTGGGTGTGGGTGCCATTCTTAGAGATGAGAGATGAGCAATGTGGTTATGGCTATGAGTAAAATAAAAAATGGGGTGGAAGAAGCTGATGATATTAAAGCCTTAGTAGCATTGAGGGGCTTCAAATGATTTGCCACATTAGGGTAAGAGATTATTCTTAAATGTAATTCCTCATTGAAAGGGTTGATTGAAGAGATTAAAGACTATTTGAATCTTTTTAATAGCTTTGTAGTGCAATATATGGGTAGAAATAGGAATGTAGTAGCTCATAAGTTAGCTAGGCATGCACAGTATGTGGATACGATGTTTGTTTATGGATACTCTTCCCTAAAACTAATTAAACAATATGTAATTGTTAATTTCGTATTGATTTCTCAATAATATGATCTTAGAGACTTTCCATAAAGGGTCTTTTTCTAAAAAGTTTATATGGTACTTTAACTATAGTAGTTTTAAATTATACTGAGAGGTTATGAGTTCAAATATTTATTAGCTATATATTTTAGCTTCTTATCCATTTGGGTTTGGTTTGAGTTTGGCTTGATCAATATAATATGTGATTGAAAGGGTTGATTATGTTGGAAATTTAAACTAAAAGCATACTTTTATGTATTTGTGTTTGACTAATTTACTTATTAGTGAAGTTTGCTTTTTCCATCTTAGTGAGAATTTGTATGAGCAAATGGTTGCATCATTATTTACTATGCATAAGTATGTTTTTTATTCTATAAAGAAGATAAGTTGGTGTGTAGAGTTCAGCTTACATATGGAAGACTTATTTGTTGGTTCTTATAGAATATAAGTTATTGTTGTTCACAATCTAGAAGGAGCTGGATACACCATCGGTATGATTGTAGCATGATGTTTTAGTAGGATTGTCTTGACTGCGGAAAACAGTATAGTTTCGACTCGTTATGGTAGTATGCTTTGTGTGTATTGAACAGGACCGCTTTTGGGTTATTATCTTTATACTAACTATATAAGATGAGTAACATTCAAATGGTTATTATGAGTGCTTGTATTCTTAATTCTAATATAAATAATAGACACGTGCATTTAGTGTTTTGCATTTTGATTTACAAAGGAGTAAGACCTTTTATGGGTTAATAATATCAGTAAATTAGATAACTACACTACGTGTATGGTGAATATTAGTTTATTGACGGAATTCATGTCCCATAATAGGGATTGATGATATCCTCTTGATGAGGCTTATAAGTTTTGATTCTGTCAAACCCTGCAGGTGGACTTTGTGTTCGACATATCAAATAAGTTAAATGTAAGGTTTCAAGGAATTATAAAGATATTGATTAAATATAGGTGTCAGTAATTATTTAATCGATGGATATTTGAAATCTTAACGTGGGGAGATTAATAAGCATTTAATAACAAGAAGCTCGAAATATTATTTTGAGAATAAGGACATGAGTGTAGTTACAATTCTCTAGTGGACTGAATTGTAATTTATAGATTTAAGATTTTAATTTGGGTCGAATTAGGGTTTCCTGTTTCCATAAAAAGCCTATTCCTTATTTCCTTCTTAAGGTTCCTATTGTAGCTTATAAATATGCGCTATTGCTCTCTAGAAAAAACATATAAGAGAAATCTCATTTTTGAGGGCAAGGAGAATTCGTAGAAGAGGCCCACACCCCGGTACGAGTTCGAGCATAGAGGAATACAATAAAAGGTCTTGAGATTTTCGAGCTGCTGTAAGACTGAAATCAAATCAGAGAGATCTCGCATATATTATTCTTGAATCATCATCGCCTAAACCTATTTCCACAGTGATCTATAGCAATATCTAGAGATCATGGTGGCTGCCTCCCAACAGAATATTCTTAAATGTAATTCCTTATATTGATTGAAGAGATTAAAGACTTTTTGAATCTTTTTAATAGCTTTCTAGTGCAGCATATGGGTAGAGATAGGAATGAAGTAGCTCATAAGTTAGTTAGGCATGCATAGTATGTAGATGAGATGTCTGTCTATGGATACTCTTCCCTAGAACTAATTAAACAATATGTAATTGTTAATTTCGTATTGATTTCTCAATAATATGATTTTAGAGTCTTTCTATAAAGGGTCTTTTTCTAAAAAGTTTATGTGGTACTTTAACTATAGTAGTTTTAAATTATACTAAGAGGTTATGAGTTCAAATATTTATTAGCTATATATTTTAGCCTTTTATCCATTTGGGTTTGGTTTGAGTTTGGCTTGATCAATATAATATGTGATCCATTGTTATCAGATGATATTGGGCTACAATATTAGTTAGATTTTTGCCAGTTCCACATGAAATCAAATTTAATTAAGGTGATCAAAATCAAAATAGTTAAAATAAATAATATAATAATAGGTTGATGTGGGCTTTAGTGAGCGTCAGAATTGAAATCTAGCAGTCCAACTTTAATTGAAAACCGTCAACTGTTAGTATATAACAATAGGTTGGTGTGTGGGTCATGATGAGAGTCAAAATTGAAAGATAACGAACAAAACTAAATTGAAAACCTTCGAGTCAAGCAGTTATGATTGTCTAAGCAGAGTTATATTTTGTTAACTACTAATCCACATAACATGACACCTCTCTCAAAGCTGATTGAAACATATTTTGGAAAGCAAACACAACTTTTTCTTATATATAGCAATAGTTTAGGAGGCGCCATGTTAAATAAAATATACTAAAATTTATGTTTACTTTGAAATAGTGTTGGATAGAAATAAATCTAAATTATGAAAATTTACTATTTATTTAAAATAAATATATTATATTTATCACACTTAAAATCATAAATATAAAAACTTATTCAAAAAACAGAAAAGTGGTGTAAAAATATATAAACTAAATGATATTTGAATTTTTAAGTTTTCAATTTTCTGAATTTTCATTTTTCTGTAATTTTTGAGTAGCAAAGTGAGAAAAAAGTGTTAAGGTAGAATAATTATTATTTTGTCTCGTAATCATTAGGTTACTAAGAAGTAGGATCAATTAATCCCAATTTCAAATACATATATATATTCATTAAAAATTTAGCAAGTTCTCACATGTGTTGTTGCTATTAACCAAAAAAGTCATATATACTTAAATGTAAAATGATTGAAAATAATTTATATTGACAAAAGATGAAATATCTTCCATATCAATATAGATCAAATATAGGAAATTAAAGAAAACAAAATGGCAAATGAATTAAGTAAAATTGGTATCTTTAGCTTTTATCATTGTTAAAAGATTTTTTTTTATCATATATCCCCTGAGGTTGCTAATATTTGTAAATAGGCTCCTATGGCTTCATCATTTGTAAATAGGCCCTTACTTTAGCATTTTAATACCTTTCATCTCTCCGATTAAGTAGATTTGACGATAAAGAATCTCTGTATGTTTTTACTGATTTTGGGAGTTTTGACCATAACTTTATTTGTCACTAAGAAAAATCTTCTCCTTCCTACAATATTTAAATTATTTTCACCTTAAGTTTCTTTTTTTCAACTAAGCTTATAAAGTTCTTTACAGTAGGTGGCTAGCAATATCCTCTTGTTTAACAATAAGATGATTTTTTCTGTTTTTTTATTTCTCCACATCACTAGTATTTTTGGAATCTTAGGGCCTCTTTGAAATTATTTTTTTAATTGTTATCGTGAGAAGGAATACTAGAAATAAGTTTGGATGTTACTTTCACATAGTCTTTCTCTATGTAATGGTTCAAGGGCTGAAAAAGTATGCCTCTTGAATTTTCAGAATTTATCATGGTCATCTCTCCTTTTGATTGGTATATCTATATTACAAGGAGACATATCATGCATAGGCCTAATGGACGGTACCACCATGTAGGACCCACAACCCATAGTATGGATGGTCATGATCACCATTGATAGTAGAAGTTGCTTGAGACAAAAGAAAACAAATGATGGATGTAGCTGCATCCTCTAATAGACTAAGATAAATGAATAACTGAGCCTTATTTGGAGGTGAGGTGATTGACTTCCAATAATCAAATTTGTTGTCTCTAGATGAGCATATAATGCAATTAGGGCCCACATTCAGTTTATTTTCATAGCTTATTAACCCTCCCCTAATAGATGTTCGAAGATACATGATTCATGCTTTCATCGTCTGTTTTTGTCTTGATTATCTCAAATTTCAAACATTTGAAAAAAACTTTTATAGAGAATTTTGTTTTGTTAAAAGCAAAAATTGAATTAATAGGGGAGGCAATGATTTGAAAAAAAAAATTTAGGAGGCCCTACTCTCGAGCCACCCAATTAGATAAATATATGTTTTTTTACTAAATATTATAATAACAATAATTAATTTCAAATATCCATTACATTAAATAAAATCTCACTCACTCACTTACCTCACTCGCTTGCTCTGCTCCAATGATCCTAAATATAATTAATTCACAACATGGTTTGTGCTCGTCCTACTGATAGAGAATACATTAAAGACATTTAAAATTGAGGAAAACAAGAGAAATGCAGGAGACACATTTATAGCATTGAGGCAATTCAACCCACCATAACAATGATGAGGGGATCTACTAGTCAACCAACATCGGGGGCCTATTAATAAATATTAAGAACCATAGAAAGAGGTATATAAAAAAATGGTTGTAAGAGCAAGAGTGTCATTTGAAAAAACTAAGCAAAACCTTTATGGTGGTTGCTCATTACCGTCAAATCGATATGTTTTGGGATATGAGAGCTATTGAAATGCCAAAGCAAAATCTTTTCAAAATTCTATATGTCAAAATGAATTCAACAGGTGAAAAATTATAGCTAACTTTCATAAACTACAAAATCAAAATAATTTTTAAATTAATTGTTTCAATAAAGGAATTAAAATATTGAAAATAAAAGAGAAAGAATCAAATTACATGGCTAATCCATGATCAAAATAGAGAAATACAATTATGAACTCTAGAAAGTTTCTATAAGTAGTGTAAAATGACCAAACCAAATTATATAACTTGTATGCAACCCATTTATAGTCACATAAACCCAACCTGCTGACTCACACATTTTTAGTGGCTTCTATAATAAATTTTTTTTGAAATAAATCCAAATTAGCTACGTATTAAAATTTGACTCTGGTCAAAGCTACTCTTTCTAAATTTCATACCATTGTTAATAGTTTGAAAATTTACCCAAATTCTGAATATTTCTATTATTACTATGAAGATTGGTCATCAAGCTTTTTTCTTGTTATTGAAATTGTCTGACTGGAACCAATGTCAGATAGATATATGGGGACATATGGATCATCCATGAGATGATCCTTAGACTTGGTGGGCCATATCCTATTACTCAAAATAGTTGACCAAAGCAACATCTAATTGGAATGCCTCTTGAAATGAGATGTTATTTCAGTCTAACCTTATTCTTGTTCCGTATTAACATTTTTTGTGGTTTTAACTTTGTGAGAAATTTGTATGTCTCATACACACTGAACAACGCATGTAGAATGAGATTAGGCTATTTTGTGTTTTCTAACATATTTCTAATAGACTTTTAGATCTTAGATACCATAAACATTACACCTTGGGTCTATACGTTTTATGAGAATGTAAAAAGGAATGAATCATAAATACCGGGAACACAAGAGTCCAGAAAAAATAGAAAGTGGGATTAAGTTATTTTTGTTTTTTCACATGCACCTCAAAATCCATGAGAAGTTAACATATGAAACTTCATAGGTCGAGGTTTATTATTTCTTGGGAATATAGTACAGTTTGGATCAAGATTGATTACAGAAAATTAGAACATGATTTTGCTTCTTGTTTTTTGCTTTTCTCCACTTGCTCTCATAATCCATGAGGATGTAAGATTCAACTTAACATCTTGAGGTTTATTAGTTCTATGAAAAATGCTTAATCGTTCAAAATTGGGGGCCCATAACAGTGCAAATGCAAAAAAAAAAAAAAAAAATTGAAAAAAGTGATAAAATATGTACATTTTGGAAGATGTATAAAATGAGGCTTGCGAGTTACGGATGCCAAACCTGTTCAATTGTTTGCAGAAAACTCCATTTGGAAATGTAGAGCTCTCAACAATTTGGGGTCGGTTCTTTTCTACATATAATTCCTCTGGCATAAATTTAAAATTTTAACCACCATAATAAAAAACCTATTAGGGCTTTTTTATAAAATAAATAGTCTTTCCTTTTGCTAATCTAATGAAAAAAGCTTTATCTATTCTCTCTTTGTAAAATGCCTACTCTTTTTTTAAACCATATTAAGGTGATAGCCCAACAAAGAAGCATTTTTAAGTCATCCAGAAGTTCATTCATTCATTCATTCTTCTTCTTCTTTTCCTCCTCCCCACCACTCACAGTTGGGTGGAATTATGATCATGTTTTTGTCGAGACCAAGGCATTAAACAACATAATCCAAATCTCTACATGTTTTAAGCATTTGAAAACCATAAAATGTAATACAAAAGTTCAGCAAAATAAAAAAAGAAGCAAAAGCATAAAAAACACAAGTACTATAGATTCCTTATCTCAAGCTTTCACATTGAATTGTAGAGAAAAGGCCTACCTCTGAAAGGAGTAAGGGGCTCCTTGGCAGGTCTGTGTATAAGTGACCAAAATTTTTATGGGAGTGGTAGAAGAAGAAAGAGAGAGAGATACAATGTGAAAGTAAGAAAGGAAGGGGAGAGAGGAAACAGAGGATGGGGTAGGTTCTTGACGAGGTCCACATGTGAGGAAAAATAGAAAGGAGGGAGAGGAGGTTTCCGAAACTCAAGCCATTCCATCTGAAGAATAACCAGCCAATTTTCTGCCACAACAAAAATACCCACACCATCATCCATGTACACTCTCTCTATTTAGCAAGAAGTTATATGATCCTTTAAGTACAATCTTCAAGAATAGCTCATTTCCTTAGATAAGGAGTGTTGGTTCTTATTGGGAGGTCTTAGGTTCAATCCTCACTTACCCCCTCTTTGCACATGTGAGCTATGTGAGTTTTATCACCTCACATGTTGTATTGTATTTTCTAACACATGCGAGTCCCCACACCTTGTGTAACACTCCGATCCCCTTTGAGCCGGATTAGTGGCTCATTAGTGTGTTTTGTTTTGTTTTATTCTTTTGGACTTGGTTTTGGGCCTTGGATAGGTAGCTGAGTAACCTTTGACCTGGAATAGGTAGTTCTAAGCCCTTTTTCGTAATTTTGCTTTTGTTTTGCTCATATCATCTTTGCATCATCTTGGTGTCAGCACGTGTATTTTATTGAGCTCGACAATTTCCATAACTGTGTCAGATCCGTTTGGAGTCAATTGGGGAAGATGGACCTTCGTGTGACTTGAACTGTAATTAGTATAAACTTACCGGACTTTGACTTAACTTTCAAAACCTATATAGATGAGTCATGCTCCAGATGTCTCTTTCTCTTGCTCCTTCACTACTACGTTGCATGCAAGGAAATTCTGGAGTTCCACGTTTTCTCTCTCTCTCTTCTCTTGCTCGATTGATGTTGGATTCTCATTTTTGATTTGGGTTTCTTCATTCTCTCATCTCTGTCTATTGCTTGAGGTAAGTGGGTTCTTTGTGTTTCTTCTCCCAATTGCACCTCTCATTCTCTGATTGCTATGTCTTCATCTCATGCATGGTGTATCTCTTTGCTTTGCTTTGATTTTAGTGGATTTGGAGCTTGTTTCAGAGGATTTGACAGATTTGAGGCAAGTATAAGTACAGACTTGTATAACACACATGGGTGCTCTATTTGAATGCTTTGATTTCCATCTTCTTTAGTGTATCAAATGCTTTACAGCCACATTTTGTGAATTTGGAACCTCTATAACTCATTTTGTTCAGTTTCTGTACCAAATTTCAGTTTCTGTAACTATCCCGAATTCGTGTTCTGTATTGTACGGCTAAGCCGTAAGTTTCTACGGTTTGATTTCCAGAGACTGCAATTTTGAGTTTTGTTTTACGGCTAGGCTACGGCTAAGCCGTAACTTGTTCTACGGCTGAGCCGTAAGCTAGCCGTGACCCAACCCGTAACCCAGCCGTGAATTAAATCTTTGATCAGTCGAAACTTTTCCAACACAGAACTCCTACGGTGTGGCTCCGGCTAAGCCGTGGAATGCTACGGCCAAGCCGTGGATTGGTCTACGGCTAAGCCGTATACTGACTGTAGCTCAGCCGAAAAAGGTACCAGATTAGTGGTGAAAGGATGATCAGTTTAGCTGTGTTTGAATGGAACCAAGGTGAAGCCGTAGTGCATATTACGACGAGCGCGTAAGATGTCTTCGGCTCAACCCTAGGTCCCTCATAGCTAAACCGTTAGGCATGGCCATTCTGAATTATAACTTAGGATAATGGTGAGACTTGTAGGGCTCAAATACAGGTAACCACCCATGTAAACCGGCCCAATGGATTCTTGGATCGCATGAATAGTCTGTTAGTGGATCGCATGAATAGTCTGTTAGGCTGTGACTCATTCATGTGAGCGTTGATCACTGGTAAGCACCTCCCCATGGGTGTTGGTTTAAGGGACGTCGGTGCACGCAAGGATTACGCAACACTTTGATGGCAACGGTGCATTGACTAACTTAAAACTACATCAACATGCACGGTTAGTGACAGTGAACAACTAGCTTAGGACTGGCTTGTAATGAACCTTGACTTCGTATTAATCTGAGATGCATTTCATATTGTTTATAGTTTTGCCCTCAGTTCTGTTAATCTTTGTTATGCATTCCGTAGTCATTTTTGCTTCGTTCTGTATATCCGTTTTATTCTTCGTTCTGCACTAAGCTTTGATCTATGCTATGCTTTGGCTTTATATATCTGCTTTGTTGGTTTTGTCTATCTCTGATTTTGGGTATTCCCTGGTGGCTCTGCCCAGAGGTTAATACGTGAGGATAAGATCCGGTCCTTGCCATCGGTGAGTCCAAAGCGGATAATCTCCCTTTCTATGGATTTGATTTGATTGGTATTAGTCTGGCTCTACTCAGCCTCAGCCCTAGGATGCCCGACGGGGTTACCTTTGGCTTAGATCTCTGTATCTCTGTATAACTGCAGTGTCGCTTTGTCTTGGGACCCCGGAACCCAGGAACCTGAGACCCACTTGTACCCTGGCCCGGTCAGTGGTGTTCTCCTCTGCTCTGCTTTGCTCTGCTCTCTATTGGGGAGAACATGGTTAACGTAGTAGCCACTTAGTCAGTATTTCTATGTTTTGATTCAAATATCATGCTTTACTTCTACGCACGATTTGCTTAGCATACTAAGATGAAACTCTGTAATTGATCTTCTGTCATTATTTTATTCTCTTTGATACTATGCGTGTTTCTTCCCTGTTACTTATATTTGCTGGATCGTTGTATTCATTTGTATTGTCTGTGGTGTTGCAGGCACAGATACCTTGCCCACCTCCCCGGCGGTCGAGGAGGCTGCAGGGGCAAGTGTAGAGGCACCCTCAGGTTTGGCAGAGTGGGCCTGATCATCTCTGCCGAGTGCGTTCATGCATGCTTCCAGTGGTGTTTCGTTTTGGGATTTTGAGAGCTTGTATTTGGACTTTGGACTTTGGACTTGTATTCTGTATGTTTTGTATATATTGTCTTGGTGTGTATTCGGTTTTCTATCAGTGTATTTGTCTTTGTCATTCCGTTTTGTATTTGCTTTGGCTTCCGCTATTTTCCTTGTTGCTTGCTATGATATCTACAGCTTCCGCGTTCGTCTGTTTCGCACGTGTTAAATCCCTTGTGTGTGTGCATCTGGACTGGGTTTGGATGCACGTGCACGGGAGTACGTGTGTCACTGGTTTGGCTTTTCGCTAACCCCCGATTTCTGGGCTCGGGTCGTGACACCTTGCATGTGTGAGTTGTGTGTGTTCCTCATATGTGCGAGTCCCCACTTGCATGTGTGAGTTGTGTGTGTGTCCATCACATGTACAAGTCTTTATTACCTCGTATGTGTGTCCCTTATATATGTGAGTCCCTATTACCTTGTATGTGTGAGTTGGTGTTGGTGTTTGTATATAGGTCTAGGCCCTCAGATGGGTTACCAAAGAAAAAGAAAAAGTACAAGATTATTCATATTCAACGCTAAGCCTTACATTTGTATATTTAAATTTTTTTTGGTACCCTATAGCCCTTTGGTGAGGCGGCCCTTGGGCGAGGAGAGATACCTCGAGTAAGGTTGGGTATCCCTTTAGTGAGGGAAGGAGGCCTTGGGTGAGACATAACGTCATCGGATGAAGAAAGGTGTTTGACCAAGTTTGAACCTTAGTCAGATAGGTAAAAACCGACAGTACCTCTTGCCACTAAATTTGTATATTTGATTAGGACCCTGTTTTGGCACCTAAACTATCAAATTGAAGACTCAACTTTGATTTACATTGTAGAATGGATGTCGTCGAGTGGCCATCTTGATTAGATGAACAAGTACATCATGATTAAAGTATACAGGATGGGGAAAAAATCTTTTTATTCTATTATGAAGGCTCTATTAAATGGTTATAGATAATAGGCCCAGTGAATCCAACAATCAAGAATATGGACTGAGTGTGCTGCTGTGTGCTGTGGTCAACCAAACAATGCCATTATACATGGATAGATGACAATGCATAATTCTTCTACTTTTGTTTTCACAATTTATAACTACTTATAAAATTATATCTATTAGGTTGTTTGTTGATATTATTATCGTGTCTTTATTTTATTCTAATCGTGATATCTATTTTTTACTTTTGATGATACCCGCTCACGTTGATGTTCTCCAAAATCATCCTCCATCTATATCTCTCTCTATTTCGTACATACAAGTATGAGATTATTTTTTTTAAAATATTCAAGTTAAAATTCTTTTCATCTTTTCTGGGACCCACTTATGATTCCTTTTAGGCATAATTCAAATTTGACTAGATAGAGTGACATTCGCTGTAGGTTAAATAGATGACCAAATTGTGTACAACTAAAACCATTTTACCCACAAGAAGAAATCTTGTGGAAAAAAGAATTATAGATGATAACACATGTGAGTTGTGTAAAGGGGAGATTGAGGACGATATGCATGCTTTGTTCTTATGCTCTCATGAACAATGAGTATGGAGAGAATGGTCGTCCATGGGTGACCTCTTTACTAATACACAGAATAACTTTAGAGTGTTTGCTTGGAAGATGGGTGACAAAATTCCTAAGGTGGAGATGGAGCTACTTTTTACTATGGCGTGGGGTATTTAGAATGGAAGGAATTCTTTCATCCTTAATGGAAAGCTTACAAGCCAAAATTGATCGCAGATAGAGCAATTACCTTGGTTTAAGACTTTAAACCATAAAAGAGTTTGAATGTTGAAAAAAAGCCTACAGAAAGAAAAAGCTCTATGTTGGTAGCCTCCCCCACTGAGTGTGTGCAAGCTTAACATTGATGAAGCCTTATTTTGAAGAAATGCAAAAGGCAGGAGTTGAAGCAATTCTTCGTGATGAGAAGGGGAATGTTATTATGGCTATGAGCAAAGTATAACCATGAGCAGCGGAGGCAAATGATATTAATACAGTTGTAGCATTGCGTGGAGTTCAATTGATTTATAATATTGAAGTGAGTGATATTATCCTTGAAGGTGACTCTTTAAAGACGATAGATGCCCGCAACTCCTCTACTCTTAATTTATCAAGACAAGGCCACTTATTCAATGAGATCAAAGACCTTTTGAAGCATTTCAGTAGTTATGAATTTGCTTATTTAGGAAGGGATGGCAATATAGTAGCTCACAAGTTAGTTAGGCATACTAAATCCATTGAAGATGTGGAGGTTTGGTGGCATTCTATGCCTGACCTGATTATGCAAAATATAATTGTGAACTTTATGTTCCATTCTTATTTACATTTTATTGAAGTTTTTTCATAAAAAAAACTATTTAATGCTTAATGCTTCTAAAATCAATGATGATCATCATCCAACAATAATAATTCGGCTAATTTACCAATAACCCAAAGGGTTACCATTCTAATGTTTTTTTTTTTACAATATTCCAAATTTGAAGAACGACTCCTTATCCAAGTGGTAACGAGTGATTGTTCTCACCCAACTACCCAAGGTTTAAACTTTGAGTACGCCACCCATTTCCGTGTGTGCGTGGACTCCCTTTCACGTGAGTGGGTTGTCTTCTCATGTATGTGGGCTCTCTCGTCCCAGAGCCCTTGACTGGGGTACCAAAAAATACATCTCAATTGAAAGGATCTCTTATTAAATTCCATGATATTTATATTGCCCCAGGTGTTGCAGCTTTATGGAAACTGTCACACCCCAAGCCTAAGATTCTAAGATTAGGGCGACTCCCGAGGAACGGCACATGTAATCCCGTGGTAATCCGTGCGGTACTAAGACTCATACGAATTACCACAAGAAAAAAGTACGGAATTGCATGTCCGCTTTATAGCAAATATTGCGAAAGCTTGGGTATTTTTACCCTATGCTTAACCTCATCTTGTACAATTCAGATATTGTGGTATGATACTGAGCATAATTTGTGTCCTTTAGATTGAATATTGTAAGCCAAAAATGAGAGAGTCTTTTATATAAAACACAACCCCATGCCTAATTCTACATGATAAGAATCCAAATGACTACAGGAATGATCTAAGATGAGAATACGCGGTATGACTAAATACATAGGATTTGAATACAATTCGAATACGAGGAATACATGTCCATCAAATCAAAGAACATAATGACAATTTGACATGATGGCATGATGCATAACCATAGCCATACCAATGGCTTATTCTAACATGTCCCAAAAGATACCCATGACACTCTGTGAAGTAGACAACGGGAGAATGTTGTAAAGTCTTCTCTATTATACTGTACCCTGAGAAGTCTTTTGAAACTCCTCTTTGGGTATGCCCGGGATGGAATCAATACCTACACCTATTGTAACACCAAGGGTAACACTGTTAACACAACGGGTAAGCAAAGATAAGGATACATGATATATCAATTGAATTAAATGACGTAATAATTAAAGGAGATCAATATCGAAATCTAGGCACTTATGCATGTGAGTTAACATGAATAGGAATCACAAATAAAGAACACATCATACCAAAATGGCAACCTCTAATAAGAGAGTAAACTGATATGTGGAAAATCACTAATGATCGGGCCATGACCGACTAGCTACCGTAAGAGTGTCGACTCACTCATCTAATAACTACTGCAGTAGACAATTGATAAAACACTCCCATGGGGTCCTGTCGAACCTCCTATATGGTATAAGCTAAGTGGCGCCGACTCTAAGCATGTTGGAATAAATCTGATGCCATACTCATCATTTATTGATTTGTTTATACTTATACAGAATGTATTTTAATATTGATGAAAATACCAATCATAGGATCACAATTAAATAGAACACTGATCATCAATAAGCATACTGATATGAATTATCATATTGAGGTCAAGGTTGTTATCAATATGAATACAATTAGATTGTAAGGTTATCAAGGATGGTTACTAGTCAACCTTATGCTAGATAATCCGGGTTTCCAAGGTCATTCAATACGGTGTATTCATAAGACATTCGGTGTCATTGTACTACCATTCTCTGTGTTATCTCATGTATATAAAGGACACTTCATCTTATGCCAATACCCTTGACGTGACATTGAAAACCAACCGGAGAATCAAGAGGAGAAGAGTGACAGCTCAACACTCTTTCTTCTCCATGTTCAATTACCATTGGGCTAGTTTGGTATAGCAAAGGATCCAATTCTATGGTCATAAATGGTCTCGAGTTAAACCTACAAACTATGGTAAGGGTGGGTGGAGACCTCGGTCTCTTCCTAAGGTTTAAGGGAGTAGCCCATCATTAGGCTATCCCATAGACTATAGAAAGTTCATAGTCAAGCATGAAATTAATTTTTTGTACACATTTCTACAGGTTACAGGTTAGGCTTACCCGATCGATCGGGTATGGGTCCGACTGATCGGACTGCAACCAGAAGAGGAATTCGACTGGTCGGGCAGAGTGATTGACCGATCGGACTACCCAAGAGGCAATTCGACCGATTGGGCTTCAGGACCGACCGGTCGGCCTTGAAGTACTCTGTTTCGAGTGTGTTCAATTTCCAACCCATTTTCCCTTTCACTCTTCTATTCCACCTGCATTCAAACCAACATAGAGGTTTCCATTTCACACTCTTAGGTTCCCTAAATGACCACTATCATCTATTCATCCCAAAATCATTAGAAATAAGGAATCAATTCCATGCATTATCCATTGAGCTGTAAAAGGGGTAATTCACAAGAATTCATTAAGAATCAAAGAATAAAGCCATGCATGTAAAGAAAATGTATCCTTATACTTGCCTTAAGCTTGGTGCTTCACTCAATCGATTTGCCCCTTGGTTAAAGGATGGAGAAGGCTTCACTAATGAAGAATCTAACACATGTATGGAGGAAAACGAGAATAAGATTCATGCATGTCAAATCCTTGGGTTTCCTTGCCCTCAATAGACCCAATAACTCAAATGGAGATGGGGGTTTTCTTATCTCAAATCTATGGAAGCTCAAGAGGAGAAGATGGGGCTGCAAATTATTGGAAGGAGAACAAAAGAGGAGAAAGTGATTGGAGAAGAAGAAGAATCTCAAGCTTGATGCATGCAAGCTTTCAATCGCCTAATCAAAAGGGAAAATGATGAAGAGAACATGGAAGGAGAAGAAGAAGCAACGGTGAGAGAAGGAAGGAGTCGTTGCTGTAGCAAGTGAGGGGAAAGAGAGAAGAACGATGGGTTTAAGTATTTAAATGGGTTGGATTTTCTGGAATTACAGATAGGCCCTCCTGACGTATGTATATTCCAGTTCAAGTCAATTGGGCTTAACTAGGCTGGAATGAATCCAAATGAAATTGAGCCAAACATGGAAAATGTCCCACAAGATAAAACTCACCCAATGCAACTAATATGATGCATAAATAATGTAAAACCACGAAATGCTAAAAATACAAAAGGTCCTGGACTACCTAGTAAGATTCGAACCCAACCCAACTACCTGTCAATGACCCAAACCTATTGAGATTTGGGCTCAATAAAACAAGATTAATGAAAGTGAATCAAGATTAACTTGGGTTTGAACTTTGCAGAAACTTTGATTGGAGATGATTTGACTGCTATATATATGAAGTTGAATTGCTTATTTTGTAGGGCCATGCAACTAGTGTGGACTATTAAGACTCATGATCATGATAAGGATCGATGACTCAACCCTAACTCATCCATGCAATCTTGGGATTCGTATAGAAGAAATCTAACTTAGAAAACCTTACGATTTCTTCATCGTAGTTGTTAGTCAATCATCATGCCTATAATCAAGGGATATACTTGTATTTAAATATAATACCAAATCAATCTCAGAAGGTAATTGAGAAGAATATTGCAAAGCATAACGTCTTTTGTGTTATTTTCTATAAGGTATTAAGGACATTACATGAATAAGACTCGTGTCACATTCTCTCAGTTGAAGCATTCCCATTTGTCATGGCTACCAATACCTCTCTGTCTCGTACCAAATATCTATATCCCTCAACATTGAATTGTTGACTTATAAAAATCACAAAACGTTACAAGTGATGCAATGAAGACTTCATACGAAAATTCCAAGCTCAAGAGCACATAAACCCTAAGATTGCAGAATGCCAGCTCAAGTACTGCATCCAAATATTTGGAACTGATGTAACTCACTCAAAAGACTTTAGATGAGCCCAAATTACAATAGTTCAAATTTCAAAGTTAGTGGACTTCATTTGATCACACAACTCCTTAACCATCAAATTTAAGATTCATTAACTTAAAACCTAGAGGTCACTAAACACACTCAGGCTTCTAGATTACCAAAGTGGTTGAAAGTTACATAGCAACTCCAATATATATTCATGAATGATGCTTCGAAGTTTCAAAGCATTTGGACTTTCTTTCAATTCAAACTCAAACTTCAATGGATGTTTACCAGCTCCTTGGGATCACTGTGACAACTGATAGTTCTACAAGTCAAAATTAGCTGAAACTCCTAGAGGAAGTTCAAATTACATTCAAGAGTAGCTTTGAAAAATTTTAATTCAAATGAGTGCCATCTGACCCAAAGTCTAATAAACACGTCAACTTTGGATCAATGACCCCCAAGCTGTGGGGGAACTGACCAAAGTCTTGCTTTTAGGTGACCAAAGTTGATGAAATTTGGACATAAAGCTCAAGTCAAGTTCAAAAATGACTCTGTGAAATTTTGAGTCAAGGAGACTTCGTCTAACCCTACTTTAGCTACATGTCAATTCAGGGGTCAATGACCCCCTGAACCTTGGGGTCACTAACCAAAATCCTACTTCTAGGATGCCAAAGCCGATGAAATTTGTATCACGTACTCAAAACTTGCTCAAAGTCAACTCCTCAAAGTTTCAAATCAATTGAACATTACTCGGATAGAAAACAAGCTGACTGCTTGCAATGTAAGAGGATATTGACTTAGAATGTGCAACAAGTAGGCCACTAGTCAAAATCCTACTTTCATAAATCCAAACTATATGAAATTTGTATGGACACTTGAAGATGCTCCTGATATCAATCCCTCAAATTTCAAGTCAATCTGAAGTCATTTGGGTCTCAAACAATTGAAATAAAGGCCCATTTTTATGAAAAGTCAAAGGGTGGGTTGACCAACTTAAATAAGTAAAAAAATGCATAAATTTCTATGATAAACTCAAAATGGTGTTAGAAAACACCCCTCCAATTTTCGTAAAGATTAGAATTGCTTGGGCCGCAAACTTATGAAAACGGGTCACATATGCAAAAAACCCAAAAATGTGCTTGTCCGTGAGCGTGGCCACTGTCACGGATACCTGTAAGGAAGTTACGGGCAATTACCGGAAGTTATTTCGCTTTATTTAGAAGTATAGCTCCCCCACAACTGCCAAGAACCATCCCAACTTCTTTTAAAGCTTTTAAAAGGCCTACTTGGGCTTTGAACAAGGGGTTCAAAGTTCGGAAGGCTCAAGAGGTTCTAACTATGTTCCAAGCAAAGATCTCCAAGTTCTTAAGGCACCACAAGCATTCAAGTTCCCTCTTCTTCTTCCTCTCAGAGCCTTAAGGTGAGTGATGAGAAGGAGATACATCTTGCCATGACCATAGACACTGAATACATCTTACCATGACCAGAGACACTGAACTTCAAGGCTACTAAGCATCGAAGAAGTTATGTGTGATGAAACTACTTTCTTTGGTTCTCCTATTTAAAAGGCTTTAGGGCTATCTCTAAGGTTGTGAACAAGCCTTTTAGGCTTCGTTCTGCTCCTGAAAAATTATACGATCCAAATGATACAACTTTGGCTGCAATTGCTTGTACAAAGCACCCTTTCCGTTTATACTCAAAAGTGATTAGTAACAAAGAAGTAGTCATTACCAAACATCTTAAGTGATTCTATAATTAAATTCAGCATTCTTGGTGATCATTCAACACTCCTAAAGTTAAGAGTATAGATTCTAGCACTCTAAAAGCACTACAGAGGCAAACTAAGATGAAACAGAGACAAACAGTGGCCAAAATGGCCATTATCAGTTAGTGACTGTGGGGTCAGTGACCGTGAGTCACAGTCACCACTCCCTTGTCTCCTTTTTTCTACATTTTTGTACACTTTTCATGTAATTTTCTTACTTTTCTTAGTTTGGATCACATCTGAGATCAGAGGGAGGGGTTGTAATATTTTCAAAAAACATGTTAACAACCTGCATCCTAGAGGTCAGAACATTGAACCCATGTAATTAAAGGGAATTTAATGATAAATAGTAGTTATTTTCCCATTTTTCTTCACGCTTGAGTGTGTAAATGTTGGACACAATTCTGCTACATTTCACATCATTTTCGAGTGTGATCATGAACATTAGAAATTTTGTGTTCATTCGATTGACACAAAATAATTATCTCCTTTGGAAGACACAAATGCTTGGTCTAATTGAAAGTCATGATTTTGATGCCTTTCGTTACTGGAGAAGAAGCTGCACTAACAAAAATGATCATTGCCCTAGATGGCTCATCAGATAGTCGAAAGGAGATCTCAAATCCTGACTTTCACGCATAAAGAAGAATAGATGGATTGTCGCGAGGATGGATCACAGGCACGCTTAGCGAAGATGCACTGAGCCTTGTTGTGGGCTTAGACACTTTCAAGGATGCTTAGATGGCACTCAATGATGCCTTTGCTCAAGATTCACAATAACGTGAGTTCCATTTACAGCAAAAGTTGCAGCATATTCGCAAGGGTACGACAAATCTCTCAATCTATTTTAGAGAATTTAAAACTATCTGGGATGATTTGGTTGCTGTTGGAAAGCCAGTTGAAGATTGTAGAAAATGCTTTGGCTTCTCAATGGTCTTGGTTCTGAATATAAATCTGTTGGTAACCTACACCATGCTTAAACTGCTGACACCTTCTAATAAAGAAATTATTCCTCTACTTCAAAGTCATGAATCATGGACAAGGATTCATGAGCTTGACCAACTTTCATCAGTTGCCTCTGCTAATCAATGTACTAACAACAATAAAGGCAAATCATTCTATAAATGAGACAATAAGAGGAGAATAACTTCACATCAAAAGGGTGTGGATTTACCCAATATGGATAGCACAATCGAGATGAAGGGCAAAGTAACACGAAAGGTTCAAGAGGAACAAATGGAGAAAAGGGCCCTGCCACTAGATCATTTGTCTTTGACAATATCCCAACCTATCAAATACGTGGAAAAGGAGGACATAAGGCAATAAAGTGCTGGCTTAGATTCAATCAAGCCTGTACTTTGGATGATATACCAAAAGCACTTGCAGCCATGAAGATTGCGGACAACGAAGATTCTGAATGGTTCCCAAACACCGGTGCATCTGCACACATGACAAGTGATCTAGTAAACTAACTAAATTCCATCCATATTGTGGAAATGATACTATCATGATTGGTAATGGGAATACTCTGAAAATATCTCACTTGCGTGACTCTATTTTCAAAACTAAAAATGGGAACTTCAAATTACGTTTGTGCTTTCAGTTCCTGAATTGAAAAGGAACCTCCTTCCAGTTAGCTAATTTGCTGTGAATATATGATAAGCCCTTAAAAATGCACTTTTAAAGTTAATTTTGGATCATTTTAAGGCCTTATGAATTCAAATAAATTAAATTTAGGAAGAAATCATGATTTTATGCATTTTGGAGTCAATGTGGAGTTTTCATGCCTAATCTCTTCAAAAATAACACATTTTGCATAAAGCTGTAAAACCTGTTATTTTTAAGTTCAATTTTTTTGGAAATTTTTTGAGAAAATTTTTCTTTGAATAAAATAAATCAATCTCTCATCATCATTTGTTTATTCAAGCAAAGTCATACATTCTCACTCTCATTTCAAGAGGGAAGGACCCATTATCATGCATGTGTGTCATTTATTCAAAAATTATTATTTTAAAAGAAATTTAATTTTTGCTTGCAAGAATTTGATCAAATGGGTTCCACAACCAAAGGGTAAGGCAAAGGAAGAATTTTGGAAGAAAGAAAAGAAAAAGGAGAGAAAGATGACATTTCGAAGAAAAGATGGAAAAAGTAGCACAATGGGATCCATGCGTCACAGGGGCCATCCCATGCTTGCAGCCCACATCCAAAGTAGACCCTATTTTGTTTGCAAATATCTCAAGATAAGGTGCCCGGAATTGTTTCTTAAAGATTGAGTTTGGTTCCAAGTGGAAAAAGAGATAAGTTCAAATTAAAAAAAAAAGCTCCCAAGCTCAATCCCATGCCAGCAAGGAACCCATATCTAGCCCCTTGCATGCATCTCACATCCAATGAAGATGTGGATTTCTCACTTCTCCAAAATTTGAGAAATTGAATATTTAAAGAGAGACATCTTAAACAATTGAGAGGGGCTTATCTCATCTCTACAGTTGGAGATAACAACAAGATAAGAAGTGGACGTTGGAGACCCATGGCACCATCATTCCATTAGCACTTCCATAGATTACGTTCTCCATACCACCATTCCACACGACCAGCCATATCATATGGGCTCCACCTTTCCAAATGTGAAGAGAATTTCAAGAAAGATAGGTCCCTTCCATGTCCTACACCTTTCCAATCAAAGTGGGCCGGTTTTGAAGAATTTCTCTTTACACACAGGAGGTGTACAAAGCAATTTGTATTGTTTTCAAGTACTGTTCCTTATCCTATCCTAAGTCTGCTTATATGCCAAGAAAACAATTCTTTCTTAGAGGATAAGAAGATTATTCCAAACTAGAACTTCTAGATAGACTCCAAATAGAAGAAAAAATAATATAAAATACGCCGAGAGAGACCTATGGAGAATCCCTCTATTGGAGAACCCACTCTCTCCCCTCTCTCCTTCTCTCTTCTTCCATGGTAGCATCCTTCCACCCATTCAATTTGTCATGTCCCGAATTTCTTTTATATTGGGCCACATCGGTTGTCGAGTTTGAGTTGGGTTAAGAGGGTCAGATAGATTGATTTAACACAAGTGGGGCCTGAGTTAATGGACCCTTTTTGGGCCAGAGACTCTTTTTGAAATTTCTTAAAACCCACTAGAAAGCAGGAGGCCCTTCTTTGTAATTTAGAAAAACCCCCTCTTTTATATAAACTCTACTCTTAGGGTTTTCCCCCATTCTCCAACCCTCTTCTTTTCTTCTTCAACCAAAACCCTAGAGGCTCTTTAAGGGGGAAACCAAGGTGGGCTCTTCCAAGCTTTGATCTTCAGATCTACTTTGGCTTCAAGATCCAGGCAAGTAGATAGCTAAAACAACGATTTTTGGTTCTTGCAATATGTTTTAGTTGCTTGTTGATTTATACACTTTGTGCAAGATTTCTTCTTGTTGGGTTAATGGCTTTTAGAGGGTAATAGTGTGATTTGATTTCTTCAAAACAATCATAAGGGTAATTTATGTTATGTTTTGTTAAAAAAATAAAAATAATAAAAAAAAAATTGAGCCGCCGCTGCCTAGGCAGCAGCTGCGGCCTGGCAGCATCTGCTGCTGGGCAGCAGCGCTGCCCAGGCGGGCTGGGCCCGACCTGGCTGGCCTGGGCCCAGGTTCGGGTCTGGGCCCGTTAGCCCATTATCTTTTAAAAATATATATATATAATTAACATATATATATTTATACACAATATTGTTTCTTATAAAGAATTAAAAGGATATATTTTGATTAGTGGTTTAGTATTTAATGGAGATTAGGTTTTATGAAATTAATTTTAATTTGATGTTATTAGAAACGTATCTTGGATTATTTATAAACTTAATTGAGAATTATGAAATTTTGATTAGTGTTCACTTAGGTTGATTGAAATAAACTGAAAATGTATTTGGTAGCGATTAAACCGTAAATAGAATGCATTTATAATTTTAAATTGGAATCTTAATTGAGTTAGATTTCAAATTGGGATCCGAAATTTGTACCTTCTGTTTTGTATAAAATGATAATGTGTATTTGTACACAACAATGATATTAAGGAATTAATTATTTTCTTTCCCCTTTTGATCGTAACTTGATTTAACTTTGGATTCAGAAATTCAACATCTTTTACCTAAACTGTAAAACACACTAATTATATATAATTGGACTAGATGAATTATGTCTTTTAGGAATGTTAGTTGAATGTTCACATGAGAATTAGACTAAATGCAGAATGGGAATGTGAGGTTCGGGATGCACCACAGGATAGGCACCAAAAGTAGTATATCGGCATCGTGGACTCATATTTCCATTGTGATAGAGAGTTAGTTCTCATGTGCATATTTATCTAACTTGACCGTTGGTGGATTAGTGCTTATCCTCAATAATTTGAATTGACACACGTTCATAATACACTTTTAAATTTAAGTACTCAAAATGGTATTGGATTGAATGTTGGGATTGAGGGTTTCATATCATGGTTCATTTTGCATCTGTATATGTATGTATTTGTAAATATGTATATTTGTATATATATCTGACCGACTGCAGTTTGGAGGTGGACGTACGCCATCGGGTCAGCGTGTACTGTGGATAATAGTATGCAGCTATGCTTTCTGTTATTATTTGCGGGATTTCCCGTTTCTGTTATTATTTGCGGGATTACCCGTTTCTGTTATTATCTGCGGGATTACCCGTTTCTGTTATTATTTGCGGGATTACCTGTTTCTGTTATTATTTGCGGGATTACCCGTTTCTGTTATTATCTGCGGGATTACCCGTTTCTGTTATCTATATGCGGGATTACCCGTTTCTGCATATTTATCTGCGGGGATACCTGTTTCTACGCATTCATGCCATTGGGGTTTGCATCTGATTTATTTTGGTTCATAATGAATATATCATTTAATTCAGTTGATTAATCCATTGTTGCAGCTTACCCTCTTGCCAGATTATGTCAATTTGACCCACTACTTTTGGGTGTCTAGGTTCCGTTGCCGGTGCCGAACCGGAGGGTCAGGCGACGCAGGAAATTCCGCCAGATGGCGGAGTTGTTGAGTGGAGCACCGATGACATCATCTGAGGTGTCCTAGTGCGGTGCTGAGTTCGAAAACTTTAGATTATGTAATAAGGCCATGTTTAGGCCATTAGTTTATTAATTTAAGTTTGGTTGTTTTGAGATTTTAACTCTAATTGTGATGCTTCGAAGCACTTGACTCTGGTCTTATTATTAATGAGATTGATTATCTTATTGTGATGTAATATCTGTCTGCGATGAGCATGGATTTTAGTTCCGCGTGTGATTATGGTTGCTTAAACACCAAGCATAGCCTCACGAAGGACTTCGATCCACCCGGAATTGGGGCCCGTGCTGTTTATGATTAGAAAAATTTTAATTGGCCCCAATTCTCACACCCCTGGAACCGGGTTTGGATCTGGCCCGGTTTTGGGGGCGTGACAGATGGTATCAGA
Organism: Sextonia rubra; assembly: GCA_037013555.1. NCBI lineage: Eukaryota > Viridiplantae > Streptophyta > Magnoliopsida > Laurales > Lauraceae > Sextonia > Sextonia rubra. Next base: position 12,721,851 of record JASUAD010000023.1, read on the forward strand.
GCCGGTCAAGTTCTAGAAGTTCTAAAAGATGCTAGAACATAGGTCCGATGTGAGGATTAGAAACTTTAGATGGGGACGATTGGGTTTTCATGCGTATAATCGTATATGAACTTTAGCATGGTTAGAGGTTTCAAAATTTGTTACCTTTCTTATTTTTGGTCGTTTAGTCTTTAATGAACGGTTGTTTTGCAGACATGGCACCTAGAACAAGGAAAACGAAAACTAACCCATGCAGTTCGGAGTCGGGTGAGCCTAGCGGTACCGCCAATGATCCGATACAGGCTCTGCTCCAGACTATGTTAGCCCATCAGCAACGTCAGGATCAACAAATAGCACAATTATTGGAGGTTGTGCAAAGAATGAACCACCCTCATGCAGTAAATGAAACTCTGCCACCGGTAATGCCGCAACCAACGCCTGTGGTGCGACCTCAAGTAGTGGATCAAGCAGCATTTCAGACTGGTGTACTTGAGGCCTTGCAGAGGATTGGGCAGCCTCAGGTTGTTGTTGCCCCCAGACCCCATGATCCAAATGATATTTTTGAAAAGTTTAAAAAGAGGGGTCCGCCGGAGTTCAACGGGGGTGAAGATCCAATGGTGGCAGAGGAATTCCTCATTCAAGTGGAAAAGATATTTGAAAACCTAGTCTGCACGGAGATACAGAAGGTCAAGTTGACAGCTTCCATGTTTCGAGATGTAGCAGACAGGTGGTGGACTACAGTTAAAGAGACATATGAGGAGATTGCTGAAGAGGTAGCTTGGACTACTTTTCGTAATCAGTTTCGTGCAAAGTATGTACCGGAACATGTTTGCATTCAAAAGGGAATAGAGTTTGATAGATTGAGGCAAGGGAATTTGTCTGTTCGGGAGTATGAGCTACAGTTTACCCGTCTTTCCCGCTTCGCACCAAACCTCATCACCCCAAAAAGTGAGAGAATTCTACAGTTCCTCAATGGCCTTCGACCAGATATACTCCTTCATGCCAAGTCACAAGTTCTAAATACTTACCAGGCATATTGGGCAGAGGAGGTGATTGGGCGCATGGCCCCTATGAGCCAACCCAAGCAGAAAGGTGCTCCATCTCCAACCCCACAACACCAATTCAAAAAGCAAAGGAGGGAGTCTTGTGGCATTTGTGGCAATAACCACTCTACTTCTAAGTGTTGGAGACAGACAGGGGGGGTGCTTTTACTGTGGCCACACTAATCAGTAGGTCAAGGATTGTCCTAAGAAGAAAGGTCAGCAGTATGGGCAGGCAACTACACAAGGGGCTCCTATTCAAGCACAACCGCTAAGACAGATAGCACCAGCTCCCCCGCAGCAGCGGTTCCAGGCGCCGCAACAGCAGATGCAGTTATACCGACCTTCCCAGCAGCCCCGACCTCAGAAAGGACCTCAGCGACCACAGGGGCCCAACAGACAGCAATCAAGACCACAACAGGCAGGCAGAGTGTATGCCATGACCCAGGAGCAAGCTGATATTGCAGAGAACATTGTGGAAGGTACTATTTCTATTTGTGATACCCATGCTAAAACTTTATTTGATCCCGGTTCTACGCACTCCTATGTTTCCCCTAGTTTTGCCTTGAAGATTGGTGTTAGAGCAATTGATTTGCCGTATGATTTAATTGTGGCCACCCCGATGGGTAAAAAGGTTAGTTGTTTGAAATACTACCCTAATTGTAAATTGGTGATAAGTGGAGTTGTGTTTAAGGCCAATTTGATACTATTGACGATGAATGACTTTGATGCCATTTTGGGTATGGATTGGCTTGCTACTCATTGTGCAGTTATGAATTGTCGAGCTAAGACAGTGAAGTTAACAGCTGGTAATGGCACTGAGGTGCTATTTGCGGGATCTAAGAAGAAGGTTAGTACTCATGTGGTCTCAGTCATTAAAGCTATGAAATTATTGATGAAAGGTTCTGAGGGGTATATTGCGTTTATCACGGAGGATAAACAGACTAAAGCGGTGGGGGAGATACCGGTGGTGTCTGAGTTTCCGGATGTTTTTCCAGATGATATTCCCGGATTGCCACCGGTCCGTGAAATTGATTTTTCAATTGAGCTTGTTCCAGGCACAACTCCGATCTCAAAAGCCCCTTAGAGAATGGCCCCATCGGAGTTGAGAGAACTCAAGGAGCAATTGCAAGAGCTCTTGAACAAGGGTCTTATTAGACCGAGTGTCTCTCCTTGGGGGGCTCCAGTATTGTTTGTGAAGAAAAAGGATGGCTCTATGAGAATGTGCATTGATTATAGACAATTAAATCAAGTGACCATCAAGAATAAGTATCCTTTACCGTGAATCGATGAATTGTTTGATCAATTGCAAGGTGCTCAATATTTTTCCAAAATTGATCTAAGGTCAGGATATCACCAGTTGAGGGTACGAGATCAAGATATTCCAAAAACTGCATTCAGAACTAGATATGGTCACTACGAATTTTTGGTGATGTCGTTTGGGTTGACAAATGCGCCAGCAGCTTTTATGGCTATGATGAATAGGGTTTTTGCACAGTACTTGGATAAGTTTGTGGTGGTGTTTATTGATGATGTACTTGTATATTCGAAGAGTCGGGAAGAGCATGCTCAGCATCTTCGTACTTCATTGCAGTTATTCAGGGAACACCAATTGTATGCTAAGGCAAGTAAATGTGAATTTTGGTTAGAACAAGTAGGATTTCTTGGTCACATCATCTCTAAGGAAGGTTTAGCGGTGGACCCAGCGAAGATTGAAGCAGTGGTAAAGTGGGATAGACTAAAAACAGTGTCGGAGATCCGAAGTTTCCTAGGCCTCGCAGGTTATTATCGTAGATTCGTGGAAGGATTTTCCTCAATAGCAGCTCCATTATCGAGATTGACCCGTAAGGGAGTTCTTTTTGTGTGGAATGAGGATTGTGAACAAAGTTTTCAGGAGTTGAAAAGAAGGTTGACCACAGCCCCTATTTTGACCTTACCTGCTGGTGATAATGGTTTTGTGATTTACACTGATGCATCTGGAGTTGGACTTGGTTGTGTTCTCATGCAACATGGGAAGGTGGTGGCTTATGGGTCTAGACAGTTGAAGGATCATGAACGAAAGTATGCAACCCATGGCTTGGAACTTGCTGCAGTAGTCTTTGCTTTGAAAATGTGGAGACATTACCTTTACGGAGCCACTTTTGAAGTACATTCAGACCATAAAAGCCTTCAATATCTCTTTACACAGGGTGATTTGAATCTGAGACAGAGGAGATGGATGGAGTATATTAAGGATTATGATTTTGGGTTGAAGTACCATCCAGGAAAGGCTAATGTAGTGGCAGATGCTCTAAGTAGAAAAGCAGCGTTCACTGGAGGATTAATTGCAGAATACTTCTGGATTCGATGTTTGGAAGATATGGAAGTTTACTTTCAGCCTATCAGTGAGCAAGCTGTATTAGTTAGTATATTCTCGTGGGAACCCAAATTACTCTCGAGGATTAGAGAATACCAGCTACTAGACCCCGAGATTACAAGAATCAAAGACCATATGGAGGAGAGGCCCGATTTTAAGTTGGAAGATAATATTTTACATTATAAAGGCAGAATTTGTGTGCCCGATTTTCCAGAATTAAAGGATGAAATCATGGTTGAGGCACACTATACTCGGTATACTATTCATCCAGGCAGTACCAAGATGTATCACGATCTGAAGGATCACTATTGGTGGAAAAATATGAAAAAAAATATTGCAGAATTTGTTAGAAAATGTTTGGTCTGCCAGCAGATTAAAGCAGATTATAGGAGACTCCCGGGTCTTTTGCATCAGTTGGAGATTCCTCAGTGGAAGTGGGAGGACGTTACTATGGACTTCGTGTCTGGATTGCCTCATACTAGAAAGGGATTTGATGCTATTTGGGTGATAGTGGACCGTTTGACTAACTCAGCCCACTTTGTACCATTCAAGACTGGTCAAGGAATGGAGAAAATGGCAGATTTGTATATTAAGGAAGTGGTAAGATTGCATGGAGCACTGGTTTCTATTGTCTTCGATCGGGATAGTAAGTTTGTATCTCAGTTTTGGGTATCATTGCAGGAAGCCTTAGGAACCAAATTGAGTTTTAGTACAGCTTATCATCCTCAAACAGACGGACAAACAGAGCGGACAAATCAAACATTGGAGGATATGCTAAGGGCATGTGTCTTGGATTTCAAGACTAGTTGGGATGAAAGTTTGGCTCTAAGTGAATTCGCGTACAACAACAGTTACCACTCTAGCATTGGCATGGCGCCTTTTGAAGCTTTGTACGGAAAGAGATGTCGAACCCCTATATGTTGGTCGAATTTTGGAGCTCGTGGTTTTCATGGACCGTCTGTGGTTGGAGAGTCCAGTGACAAAATAAGACAGATTCGGGAAATGTTGAAGGTTGCCCGCAGTCGTCAAAAGAGTTATGCTGATAAAAGGAGGAGAGAGTTAAAGTTTGAGGTTGGTGACCATGTATTTTTGAAGATATCACCTACGCGTGGTATATTGCGGCTTAGGCAGAAAGCGAAGCTTTCCCGAAGATATGTGGGAGCATTCCAGATTATCAGCAAGATTAATGATGTGGCTTATCGGTTAGCACTGCCACTAGAGCTGTCGGGTGTTCACAACGTCTTCCATGTTTCTATGTTGAGGAAATATGTAGCAGACCCTTCACACGTGCTGTAATATGAGCCATTGCAAGTGCAGGATGATACAACGTACACTGAACAACCGGTGGGGATTGTCGATACCAAGGAGTAGGTGTTGAGAAACCGTGTCATCCACTAGGTGAAGGTTCAATGGAGTCATCATCGCCCAGAGGAAGCAACGTGGGAGCTTAGAGATGCAGTGCAGCGTCAGTATCCGCACCTTCTTCCAGAGGTATGTTAGTCATTTGGAGGACCAAATGTCCTTTAAGGGGGGTGAGATGTCATGTCCCGAATTTTTTTTATATTGGGTCACACCAGTTGTCGGGTTTGAGTTGGGTTAAGAGGGTCAGATAGATTGATTTAACACAAGTGGGGCCTGAGTTAATGGACCCTTTTTGGGCCAGAGACTCTTTTTGAAATTTCTTAAAACCCACTAGAAAGCAGGAGGCCTTTCTTTGTAATTTAGAAAAACCCCCTCTTTTATATAAACTCTACTCTTAGGGTTTTTCCCCATTCTCCAACCGTCTTCTTTTCTTCTTCAACCAAAACCCTAGAGGCTCTCTAAGGGGGAAACCAAGGTGGGCTCTTCCAAGCTTTGATCTTCAGATCTACTTTGGCTTTAAGATCCAGGCAAGTAGATAGCTAAAACAATGATTTTTGGTTCTTGCAATATGTTTTAGTTGCTTGTTGATTTACACACATTGTGCAAGATTTCTTCTTGTTGGGTTAATGGCTTTTAGAGGGTAATAGTGTGATTTGATTTCTTTAAAACAATCATAAGGGTAATTTATGTTATGTTTTGTTAAAAAAAATAAAAAAAATAAAAAAAAAATTTGAGCCGCCGCCGCCCAGGCGGCAGCGCTGCCGCCTGGCAGCATCTGCTGCTGGGCAGCAGCGCTGCCTAGGCGGGCTGGGCCCACCGCGCTGGCTGGGCCCGGCCTGGCTGGCCTAGGCCTAGGTTCGGGTCTGGGCCCGTTAGCCCATTATCTTTTAAAAAAATATATATTATTAATATATATATATATTTATACACAATATTGTTTCTTATAAAGAATTAAAAGGATATATTTTGATTAGTGGTTTAGTATTTAATGGAGATTAGGTTTTATGAAATTAATTTTAATTTGATGTTATTAGAAACGTATCTTGGATTATTTATAAACTTAATTGAGAATTATGAAATTTTGATTAGTGTTCACTTAGATTGATTGAAATAAACTGAAAATGTATTTGGTAGTGATTAAACCGTAAATAGAATGTATTTATAATTTTAAATTGGAATCTTAATTGACTTAGATTTCAAATTGGGATCCGAAATTTGTACCTTCTGTTTTGTATAAAATGATAATGTGTATTTGTACACAACAATGATATTAAGGAATTAATTATTTTCTTTCCCCTTTTGATCGTAACTTGATTTAACTTTGGATTCAGAAATTGAACATCTTTACCTAAATTGTAAAACACACTAATTATATATAATTGGATTAGATGAATTATGTCTTTTAGGAATGTTAGTTGAATGTTCACATGAGAATTAGACTAAATGCAGAATGGGAATGTGAGGTTCGGGATGCACCACATGATAGGCACCAAAAGTAGTATGTCGGCATCGTGGACTCATATTTCCATTGTGACAGAGAGTTAGTTCTCATGTGCATATTTATCTAACTTGACCGTTGGTGGATTAGTGCTTACCCTCAATAATTTGAATTGACACACGTTCATAATACACTTTTAAATTTAAGTACTCAAAATGGTATTGGATTGAATGTTGGGATTGAGGGTTTCATATCATGGTTCATTTTGCAACTGTATACGTATGTATTTGTAAATATGTATATTTGTATATATATATATATCTGACCGACTGCAGTTCGGAGGTGGACATACGCCATCGGGTCAGCGTGTACTGTGGATAATAGTATGCAGTTGTGCCTTCTGTTATTATTTGCGGGATTACCCGTTTCTGTTATTATTTGCGGGATTACCCGTTTCTGTTATCTGTATGCGGGATTACCCATTTCCGCATATTTATCTGTGGGGATACCCGTTTCTGCGCATTCATGCCATTGGGGTTTGCATCTGATTTATTTTGGTTCATAATGAATATATCATTTAATTCAGTTGATTAATCCATTGTTGCAGCTTACCCTCTTGCCAGATTATGTCAATTTGACCCACTACTTTTGGGTGTCTAGGTTCCGTTGCCGGTGCCAAACCGGAGGGTCAGGCGACGCAGGAAATTCCGCCAGATAGCGGAGTTGTTGAGTGGAGCACCGATGACATCATCTGAGGTGTACTAGTGCGGAGCTGAGTTCGAAAACTTTAGATTATGTAATAAGGCCATGTTTGGGCCATTAGTTTATTAATTTAAGTTTGGTTGTTTTGAGATTTTAACTCTAATTGTGATGCTTCGAAGCACTTAACTCTGGTCTTATTATTAATGAGTATGATTATCTTATTGTGATGTAATATCCGTCTACGATGAGCATGGATTTTAGTTCCGCGTGTGATTATGGTTGCTTAAACACCAAGCATAGCCTCACGAAGGACTTCGATCCACCCGGAATTGGGGCCCGTGCTGTTTATGATTAGAAAAATTTTAATTGGCCCCAATTCTCACACCCCTGGAACCGGGTTTGGATCCGGCCCGGTTTTGGGGGCGTGACAGATGGTATCAGAGCCGGTCAAGTTCTAGAAGTTCTAAAAGATGCTAGAACATAGGTCCGATGTGAGGATTAGAAACTTTAGATGGGGACGATTGGGTTTTCATGCGTATAATCGTATATGAACTTTAGCATGGTTAGAGGTTTCAAAATTTGTTACCTTTCTTATTTTTGGTCGTTTAGTCTTTAATGAACGGTTGTTTTGCAGACATGGCACCTAGAACAAGGAAAACGAAAACTAACCCATGCAGTTCGGAGTCGGGTGAGCCTAGCGGTACCGCCAATGATCCGATACAGGCTCTGCTCCAGACTATGTTAGCCCATCAGCAACGTCAGGATCAACAAATAGCACAATTATTGGAGGTTGTGCAAAGAATGAACCACCCTCATGCAGTAAATGAAACTCTGCCACCGGTAATGCCGCAACTAACGCCTGTGGTGTGACCTCAAGTAGTGGATCAAGCGGCATTTCAGACTGGTGTACTTGAGGCCTTGCAGAGGATTGGGCAGCCTCAGGTTGTTGTTGCCCCCAGACCCCATGATCCAAATGATATTTTTGAAAAGTTTAAAAAGAGGGGTCCGCCGGAGTTCAACGGGGGTGAAGATCCAATGGTGGCAGAGGAATTCCTCATTCAAGTGGAAAAGATATTTGAAAACCTAGTCTGCACGGAGATACAGAAGGTCAAGTTGACAGCTTCCATGTTTCGAGATGTAGCAGACAGGTGGTGGACTACAGTTAAAGAGAAATATGAGGAGATTGCTGAAGAGGTAGCTTGGACTACTTTTCGTAATCAGTTTCGTGCAAAGTATGTACCGGAACATGTTTGCATTCAAAAGGGAATAGAGTTTGATAGATTGAGGCAAGGGAATTTGTCTGTTCGGGAGTATGAGCTACAGTTTACCCGTCTTTCCCGCTTCGCACCAAACCTCATCACCCCAAAAAGTGAGAGAATTCTACAGTTCCTCAATGGCCTTCGACCAGATATACTCCTTCATGCCAAGTCACAAGTTCTAAATACTTACCAGGCATATTGGGCAGAGGAGGTGATTGGGCGCATGGCCCCTATGAGCCAACCCAAGCAGAAAGGTGCTCCATCTCCAACCCCACAACACCAATTCAAAAAGCAAAGGAGGGAGTCTTGTGGCATTTGTGGCAATAACCACTCTACTTCTAAGTGTTGGAGACAGACAGGGGGGGTGCTTTTACTGTGGCCACACTAATCAGTAGGTCAAGGATTGTCCTAAGAAGAAAGGTCAGCAGTATGGGCAGGCAACTACACAAGGGGCTCCTATTCAAGCACAACCGCTAAGACAGATAGCACCAGCTCCCCCGCAGCAGCGGTTCCAGGCGCCGCAACAGCAGATGCAGTTATACCGACCTTCCCAGCAGCCCCGACCTCAGAAAGGACCTCAGCGACCACAGGGGCCCAACAGACAGCAATCAAGACCACAACAGGCAGGCAGAGTGTATGCCATGACCCAGGAGCAAGCTGATATTGCAGAGAACATTGTGGAAGGTACTATTTCTATTTGTGATACCCATGCTAAAACTTTATTTGATCCCGGTTCTACGCACTCCTATGTTTCCCCTAGTTTTGCCTTGAAGATTGGTGTTAGAGCAATTGATTTGCCGTATGATTTAATTGTGGCCACCCCGATGGGTAAAAAGGTTAGTTGTTTGAAATACTACCCTAATTGTAAATTGGTGATAAGTGGAGTTGTGTTTAAGGCCAATTTGATACTATTGACGATGAATGACTTTGATGCCATTTTGGGTATGGATTGGCTTGCTACTCATTGTGCAGTTATGAATTGTCGAGCTAAGACAGTGAAGTTAACAGCTGGTAATGGCACTGAGGTGCTATTTGCGGGATCTAAGAAGAAGGTTAGTACTCATGTGGTCTCAGTCATTAAAGCTATGAAATTATTGATGAAAGGTTCTGAGGGGTATATTGCGTTTATCACGGAGGATAAATAGACTAAAGCGGTGGGGGAGATACCGGTGGTGTCTGAGTTTCCGGATGTTTTTCCCGATGATATTCCCGGATTGCCACCGGTCCGTGAAATTGATTTTTCAATTGAGCTTGTTCCAGGCACAACTCCGATCTCAAAAGCCCCTTAGAGAATGGCCCCATCGGAGTTGAGAGAACTCAAGGAGCAATTGCAAGAGCTCTTGAACAAGGGTCTTATTAGACCGAGTGTCTCTCCTTGGGGGGCTCCAGTATTGTTTGTGAAGAAAAAGGATGGCTCTATGAGAATGTGCATTGATTATAGACAATTAAATCAAGTGACCATCAAGAATAAGTATCCTTTACCGTGAATCGATGAATTGTTTGATCAATTGCAAGGTGCTCAATATTTTTCCAAAATTGATCTAAGGTCAGGATATCACCAGTTGAGGGTACGAGATCAAGATATTCCAAAAACTGCATTCAGAACTAGATATGGTCACTACGAATTTTTGGTGATGTCGTTTGGGTTGACAAATGCGCCAGCAGCTTTTATGGCTATGATGAATAGGGTTTTTGCACAGTACTTGGATAAGTTTGTGGTGGTGTTTATTGATGATGTACTTGTATATTCGAAGAGTCGGGAAGAGCATGCTCAGCATCTTCGTACTTCATTGCAGTTATTCAGGGAACACCAATTGTATGCTAAGGCAAGTAAATGTGAATTTTGGTTAGAACAAGTAGGATTTCTTGGTCACATCATCTCTAAGGAAGGTTTAGCGGTGGACCCAGCGAAGATTGAAGCAGTGGTAAAGTGGGATAGACTAAAAACAGTGTCGGAGATCCGAAGTTTCCTAGGCCTCGCAGGTTATTATCGTAGATTCGTGGAAGGATTTTCCTCAATAGCAGCTCCATTATCGAGATTGACCCGTAAGGGAGTTCTTTTTGTGTGGAATGAGGATTGTGAACAAAGTTTTCAGGAGTTGAAAAGAAGGTTGACCACAGCCCCTATTTTGACCTTACCTGCTGGTGATAATGGTTTTGTGATTTACACTGATGCATCTGGAGTTGGACTTGGTTGTGTTCTCATGCAACATGGGAAGGTGGTGGCTTATGGGTCTAGACAGTTGAAGGATCATGAACGAAAGTATGCAACCCATGGCTTGGAACTTGCTGCAGTAGTCTTTGCTTTGAAAATGTGGAGACATTACCTTTACGGAGCCACTTTTGAAGTACATTCAGACCATAAAAGCCTTCAATATCTCTTTACACAGGGTGATTTGAATATGAGACAGAGGAGATGGATGGAGTATATTAAGGATTATGATTTTGGGTTGAAGTACCATCCAGGAAAGGCTAATGTAGTGGCAGATGCTCTAAGTAGAAAAGCAGCGTTCACTGGAGGATTAATTGCAGAATACTTCTGGATTCGATGTTTGGAAGATATGGAAGTTTACTTTCAGCCTATCAGTGAGCAAGCTGTATTAGTTAGTATATTCTCGTGGGAACCCAAATTACTCTCGAGGATTAGAGAATACCAGCTACTAGACCCCGAGATTACAAGAATCAAAGACCATATGGAGGAGAGGCCCGATTTTAAGTTGGAAGATAATATTTTACATTATAAAGGCAGAATTTGTGTGCCCGATTTTCCAGAATTAAAGGATGAAATCATGGTCGAGGCACACTATACTCGGTATACTATTCATCCAGGCAGTACCAAGATGTATCACGATCTGAAGGATCACTATTGGTGGAAAAATATGAAAAAAAATATTGCAGAATTTGTTAGAAAATGTTTGGTCTGCCAGCAGATTAAAGCAGATTATAGGAGACTCCCGGGTCTTTTGCATCAATTGGAGATTCCTCAGTGGAAGTGGGAGCACGTTACTATGGACTTCGTGTCTGGATTGCCTCATACTAGAAAGGGATTTGATGCTATTTGGGTGATAGTGGACCGTTTGACTAACTCAGCCCACTTTGTACCATTCAAGACTGGTCAAGGAATGGAGAAAATGGCAGATTTGTATATTAAGGAAGTGGTAAGATTGCATGGAGCACTGGTTTCTATTGTCTCCGATCGGGATAGTAAGTTTGTATCTCGGTTTTGGGTATCATTGCAAGAAGCCTTAGGAACCAAATTGAGTTTTAGTACAGCTTATCATCCTCAAATAGACGGACAAACAGAGCGGACAAATCAAACATTGGAGGATATGCTAAGGGCATGTGTCTTGGATTTCAAGACTAGTTGGGATGAAACTTTGGCTCTATGTGAATTCGCGTATAACAACAGTTACCACTCTAGCATTGGCATGGCGCCTTTTGAAGCTTTGTACGGAAAGAGATGTCGAACCCCTATATGTTGGTCGAATTTTGGAGCTCGTGGTTTTCATGGACCGTCTGTGGTTGGAGAGTCCAGTGACAAAAGAAGACAGATTCGGGAAAGGTTGAAGGTTGCCCGCAGTCGTCAAAAGAGTTATGCTGATAAAAGGAGGAGAGAGTTGAAGTTTGAGGTTGGTGACCATGTATTTTTGAAGGTATCACCTACGCGTGGTACATTGCGGTTTGGGCAGAAAGGGAAGCTTTCCCAAAGATATGTGGGACCATTCCAGATTATCAGCAAGATTAATGATGTGGCTTATCGGTTAGCACTGCCACCAGAGTTGTCGGGTGTTCACAACGTCTTCCATGTTTCTATGTTGAGGAAATATGTAGCAGACCCTTCACACGTGCTGCAATATGAGCCATTGCAAGTGCAGGATGATACAACGTACACTAAACAACCGGTGGGGATTGTCGATACCAAGGAGCAGGTGTTGAGAAACCGTGTCATCCACTGGGTGAAGGTTCAATGGAGTCATCATCGCCCAGAGGAAGCAACGTGGGAGCTTAGAGATGCAGTGCAGCGTCAGTATCCGCACCTTCTTCCAGAGGTATGTTAGTCATTTGGAGGACCAAATGTCCTTTAAGGGGGGTGAGATGTCATTTCCCGAAATTTTTTTATATTGGGTCACACCGGTTGTCGGGTTTGAGTTGGGTTAAGAGGGTCAGATAGATTGATTTACCACAAGTGGGGCCTGAGTTAATGGACCCTTTTTGGGCCAGAGACTCTTTTTGAAATTTCTTAAAACCCAGTAGAAAGCAGGAGGCCCTTCTTTGTAATTTAGGAAAACCCCCTCTTTTATATAAACTCTACTCTTAGGGTTTTTCCCCATTCTCCAACCCTCTTCTTTTCTTCTTCAACCAAAACCCTAGAGGCTCTCTAAGTGGGAAACCAAGGTGGGCTCTTCCAAGCTTTGATCTTTAGATCTACTTTGGCTTCAAGATCCAGGCAAGTGGATAGCTAAAACAATGATTTTTGATTTTTGCAATATGTTTTAGTTGCTTGTTGATTTACACACTTTGTGCAAGATTTCTTCTTGTTGGGTTAATGGCTTTTAGAGGGTAATAGTGTGATTTGATTTCTTCAAAACAATCATAAGGGTAATTTATGTTATATTTTGTTAAAAAAATAAAATAAAAAAAAATTTGAGCCGCCGCCGCCCAGGCGGCAGCGCTGCCGCTTGGCAACACCTGCTGCTGGGCGGCAGCTGCGCTGCCTGGCAGCAGCTGCCGCCTGGCAGCAGCACTGCCCAGGTGGGCTGGGCCTGCCTCGCTAGCTGGGCCCTGCCTAGCTGGCTGGGCTCGGCCTGGCCTGGGCCCAGGTTCGGGTCTGGGCCCGTTAGCCCATTATCTTTTAAATATATATATATTGTTAATATATATATATTTATACACAATATTGTTTCTTATAAAGAATTAAAAGGATATATTTTGATTAGTGGTTTAGTATTTAATGGAGATTAGGTTTTATGAAATTAATTTTAATTTGATGTTATTAGAAACGTATCTTGGATTATTTATAAACTTAATTGAGAATTATGAAATTTTGATTAGTGTTCACTTAGGTTGATTGAAATAAACTGAAAATGTATTTGGTAGCGATTAAACCGTAAATAGAATGTATTTATAATTTTAAATTGGAATCTTAATTGAGTTAGATTTCAAATTGGGATCCGAAATTTGTACCTTCTGTTTTGTATAAAATGATAATGTGTATTTGTACACAACAATGATATTAAGGAATTAATTATTTTCTTTCCCCTTTTGATCGTAACTTGATTTAACTTTGGATTCAGAAATTGAACATCTTTTACCTAAATTGTAAAACACACTAATTATATATAATTGGATTAGATGAATTATGTCTTTTAGGAATGTTAGTTGAATGTTCACATGAGAATTAGACTAAATGCAGAATGGGAATGTGAGGTTCGGGATGCACCACATGATAGGCACCAAAAGTAGTATATCGGCATCGTGGACTCATATTTCCATTGTGACAGAGAGTTAGTTCTCATGTGCATATTTATCTAACTTGACCGTTGGTGGATTAGTGCTTACCCTCAATAATTTGAATTGACACACGTTCATAATACACTTTAAATTTAAGTACTCAAAATGGTATTGGATTGAATGTTGGGATTGAGGGTTTCATATCATGGTTCATTTTGCATCTGTATACGTATGTATTTGTAAATATGTATATTTGTATATATATATTTGACCGACTGCAGTTCGGAGGTGGACATACGCCATCGGGTCAGCGTGTACTGTGGATAATAGTATGCAGCTGTGCCTTCTGTTATTATTTGCGGGATTACCCGTTTCTGTTATTATTTGCGGGATTACCCGTTTCTGTTATTATCTGCGGGATTACCCGTTTCTGTTATTATCTGCGGGATTACCCGTTTCTGTTATCTGTATGCGGGATTACCCATTTCTGCATATTTATCTGCGGGGATACCCGTTTCTGCGCATTCATGCCATTGGGGTTTGCATCTGATTTATTTTGGTTCATAATGAATATATCATTTAATTCAGTTGATTAATCCATTGTTGCAGCTTACCCTCTTGCCAGATTATGTCAATTTGACCCACTACTTTTGGGTGTCTAGGTTTCGTTGCCGGTGCCGAACCGGAGGGTCAGGCGACGCAGGAAATTCCGCCAGATGGCGGAGTTGTTGAGTGGAGCACCGATGACATCATCTGAGGTGTCCTAGTGCGGTGCTGAGTTCGAAAACTTTAGATTATGTAATAAGGCCATGTTTGGGCCATTAGTTTATTAATTTAAGTTTGGTTGTTTTGAGATTTTAACTCTAATTGTGATGCTTCGAAGCACTTGACTCTGGTCTTATTATTAATGAGATTGATTATCTTATTGTGATGTAATATCCGTCTGCGATGAGCATGGATTTTAGTTCCGCGTGTGATTATGGTTGCTTGATCACCAAGCATAGCCTCACGAAGGACTTCGATCCACCCGGAATTGGGGCCCGTGCTGTTTATGATTAGAAAAATTTTAATTGGCTCCAATTCTCACACCCCTAGAACCGGGTTTGGATCCGGCCCAGTTTTGGGGGCGTGACACAATTAGAAGAGAAGTCCTCCATCCCAGTGTAAGTAGATCTTCTATTGTATTTTTTTTTATCTTATGTAGGAGACTACTTTACTAGTAAAAACATGTTTCCTTTAGATCTTTTTTTACAATAATTTGTCTTTTTATTTCTATGCTTATGATGTGCTTGGATTGACAGCCCAAGTTTATGATGTTGTGGATGAATCTTGTGAATGAATGAATCTTAAGAAACAAATCTACTACTTGACTACATGAACTACTTGAACCATTTTTACTACATTTAAATCCAAGTCTTCTACGTTCAATCTCAATTCTACCAATGTGATTTTTCCTGCACACTACCTTTATTTTTCTGCGACACTACTTTTAAATTCTTCGCACAAACTATATTTTTCTGCACTGCTTTATTTAGTTTTTTGCACAGCTTTATTTAGTTTTGTTTACTGCTGAAAGTGTTTTAGGTTTCATGCGTATTTTGATTCTTAGTAACATGTTTAGGGGCGTCATTAATGGAAAACTCAGAAATCAAATTTGGAGTTTTATGTGTTAAGTGTTTTCATGGTAAAAACATTCTATAATTGGGCTCAAATTTGAAACTGTATTTGGCCAAACTATATTATCGATGGTGAATGTTTTTAATTATATGTGCTGAAAGTCTGAATTGCATTAAGAACTTGAAATTTAGATTTAAACATCAAGTGAAATATGTCCAGAATTCGTGCAGGAACCATCTTTGAAAGAGGTTCATGTTGGCTGAGTCCAATATACAGATTTATGTATGTTAACTGTTAAATGTTTGAAACAGTTTCTTAACTTGGAACCAGATTTGGAATACAACTGAAACTAGTTTAGAATAAGTGCTTAAATAGTGAGGAAATCTGATTGGAATTGAGTACGCACAGTTTGGGTTATTTTTCATGATTTTACGAGGATTGTTTTAGATTAGTTTCAAAAACCAACTTCTACACACACAAAAAGAAAAAAAAAAAGGCAGGGGGGGTGGGGGGTTGGTGTGTGCAGAAAAGCTTTCAATTTTGAAACTAAATGGAATCAAATTTGTAAATCTGAATCTTAAGAGTTTTGGGTTAAAGTTTGCATTAAGATTGGTACACATTTTTTATGTGCTTAATGTTGGTACTAATTTGGAGATTTGAAAACTGAACCAAAAACCCACAGAAATCAGTTTATATTCCTTGCTGGAAACAGCTTACAAACTGATTGGAAACAGCATTCATTATGGCCAAATTATGCATAAGATTGTGTGACATGATTCTGAACTATTGGATCACTTAAACATTAGGTTAGGATTTTAAATCTTATCGGTAACTTAGGTTTCTTAACTTTTTCAAATACTTCTTTTTTATTTTGTCTTAGGTGATATATCCAGTTAGAAAGTAATTTTGATTTAATTTGCTCCATGTGGATTCGACCTTGTACTTATCGGGATTTTACTATATTGGACAACTTTGTACTTGGAGTTTTGTGATCGATATCGTTGCATATTTGAATATTCAAATGGTTGTTTGTGGTAAAGGACATGAGAACACAGAGAATAGTCCTGGAGAGAACTAGGAAAGGTGATCTTATGTCGTCAATGCACCACAGTTGCAAGCCTTCTTCTCTAATAGGGATTGGACAGTAATGGAAGAGGCGTGGCATTGGCGCTGGGGACATCCTCATTCAAAAGTAGTTCGGTTTTTGAATAATTCAGACTTCATTAAAGTTAGTACTTGAAGTAAGAATAATATGGTGTGTCAAAGTTGTCAAATGGCCAAAGCTTGTATATTGCCTTTTATTTCATATAGAACTTTTTGTAATGATCCTTTGAGTGTTATACACTCAGATTTATGGGGTGTTATACCAGTGTTATCCATTAATGGTTTTTGATATTATGTCATCTTTACTGACGAATGCACTCGATTAACATGGTTTTATCCATTGAAGAATAAATCAGACTTCTTTTCTAAATTTTTATGCTTTCAAGCTCTTTTTGAGCGACAATTCAAGAAGAAAATCAAAGTTTTCTAATCCGATGGGGGAGCTGAATATAATGACAAAAAGTTTGGAGAAAATTGGGATTTTGCACCATATTTCATGTAAAAAAACCCCTGAGCAAAACGGTTTGGTAAAAAGGAAACATCGTAATATTATTAAACTTGGTCTTACTATGATGATCTATGTTGGTGTACCAAAAAAATATTGGGTAGAAGATTTCTCTACATCAGTGTTTCTTATAAATCGAATTCCATCACTAGTATTGAACATGGAGTCTCCTTTCCAAAGGCTTTTGGGGAAGATACCCCATGTTGATTCCTTACGGGTTTTTGGCAGCCTCAAACAAGTTTGACCCCAAGACATTACCCTGTGTTTTTCTTGGGTACAATCATCGTCAAAGGTGTATCAATGTCTATATCCTCCCATGGGATGAATATACACCAATGACATGTCATCTTTGAAGAGGAATCATTTCCCTTTATTGATTTCAGTGTATTACACCGTGGTATTAGGTTTCAATCCCAGTCACTGAATATATAGAATGGGATGGAGACTCTCAATCCTCAATGATTGCATCATCATCACCACCTCCATTCCATGGCCACAAGAATTTGCGACCTCACTTGAACCCACTCCCACATCATGTCTACCCTTGCCTATCACTCAAGGTGATCACCAAGTTCCTCACAACCAAATTACCGAACCATCACCAACACCCCTTCACTTTGATTAGTGCTTCATCCAAATAAGATAGCATACGCAGGAAAGTCACTAATAGTCGATAAGACTACCGCATGCATCTAAAAATTTCTTTTTAAAGTGGCATCGTAAGATTCAACTCCATCCACCTACGATTCTTTCAACTCCTCTATCAGTGGCTGCAGGTACATTTCAATGTCATTCCCAAGAGACCTAGGGCTAGGAACAAGCAATGACAACATAAAAAATATTTTCTTCATATCCAAGGTGGCAAAAGTTGTATAGGACAAAAATGACAGGCTATGTACTATGAGCAATATTCATGGTATTAAAAGGATTGAAGCCGCTGCTCACATATCCAAGTCTAACATTAGGAGGTTCCAAACCAAAAGACAAGTTTTCATCATCTAAAGCTTCCCTCACGTTAGAGTCTACTAGATGCCTTAACAATTCATCCTTTGTGCAGCCCTCGGCATGCCATCTCACATGCTTGACTACTTTTGAAGACATAAATAACCTCGGATGATTTCAAAGAAATTTAATGCAAAATCTCTACAGCTATATTTTTATATTTTGCAGATGAAGTTAAAGCTTGTTCAGTCGAGTGGCATGTTACCAATTTCCACTTAGACTCACCACATATGACACACTCATTCATATTCTCATACTCCTTCCAATGCAACATTTAGTCATTTGGGCAAGCATCTATCTTCCTGTAGTGTAATCCAAGATCTCGAAGTATCTTCTTACATAACATACAATTTGTTTGGCGAAAAAGGGGGAAAATCAAGGCGTACAAAATGTATCCCGACTCTCTCCTTTTGGTGGACGAGAAAAAGACATGGAATAGAAAGAAAAAGAGTGTCGAACTTTTCGACTTTTTCAATTCCGAGTTTATTTTTCACAGGTTCTTTTATATTCTAACCTCCTAGGTGCATGTTGTTTACATGTATTTTTTTCACAGCCCTTCCCTGCCCCCATTCGATTTCGGATGATCAATACTTAAAAAAATAAGGGTACATATGAATTTGTACATAGAAAGTAAAAAAGTAAAGAAGATTGATCTAGAATGTATTGAATGCACGTCACTTTTTTGTGTTTAAGTCGATCGAGCAATCTTTGTAACCTATCACTTGTTTTCCTTCGATGAAGATTCCAATGGGAGTTAGAACGAAGGTTTTACGGTCATGGTTGCCCCCGATGGATTGCTTATTGCATTATGCCAATAGGTTGGCCATAGTTTTGCCCATATCTCTTCAACCCCCAAGTGAAGGAGATGCAAAAGTCTCAAAAGACTCATATTCTTCAGAGATCTTTTTGAATCAAGGCACTAACCTTTTGATTATTTTCAGAAGATCAAGTACCTTCTTGTTGGAGTTGAAGCTAGAACTTGAAGAACTTGAAGCATTGGAGTCTGTTGGGAGAGAATTTGAAGAGTCTAGAGTGTCTTTACTATGTGTCCATTGTGTGTTGTTATTGGTGTTGGAATGGGCATCCAAGGGGGTATTTATAGCATTCAAGTGTCTTCTCTAGTCATTTGTGGCAAAGGGAAGATTGAGTAAAAATTTATTTGCAAGGGGGTAGTTGACTTTGTATTTATATAGTCGGCTATCCTCCCACAATCAATCATGTGAGGTGGCAGCCGGAACTTCATCACTTAAATCATGCTAATAAGCTTTGTTGACCCATAAAAATTACGAATGTTGCAGTGAAGACATTATAAGCAAATCCCAAACTAATGGCACATAAACCCTGGAATGGTGGAATACCGGGTTAAGTGCTGCATCCAAATGTTTAGAAATAATGCAGCTCATTTAAAAGACTTCAGATGGGCTCAAGGTGCAACAGTTCAAAATTCAAGGTTGATAGACTTTATTTGGTCACTTGACTCACTAAACTTCAAATTCAAGATTCATTGGCTTAAAGTCTAGGGGTCATTGAACACACTCAAACTTCTGGGCTACCAAAGTGGTTGAAAATCACATGGTAGCTCCAGATTATGCTAAGGAATGATACTTCAAAATTTCAAAGTATTTGGACTTCATTTCAGTTCAATTCAAGCTTCAATAACTGTCTTCCAACTCCTTGGGGTCATTGTGACAATAGCCACTTCTACATGTGAAATCCACATATCCAAACCATACAAAATTTGGATGGACACTTTAAGATGCTCCTGACATCAGTCCTTTCAAGTCTCAAATCAAACCGAGGTCATTTGGGCCTCAAACAGTTGAAATAAAGGTTGATTTTAATAAAAAGTCAATAAGGGGGTTGACCAACTTCAAGAGATCAAAACGGGCTAAATTTCTATGACATACTCAAAATAGTGTTAGAAAGCATCACAACCCGAGCCCAGATATCGGGGGTTAGCGAAAAGCCAAACCTGCGACACACGTACTCCCGTGCACGTGCATCGAAACCCAGTCCAGATGCACACACACAAGGGATCTAACACGTGCGAAACAAACGAACGCAGAAGCTGTAGATATCATAGCAAGCAACAAAGAAATAGCGGAAACCAAAACAAATGCGGAACAGAAAAGACAAAGCTAAATACAATACTCGAAAACCAGATACAAGTCTGAGTACACGACAAAATCAAGATGTACAAATATACAGAGTGACAAAGTCCAAGGTACAAAATACACAGCTCCAAAAACCAAAACCCAAAAGCTATGGAAGATATGCATGTACGCACTCGAAAGAGGTGATTAGGCCCACTCTGCCAACCCGGAGGGTGCCTCTAGGCTCTGCCCTGCAGCCTCCTCGACCGCCGGGGAGCCGGGCAAGGGATCTGTGCCTGCAACACCACAGACAACGCAGTGAATACAACGATCCAGCAAATATAAGTAACAAGGACGAAACACTCATAGTATCAAATTGAATAATGACAGAATATTAATTACAGAGTTTCATATTAGTATGCTAAGCAAATCGTGCATAGAAGTAAAGCATGATATGTGAATCAAAGCATAGAAATACTGAACTAAGTGGCTACTACGTTAACCATATTCTCTCCAATAGAGAGCAGAGCAGAGCAGATGAGAACACCACTGACCGGGCCAAGGGTACAAGTGGGTCTCGGTTTCCTGGGTTCCAGGGTCCCAAGACAAAGCGACACTGCAGTGATACAGAGATATAGAGATCTAAGCCAGAGGTAACCCCGTCGGGCATCCTAGAGCTGAGGCTGAGTAGAGCCAGACTAATACCAATCAAATCAAATCCAAAAGAAGGGAGATTATCCGCTTTGGACTCACTGATGGCAAAGACCGGATCTTATCCTCACGTATTAATCTCTGGGCAGAGCCACCGGGGAATACCCAATAAATCAGAGATATACAAAGCCAGAGATATACAGAGCATAGCAGAAATACAGATCATAGCATAGATTAAGTCAAAGCACAGCATAGATCAAAGCGTAGCGCAGATCGAAGAATAAAACAGATATACAGGACGAAAGAAAAATGACCTCGTAATGCATAAACATAGATTAGCAGAACAGAGGGCAAAACCGTAAACAATATGCAATGCATCTCAGATTAATACGGAATCAAGGTTACTTACAAGCCAACCCTAAGCTAGTTGTTCACTGTCACTAACCGTGCATGATGATGTAGTTTTAAGCTATTCGATGCACCGTTGCCATCCAAGTGTTGCAAAGTAATCCTCACGTGCACCGAAGTCCCTTAAACCAACACCCATGGGGAGGTGCTTAACAGTAAATCAACGCTCACATGAATAAGTCACAGCCTAACAGATTATTCATGCGGTCCAAAGAGTCCATTGAGCATGTTTACATGGGTGGTTAACCTGTATTTTAGCCCTACAAAGTCACACCATTATCCTAAGTTTTATTTCAGATTTTTCAGGTCTTACGGTTTAGCCATGGGTGACCTACGGCTTAACCGTATACACTTTACGGCCTAGCCGTAACTTGCACTACGGCTTAACCGTGGTTCCCTTCAATATACAGCTAAACTGGTCATCTTCCACCTTTGATCTGATACATTTCACGGCTGAGCTACGGTGGAGTCCACGGCTTAGCCGTAGCTTCCCCGTAAGAGTACTGAAATCAGAAAGTTTCGACTGATCAGGGTGATAATTCACGGTTGGGTTACGGCTAGCTTACGGCTCAGCCGTAGAACAATTTACGGTTCAGCTGTAGCCTAGCCGTAGAACAAAATACAAAAATTCAAGTCTCTGGAATCTGAGCCGTACAAAGTTACGGCTTAGCTGTACAATACAGAATCAAATTCGGGCTGAGTACAGAAACTAAAATTTGGTACAGAAACTTAGCAAAACAAGTTCAAGAGGTTCCAAAATCATAGAATTTGGCTGTAAAACATAACAGACATGCATAGGATGTATATAAGATGAAATCAAAGCAGTCAAACAAAATACCCCTATGTGTTATACAACCCTGTACTTATACTTGCCTCAAAGCTTAGCCAAATCCACTGAGATCAAGCTCCAAAGCAACTAAAATCCCAAGCAAAACAAGGAAACAACTCATGCATGAGATGAGAACACAGCAAAAGAAATGGGAATCCAAATTGGAGAAGAAGAGATGGAGAACCCATTTACCCAAAGCAAAGACAGAGATGAGAGAGAGAAAGAACCCAACCAACTGAGAGTACAAACCCAATCGACAAGGATGCAAGCTCCCAACACCACAAGACTGAAGAAGAGGAGTGAAGAGAAGAGAAGACGTGGAGTGCTCTGGAGTTGCATGCAGTCGATCAATGAAATGAACAAGACATTTGGCTGATGACTCAACATATATAGGTTTTGGAGTTTAAAACAAAGTCCAATGAATTTAGAATATTTACAATTCAAGTCATGCGAGGGTCCAACTTCTCCAATTGACTCCGAATGGGTCTGAGGCAGTTACGGAAATTGACGAGCTCAACAAAATACATGTGCTGACACCAAGATGATGCAAATATGATGCACTCAAAGCAAAAACAAAATTACGAAAAAGGGCTTAGAACTACCTATCCCAGGTCAAAGGTTACTCAACTACCTATCCAAGACCCGAAACCAAGTCCGAAAGAATTAATTAACAGAAACGCACACTAATGAGCCACTAATCCGCCTCAAAGGGGATCGGAGTGTTACATCCTCCCCCACTAGGAATCATTCCGTCCTCGGAATGACCACCTACCTGCGCAAAGAGCTGTGGGTACTGGCGCGCTAGCTGCTCCTCTAGCTCCCATGTAGCCTCATCTGGACCGTGATGCTCCCACAACACTTTAACCCATCTAATAGTTCTGGTGCGGAGAATCTGCTCTCGTGTACCAACGATGCAAAGCGGACGCTCAACGTAAGTTGCATTAGGCTGAATCTGAATGTCATCGTATCGAATCACATGGCTCGGATCTGGCACGTACTTACGGAGTATCGAAACATGGCATACATCGTGAACACCGGAGAACTCAACTAGAAGCCTCAAACGATAGGCTAAATCTCCAACTCGGCTCTTGACTTCAAACGGTCCCACATATCTCGGAGCTAACTTGCCCTTCTGACCAAACCGCACAGTGCCCTTCATCGGAGAAACTTTAAGGAACACCCAATCTCCGACTTGGAATGCCAAAGGTCTCCTCCGAGTATCTGCATAGCTCTTCTGCCTGGATCGAGCAATCTTCAGATTCTTTATCACTTTCTGCACTTTCTCTGTCGTCTCAGCAATGATTGTCGGACCATGGAAACTTCTTGTTCCTACTTCTTCCTAGCACACTGGGGTCCTGTACTTGCGTCCGTATAGAGCCTCATAGGGTGCCATATCAATGCTCTCGTGGAAGCTATTGTTGTAGGCAAACTCACACAATGCCAGATGCACATCCCATTCCTTCTCAAAGTTCAGCACGCTAGCTCTGAGCATATCCTCCAACATCTGAATGGTACGCTCCGACTGCCCATCAGTCTGGGGGTGGTATGCTGTACTAAAGCTTAACTTCGTGCCCATAGCTTCCTGAAATGCTCTCCAGAATGAAGACACAAAACGACTGTCGCGATCAGACACAATCGATACTGGGGTGCCATGCAATCTGACTATCTCGTCAACAAACTTCCTAGCCATCTCTGTGAATGTCATCCCTTTTTTGAATGGAAGAAAATGTGCTGACTTATTCAATTTATCTACTATTACCCAGATCACATTGTTCTTTCTACTGGTCGGCGGAAAACCGGAGACGAAATCCATGGTAATGTGCTCCCACTTCCACTGCGGAGTGTGTAATGGATGCAATGATCCTGGAGGTCGCTGATGATCAGCTTTCACCCTCTGACAGGTCAAACATCGAGCTACGAACCCTGCGATCTCCCGCTTCATATTGTTCCACCAAAATATATCTTTCAAGTTCTGGTACATCTTCGTACTCCCTGGGTGCATCGCATAACGGGCATCGTGCGCATCTGTCATCAACTTTTCTTTCAGCTCATCCACAGCGGGAACACACAATCTACTCCTGAAGTACAAAACTCCGTCTACCAAGCTGAAATCAGGTCGATCTGCCATCCGATCTCTGAAAGTCACCAGAAGGGGGTCCTCAAACTGGCGATCCTTGATCTGCTGAATCACCTCGAGCTGAAACACTACGGTAGTAGCTAATGTCACCAATTCACCTACCATCCGAACCTCAACAGGCTGATCGTGCATAAGCATATAGAATCCTGCCAACACCTGAAGACTTTCTGCTCTCCTGCTAAGTGCATTTGCAACCACATTCCCCTTGCCTAAGTGGTACTTGATCGGAAAGTCGTAGTCCTTGATGAACTCCAACCACCTCCGCTGCCTCATATTCAAGTCATGCTGATCAAACAAATATTGCAGACTGTGATGATCGGAATGGACCTCGAACTTCACACCGAACAAGTAATGCCGCCACAACTTCAGTGCAAATACAATGGCTGCTAGCTCCAGGTCATGGGTGGCATAGTTCTTCTCGTGTTCTTTCAGCTGTCTGGAACCATAGGCAATCACTTTCTGATTCTGCATCAGTACACAACCTAGTCCAACTCGAGAGGCATCGGAATAAATCACGAATCCCTCACTACCATCCGGGAGAGTCAACACTGGCGCCGTAGTGAGCTTTTCTTTCAACATCTGAAAACTACGCTCACACTTCTCTGTCCACTCATATGGGACCTTCTTCCGAGTCAACTGAGTCAGCGGGGCTGAAATCTTCGAAAAGTCCTGCACGAACCTGCGGTAATATCCCGCCAAACCTAGAAAACTCCGAATCTCTGTCACTGATCTAGGACGGGGCCAATGGACTACTGCCTCAATCTTAGCTGGATCCACCATCAATCCATCTCTAGAAATCACATGACCCAGAAATGCAACTTGCTCTAACCAGAAATCACATTTGGCTAACTTTGCATACAACTGGTGATCTCTAAGCAGCTGCAATGCTTGACGCAGATGATCTATATGCTCCTCAGCAGTCTTCGAATAGACCAATATATCATCTATGAAAACCACAACAAACTGGTCCAAAAGGAAGTAAACACCCTATTCATCAATGCCATAAAAGCTGCGGGTGCATTCGTCAAACCAAAAGGCATGACAAGGAACTCGTAGTGTCCATACCGAGTCCTGAAAGCTGTCTTAGGGACATCCTCATCCTTCACCCAGAGCTGGTGATATCCTGACCTCAAGTCGATCTTCGAGAAGTAAGCTACACCCTGAAGCTGATCGAACAACTCATCAATCCTAGGCAATGGATATTTGTTCTTGATGGTCACTTTTTTCAACTGCCTGTAGTCAATGCACATCCGGAAACTGCCATCCTTCTTCCTGACAAACAATACAGGAGCTCCCCAAGGTGAAACACTTGGGCGTATGCACCCTTTATCCAACAGATCCTGCAACTGTTTCTTCAATTCCAACAACTCTGCAGGTGCCATACGATATGGAGCTCTACTGATGGGTGCTGTACCTGGCATCACGTCGATCGAGAACTCTACCTCTTGAACTGGTGGCAACTCTGGCACATCCTCTGGAAAGACATCCGGAAACTCGCTGACTACTGGGATCTCACTGAGCTATCGCTGATCCTTCTTCTTTGAAATGAATGCAAGAAATCCCTCACATCCCCTACGAAGCATCCTGTCCGCTTTACAAGCAGATATCACACGCCTTGGGCACTTCGTCTGGCTGCCCTCGAATCGAAATCCGCTGCCTAGATCAAAATAGATAGCCTTGCTGTAACAATTAATACAAGCATGATATCTTGCAAGCCAGTCTATACCAAGAATCACATCGAAATCCAGTATCGTGAGCAACACGAGGTCTACCGGGAGCTGATGACCAGCTATCCGCACATCACACTGAGGGTAGAAAACACTGCACTCCACCCGTTTACCAACCGGAGTGGATACTATCAATAAGTATGGGAGCGGTGTGGGTCGCTGTCGAAGCTGTACAGCAAAATGGGGTGCTACGTACGAACGCGTAGACCCGGAGTCAAACAAGGCTAACGCTTCAGCATCAAAAATTAAAATTTTACCTTCCACGACCGTAGCCTCCTCCGCGCCCTCATGCGTAGCAGCATAAGCTCGAGCTGTCTGGCGGTTCTGCTTCTGGGCTGGGCGAGCTGTTTGAGACTTGCCCTGCGCTGTAGATCCTGCATATCTCGTATGTGGGGAGGACTGAAACTTCGGGCATTGGGCCCGCTTGTGGTCCGTAGAGCCACAACCGAAACAAGCCCCACTCTTCCTCCAACATCTGTCGGTCGGATGATCTTTCCCACAATGACCACAAACTACCTGAGCACTGCTCGAACTGCCTTGCTTACCTTTGAACTTCTTCTGAAACTGACTTCTGCCACTAGAACCTGCTGCCCTCTTATACTCAGTTTGCTCCTCCTCAAATATGGCCTCTGCATCATAGGCCCTGTCGATAGCGTCATCCAAGGTAGCCGGCCACATACATGCAACCACGTGGCGTTTATGCCTCGGGTTCAGGCCGTTGATGAAGCGAGTCACCTTCTTATGCTCAGTGTTCACCATATCCTCTGCGAAGTGAGACAGCTCTGTAAACTTGTGTACATAATCTGCAACCGATGTCTGTCTCTGCTGAAGGTTGAAGAATTCCACTTCCTTGGCTCGCTGAATATGAAGAGGCATGAACTTTCGCCGAAACTGTTGCTTGAAAGTTTCCCAAACCGTGGCACTGGGCATAGTCTGGAATGAGCTCTTGACACTCCTCCACCATGTCTTGGCTACACTCCGAAGCATGGAGGCTGTGAGAACCACTTTCTATTTGTTACTGCATACAATTGTATCAAAAAGCTCCTCTGTCTATTCCAACCATTGCTCGGCCTGCAATGCATCCTCTATCCTGTGGAACTCAGTCGCCCCTCGCTTACGAAACTTATCAAAAAGAGCATTTGGATCAGTTTCTTTGGGCTGAAAGATCACTTGCTGTTCTACACGCTGAGAGGCTGACACAGTCGCCTGACTCTGCCTGTCCACCATAGATGCCATCTGAGCCTACAAGGACTGCATGGATTGCATCATCATTATCAGACGCTCTTCACTGTTCGTGGGTGGGGGTAGCGATCCATTCTCGCCGTTATGACCCTGTCGATTCTCATCTCTAGACCCTGATCCTGATGCCATGGTGTGCTATCCTGCAAAAGGAAATGAACAAAATCCAAACATAAAACGTCCCAAGTTAGTCAATCCCCAAGAATCAACATATTAGGTTGGGAGTCAAATAGTTGACATCGTCATCTCACCACGATCTTAGATGTCTACATGCTTATAACTAGCATGCTTTGATACCATACAATATGTATGTCACAACCCGAGCCCAGATATCGGGGGTTAGCGAAAAGCCAAACCTGTGACACACGTACTCCCGTGCACGTGCATCCAAATCTAGTCCAGATGCACGCACACAAGGGATCTAACACGTGCGAAACAAACGAACGCAGAAGCTGTAGATATCATAGCAAGCAACAAAGAAATAGCGAAAACCAAAACAAATGCGGAACGGAAAAGACAAAGCTAAATACAATACTCGAAAACCAGATACAAGTCTGAGTACATGACAAAATCAAGATGTACAAATATACAGAGTGACAAAGTCCGAGGTACAAAATACACAGCTCTAAAAACCAAAACCCAAAAGCTACGGAAGATATGCATGTACGCACTCGGCAGAGGTGATCAGGCCCACTCTGCCAACCCGGAGGGTGCCTCTAGGCTCTGCCCTGCAGCCTCCTCGACCGCCGGGGAGCCGGGCAAGGGATCTGTGCCTGCAACACCACAGATAACGTAGTGAATACAACGATCCAGCAAATATAAGTAACAAGGACGAAACACTCATAGTATCAAATTGAATAATGACAGAATATTAATTACAGAGTTTCATATTAGTATGCTAAGCAAATCGTGCATAGAAGTAAAGCATGATATGTGAATCAAAGCATAGAAATACTGAACTAAGTGGCTACTACGTTAACCATATTCTCCCCAATAGAGAGCAGAGCAGAGCAGATGAGAACACCACTGACCGGGCCAAGGGTACAAGTGGGTCTCGGTTTCCTGGGTTCCGGGGTCCCAAGACAAAGCGACACTGCAGTGATACAGAGATACAGAGATCTAAGCCAGAGGTAACCCCGTCGGGCATCCTAGAGCTGAGGCTGAGTAGAGACAGACTAATACCAATCAAATCAAATCCAAAAGAAGGGAGATTATCCGCTTTGGACTCACCGATGGCAAAGACCGGATCTTATCCTCACGTATTAATCTCTGGGCAGAGCCACCGGGGAATACCCAATAAATCAGAGATATACAAAGCCAGAGATATACAGAGCATAGCAGAAACACAGATCATAGCATAGATTAAGTCAAAGCACAGCATAGATCAAAGCGTAGCGCAGATCGAAGAATAAAACAGATATACAGGATGAAAGCAAAATGACCTCGTAATGCATAAACATAGATTAGCAGAACAGAGGGCAAAACTGTAAACAATATGCAATGCATCTCAGATTAATACGGAATCAAGGTTACTTACAAGCCAACCCTAAGCTAGTTGTTCACTGTCACTAACCATGCATGATGATGTAGTTTTAAGCTATTCGATGCACCGTTGCCATCCAAGTGTTGCAAAGTAATCTTCACGTGTACCGAAGTCCCTTAAACCAACACCCATGGGGAGGTGCTTAACAGTAAATCAACGCTCACATGAATAAGTCACAGCCTAACAGATTATTCATGCGGTCCAAAGAGTCCATTGGGCATGTTTACATGGGTGGTTAACCTGTATTTTAGCCCTACAAAGTCACACCATTATCCTAAGTTTTATTTCAGATTTTTCAGGTCTTACGGTTTAGCCATGGGTGACCTACGGCTTAACCGTATACACTTTACGGCCTAGCCGTAACTTGCATTACGGCTTAACCGTGGTTCCCTTCAATACACAGCTAAACTGGTCATCTTCCACCTCTGATCTGATACATTTCACGGCTGAGCTACGGTGGAGTCCACGGCTTAGTTGTAGACCAATCCACGGCTTAGTCGTAGACCAATCCACGGCTTACCCGTAGCTTCCCCGTAAGAGTACTGAAATCAAAAAGTTTCGACTAATCAAGGTGATAATTCACGGCTGGGTTACGGCTAGCTTACGGCTCAGCCGTAGAACAATTTACGGTTCAGCCGTAGCCTAGCCGTAGAACAAAATACAAAAATTCAAGTCTCTGGAATCTGAGCCGTACAAAGTTACGGCTTAGCCGTACAATACAGAATCAAATTCGGGCTGAGTACAGAAACTAAAATTTGGTACAGAAACTTAGCAAAACAAGTTCAAGAGGTTCCAAAATCACAGAATTTGGCTGTAAAACATAACAGACATGCATAGGATGTATATAAGATGAAATCAAAGCAGTCAAACAAAATACCCCTATGTGTTATACAACCCTGTACTTATACTTGCCTCAAAGCTTAGCCAAATCCACTGAGATCAAGCTCCAAAGCAACTAAAATCCCAAGCAAAACAAGGAAACAACTCATGCATGAGATGAGAACACAGCAAAAGAAATGGGAATCCAAATTGGAGAAGAAGAGATGGAGAACCCACTTACCCAAAGCAAAGACAGAGATGAGAGAGAGAAAGAACCCAACCAACTGAGAGTACAAACCCAATCGACAAGGATGCAAGTTCCCAACACCACAAGACTGAAGAAGAGGAGTGAAGAGAAGAGAAGACATGGAGTGCTCTGGAGTTGCATGCAGTCGATCAATGAAATGAACAAGACATCTGGCTGATGACTCAACATATATAGGTTTTGGAGTTTAAAACAAAGTCCGATGAATTTAGACTATTTACAATTCAAGTCATACGAGGGTCCAACTTCTCCAATTGACTCCGAATGGGTCTGAGGCAGTTACGGAAATTGACGAGCTCAACAAAATACATGTGCTGACACCAAGATGATGTAAATATGATGCACTCAAAGCAAAAACAAAATTACGAAAAAGGGCTTAGAACTACTTATCCCAGGTCAAAGGTTACTCAACTACCTATCCAAGACCCGAAACCAAGTCCGAAAGAATTAATTAACAGAAACGCACACTAATGAGCCACTAATCCGGCTCAAAGGGGATCGGAGTGTTACAGAAAGCATCCCTCCAACTTTCATGAAGATCGGACATTATTCGGGCCGCAAATAGATGAAAACATGTCACATATGTAAAAACCCCAAAATTGAACCTATTAATGACCGCAACCACGGTTACTGACACTTGTGAAGCAGTTTCCAGTAGTTTTCAGCAGTTTTCTCCATTTTATTTCGAACCCCAATCTCCTATAACTCCGTAAACCACCTCAAGAGTCTATAAAAAGCAGGTGTTAGCACTTGGGGGAGGTTCGACAAAAGTTCCAGGAAGTTCAACAAGAATCAAAGCACATTAACAAGCAAGTTCCAAGAATTCACAAGGCTTCTAAGGACTTCAAGCACTCCAAGTCTACTTCTTCTTATCCTTCTCACTAACTTAAGGTGAGAAATGATTCAGAAAAGGAGAAGAAGCATGCATATCACTTAGAGAAGATAGGTGCAAAAGCTAAAAAGCATAAAAAGGATGAAACCTAGTTCCTTTAGTTTTCTCACTTGGGAGGGTTTTGGGCCATCTTGGAAGTTGTGAACAAGCCTCTTTAGGGTTCAATGTGTTCTTTGAAAATTATAGGTTCAGAATGACACAATTTGAGGTTCATTTTCCTTGTATAAAGCACCATTTCCGGATTTGTATAAAAACAATCCGTAACAAAAAAGTGGTGATTACCAAAGGTTTTAGTCAATTTCAAGGCCAAATTAAGCACTCTTGGTGGTCATTCTACACTCCAAAAGTCAAAGAACATAAGCTCCAGCACTCTGAAGGCATCACATAAGTGAAATAGAGAAGAAACGGGACAAACAGTAGCCATTTCGACCACTGTCCGTCCATGACTGTGGGCAACGGTCACTATTTCCTTGCCTTTTTTTTTTTTGCAGTTTTTGCTCCTTTTTCATGTATTTTCTTATAATTGTCGAGTTTAGATCACATCTGAGACTAGAGGGAGGGGTCATAATTTTTCAAAACTTGCAAACTACCTGCATCCCCGTGGTCAGAAGATGAATTGTAATTATTTCCCATTTTTCTTAACGCTTGAAGTATATGAATGTTGGACTTGAATCCGTTGCATTTCACATCACATTTCGAGCACGATCAGAAGATTGGCGCCGTCTATGGGGAATATTTTTGCTTTAATTTGTGATCAAATTTGGCCAAAAGACATGAAAAATTACTAGAATCCATAAAAAGTGCTGAAATGTGCTGTTGTGAGCCAGTGACCTTAGGATGTTGCGTAAAATGGCTTGTGACCATAGGGAATATGTAAAACGGCCCGTGACTACAAAAGACTATGCAAAAAGTGCTGTGACCATAGGGGGTAATGTAAAATGGGTAGTGACCATGGGCCTGCCGTCACTGACTTGTTTTGCCTTCAACTTGACTTGTTTGACTTTTAAAGATACCCATGCAAAATCTTGATGTCTATGATGGGTTTGAGAGCATTCATAAAGGAACTTTACACCTTGAAGTGTATCCTTTTTTCACTCAAATGAACGTATTTGGTACCTCGAAGTGCATGCTCTTGCCATTTAAATGAAAGAACTTTGCACGTCGAAGTGCATCCCTTTTTTCACTTAAATGAAGGCATTCGGCACCTCGAAGTGCATACTCTTTCCACTTATATGAAAGAACCTTGCACTTTGAAGTGCATGAACCAAATTAACACCTTTTTATGCAATAGAAGAGTGTTGATTCAGTCCAAAAGGCCAACGGCATTATAGTCATGCATTGTCCAGCGTTTTGCATTGATGGATCCCGTGTGATCATTGTGGTAGTGGTGCAGGCTTGATCCGTAGGCCCTATCCCTTTGATTGAATCCAACCCTCTCTTGCTTATAAGTCTGACATAGATAGGCCTGAAATGCTGCTAAAATTCTAGTAGCCAGGTCTAGTTGGCATAGCATGCTTTTAAGTTTGACTATATAGTCTCAACATGCTGTAAAAAGTCTGACAGCTAGGACGGTCAGCATGGCACAATCAGATGGGTTTATGCCTATTTCTGACCATTCCGGTTTATCTATTAAGGAAACCATGTTGGTTCAAAAGGCATTCATAAACCATTTCAGCTAGTCCAAGAGGCAGCTATGTTGGTTGTGACACTGATATAGTCTTTTGGATTTACTACTTTGCAGAAAATATCATGGGTTCTTTGATCATTACTTTCGATGAAGCCAGAGAGAGGCTTTTCAAAATCTTCATGACCAAGAACAAACTATCTACAAGAACACCAAAAAAGGCTCAAACTGACTCTGTTACCCTTGCTTTAAGAGTCTCAGTCTTCTAGAGACTCTCCACTCCTGTAGGCTTTGTGACTTCTTCTGATTTGAAGGGGTCATCAGTGATCCCTAAGTCCATCAAGAAGACCAAGACTCTCAAACCCTGGGTCTCTAAATATGCCCAGAATCATTTTGGGGTGTTCAACAAGGTTCAGGAGGAACCTAAACACAATACAGTCAGGAGGCAGCAACCTTCATATCATCAAACCTCATTTGGGGGCAAGACAGGTTTGGTTTACGGATCACAAGCCAATAGCACTTGGTAAGCCGCGTTCAGTGGTTGCCCAAGGTTCAAAATCATCATCTACTTAGCCCAAGTAATGGGTCGTTAACAATTAAGCACCAGTGGACCTTTGGTAACTCTTAGCTCACAAGAAAGCGCAGAAGCATGTGTCCATTCCCGGATGCAGTATGTGTTCACCTTAACTATGTACCCTAAAATCTAACAAGGTTGAGAACAAACTCTTAAACTCACTTGAAGACAATACTTTCTACCCTCTTACTTAGAAAGAGGGACGAAGGTTCTGCAGGAGGCATTTACCATCCATCATTGTAGCACCAACCCCACCATCTTCACCTCAGCGTCCATCATACGCTGTTGAAGACCAAAGGAAAGCTGAGCGATTGGTCATTAACAATTTGACCGATCTTGCTCGCTTCAAGGATTCGCTCTAACAAAAGAAGGAGTAGAAAAAACAGAACAAGAGATGTGCTATTGACATCCTTTCGCTTCCTACTGCTAATTCAACGGATTGGGAACAAGTTGTTGGCACTTTTAGGCCAATGGTCGCTAGGTTCAAAGATTAAACCCAGGCAGCTAGACTGGCTAACCAAATAAAGAAGAAAGCTTTGGCTCGCTGCAGGGACCAAACCCAAATGCTGTTACAGCGTAAAATCACTAAAAAATGGGTGATTAAAAAAGATGATCCAGACTTGACCTTGTCATGCATGGTTGGACTAGGTTCAGCTTAGAGAATTACTTGGAGTATGGCTCAGACTCAATCATAAGAGTTTGACTCCAACTCCCATTTAAGCAGGATTTTTGAAGGTCATGTTGAAACAAACTCTAACAAGGATCTTATCACTATCCTAGACACAGAAGATAGTCAATCCACACCTTAGACATTAACATCTTCCTACCCCCGTAAGTACATTGTGTTTATGGCTGAAGGGAGTGGGACAAACAAGGATGGGAATGACGATGCTAGTGGAAGCAAAGATGTTGGCGAAGAAGATGTGGTAAAAATCAAGAGGATGACGTCAGTGACGTTATTAAGCAACAAGGAGCTAAAATCGACCACTTGACTACCCATTTGAAAATCTTCGCAAATCAGTTAGGTGGTCTGGTTGAAGCTCAGATCAATGCTCTATTTGTGGATAAAATAGAACAAGTAATGATTAGGAGGAATGCAATTAAAATTGTCCGGATCATGGCCCAAATCAAATCTTCAACAGACAAGGTGATAGCTACAGGTTCCTCTGGTGATCATTCGTCGATCCTGGGTCTTCACATAGATCCTGAAAAACATGTAACCTTCAAGGAAGTTGAAGAGATATTGACAAAATTAAAAGTGGAGACTAGAATGAAAAAAAGGGTATCACACCCAAGTATCCTCCCGGAATTTGATCAGTTCCATTTCCACCAAATTATAAGCTTCCAACTTTCCATCCATATCTCGGGAAGAGGTTAGCATATCAGCTTATTGTTCATTTCAAATCATTTCTAGGAAGTTTGCCATGCTTGGATGCACTAAAGATAAGGCTTTTCCTAGGCACATTGAAAGGAGTTGCTTTTGATTAATACAAACAGTTACCAGAACTCACTTCTTGACGTGGCCTATCATGGAAGAGAAGTTTTTATTCCACTTCCAAGAGGAAGATCGGACAACCACTTTTGCTATGCTTAGAGTACAAGGCAAAGAGACAATGAAATTGCATAGTCCTTTATCAATAGATGGAAAGCATGGTCCTACAGATACTTGGAACAACCATCTTAACGGGCAACCATTGAAATGTGCAAGACCAATTTGCGACCAGAGATCAAGGCCATTATATTTAGTCATAAAACTATGTCTCTGGCCAATTGGTTGAGGTAGCCATTGATGCAGAGCTGACCCTCAAGGAGATCAGTTAAAAGAAGGCAAGTTCTTGAAAAACAGAGCTGTCTTCATCTTCTACTCTGAAACTGAAAAAGAAATAGGAGGTTTTTATTGTGCAAACCTCCAAACCTCCTCAGAAGCCTCAAAATGCAAAGACTGATTAGACTAAGAAAGATGAGTATGAGAAAATGAGAAAAACTAAATATCCTTTTGATGGAGATATTGAAATGATCCTCCGTTCATTTATGGATAATAACAAGATTGAACTTCTACTAATGGAAAAACCTGAACAAGCAGGTTGTGTCAATGACCCTAACTACAATGCATACCATCGGATGGTGTTGCATCCTCTCAAAGACTATTTTATTCTGAAAGAGAAGGTCAATGAGATGTGGAAAAATGGAGTAATAACTTTTTATTAGAAGTATGATTCGACTTTGATCAACATGTTCTCCTTTGGACAATTTGCACTTGTAGCGGTATCTAGCAAAGCTAATGACGGTTGAATTCCGTGTCGTCAATGTAGCACATGACGAATAAGGCTTGATACTAGTCAAAACTTCTTCAGGAGAAGAAATGTAAGTTCACCCAGACCTAGTGATTAATGAAGGTTGGAAGAAGGTAAAAACCAAACCCACACCTATAGAAAGAAGGAATGTTAAAAGACAACTTAAGAACCTTCAAAGAGCTGCCCAGAATTGCTTTGTCAAACAAAAGAATAGGCTAAAAAGAAGAAAAAAAAGGTAGTTGAAGCTTTAGTTTCAGAAGAAATTTCCAAGACGGTCAGAGGTCATTTTACTTTCGCTAACTTCATCATTCCAATTCCAAAGGATGAGGAAGAATCACCAATATCCAGTTGCAACAGGATCTAGCAATTGATGAAGGCTGGGAGAAGGTGAAAACCAAATCCACACCTGTAGAAAGAAGGAATGTTAAAAGACAACTTAAGAACCTTCAAAGAGCTGCCCAGAACCGCGTGGTCAAATAAGATAAACAAACTAAAACGAATAAGGAAAAGGTGGTCGAAGCTCCGGTTTCAAAGGAAACTTTCAAGTTGGTTAGAGGTCATTTTACCTTGGCTGACTTCATCATTCAAACTCCAAAGGATGAGGAAGAACCACCAATATCTAGTTGCAATAGGATCTCGCAATTGATAAAGGCTGGGAGAAGGTGAAAACGAAACCCACACCTACAGAAAGAAGGAATGTTAAAAGACAACTTAAGAACCTTCAAAGAGCTGCCCAGAACCGCTTGGTCAAACAAGATAAACAAGTTAAAAAAATAAGGAAAAGGTGCTTTAGTTTCAAAAGAAACTTCCAAGCCGGTAAGAGGTCATTTAACCTTGGCTGATTTCATCATTCCGGTTCCAAAAGATGAGGAAAAACTACCAATATCCAGTTGCAACAGGATCTCATGGGATGGCACACCTCTTAATTCAAATGATGAGAAGGATTGGTTAGACTATTCTGATTTTGCAGATGATCAATGGAATGATGACTACTTCGTTGATGAATACTCTTTTAATGAGGATAAGGGTTTTGAACAAACTTTTAATCTTGAAATGGGTACTCTCAATATTAAGCATGGTTTTAATACACTGTCAGTAGCTCTTTATGATATACACAAACTGAGTGCAAGTGATTGGTCAATTGGTCTTCCTCTTTTTCCATTACCTCCAGAAGTTCATCCGGATCCTTTGCCATTAGTTGAATCTGATGAAGCGCATCAACAACAAGCATCGTCTTCTTATTCTCATGCAATAATCTTTATGCAAGATGTTTCTCCTGAACTAACTGTTGAGCTACTTCTTTGAAGTCAAATTTTGAACTTAGAATTCAGCTTATTGTTCCTAAAGCAAATAGTGAACTTGAGTCACAAGAAGAGCATAATGAACTCAACATTAGCAATCTAGCTGTATCTTAGGAAGTCTTCCAAGTTTAGGATAACCTCTTCGACTCAGAAGAAGAGATGCTATTGGCTCTTGCTTGGTAGTTATTTGCAATTCTGCTGATGAACCTCAAACATCTCAAGCCGGCTTTTACAATGTAGATCAGGAAGATGATCGCACTCAAAACGTGATGTGAAATGCAACGGATTCGAGTCCAACATTCACACTTCAAGTGTTAAGAAGAATGGGAAATAATTACAGTTCATCATTAATTTCCCTTTTTTTTACATGGGTTCAAATGCTTTGACCGCGGAGATGCAGGTTGTTTGCGAGTTTTGAAAAATTACAACCCCTCCCTCTAGTCTCATATGTGATCCAAACTTGGAAACTACATGAAAATACATGAAAAAAGGGATTGTGAAAAAAGGAAGTCAGAGAAGTGGTGACTGTGGTCAACGGTCACTGACAGATAGTGGCTGAAATGGCCACTGTTTGTCCCATTTCTTCTCTGTTTCGCGTTTGTGACACCTTTAAAGTGCTGCAGCTTGTTTTCTTCGACTTTTGGAGTATTGAATAACCACCAATAGTGCTTAATTTGGCCGTGGAATTGATTAAAACCTTCGGTAATCACCACTTTTTGGTTACAGACTGTTTTTGCACAAATCCGAAGAGGGTGCTTTATACAAGCAAAATAAAGCCAAAGTTGTGTCATCCTGAGCCTATGATTTTCAAGGGACATAATGAAGCCTAAAGAGGCTTGTTCATAACTTGAAATGGCCCAAAACCCTCCCAAGTGAGAAAACCAAAGGAAATAGGTTTCATCTTTTTATGATTAATGGCCCTTGTATCCACCTTCTCTAAGTGATATGCATGCTTTTTTCTTTCTTTGAATTATTTCTCACTCTAAGTTAGTGAGAAGGAGAATAAGAAGTAGAATTGTAGTGCTTGATATGCTTGAGAATCTTAGTTAATTCCCTTGGAACTTGTTTGAATTGCCTTGAATCCTCTGAACTTGTTGGAACTAGTGTGGAACTTGTGTGGAACCTTCTTCCATATGCCACACATTCCTTTTATAGACTCTAGAGGTGGTTTAGGGAGATATGGAAGGTTGGAGTTCAAAATGAAGTGCAGAAAGCGGCTGAAAACCGTCGGAAACCGCTTCACAGTTATTAGTGACCGTGGTCACGGTCTTTGACAATACAATTTTAGGTTTTTTGCATATGTGACCCGTTTTCGCTTGTTTGGACTTGAATGATGTCCGATATTCACAAAACTTGGAGTGAAACTTTTTAACACTATTTTGAGTGTGTTATATAAACTTTTAGCCCATTTTGATCTTCTGAAGTTGGTTAGCCTTGCCATTGACTTTTTATGAAAATGGGCTCTTATTTCAGCTGTTTGAGGCCCAAATGACCTCGAATTGATTTGAGACTTGGAGGGACTGATGTCAGGGGCATCTTGAAGTATCTAACTAAATTTCATGTGGATTGGATTTTGTGGAAGTAGGATTTCGAACAGTGACACATTTATTGCATGTTCTAAGTCAATATTCTCTTGTGTTGTAGGCAGTTAGCTTATTTTGTACCCGAATGATATTCAATTGATTTGAAACTTTGGAAAATTGACTTTGAACACATTTGAGTCTTTAATCTGAAATTTATTTGGTATGGTGCCACGAAGCAGGATTTTTTAATTAGTGACCCCCATGACTTGGAGGTCACGAACTCCTATCTAACATGTAGTTGAAATAGGGTTTAACGAAGTCCTCTTGGCTTAAAAATTTCAGAAGAATTTAGAAGAATAACTTAAGCCTTGTATCCAAATTTCATCAACTTTGGTTACATGAAAATAGGACTTTGACATTTCTGTTGACATTGGGTCAAATGCGATCCAATTAGCCTGAAATTTTACAGAACCTCTCCTAAGTATAATTTGAGCTTCCTCAAGAAGTTTCAACTGATTCTGATATGTAAAAATGTCTGTTGTCACAGTGACCCTAAGGAGTTGAAAGATAGTCACTAAAGCTTAAATTTGAATTGAAATGAAGTCCAAATGCTTTGAAATTTTGAAGCATCATTCCTAAGCATATTTCAAAGTTGTCATGTAATTTTCAACCACTTTGGTAACTCAAAAGCCTGAATGTGCTCAATGACCCCTAGACTTTGAGCCAATGGGCCTTGAATTTTGAATTTTGGTGAGTCAAGTGACCAAATAGAATCCACTAACTCTAAAATTTGAACTGTTGAACCCTAAGCTCATTTGAAGTCTTTTGAGTGGATTGCATTACCACTAAATATCTAGATGCAGTACTTGACATGGCATTTCACAATTCTAGGATTCATGTGCCCTTGGTCTTGAACTTGCTTGTAATGTCTTCACCATCGTAACATTTGTAATTTTTTTTTGTGGGTCTACAGAAGCAGGCTTGGAAGAAGTCTGCCACCTTTTTGTTAAACCCGAAGAATTCAAAGCAATCAAAAGAGATCTTTATTCAGAAGTTGATCGAAACAACATAGTCAACGATGGCACTCGTTCCGGTCGCAACTATAGAGTCAACTATGATAGACCTTCTTCTTCTTCTTATGTAAACCCTTTAGGGAATAATTCAAATGTAAATATAACTTCTTCAGATATAAATGCTAATGTAAGGCCACCAGAGCCATTCATGTATGATGTTGTTGAACAACTTAACCACATACCTGCACGACTTCATATTTTTTTATCTTTTATAGATGTTTGAGGAGACTCATAATAACTTCATACGAGCTCTACAGGCTTTGAATGCAAACAATCAAACTTCCATTCACAATAATTCCAAGGCCACCATTTCCTCCGCTAAAGATGATATACTCTTAGGCGATATGACATGAAGCACACAAGGCTGCTTTATTTCATAGCCTACATCAAAGACACACCCGTTTAAAGGGTTTAAGTTGATCCAGGATCAGCTCTGAACCTCATTATAATTTCAGCTCTTAAGGAACTTGGTATCTCGGTGAGCAAGCTATCTGCTACAAAAACTTTAATCCAAGGCTATGATGGAGAAGTCCAGGATCTGATTGGCAAGATTCGGATTTGGTTCCTCTGGGTGATCAAACTTCAGAAGCCACTTTGCACGTGATAAAGATGCGTGCTTGCGACAACACCCTCTTAGGAAGAAGATGGCTTAATAATTACTTCATAGTACCTTTTACTCTTCATCAATGCCTAAAATATATTGATGATGAGGGTAAGGTGCATCCAGTCTTTGTAGATGAAAATCCATTGAAAGGCAAGGAGGTCTACTTCACCGATACAGCCATGTATCAGGAAAGACCTGCAAAGTCTAAACCAGATACAAACAGCTCCCCCTAGATGATAATCCTGCAGAACCCTACACCATCTCAATAAAAAAGAAAATCTATTTGGGGTTTGGCAAAAGATCTAATCCCTTTAAGAAGTTGTAGTCTGCAATGAAACCATTAGTTAGATTTGTGGATACTAAAGCTCTTTTGGTGATTAGGGTTAAATCTTAAATTAAACAATTAGATCAACCTTTGGTCATTTCTACAAAACTGCCAAGAACAAAGCAAATAGGCATTGTTATTTAAACAAGTAAGACATGTAGTCCGACCATGCATATAACGCCTGCTCAAAATGGCGAACCACTTATTGTAAGACACCGAAGGCGCTCATACTCAGCAAATGTTATTTCCTTGGTTGGTAACTCAGATTCTAACCAAGAAAGCAATGATATATCTCCTCCTGTTAGGAGAATGTCACCAATAAGGACTGATTCTCCTGTTACTTTTAGTCAACTCGTGCTAACATCACAATGTAGAGGTGAGTTGTCTTGCAGATACATCGATAGATGGCTTCGTTTGACTGAAAGATGTAGTAATCCCCCATGCTACTCAGCATGGATTTATCTGTGCTAAGTAGGCTTTCGACTAGCCCTTTGCAGCTTGACAATGGCAATTGAGTTTCAAACCTTCGATGAGACGTCTCCAATTGTTTCATCTCTCGAAGTAGCACACTATCGTCTATGCCGAAGGTCTAGACAGACACTCCCAGTGTATGTTATCTCAATGGTCAGAGATTCAGATTTTGAGGATGCTAAAAAGATGGACACCTCTGTGTACTCTATCGCAGATTGGGATTCTCAACTTTTGTCGTGGCCCACTTCATCCCAAATTTATAATTTTGGAGGTTCTTGCTTCTTCATGCTGCCATCCAAGCAACATAACCACTCGATAGTTTTCCATCGAGCCGAAGATGCTTTTGCTTCATATCCTATCGACAAGATCACCAATGAAAAAAAGGAGCAGAATTGAATAGCCACGGCATATCCTATCAACAAATCCTTTTGATGTCCTTTTTTCATTTCTCAAGAAATGAAAAAAGATCTAAAAAAGGAAGCAGAATTTAATAGCTACAACATTGCATAGGATACGTTCCTTACAATAGCATTCCTAAGTTAAATCAAAATTTCAGAGCAAGATCTGTGGTCTTCACCGAAGGGTATGACTTTGATGACTCTCAAAAGACTGTTGTCTTCCAAGATCCTACTAATTGGGCTACTTTTTAGCATCTCAAGGGGGTAAGTGATGATGATGACACCATGTCACAAATCACTGAATATTGGCCACCTAAACTAAATGAAGAAATAAATCTATGTCAACACACTCGTTGGGAATGTCTAGCCCTTGATGTAAAAGCTAAATAGCCTAAAAAACCAAATTCATGAAAAGGGATCAGGCCTTTGCTTAAACCCCCAAATGAGACCCTAGAAGGTTTTGTGGAATTGGAAGCTTTTGAAAATGCTGTGAAAGAACCTCCTCCTAAACCTCCAATTGAGGACCAAGTACAAGAAATAAACTTGGGAACCCCAGAAAATCCTTATCCTATGTTTGTAAGCTCTTAAATCAAAGGAAAAGTACTTGATGTGTATGTGAGTTTTTTATGAGAGTTCATAGATTGCTTTGCATGGACCAATGCAGAAATGCCAGGTTTAGATTCAGAAGTTTCCATGCACAAATTGAATACAATAGGCAATACTAAAACCTTAAAGTAAGATAACAAAAGGACAAAACCAAAAATCATGGATAAAATAAAAAAAGAAGTCTAGAAATTCAGAGATGTTCACTTCATTTGTGAAGAGCAACACCCTAATTGGCTGGCTAACATAGTGCCAGCCACAAAAAAGAATGGGCAAATCAGAGTCTACATCTACTTCAGAGATATGAACAGAGCCTGTCCTAAAGATGATTTCCCATTACCCATACCAGAAATCATGATTGACAATACTTTTGGATTTGAAAGGATGTCGTTCATAGATGGATTTTCAGGATACAATCAAATCAAGATTACAAGGAGGACGAGAAGCACACTTTCTTTAGAACCTGTCACACCCCGATCCTGAGAATTGGGGATTAGAGTGGGCCCCCAGGTTTGGATACGTAATCCCTTAGTAATTCATTCCATGCGAAGACATGAACGAATCACTACAAAGGCAATTCCACAGGAATGTGTGAGAAATGTCCAACAACATGTAGATTAAATTTCAAACATAAAGTGGGAAACCGTGAAATACACTTGTAATAATCATAAGCCATACATAGAAGGAATATTATATCATCATAAATTAAACTTTAAGTTTTTTTCTCATCCATTCCCAACACACACAATCCACCATCACTTAAACATGTTTCGTTAAACAATGTCCATCAAACAAGTCCCAACAAAATAGAGAAGCATGTTAAACACTAGTCCAAACATCACTAACTAAGTCCAAACATCACTAACTTATTAATCCAACAAAAACCCTTTTTGATGCTCTTCCTAAGATGAATAGTAAAAGACGTCGTCTTCTTTCCACTCTTCTATACCCCTAGGTACCGTTGGGGTATCCTCCGGGGATGCGTCAACAGTCATGTTGGGATTTGGTTCTGTACCTATAACACTAAGGGTAACACAGTTAACATGACATTTAAGGAAATATAGAGATATATAAGACCATTTTAATGTATCAAATGAATTAAGGAATATATATATTGATTAAAAGAAAATAATAATCGTAAGCTAGGCATGTGGTGCATGAATTGTCACAACCCGAGCCCAGGGTTCGGGGGTTAGCAAAAGCCAAACCTAATGACAAACGTACTCCCGTGCATGCACACGTAGACCGAGTCTAAATGCACACGCACAAGGGAACATTCACACGTGCCAAGCAAGTACGCGGAAGCTATAAATATCAGAAACATAAACTAACAGTGCAGGAAGAGGATACAAAGGACGAGCTGACATAATTACATAGGAAAGTCTTACAAAAAGAACAAAAACAACATATACAGTCATGACATATATATAAGTGAACAAATTCACAAAACAAGACTCCAATGATGCATGTATGCCAAGAACGCTCTCCCGGAGTGATCACATCCACTCCTCTAGGCCTGA
This sequence comes from Sextonia rubra, assembly GCA_037013555.1. NCBI lineage: Eukaryota > Viridiplantae > Streptophyta > Magnoliopsida > Laurales > Lauraceae > Sextonia > Sextonia rubra. The sequence continues at coordinate 12,764,579 of JASUAD010000023.1, forward strand.
TGGGGCCTCGGGGGTCTCATCTGGAGTCTGGCCGACCGGCGAGGGTTCGGCAGGGGTATCTGGGCCTGCAACACCAAAAACAACCGTAAATACGAAGATTCAGCAAAGTATAAACCATAGCAAGTTAACACACGCTGTGTCTAACAGAATAAGAACATCATGTGATTAAAGAAGGCATTTTCGTATATTAGGCTGTCATGCAAGAAAGAAATATGCGAAGTGAATCAATGAATACATGCTGTGTACATAACTAGTGGCTACTACATTACCATATGCTCCCAAAAGAGGGATCTTATAACATGCAAAGAACACCATTGTCCGGGCCAGGGTACAATGGGTCTCGGTTTCCTGGGGTCCGGTTCCCCAAGACATATCCATACTGCAGCAGGCCATATAAACTATACCAAATTCACCCCGTCGGGATCCTAAGGCTGAGGCTAAGTAGTGCCTGACCATACAGAATCAATCATGAAAACCCTGAGTAAATCGTGACAACATATCATACGTGCATATCTGTGAGTGAACATATCATACGTGCATACTCAAGGCAAATAACCACAATGTGAAAGTAAAGTAACGGAATACTAGTAATCATGTCAGAGCGTAGAGGTCAATACTCGAATGCAATATGTTATGCAACAAATCATGCGAAATCGAATCATCTTAAGTTACAAACCAATTCTAATCTAATTATCCGGTGTTTCTAACCGTGCATGATGATGTAGTTTTAAGTTCTTCGACGCACCGTTGTCTAGTGTTGCATTGAATCGAGCGGTGCACGAAGTCCCTTAAACCAACACCCATGGGGAGGTGCTTAACATCCGGATAACGAACCTGAATGATTCGCAGCCCTCGAGATCATTCACGCGTTGTATCACATTCCGTTGGGCAAGTCTAGGTGTCCTACATTCTATCATGAAGGCCATATCGGTCTTTCCATTACACCTATCCTTGTTTTTCTTTCATTAGTTTAGTGTGGATACGGCTTAGCCGTGTGTGTGCTACGGCTTAGCCGTGTGTGGTCTACGGCTTAGCCGTAGCTGGGCCGTAGAAGGTCTGTCAGTTGCTAACTCTCAGTTATTCCAGAAAATGCACCCTGTATTGATCTACGGCTGGGCCACGGCTGAACTTCGGCTTAGCCGTAGGGCAATCCACGGCTTAGCCGTGCCCTAGCCGTAGAGGAAAACTGGGTTTTTCTCCTCTCTGGACTTTGAGCTGTAAGTGGCATACGGCTTAGCCGTACCTGCACGAATTCAAATTCCTGAAACACATACAGAATGTCTGGGAAGCATCAGAATTGCAATTTATCAATGGAAATAGACAAGTACTGACTCAATGAGTATCAAATGGGCTGTAAACACATGTTTCCATATCAAATTCAAGTAAATTAACCAAAATCAAAAGCATACCAACAAGGGTTCTCAAAGTTATGGCTATACTTGCCTTAAATTGGAATTCAATGACACACTTGTTGTCCTCAAGCCTAAACACAACCTAACACAAATCAAAACCACATGCATGCATGAGGGATGGAAAGAAATCCACAACACAGACCCACCATGCAACGATGGAAACAAGAAGGAGAAGAACTATAGGAAAGAGATGAGAGAATAGAAGAATGTCCCACTCACCTCACATGCAAAGGAACCAACCTCCTCTTAATCGATGGAGGAGAGAATCCGGAGGAGAGAATTCAAGAGAAGGAGAGAATCCACGTACACAGTGCAGGAAATGGGAGAGATGACGTGTGTTGATCGATGGATGAGTGTATATATAAGTTAATGGGTATTCGAATTGCAAGAAGGTCCAAGTTAGAAGTGAAATTTCAGTTTGAGTCAAATCCGGGTCCAATCGAATCACACGATATCGGTTACAAACGACGTAGTTACGAAAGTTAACGAGCTCAACGAAAGACACGTGTTGACATCAAGATGATGCAAAAATGATCATGTCTTAGAAAAGCTAAAATTACGAAAAAGGGCTTGGTCTACTTAATCCAGGTCAAACTCAACCCAACTACCTATCCATGACCCGTAACGAAAATCAAAATACAAACAAAACACGATTAGCAACGAAAACAAGATTAACTAGCCGCTAAACGAGGTCAAGCTAGGTCGGAGTGTTACATCCTCCCCTACTTGAGAATCAATCCGTCCTCGGAATGCACACTAACTCACTCATACCTGGGAAAACAAATCGGGGTACTGTCGTGCCATCTGCTCTTCTAACTCCCAAGTAGCCTCATCGGGACTGTGATGCTCCCAAAGCACTTTGACCCATCGAATTGTCCTGGTGCGGAGTATCTGCTCTCGGTTCCCACGATACGGAGCGGTAGCTCAACGTATGCAGCACTCGGCTGAATCTGAACCTCGTCGTAACGAATGACATGGGAGGGATCATGAACATATTTCCGAAGCATTGAAACATGGAAAACGTTGTGCACTCCTGAAAACATCTCGGGAAGCTCTAATCGATAGGCGAAATCACCAATCCGACTCTTGATCTCGAACGGTCCGACATAGTGTGGAGCTAACTTGCCTTTCTGGCCGAAACGGATCGTACCCTTCATCGGTGAGACCTTCAGAAAAACCCACTCACCAACTTGAAACTCTAATGGTCGTCTGCGGGTGTCTGCATAACTCTTCTGCCTCGACCGAGCAACTTTCAAGTTCTCAATTGCTTTCTGTACCTTCTCCGTAGTCTCGGCAATGATCGTCGGTCCGTGAAAACTTCGAGTTCCAACTTCTTCCCAACATACCGGACTTCTACACTTCTTCCCGTACAATGCTTCATATGGCGCCATCTCAATGCTCTCGTGAAAGCTATTGTTGTAAGCAAACTCGCACAACGATAGATGAAGATCCCATTCTTTCTCGTAGCTCAACACGCTGGCTCGCAACATGTCCTCCAAAGTCTGAATCGTTCGCTCTGATTGTCCATCCGTCTGTGGGTGGTATGCCGTGCTGAAACTCAACTTCGTACCCAAAGCCTCTTGGAAAGCTCTCCAGAAAGAGGAAACAAAACGGCTGTCACGATCGGATACAATCGACACGGGGGTACCATGGAGCCTGACGATCTCATCCACGAACTTCCTTGCCATCTCTGAAAATGTCATACCCTTCCGAAAATGAATGAAATGGGCTGACTTCGTCAATCGATCTACAATCACCCAAATGGCGTTGTTCTTCCTGCTCGTCGGCGGTAATCCGGAAACGAAGTCCATGGTGATGTTTTCCCACTTCCACTGCGGTATATGCAAAGGATGCAACGAGCTTGGTGATCTCTGATGATCTGCCTTCACCTTCTGGCATGTCAAATAACGAGCAACAAATCCTGCGACTTCTCTCTTCATGTTGTTCCACCAAAAGCGATCTTTGAGATTCCGGAACATCTTGGTGTTGCCTGGGTGCATCGCGTATCGAGCGTAATGCGCTTCGTTCATCAGTTTCTCCTTGAAATCATCAACTGCTGGCATGCACAACCTACTCCGAAAATAGAGTACACCATCCTCGAGCCTGAAATCGGGTCTGTCTCCAATGTGGTCTCGAATGCGCTTCAAGGTTAGATCTTCAAACTGCCTGTCTTTTATCTGCTGGATCATCTTAGGCTGAAACACTAGCGTACTAGCCAAAGTCACGCACTCATCCACTAGTTTAACTTCCACAGGGAGACCATAGAACTCTAAGAGGAAACTGCTCAATAGCTGCACTGACTCTGCTTTTCTACTGAGTGCATTTGCCACCACATTCCCCTTGCCTGGCTGATATTTGATCGGGAAGTCATAATCCTTAATAAACTCAAGCCATCTCCGCTGTCTCATGTTCAGCTCCTGTTGTGTGAATAAGTACTGCAAACTGTGGTGGTCAGAACGAACCTCAAACTGCACACCGTACAGATAGTGTCTCCACAACTTCAATGCAAACACGATGGCTGCCAATTCCAAATCATGGGTGGCGTAATTCTTCTCATGTTCTCGCAACTGTCTCGATCCATATGCAATAACCTTCCCGTGCTGCATCAACACACAGCCTAGACCAACTCGAGAAGCATCTGAATAAACCACGAATCCTTCACTACCATCTGGCAAGGCTAACACTGGGACCGTAGTCAACTTCTCTTTCAAAGTCCGAAAACGGGCTTCACACTCCTCAGTCCAATCAAATGGTACATTCTTCCTGGTCAACTTCGTCAAACGAGAAGAGATCTTAGCAAAGTCCTGGACAAATCGACGATAGTAACCTGCTAGACCAAGGAAACTGCGAACCTCTGTCACTGTCTTGGGGCTAGGCCAATTCACTACTGCCTCCACTTTAGATGGATCAACTGCCAATCCCTCTCGTGAAATGATATAACCTAAAAATGCCACCTGCTCAAGCCAAAAATCACACTTCGACAATTTAGCAAACAATCGATGTTCTCTCAACAACGACAAGGCTTTTCTCAAATGCTCCCTATGCTCCTCTGCTGACTTAGAATAGATCAGTATATCATCAATAAAGACAACTATGAATTGGTCCAAGAAAGGAGCAAAGATCTGATTCATCAATGCCATAAACGCTGCAGGGGCGTTGGTTAGTCCAAAAGGCATCACGAGGAATTCATAATGACCATAACGAGTCCTGAAGGCAGTCTTAGGAATATCATCTTCTTTGACCCTCAACTGGTGATATCCCGACCTCAAATCAATCTTCGAAAAATATGCTGCACCTTGAAGTTGGTCAAACAACTCATCAATCCTGGGTAGGGGGTACTTGTTCTTAATAGTCACTTTGTTCAGCTGGCGGTAGTCTATGCACATTCGAAAAGTACCATCCTTCTTCTTGACAAACAAGACTGGTGCTCCCCAAGGTGAAACGCTCGGGCGAATGAAACCCTTATCCAAAAGCTCCTGTAATTGCTTTTTCAACTCTGACAACTCAGCTGGGGCCATACGATACGGAGCCTTGCTGATCGGTGCCGTGCCGGGAACAAGCTCAATGGCGAACTCCACATCTCGAACCGGGGGTAAGTCTGGTACATCGTCTGGGAAGATATCAGGAAAGTCACAGACCACCTGGATCTCACCTAGCTGCTTCGTCTCCTTCTTCGCTGAGATAAAGGCAATGAAGCTTTCACACCCTCGGTGGATCAAGCGATCTGCCTTACACGCCGAGATCACACGCCTGGGGCATCTCTGCTGACTGCCCTCGAAACGGAAGCCCTTGCCTAAATCGAAGAAGATCGTCCTGTTGTAACAGTTAACACAGGCACGATATCTAGCGAGCCAATCCATACCAAGGATCACGTCGAAGTCCAGCATCGACAACAGGATCAAATCAACAGGTAACTGATGACCTGCAATCTGCACGTCGCAATGGGGGTAGTACACACTACACTCCACTCGCTTGCCAACTAGGGTGGATACAACCAGCACATATGGCAACGGCTTAGACTGCTGAGGTAACCGCTCGGCAAAATGAGGTGCTACATAAGACCGTGTAGACCCCGAATCGAACAATGATAAAGCCTCGACGCACGAAATCAAAACAGTACCTTCAACCACCTGTGGATCCTCGGCACTCTCATGGGTAGCAGCGTTAGCACGGGCTGTCCAGCGATGCTGTCTCGAGCTTGGACGAGCTGACTGTGACTTGCTCGGAGCTGTAGTTGCACTGGGTCTGTTAGGAACTGCGCCAGAGGTAGGACCAGAGGTTGGGGGCTGGGAGGCTCTATGTCGAGGACAATTGGCGATCATATGCTCCCTCGAACCGCAGATAAAACAAGCACCTGCCTTCCTCCAACATGCGTCAGTCGCGTGGTTCTTGCCACAATGCCCACAAGTCACTCCAGTAGGACTAGAAGTACTCTGCTGGCCTTTGGTCTTCTTCTGTACTTGTCCTCGTGCACTGAAGGGCGGCTGTCGCTTGGGCTCAACAGCTTTCGCAGCTTGGTGGATGGCCTCAGCAGAATAGGCCCTGTCCACTGCATCATCAAACGTAGCCGGACGCTGAAATGCAGTCACGTGGTGCATGTACCGGGGATGCAGACCTTCAACAAACCGATTCACCTTCCTCTCTTCAGTGCTGATCATATCCGGAGCAAAGTGCGACAACTGCATAAACTTGTTCACATATTCTGCTACTGTCATTTGCTGCTGACGGAGAGCTAAGAACTCAACCTCCTTGGCTCGAAACACATGAGCCGGGATGAACTTCCTCCTGAACTGTTGCCTGAACATCTCCCACACCGTCGCACTAGGAATATCTCTGTATGAGTCTTTCACGCTTTTCCACCAAGTTTTTGCGACATCTCTAAACATAGAAGTTGCTAGTCCGACCTTCTGCCGGTTCGTACACACGACGGTCTCAAAAACATCCTCCGTCTGCTCCAGCCACTGTTCTGCCTTCAATGGCTCTTCCGTCCCAAAGAACTCAATGGCTCCTCGCTTGCGAAATTTACCGTAGAGGGCATTTGGGTCACTCTCTCGAGGCTGTAAGACCACCTGCTGGTCTATATGTGACTGAACTGGGGCTTGGCTTTGTCGGTCTAACATGGTTGTCACTTGGGCTTGCAAGTTCTGCATTGATTGCGATTGTGCTTCTAGGGACTGAAATAACATGAGGATGCGTTCATCTGTATTTTGTGTCTGTGGTGATGGTGCGGATCCGCTTTCATTATTTCCGGCGTTCTGCTGAGAACCGGAACCTGATGCCATCCTGAAAAATGGAAAAATTCAGACACAAACACAAAACAATAGCGCCCACAAGCCCCAAAACCTAGAAAGATCACAAAACAATAATCGTATCCTCACCACGATCCTACATGCCTACATGCTTATCATCTAGAACAAGGAATGAATAAGGAATGAATAAGGAATGCTCTGATACCATACAATACGTATGTCACAACCCGAGCCCAGGGTTCGGGGGTTAGCAAAAGCCAAACCTAATGACAAACGTACTCCCGTGCATGCACACGTAGACCGAGTCTAAATGCACACGCACAAGGGAACATTCACACGTGCCAAGCAAGTACGCGGAAGCTATAAATATCAGAAACATAAACTAACAATGCAGGAAGATGATACAAAGGACGAGCTGACATAATTACATAGGAAAGTCTTACAAAAAGAACAAAAACAACATATACAGTCATGACATATATATAAGTGAACAAATTCTCAAAACAAGACTCTAATGATGCATGTATGCCAAGAACGCTCTCCCGGAGTGATCACATCCACTCCTATAGGCCTGATGGGGCCCCGGGGGTCTCATCTGGAGTCTGGCCGACCGGCGAGGGTTCAGCAGGGGTATCTGGGCCTGCAACACCAAAAACAACCGTGAATACGAAGATTCAGCAAAGTATAAACCATAGCAAGTTAACACACGCTGTGTCTAACAGAATAAGAACATCATGTGATTAAAGAAGGCATTTTCGTATATTAGGCTGTCATGCAAGAAAGAAATATGCGAAGTGAATCAATGAATACATGCTGTGTACATAACTAGTGGCTACTACATTACCATATCCTCCCAAAAGAGGGATCTTATAACATGCAAAGAACACCATTGTCCGGGCCAGGGTACAATGGGTCTCGGTTTCCTGGGGTCCGGTTCCCCAAGACATATCCATACTGCAGCAGGCCATATAAACTATACCAAATTCACCCCGTCGGGATCCTAAGGCTGAGGCTAAGTAGTGCCTGACCATACAGAATCAATCATGAAAACCCTGAGTAAATCGTGACAACACATCATACGTGCATATCTGTGAGTGAACATATCATACGTGCATACTCAAGGCAAATAACCACAATGTGAAAGTAAAGTAACGGAATACGAGTAATCATGTCAGAGCGTAAAGGTCAATACTCGAATGCAATATGTTATGCAACAAATCATGCGAAATCGAATCATCTTAAGTTACAAACCAATTCTAATCTAATTATCCGGTGTTTCTAACCGTGCATGATGATGTAGTTTTAAGTTCTTCGATGCACCGTTGTCTAGTGTTGCATTGAATCGGGCGGTGCACGAAGTCCCTTAAACCAACACCCATGGGGAGGTGCTTAACATCCGGATAACGAACCTGAATGATTCGCAGCCCTCGAGATCATTCACGCGTTGTATCACATTCCGTTGGGCAGGTCTAGGTGTCCTACATTCTATCATGAAGGCCATATCGGTCTTTCCATTACACCTATCCTTGTTTTTTTTTCATTAGTCTAGTGTGGATACGGCTTAGCCGTGTGTGTGCTACGGCTTAGCCGTGTGGTCTACGGCTTAGCCGTGGCTGGGCCGTAGAAGGTCTGTCAGTTGCTGAGTCTCAGTTATTCCAGAAAATGCACCCTGTATTGATCTACGGCTGGGCCACGGCTGAGCTTCGGCTTAGCCGTAGGGCAATCCACGGCTTAGCCGTGCCCTAGCCGTAGAGGAAAACTGGGTTTTTCTCCTCTCTGGACTTTGAGCCGTAAGTGGCATACGGCTTAGCCGTACCTGCACGAATTCAAATTCCTGAAACACATACAGAATGTCTGGGAAGCATCAGAATTGCAATTTATCAATGGAAATAGACAAGTACTGACTCAATGAGTATCAAATGGGCTGTAAACACATGTTTCCATATCAAATTCAAGTAAATTAACCAAAATCAAAAGCATACCAACATGGGTTCTCAAAGTTATGGCTATACTTGCCTTAAATTGGAATTCAATGACACACTTGTTGTCCTCAAGCCCAAACACAACCTAACACAAATCAAAACCACATGCATGCATGAGGGATGGAAAGAAATCCACAACACAGACCCACCATGCAACGATGGAAACAAGAAGGAGAAGAACTATAGGAAAGAGATGAGAGAATAGAAGAATGTCCCACTCACCTCACATGCAAAGGAACCAACCTCCTCTTGATCGATGGAGGAGAGAATCCGGAGGAGAGAATTCAAGAGAAGGAGAGAATCCACGTACACAGTGCAGGAAATGGGAGAGATGACGTGTGTTGATCGATGGATGAGTGTATATATAAGTTAATGGGTATTCGAATTGCACGAAGATGTTTCGGAATCTCAAAGATCGCTTCTGGTGGAACAACATGAAGAGAGAAGTAGCAGGATTTGTTGCTCGCTGTTTGACATGCCAGAAGGTGAAGGCAGATCATCAGAGACCGCCAGGCTCGTTGCATCCTTTGCATATACCGCAGTGGAAGTGGGAACACATCACCATGGACTTCGTTTCCGGTTTGCCGCCGACTAGCAGGAAGAATAACGCCATTTGGGTGATTGTAGATCGATTGACGAAGTCAGCCCATTTCATTCCTTTCCGGAAGGGTATGACGTTTTCAGAGATGGCTAGGAAGTTCGTGGATGAGATCGTCAGGCTCCATGGTACCCCCGTGTCGATTGTATCCGATCGGGACAGCCGTTTTGTTTCCTCTTTCTGGAGAGCATTCCAAGAGGCTTTGGGTACGAAGTTGAATTTCAGCACGGCATACCACCCTCAGACGGATGGACAATCAGAGCGGACGATTCAGACTTTGGAGGATATGTTGCGAGCCAGCGTGTTGAGCTATGAGAAAGAATGGGATCTTCATCTATCGTTGTGCGAGTTCGCCTACAACAACAGTTTCCACGAGAGCATTGGGATGGCACCATACGAAGCATTGTACGGGAAGAAGTGCAGGAGCCCGGTATGTTGGGAAGAAGTTGGAACCCGCAGTTTTCACGGACCGACGATCATTGCCGAGACTACGGAGAAGGTACAGAAAGCAATTGAGAACTTGAAAGTTGCTCGGTCGAGACAGAAGAGTTATGCAGACACCCGCAGACGACCCTTAGAGTTTCAGGTTGGCGAGTGGGTTTTCCTGAAGGTCTCACCGATGAAGGGTACGATCCGTTTCGGCCAGAAAGGCAAGCTAGCTCCACGCTATGTCGGACCGTTCGAGATCAAGAGTCGGATTGGTGATTTAGCCTACCGGTTAGAGCTTCCCGAGATGTTTTCAGGAGTGCACAACGTTTTCCACGTTTCGATGCTTCGGAAATATGTTCATGATCCCTCCCATGTCATTCGCTACGATGAGATTCAGATCCAGCCGAGTGCTGCCTACGTTGAGCGACCGCTCCGTATCGTGGGGACCCGAGAGCAGATACTCCGCACCAGGACAATTCGATGGGTCAAAGTGCTTTGGGAGCATCACAGTCCCGATGAGGCTACTTGGGAGTTAGAAGAGCAGATGGCACGTCAGTATCCCGATTTGTTTTCCCAGGTATGAGTGAGTTCGTGTGCATTCCGAGGACGGAATGATTCTCAAGTAGGGGAGGATGTAACACTCCGACCCAGCTTGACTTCGTTTAGCGGTTAGTTAATCTTGTTTTCGTTGCTAATCGTGTTTTGTTTGTGTTTTGATTTTCGTTACGGGTCATGGATAGGTAGTTGGGTTGAGTTTGACCTGGATTAAGTAGACCAAGCCCTTTTTCGTAAATTTTAGCTTTTCTTAGACATGGTCAGTTTTGCATCATCTTGGTGTCAACACGTGTCTTTCGCTGAGCTCGTTAACTTTCGTAACTACGTCATTTGCAACCGAGGTCGTGTGATTCGAGTGGACCTTGATTTGACTCAAACTGAAATTAGCATTCTAGCTTGGACTTCTTTGTAATATGGACTATACCTTGAGCTCATATAAATCCATTCCATCGACACCAACTTAAATTCCTTCTCTCGTTTTCTCTCATTTCTTGCACCGCACGTGGATTTCTCTCTCTCCCCTCTTCACTTGCATTCTCTTCTCCAATCTCCATCGATCAAGTTCAAATTAAGAAATTTGGGTCCTTTGCATGTGAGGTAAGTGGATTCCTTCCATTTCTTCTCCCTCTTGTTTCCATTGTTGCATGGTGTGGTTGTGATCCCAATTCTCATGCATGCATGTGGTTTTGTTGTATTAGGTTGTGTTTGGATCCAAGGGCTACCATTGTGCAATTGATTTCAAATTTGAGGCAAGTATAACCATAGTTGTGAGAACCCATGTTGATATGCTTTGATTTTTGGTTAGCTCACATTAATGTGTATGGAAAACAAGTGTTTACAGCCCATTTGATACTCATTGGTTCAGTACTTGTATATTCCCATTGATAAATTGAAATTTGGATGCTTCCCAGACATTTTGTACAGGTTTCAGGAAATTGAATTCGTGCAGGTACGGCTAAGCCGTATAGCACCTACGGCTCACAGTCCAGAGAGGAGAAAAACCCAGTTTTCCTCTACGGCTAGGGCACGGCTAAGCCGTGGAATGCCTTACGGCTAAGCCGAAGCCCAGCCGTGGCCCAGCCGTAGAACAATACAGGGTGCATTTTCTGGAATAACTGAGAGTCAGCAACTGACAGACCTTCTACGGCCCAGCCACGGCTAAGCCGTAGACCACACACGGCTAAGCCTTAGCACACACACGGCTAAGCCGTAACCACACATGAAGAATAAGGCTAGGTGTAAAGATAAGACCTATATGACCTTCATGATAGAATGTAGAGCACGTAGACTTGCCCAACGGAATGTGATACTACGCGTGAATGATCTCGAGGGCTGCGAATCATTCATGTTCGTTATCCGGATGTTAAGCACCTCCCCATGGGTGTTGGTTTAAGGGACTTCGTGCACCACCCGATTCAAGGCAACACTAGACAACGGTGTATCGAATAACTTAAAACTACATCATCATGCACGGTTAGAAACACCGGATAATTAGATTAGAATTGGTTTGTAACTTAAGATGATTCGATTCACATGATTTGTTGCATAACATATTGCATTCGACCATTGATCTCAACTCTCTAACATGATTACATATGTTTCGTTATTTTCACATTGTGGTTTATTTACCCTGAGTATGCATGTATGATGTGTTCATTCACGGATCTGCACGTATGATAAGTTGTCACGATCTACTCAGGATTTTCATGATTGACTCCGTATGGTCAGGCACTACTTAGCCTCAGCCTTAGGATCCCGACGGGGTGAATTCGGTATAGTTTATATGGCCTGCTGCAGTATGGATTTTGTCTTGGGGAACCGGACCCCAGGAAACCGAGACCCATTGTACCCTGTCCCGGACAATGGTGTTCTTTGCATGTTACAAGATCCCTCTTTTGGGAGCATATGGTAATGTAGTAGCCACTAGTCATGTACACAGCATGTTATCCTTGATTCACGCAGCATATTTCTTTCTTGCATGATAGCCTAGTATACGAAAATGCCTTCTTTAATAACATGATGTTCTTTATTCTATTAGACACAGCGTGTGTTAACTTGCTATGGTTTATACTTTGCTGAATAGTCGTATTCACAGTTGTTTTTGGTGTTGCAGGCCCAGATTCCCCTGCCGAACCCTCGCCGGTCGGCCAGGCTTCAGATGAGACCCCCGGGGCCCCATCAGGCCTAGAGGAGTGGATGTGATCACTCCACGGGAGAGCGTCCATGGCATGCATCATTTTGGAGTCTTGTTTTGTGGATTTTCAGACTTGTATTTGGCATGACATGTCATTATTGTATATATTCTTTTGTTCTTTTTGTAAAACTTTCTTATGTAATTATGTCAGTCCTTTCTTGGTATCCCCTTCTTGCTTTGTTAGTTTTATGTTTCTGATATTTGCAGCTTCCGCATACTTGCTTGGCACGTGTGCTTGTTCCCTTGTGCGTGTGCATGTAGACCCGGTCTACGTGTGCAGGCACGGGAGTACGTGTGTCATTAGGTTTGGCTTTTGCTAACCCCCGAACCCTGGGCTCGGGTTGTGACACTGGGTCGGAGTGTTATATGAATAAACATGAGTAGCGAATCAATACGGAATATCAAACATACTAGTTAGCATCCACGAGACTATATTCTCTCAAAAGGGAGCGTATTATCTAAAGAGAGTATGTAACATATTTATGGGAATTATGCTAGGGGATCAGGCTAGGTTATAGAGAAGTGCCGACAACTCCTCCATAAACTACAGCAGCAGTGACATAAGGGATACCCAAATTGGTCCCGTCGAACCTAATAAGGGTACAAGTTAGGTGGTGCCGACTCAACGTATTAAGACCTACTCAAATTCATATCCTTCATACTTATGATCAATCATAATGTTCGTCTCATAGTCATACAAATCAGTCATATTTATCATATCATACATAAGGGAGTTTCCGTCTCGAGATCATGTTTAATAACAGAAATTAGAATTAACAAGTATCTGATAATCAATTAATGCATAATTAATTGAGCTGATAGAGCTCGGACCCTCTCAAACTTAGCTACACCCATGTTGGCTCACGGACACACACTCAGTAAAAGCTCCGGACCGATTGCCTCAAAAGTCGCCAGGAAGAATGGGAACATGACTACATTATGTTGATGAATGCATTTTAATCGAGAAGGTGTCAAGGAAATTTACGAGCCAACCTTAAACTAGATAATCTGTGATTCCGAGGTCATTCAACACGATGTATTTATAAAACGTCTAGTGTCATTGTGCTACCAATCTTGGCGTTACTTGTGTATGCAAAGAACAACTCCTCTTATGCCAACATTCATGACGTGACGTTGGGAATTCATCCGAAAGATCGAAGGAGATAAGTAACAGCCCTACACTTGTTCTCCTTATCATTTAATCACTATTGGGCTAATTTAGTTTAGGAAAAGGTGCCATGTCTAAAGCCCTGCAAAGTCATTTGAAATCCCTAACACCCTAAGTATACTGTGTTCTTACGGCTTAGCCGTATATATATTACGGCTTAGCCGAATGGATTAGTTTTTCCTCATTTCCATACGCAGTTATGGCTTAGTCGTATACTGGCCTGCAGCTACGGCTGGGCTATGGCTTAACCGTAGTATAACCCACGGCTTAGCCGTGGGTGAACCATAAAGAAAAGCTGGGTTTTTCAGCTCTCGGGAGAGCTCGCCGTAAAATGACTGATGGCTTAGTCATGGGATGGTTACGGCTTAGCCGAGGGTTAGCCATAATTCAAAAGTGGGTTTTTGTGCTTTCGAGATTCTAAGCTGTAAAGACTTATGGCTTAGCCATGGGCTTCACCGTAAGTTTCAAAATTTCTGAAAACAGTTTTGGAGCATAAGTTCAATACAAAACTCCTAGCTCTTGGTTCCAATGGGATTCCTTATGCTTTCAAACTTCCATAATAGGTTTTACATTGCCCAAGATCATTAATATTGCATAATTATACTCATTATCACCTAATCCAATATATATGTGTGCTTAATCATGGATGAATTAGCTGTAACTTACATTTAGAGTGACCACTTCAATAATCAACAAGTTTAGACATACACATGGTAATATATACTCTAATACTTGCCTTTAACATAGTGCTTGACCCTACCAACTCTCCTTGGTGTGTAGTTAGAGAAAGCCTCAATGGAAGATGGCTCTACATGGAAGACATGCAATGGGTGAATCTAATATAGGATGCATGCATGTTGTACATTTGAGTCTCCTTGACTCTAATTTGCCTAAAGAATTGAAATGGAGGTAGAAATTCCACCTTAAGGAGCTGTACCTTGAAGAAGATGGTGATTCCAACGAGAGAGATGCACAAAAGAAGAAGATGATGATGAATGGAGGCTATCCCTCTTGCATGCAAAGTTTCAAGACCTTGTTTCCAGTGCCAAGGTGAAGTGATGATGAAAAAGAGTGAAGAGTAGAGGTGGTTCCAGCGAAGATCATAAGAATAAGGGAAGAGAGACGTTGGCTTATCCTTTAACTCAAAATTTCCTGAAGTTTTGTGTGTAAGTCCACATTCTCTAGATAATTATAGTTTAGGTCAAATGGACTTCAATTGGGCCAAGATGGATTCAAATTAAGTTGGGCCGAACATGAAAGATGGTCTACATGAAGAATTATACAAGATGCAATTAATGAAGTATCAATATGATGCAAGAACTCTAAATTACAAGAGGGCCCTTACTACCTAGGTAAAGTTCGAACCTGACCCAACTTCCTATCCATGACCTAAGCTCAAAAGGTTTGAGTTAAATTAGCCTAAACAAATTTTAATTAGCATAAAACAAGATTAATTAACATAAATCGAGGTTAGATGAGATTGGGACCTTACATCCTCCGCCCCTTAAGATCATTCGGTCCTCCTAATGCAACGTAACTCGGGTAGGAGCTTTGGATATTTTTCCCGAACTTGCTCTTCAAACTCCCAAGTAGCTTCTTCTTGCCCATGATGCTCCTATAGAACCTTAACCCATTTAATCATCCAAGTGCGCAGCACTTACTCTTTAGTGTCAATGATACGAAGGGGTCTTTCTTCGTAGCTCACATCCGGCTTAACTTGGATGTCATCTATTTCAAAGACATGCGATGGGTCTGGAAGGTACTTCTTAAGCATCGATACATGAAATATGTTATGATCTCCTGCAAATTAAGGTGGTAACTCCAACCTGTAGGCCAAATCTACGACTCTGCTCTGGATTTCAAAAGGCCTTACAAACCGCGGAGCTAATTTACCTTTCTGTCTAAACTTGATAGTACCTTTCATCGGAGAAACTTTCAAGAAGACCTTGTCTCCCACCTGAAATTCAAGAGGTCTACGGCGGTTGTTTGCATAACTCTTCTGGCGAGATCGTGTAATTTTCAGTCTATCTTGAACCTTCATCGGAGAAACTTTCAAAAAGACCTTGTCTCCCACCTGAAATTTAAGAGGTCTACGGCGGTTGTTTGCATAACTATTCTGGCGAGATCGTGTAACTTTCAGTCTATCTTGAACCTTCTGTAACTTTTCCGCTATATTCGTAACAAGAGAAGGTCTATGGAGACTTCTAACTCCGACTGCTTCCCAACAGACCTGTGTACGGCATTTACAACCATACAAAGCTTCAAATGGAGCCATTCCGATGCTCGCATGATAACTATTGTTGTATATAAATTCACGTAAGGAAAGGTGGTCATCCCACTCTTTCCCAAAGCCTAACACGTTAGCTCGAAGCATGTCTTCAATAGTCTGTATTGTTCGCTTCAATTGTCCATCGGTCTGAGGATGGTAGGATGTGCTAAAATTGAGTTTGGTACCTATGGATTTCTAAAAGGACTGCCAAAAGGAAGATACAAACCTACTGTCTTGGTCGGATACTATATAAACTAGAGTATCGTGCAACCGCATAACTTCATATATGAAGATCTTGGCCATCTCATGGAATTTCATTCTTTTTCTAATAGGAATAAAGTGAGTTGATTTCGTTATCGATCGACGATCACCCATATGACATCATGATGTTTGCTTGTTTGAGGCAACCTTGAAACAAAATCCATAGAAAGATTCTCCCATGTTCACTTTGGAATATGTAAAGGATATAACAAACTGAGAGGGTTTTTATGTTCAGCCTTTACACGTTGACAGGTAAGACATCTTGCTACAAAGCCTGCAATGTCCCTCTTCATGTTATTCCACTAAAACCTGCCATTTAAATTTTGGTACATTTTAGTACTTCCGGGTTACATGGAATATCTAGTGTGTTGTGCTTCAGTCATGATTGCTTCTTTTAGATTTTGATTTTGAACTGTTGGAACACATAACCTGTCTCTGAAATACAACACACTATCTACTATCTTGAAATCTGGTCTCTCAAACATGTGGTTACGAATCATAATGAATTCTGGATCTTCAAACTGTCTCTCTTTAATTTGCTGTATTAGAGTGGGTTCAAAGATAGACATAGCCACTAACATGACCTTATCATCCACGAATTTGACTTCTATATCCAGATCCCGAAATTCTTCTACTAGAGACCATTCACCACACATGGCTGCTATCTGAACAGTTGATTTCCTGCTTAGAGCATCGGCCACTACATTTCCTTTTCCAGGAAAGTACTTGATTGGAAAATTATAGTCCTTTATGAACTCTAGCCATCTACGCTGTCTCATGTTAAGGTCATGTTGAGAGAATAAATACTGGAGATTACAATGATCACTATGAACTTCAAAGCTCTCTCCATACAAGTAGTGTCTCCACAACTTTAAAGCAAAGACGACAGTAGCCAATTCTAAATCATGCGTGGCATTATTCTTTTCATGTTCCCATAATTGTCGAGATCCATATGCTATCACCTTTCCATTTTGCATTAATACACATCCTAAACCAATCCTTGAAGCATTGGTATATATAACAAATCCACCACCACCTTTTGGTAGAGACAATATTGGGGCTGAGGTTAGCTTCTCCTTAAGGAGTTAGAAACTCGACTCACATTCAGTCAACCAAACAAAGGGTTCATTCTTTCGAGTCAACATTGTTAAAGGCGCGACTATTCTAGAAAAGTCCTTTACAAACCTTCAGTAGTAGCCCACCAAACCAACAAAACTTCTAACCTCTGCAACTGTTTTGGGGCTTTGCCAACTAATTGTAGCCTCAATCTTAGCTGGGTCTACTGCAAGTCCATCTCTTGAAATTATATGCCCTAAGAAAACAACTTGTTCTAACCAAAAATCAAACTTATCCAGTTTAGCATATAGTTGGTAATCTCTCAACAATTGCAAAGAAATTCTTAAATGCTCCACATGCTCATCTCGAGTCTTGAAGTACACTAATACATCATCAATGAAAATTACTACGAATTGATCGAAATAGGGTGAAAAGATCCTGTTTATTAAAATCATAAATACAACTGGAGCATTGGTGAACCCAAAAGGCATGACTAAGAATTCATGGTGCCCATATTTTGTCCTGAAAGCTGTTTTAGATGTATCCTGCTCCCTTACTCACAACTGATGATATCCAGGCCTTAAGTCAATCTTTGAGAAATGGATTGCACTCTGTAATTGATTAAACATTTCATTAATTCTAGGCAGTGGATACTTTTTTTTTTATTATCACCTGAGTCAACTGCCTGTAATCAATACACATTCTGAGGGTGCCATCCTTTTTCCTCACAAATAAAACTGGGGCTCCCCATGGTGATGTGCTAGGACAAATAAACCCTTTATTCAGTAAGTCTTGCAACTGTATCTTCAGCTCACGCAACTCTGTAAGTGCCATTCTATATGAAGCCCTAGAAATAGGAGCTATACCGAGTACTAGTTCTATAGAAAATCTACTTTCCTAACCGGAGGAAGATTAAGTACTTCGTCAGGAAACACATCTGGAAACTCACAGACTATCGGTATCTCTTCTCACGTCTTAGGTGGTTTCTTCTCAATAATGAAGGCAATGTACTCCTCACAACCACTATGAATTAATCTTTCTGCTCGAAGTGCTGAGATTAACCTAGCATTCAGAGTCTTCTTTTCACACTGGAACATAACACCCGGGCCAACTTTGTCTCCCTTTATGGTGACGGTCTTACGGAAACAGTCCAAGCAAGCCATATACTTAGTAAACCAGTCCATTGCCTAGGATTACATTGAAATGGTGCATCGGTAACACGATGAGTTTTGCTGTCCAATTAGAACTCGACAACTTGGGTAATAGTCCTCATAAGTCACCCTCTTGCCAACAGGAGTGATAACACTCAACACATGCGGTAGCTGCATTGGCGGCTACCATATCCTACCAGAGAATTGGGGTGAAATAAAGGAGTGTGAAGATCCTGAATCAAATAACACCTCAGCCTATATATCACATACAGAAACCTTACCTACGACCACATGCTCCGCCGCTTCCGCTTTTTCATGAGTCAATGCATAGGCTGGGCCCTATCTTTGGGGTCGGTTCTGTTGTCCTTGTTTCTACTATCCTTGTCTCTATTGACCTTGACACTATCGTGTTTGCCTTTGGCCCTTGCCTCACCTACTGCTTTTGACTTGGAGGTGCGGGCAGTGCTGCTCTAGAAGATTGCTGATACTGCTGCTGGGGTGGAGCTCGACGGACCCCTTTTTTCTTGGGCATTCCAACAAGCGATGGTCCAACGAGCCACAACCCACAACCAAAACAGGCCCTTGTAGACTTCCAACATTTACTTGTCTCATGGCCTTTTCCGCACACACCGCAAACTAGCCTTGACGTCCCACCAATGACTCCCTTTTGTTTCTTGGAGTGTTGTTGACTCTTCCCACAAAAATAAGCTCTTCTCAATTTCTTCAGCCGCATTGGCTCTTTTCACAGCGTCATCATATTTTGCCAAACATTGGAAAGCCATAGTGTGTCCCTTAATAGCAGGCCTTAATCCTTCGAGGAACCTCTCAACTCTTTTCTCCTCGGTGTTAATCAAGTCCAAAGCAAACCAAGAGAGTTGATTGAATACGTGCACCGTCATGGAATTCTATTGTAGGGTGAGGGACTCGGCCCTTTTCTTACCGGTCACATGCTCTAAAATAAACTTCTTCCTGAATTGTCTCTTAAAAGCTTTCCACACAGTAGCATCTGGCATAGCCCTAATTTGATCCCGAATACTCTTCCACCATGTATCCGTAATATCTCTAAACATGGATGCCGTAAGGACCACTTGTTGCCTCTATTTACAGGTCAGCGAATCAAAAACATTTTCTATATGTGCGAATCAGTCGTCAGCTTATAACGGATCTTTTTGTCCCTTGAACTCCGTAGCCCTTTTCTTCCGAAACTTCTCATTTAAGGAGTTAGGATCACCAGGCTGGTTCTGCCTTTCCAGAAGAGTAGCTAATTGCAATTGCATGGCTGCTTGGTTGGCGTTGTTGGTAGCCAGTTGATGCATCAGTATCATAAATCGCTCCTCCGTGTTATATGCGGGATGAGGAGGGGGTGTTGGTGGAGGATCCACACCGTCCAATTTGATGTTTTCGTGGCCATTATCGCCCAAACTGCTATTCGTGCTAGACTCAGATGCCATTTATCAGTAATTATAACAGTAGTTAGTTATAAACAATATATTAGTAGAAGGTAAGTTATAAGTCCTTATACAAAATCTATCCCCCAATCGGACCTATGTAACCTCACCACGTTTCCTAGAGTTGCTAAGTCTTTTAATTGACTCCTTAATCGCTCTGATACCATTACTTACGTATGTCACACCTCGATCCCAGGAACTGGGGATTAGAATGGGCCTCGAGGGTGTGGATATGTAATCTCATAGCAATCCGTGCAATGCGAAGACATGCACGAATCACTACAAGGGAGATTCAATCAGAACGTGTGAGGATGTCCAACAACACGTAAATTAAATTTCAAACATAAAGTGGAACTCCGTGAAATATACCTGTAATGATCATAAGCCATATATAGAAAGAATATTATATCATCATAAATTAAACTTTAAGTCGTTTTCTCATCCATTCCCAACACACACAATCCACCATCACCTAAACATGTTCCGTTAAACAATGTCCATCAAACAAGTCCCAACAAAATAGGAAAGCTTATTAAACACTAGTCCAAACATCACTAACTTATTAAGCTAACAAAAACCCTTTTTGATGCTCTTCGTAAGACGACTAGTAGAAGACGTCGTCTTCTTTTCACTCTTCTATACTCCTAGGTACCATTGAGGTACACTTCGGGGATGCATCGACAGTCGTGTTGGGATTTGGTTCCGTACTTGTAACACCAAAGGTAGCACTGTTAACACGACAGTTAAGCAAATATAAAGATATATAAGATCATTATAATGTATCAAATGAATTAAGGAATATATATATATATTAATTAAAAGAACGGAATAATCGTAAGTTGGCATGTGGTGCATGAGTAAACATGAGTAGCGAATCAATACAGAATTCAAACATACTAGTTGGCATCCATGAGGCTATATTCTCTCAAAAGAGAGCATATCATCTAAAGCGAGCGTATAACATACATGTAGGAATTATGATAGGGGATCAGGCTAGCTTCCCAAGTATCACCGACAACTCCTCCATAAACTGCTGCAGAAGTGACATAAGGGATACCCAAATTGGTTCCGTCGAACCTAATAAGGGTATAAGCTAAGTGGTGCCAACTCAACGTATCAAGACTGACTCGAATTCATATCCTTCATATTTATAATCAGTCATAATGTTCGTCTCATAGTCATATTTATCATATCATACATAAGGGAGTTTCGGTCTTAAGATCATGTTTAATCATAGAAATTGGAATTAACAAGTATTTAATAATTAATTAATGCGTACTTAATTGAGCAGATAGAGCTCAAACCCTCTCAACGTTAGCTACACCCATTTTAGCTCACGAACACATACTCAGTAGAAGCTCCAGACCGATTGCCTCAAGGTTCGCCAGAAAGAATGGGAACATTACTACATCATATTGAGGAATGCATTTTAATCGAGAAGGCGTCAAGGAAATTTACGAGCCAACCCTAAACTAGATAATCAATGATCCTGAGGTCATTCAACACGATGTATTTATAAAACGTCCAGTGTCATTGTGTTACCAATCTTGGCATTACTTGTATATGCAAAGAACACCTCCTCTTATGCCAACATCCACAACGTGATGTCGGGAATTCATTTGGAAGATTGAAGGGGATAAGTGATAGCCCTACACTTGTCCTCCTTATTATTTAATCACCATTGGGCTAATTTAGTTTAGAAAAAGGTGCCATGTCTAAAGCCCTATAAAGTCATTTGAAATTCCTAACACCCTAAGTTCATAGTGTTTTTACGGCTTAGCTGTATATATGTTACGGCTTAGCCAAATGGCTTAGGCTTTCCCCATTTCCACACGCAATTATGGCTTAGCTATATATTGGCCTGCGGCTTAGACGTGCTAAGCCTATGGCTAGGCTACGGCTAGGCTACGGCTTAGCCGTAGTACAACCCACAGCTTAGCCGTGGGTGAGCCGTAGAGAAAAGCTGGGTTTTTCGACTCTTGGGAGATCTTGCTGTAAAATGACCTATGGCTTAGTCATGGGATGGTTACGGCTTAGCCGTAGTTCATTCCACTGCTTAACTGAGGGTTAGCCCTAGTTCAAAAGTGAGTTTTTATGCTTTCGGGATTCTGAGCCGTAAAGACTTATGGCTTAGCCGTGGGCTTCACCGTAAGCTTCAGAATTTCTGAAAACAGTTCTAGAGTATGAGTTTAATACAGAATTCCTAGCTCTTGGTTTCAATGGGATTCCTTATGCTTTCAAACTTCCATAGTAGGTCTTTTATTGCCCAAGATCATCAATATTGCATAATTATACTCATTATCACCTAATCCAACATATATGTGTGCTTAATCATGGATGAATTAGCTGTAAGTTACATTTAGAGTGATCACTTCAATAATTAACAAGTTTGGATATACACATGGTAATATATACTCTAATACTTGCCTTTAATACAGTGCTTGACCCTACCAACTCTCCTTGGTGTGTAGTTAGAAAAAGCCTCAATGGAAGATGGGTTTTCTATATAGAAGACATGCAATGGGTGAATCTAATATAGGATGCATGCATGTTGTACATTTGAGTCTCCTTGACTTTAATAACCAAAAGAATTAAAATGGAGATTCCATGTTAAGGAGCTGTAACTTGAAGAAAATGGTGATTCCAGCAAGAGAGATGCACAAAAGAAGAAGAAAAAGATGAATGGAGGCTATCCCTCTTACATGCAAAGCTTCAAGACCTTGTTTCTAGCTCCAAGGTGAAATGGTGATGAAAGCGAGTGAAGAGTAGAGGTGGTTCTAACGAAGATCATAAGAATAGGGGAAGAGACGTTGGCTCATCCTTTAACTAAAATTTTCCTGAAGTTTTACATGCAAGTCCACATTCTCTGGATAATTATAGTTTAGTTCAAATGGACTTCAATTGGGCCAAGATGGATCCGAATTAAGTTAGGCCCAACATGAAAGATGGTTTACACGAAGAATTATACAAGATGCAACTAATGAGGTGTCAATATGATGCAAGAACTCTAAATTACAAGAGGGCCCTTACTACTTGGTAAAGTTCGAACGCGACCTAACTTCCTATCCATGACCCAAGCCTAAAGGGTTTGAGTTAAATTAGCCTAAACAAATTTTAATTAGTATAAAACAAGATTAATTAACATAAATCAAGGTGAGTTGGGATTGGGACCCTATAGAACCCCTTTGTCATGTACTACTACATTGTCATGCCCTTTGGCCTCAAGAATGCTAGAGCCACATACCAAAGGGCGATAATGAAAATCTTCAAAGACATGTAGCACAAGTCTGTCGAATGCTATGTCGATGACTTAGCAATCAAAAGCAAATAGAAGTTAGACCATCTAGCTGATCTTTGCACAGTTTTCGAGAGGTTGTGAAAATTCAACCTTTGAACAAACCCTTTAAAGTATTTATTTGGAGTTTCCTTTAGGAAATTCCTAGAATTTGTGGTTATAAAAGGTGGCATTGAATTGGATCCAGTCGAAGTCAAAGCTATTGATCGTGAGTTCCAAGTGCAGAACCGCGATATAGTAATAAAACTGGTGAGACCAAGTCAATCATCAGGGAGCAATGTGTTTTAAGGTTCCTTTTTCAACTTGTACCTTCCCTAAATAAAAATCTAAAACTAGCCTAATTTAAAATCTAACAAATAAAAACATCCTACTTGCCAAAATTAAATTAATTACAAACCAATGAAAGAAACTTTGCTAAAACTAAAAACCTAAATCTAAAAATTCCTAAAATAAAACTAAAATTGCTGCAAAACTAAAACACAAGTTATAACTTCCAAAAATAAAAACTAAAATAAGAAACTAACTAAACTAAACAATGTTAGAAACAAAATAAACATAAGTTAAAAACTTTCCTAAGTTAGAATTTCCAAAACTAGAAAAACTTTTCAATTTAAAATCTTCAATTAAAACAAGTTTAGAAAGATATATAATTTTGGAAATTATCTAAAACAATAAAAAACATAAAAATAGAAACAAATTTAAAATTAGAAAGTTAGTAAAATTAGTAATGCAATGCATGCCATGAGATGATGAAAATTTCTAAGTATGAAAAACTAGTATGCCGATGCTAATTTTATGCATAATTTGAACTATTCTAATGCATCATAAATCTAAATTCAATGGCTGGAATTTATGCTCTACTGATGCAAGAAACTAACAAAAAAAAAAAATGGAAGTAAAAAAGGATCTAAAAAGAAAAAGTTATGAATGCATAAATATGACAACTTTGTAAAATTCTGTGCAGAAATTCTGATTCGAGTTGACCGACTGGCAAAGTTTAAGCCTCTGGTTTACAAACCTTCCGAAATTATTTTGATCTAAAATTCTGAGGAATGAAAGACCACATCCTAAACTTTAATCTTCCCAAGCTTCAAAGAAAAATACTATGATTTGACTGGTCTACCCACTTCGAACTTTTTGTCAAAAACTATTTCTGCAGTTTGCTAAAACTGTTTTAAGTCATGCTGTTTGTGTATTAAGTTCGAATTTTATCATTAGATTCAGATCTGAAAGCTTAATATTTATCAACTTAAATATGCACAAAATTCTTATGATATGAAAATATATGCAATGATTCCTAATCCAACCATCAAACTTTGCAAAAATAAAACTTAAAATCAACATAAACATAACAAGAAAAATAACAAAAGTGCAGAAAATAAAATAAAAGTTGCAGGAAGTCAAAGATGGTAAAACAACTGAAGTCAAAGGCAGTAATAATAAGAAGTCAAAGGCGGTAGATTGCTCTTTCAATTTCTTATCTTAATTTGGGCTCAAAAAGATTAGAAGTATTGTCTTATGGTCTTATTCTTCATCTTAGGTCGTCAATCTAAGTGAGAATAACAAATTTCCATTCCATGTAGAAATAAATTTTAGAATTGGCCTCTAATCTTTTTTCACTCAAACCTTTTTAACTCCATCTTGCATTGAGATCTTTTGAGAGATGAAATAGGGATGAAAATCCTCTCTTGGAATCGAACTTGGCCCACATGAGGTGTAGAACTTCCCCTTTTATCTCTTTGCATTGTCAACTTTCCTTTTTTGGAAAGCTCTCCTTATTGGCTCCTAAATTGAAGAGATTTTCTAGATAATTCTCCCTTGATTTTTTCTTTTACTTTTTCAATCAAAATCTGATCCAAAATCCTCTTTTGGACATGGAATAGCTAGTTTGGATATTTTTTTTTATTTTTTTTCAATTAAATCTTCTCCTTTCTCCAAAAAGAACTCCTATGTGGCTTTCCTTATCCATCTTTGATGATATATTCTTCAAATTCTCTTCAAAATCTCTTGAAAATGTGCAACAAATAAATGGACCCCATCTTGGATATTTTACAAGTATACCCCACACATGTGCATGTGTGTGTAGAACCATGAGGCCGACTTTTTGCAATTTTCTTCCAATTTCTTTTTCTCTTCAATTCTTCTCTCATTTCTCTTGAAAATCAATTCCTTACCTCAATTCTTTACAAATGGGACCCATATCATCAATTTCCTATAAAACAGATGAGAATTTATGTGAAAAGATAATTTTACCCATAAAATCACAAATGCATAACTGTGGGCTCATTTCTCACGAAATGACAATAAAAATGTACATCATTCTTTATGATTTTATATAAATGTACTAATGATGATGAAAATTCAATTTAATTTATGAGAAAAATTATTTTCACAAAACTTTCCAAAAATAGACTTTCCAAAAAAAGCAGGTTTCATGAATATATACAAAAAGTGTGATTTTTAAACAATTTATGCAGAAAAATATAAAATGAATTTAAAATGCTTGAAACCATGATATCACACTAAATGAGGCTTTTTTAAGTTAATAAGTCCTTAAAATAGTTCAAATAGTGTTTGAAAATATGCATTTTCAGAGACCCATCAGCTATATTAGAGATGCCTTCTCCACGAACTCTCAAAGAACTTAAGGGATTGCAAGGCAACTCACCTACATCCGTAGGTTCATCTCCAATTTATCTAGAAAGTGTAGAGCATTCTCCAGATTGCTAAAGAAAGGTGTAGACTTTGTGTGGGATAAAACTTGTGAAGATGCCTTTTAAGATATCAAACGGTATCTTACAAATCCACCAGTTCTTTTAGCTCCGATTCCAGGCAAGCCATTCATCCTCTATATTCGAGCTCTTGATCCCTCTTTGGGGGCATTATTAGCTTGAAAGAATGACAAAGGTAAGGAGGTGGCTCTTTATTATTTGTCACGGATGCTGGTTGGTACTGAGCATAACAATCAGCCAGTGGAAAAAGAATGTCTTGCACTGATGTTTGTAATGCAAAAAACTACGTCACTACTGTTGGAAGTAGATGGGTCTCGTAGATAGATTTTCAAAACTTTTGACCCACTTGACACAGGGATCAACTATCCATAAGACCAAAACCCAATCCAGGATGCGTTACCCTCAATCTCATGACCATGTACAGTAAAATTGTACCAGCACTAAACATCCAAAATAACCTACGACATGCAAGAAGTAGATCATACCTTTGGAGACCCGCAGTGCTCTAATGGACTTCTTCAAGACCTCTTAGCCTTCCACGCTATGACCCCCGATTTGGATTTCTTTTCTCAAGAAGAACGGTGGAATCTTCAGGAGAAAATCCCAACTCGAGACTCCAAGGAACGAGAAGAAAGGAGAGGAGAGTAACTCGCGCAACTCTTGCACGAAAGGGTTTTGGGCGTGAGAGGAACTATTTTGGACGTCCAAGGATATTTTATAGACTTCCAAATCTCTCCCTTGTCTAATTGAAGTAGAAGTCTTACTTCCAAAGCAATTAGCAACTTTCTCCTTTCCAAACTCTTATTTCTAGAGTCCAAGTCGGATTAGTGTTTTCCAATATCTTGGGCTAGCGTGGGGACCACTAGGGATTCCTTAGAAAGCTGGCTCCAACTGGAACACCGCGACTCCACATCTCATGTGCAATCCGGGCCCACAGTTAATTGCAAATAACACCACTATATAAATGCAATTGCACTCCAGTCTTAGGAATAAATTACAATGAAGACCCTAAACTTCCCAATTACCACAAGTAGGCCCCTCTATCAATATCCGTGGATCAATTGGAATAAATCCGTCTCTTCCAATCTAAGTTCCACATCTTATTATCCTTGAGCCCCAATTAATCACAGTAATCATCAGTACCATCCAATTAACTCTTAATTGAGATGGGTGCGCACTTACTAATGACAAATCCATTAATTGGCACAAGGGGATAATAGAGATAGATTCCATCTTGATCATTCAACGTTCCCACAGTTCTACTACCATATACCCAAGACACCGAGGTGTTAACCTATAGTCGGCCTCACTCATTGGTGACTCAAAGCAAATGAATAGATAGAAACTTGAGTTCGTCAATGTCTCAGGATTGAGAGCCTATTGCTAGGGAATTATGAGAGCATACCTTATTATTGAGACGGAATACCATAAGGTGCATCTCATGGTCCTTCAATACATCCAATGTACCGGCACTATTGATCCAGAATCTTACATTCTGATGATCGAGACAAATCACACTATCTCATAGTGATCAAAGTGTTGCAACCTTATCAAATGAGATGCCCAGTCTCATTACTGGTTGTGAAGCTATTTAAGTATAAGATTTGTGACATATATCTCCCGCGTGTGGATCTCATCCATGCACATATATCACATCTAATATACTTATGGGACCCGGTTCAACTCATGAACCATTATGTCATACGTATTGGTCATGTGCATAAAGTAGTAAAATAACATTCATCTCATGAAAGTAAAGCATGATTTTATTGATAAATAAAGAAATTAATCAATTTATTACATCAACTGATGGATTGAGTCCACAAAAACTAACAACTACAGCCTCTCCAATGTAGTTTACTTGGTTTCCAGCATCATCCGACTGAAGACACTTGTGACAAAAGCTGGAGCATTGAGTGATCATCAAGCTAAATGGTCTATTCTTCTCTCTTAATATGACATCAGATACACCCTACAAAGGCAGTGAAAGGACATGCTCTTATTGATTTTCTAGCAAAACACCCACTCTTAGAAGGTTTTGAATTCAGAGACAATCTCCTTGACAAGCTAGTCATCTTCATTGAGCACCTATGGAAACCCACCATTGATCCAGACTTACATTTGTTTATGCATTTTGATGGAACTTCTAGAACTAATGAGCTAGGAGAACCAGTTTTAGGGGTTGGAATCATTTTCTGTAGCCCAGAAAGACTCTATGTCCCTTAGTGCTGACATTACCTGATGGAAGTGAAGGCTTTGTAATATACTCAAATGCTTCTAAAGTTGGATTGGTGTGTGTTTTGATGCAAAATGGTAGGATGATTGCTTATGGTTCTAGACAACTGAAGGAGCATAAAAAGAATTATGCCATGTAGGATTTAGAGTTAGCAGTTATTGTCTTCGTTTTGAAACCTTAGCGACATTAGCTAGTATGGTCGAAAGTTTGAGGTACATTCAGATCATCATAGTTTGCAATATCTTTTTGACCAGCATGATTTGAATATGAGGCAACGAAGATGGATTGAGTTCATTAAGGATTACGACTTCCCTATCAAGTATTATCCGGGAAAAAGGAACGTTGTAGCAAATTCCCTTAGTAGGAAAACAATAAATCTAAATACCTTGTTTAGTACAACACTGTTCATACAAGATGATTTTAAGGACATGCTGGTGGAAGTAAAATTGGTGGATGACTTGGTGATGTTTACAAGTATAATTACTTTTCAACCTGAAATAATTTAAGCAATCAAAGATGGACAGTTTGAATATTCTAATCTGGTACGGATTAAAGATCATGTAGCAGAAAGACCAAATTTTCCATTTAAAAGATGGTGTTCTATATTTCAGGAACAGATTGTGTGTACTAGCTCACGATGGCATGGAGGAGAGCATTATGACAGATGCACACTATGCGAGGTATGCGATTTACCCTAGTAGCACGAAAATGTATCAGAATTTGAAGGATCGATTTTGGTGGAACAACATGAAAAGAAAAATCTCAGGTTTCCCGGCTAGATGCCTTACATGCTAGAAGGTGAAAGCTGATCATCAAAAACCTCCTTGTTCCTTACACCTATTGCTTATTCCTTAATGGAAATGGGAACACATCATGATGGATTTTGTTTCTGGCTTACTCCCAAGGAGCAAAAAGAATAATACGATTTGGGTCATTATGGATAGGATAACAAAGTTAGTGCATTTTATCCCTTTTAAGAAGGGCATGATATTTTTTGAGATGGCTAAGAAGTTCGTGGATGAGATTGTAAGGCCGCACGGTACGTTAGTGTCTATAATTTTTGATCGTGAGAGTAGATTTGTATCATCATTTTGAAGGGCTTTTCAAGAAGCTATGGGTACTAAACTTAGTTTCAGTACCAGATACCATTCGCAGACTGTAACACTCGATCCCACATCGCTTATGAATGAAATGTGAGTCTAATATATAATGAACCTTGTAAGTTACTACTAATAACTTAAGTTTAAGCATTTTAGGCCACGTAATAGGCTCACCAAGTTATTAGGCTAATGGGCTACTTGGGTTGTGACAAATGGTATCAGAGCCGATCACCGGCCAGATTTGTGGGACCCCCAATCCCGCTAGGAAAACCTTTAAGGCAAGATCAGGACATAGTTAGGGTGCTCAAGCCTGTGAGTCAAGATAGGGGAATCGGCAAGGGACATGGGTGTGGAATGCTTTAGTCCCACATCACCTGGTGAAGTTAGATGGATTCACACGAGGACGTATGGCCTTAAGGGGGGTAGATTGTAACACCCCATCCCACATCGCTTATGAATGAAATATGAGTCTAATATACAATGAACCATGTAAGTTACTACTAATAACTTAGGCTTAAGCGTTTTGGACCATGTAACAGGCTTACCAAGTTATTGGGCCAGTGGGTTACTTGGGTCGTTACATAGACTGATGGACAGTCCGAACGCACTATCCAAATGTTGGAAGACATGTTGCATGCCAGTGTTCTAAACTTCGACAAGAAGTGGGATAAGCATCTTTCATTGTGTGAATTTGCATATAACAATAGCTTCCATGAAAGCAATGGCATGGCTCCATTTGAAACATTGTACGGATGCAAATGCCGAAGTCTAGTTTGTTGGGAAGAAGTAGGAACGAGAAGTTTTCATGGACCGGCCATCATCGTAGAAACTACTAAAAAGTGCAAAAAGAGATTGAAAATCTGAAAGTTGCTCGTTCAAGGCAAAAGAGTTATGCTGATACTCGTAGAAGAGACTTGGCA
This sequence comes from Sextonia rubra, assembly GCA_037013555.1. NCBI lineage: Eukaryota > Viridiplantae > Streptophyta > Magnoliopsida > Laurales > Lauraceae > Sextonia > Sextonia rubra. Next base: position 12,794,634 of record JASUAD010000023.1, read on the forward strand.
TTTCAGATTGGCGATTGGGTTTTTCTACAGGTCTCTCCTATGAAGGGTACGATTTGTTTTAGTTAAAAGGGCAAGTTGGCTTCGAGGTATGTAGGCTTGTTTGAAATCAAGAGCAGAGTTGGTGATTTGGCTTATGGGCTAGCACTTCCTGTTGAATTTTTCAGAGTTCACGATGTGTTTTATGTTTCGATGCTCCGTAAGTACATTCGAGATCCCACCCATGTCATTAACTACGATGATGTTCAAATTCAGCCAAACACGTCTTACGTTGAGTGTCTGCTTCGTATCGTGGGTACGAGAGAGCAAATACTACGTGCAAGAACCATACGATGGGTCAAAGTCCTTTGGGAGCATCATGGTCCCGATGAAGCTACATGGGAGCTAAAGGAGCAGATGGCTCAACAATTTCCTGACCTCTTCACGTAGGTATGTTTCATTCAGAGGACTGAATGATTCCTTATTGGGGGAGGGTGCAACACTCTGACCCAATTAAGCATAGTTAGTGACTAATTAAGTAAGTTATTAGCTAATTAATATAGAATTAGCCTAAATAATAATGTTTAACGTGTCATTAGGATAGATTTAACTTGTTTTATCTTAGCGGGTCATGTTTAGGTCATGGATAGGTAGTTGGATTGAGTTTTACCCTAACTAGGTAGATGAAAGCCCTTTTCGTAATTTTAGATTGCGTGGTTTTACTTCATACGTGCATCATATTGATATCATCGTGTTTGTCTTGTTAAGCTCATCAACCTTTGTACTTGACTTAAACGCCCTCATTTGAATTACATTGAAAATATAATAAACTAGATGGAGTTTCTTATAAATTTCAGAATTTCATAAGTATAAAAGAGGCCAGTTGCAGTTATTCGAACTCTTCTCTCCTTGTTACTCTTCCTCTGCCTTCTGCTTCAAATTTCTTTTTCTTGTGGTCACTAGTTACTTAGCAACTAAAGGTATAGTTGTTGCATGTGTCTTTGGAGGGTTCCACTTGCCACCACCATCATCTCTTCAACTACTTACAACTGGGATTGTAGTGTCTTAGCTTTCAGCTCTCAAATTAGTTCCAAACATAGGCCCTCTTTCCATTCCCACAAAGTCTTAGGTTCAAGGAGTCAAGAACGCTCGTCCTGCAAGCATGCACTCATTCTTTCCATTGTTTTCTTCATGCATGTTATGTTAGGGTTAAATTCAGTGGGTGTTCTTTTCCTATCTAGTTGAGCCAAGAGAAGGAGAAGTGATTTGAACTTTGAATCAAGGCAAATATAGGTTAATTTTGGTTGAATGCATATTGGTATTTTATGATTCTTGTAAATCTCTTGAATCTTTAACGTGAAATATGAGCCCCTATAACTTCATTCTTCTAAACTTCTATTGCATGATGAGCTTTTCGTAATGAATGACAAAGTGTGAATTTGAAATGGACATTGGTAGATGGAGCAGAGAAATCTGCAGCGGGTTCAATTGTAGACTACTCATCATTATGGATTGAAAAAAAAATTCTGTAACTAAATGAACATCAGAATTTCTGAAGCTCACGGCTAAGTCGTAAGCATGTTACGGTTCATAATCCAAAGATCCAAAATTTTGAGAATTATTCTATGATTAAGTCATGGCTAAGCCATGAAATGTGCTACGGTTAAGCCGTAACTAAGTTGTGTCTCAGCTGTAGGTGCCATACGGCTAAACTATAGGCTATTCTACGGTTGAGCCGTAGGTGCAGATGAACAGAACTGAACTATGGCTAAGCCGTAGGGAACATACAGCTAAGCCGTAGAACAAATACGGCTAAGTCAAAAGAACCCTAAGACTTCAGGATTAATTAGGGACACTCTAAAGACTTTGTAGGACTTAGTTCTTGGATCCCTTTACCTTACTCATTGACCCAATGTAACAATTAAGCACCATGAAGGGTCTTGAGGGATGAGACTCTTTCATAGGTTATTGTCCATTTTTTAGCACTTCCCCATGGGTGCTGGTTTAAGGGACTTTGATACACATTCTTTATACAATGTGACACCAAAAGGAGACAACCACGTATCGGATATCTTAAAACTACATCATCATGCACGGTTAGAAATAATGGATAACTAGATTAAGGCTAGTTTATAAATTACATTGATTCTATTAATTTGAATTACATAGTATATTAGATTATCGTTATTACCTTCTATTAGTGGAATGATTTTGAATTGAAATGATTATTGTATTAATTGATTCTACTTGAAATGCTTATTGATATATGCTCTTTATTGTTAGTGTTGAATTGAGTAAGAACGAACTGAATATATAATGTATGGTTTTTAATGAATGTATGTATAGTTCTCAATGAAACGAATTGCACAAATTGCTTAAATTCAATCATATGAATTGAAATGGTTTGACTTTACTCAGTTTTAGCCTTATGATACGGGGTGGGGTTGACTTTGGTGTAGTAGTTGATTCTTGTATCATGCTTTTTTAATGCACAACATGCCTAGTGTACTAAATTAACTTTTATTGATCACTTATTATTAATTCTTTTATATACAACGCGTATTACCTTAATTTTGCTTATACCTTGCTGAATAGTTTTATTCACATGTTGTTTAATGGTGTTACAGGCTCAAATCTCAGTCTTGATCTTATGAAGATCGAGGAAATATCAGAGGGTATTCGCAAGATCCCTTCAGGTTTTGACGAGTGGACAGCAAAAGAACTCTGACCGATCCGCTCCACAAGAGTGAAACGATTATATTTGAGCCCATTATTATGGGGTTTAGGATTTCATGACTTTGCCTTAGTATCATTTTGTATGCAAAGATCATGATTCCTTGTTTTCGAGACTTGTATATCATTTTGTTCATGTATATAAACTTTATTCTAGTTTTGTACAAGTCATGCTATAAACTGTGTATAAACTTTTATCTAAATGTGTCATGTAGTTATCTCTTATGCATTGTTTCATGAATTGATATCTTGGGAATACTGTTACCTTTGAGGAAAGCAAAAATTTTAGTTGTGATATTGACAGGATTCCATGTATTGAATGCTTAGACAGATGTCTGTTTAAAACACCTTGCACGTGTAAGTATGTGAATATCCCTTGTGTAATTTCATCTTGACCCTGGTCCAGATGTGAATTACACGGGAGTATGAATGTCATGCCTCAGGATTAGTCTTAAACCCATGATTCTTGGGCTCAAGTCGTGACAGAACACCTTTCGTCAGGGTGTGCACTTTGTAGCTTGCATAAGCAAGTACGGCAGTATTGATTTCAATCTCATCTAGTTTGATGTTCATTTTACTCTCCAGAGACTGAACAAAATCATCCAAAGCCGTCCGCTTCGCCTCCACACGCGTAAGTAGATCATCTCCATGCTGATTGTCCTTTGAGACAGATTTCTTCAAGTCAACAATATTATCTTCCAAAGAAGAGAGTTGTTGCTGCAACATAGTAATCTACTATTGTATATGTTCACGCTCGGTCATAGGGATAGCTATTTCCTGTGTTTTCTTAGCATGTACTTCATTTACTACCCATATCTCTCCTTTGGTGTTCTCAATCTTTGTGGCCAGCTAGATTCTATGCCTCAGCACTTCATCTTGAAAAGCATTAGCATGATCAATACTTCTGTCCCAGATGTCCTTTTCTTCAAGTTTGCTGAAGAAGATGACAAATGCATCGCGAAGACCACTCAAATCAGTTCCAGCACTAGAAGATATCAACAAATCAACTAATGCTTTGGCACCTTGGATCTTGTCAGAGGTGAGATCTTCTTGGAAGAGTGTGGTCAAGCTGCTATGAATTGCCATTTTCATGGCAAAGTTTAAGGCAAATTGGGGCTTCGGAGCATCACCAAACAAACTAGGCTCTTTAGGGATAGAAAAATTTGACTCTCACTCTTGCAAATTTGACTGAGTCTGAAAGAACAAGCGATCATCTCCTTTCTACTCAACATTTGCACCCTCACCTCATGAGTAGCCAACGCTTCTTCATGAACAGAAGGTGAGTTATGCGACCCTTGCTAAGACAAAGTGGCGGAAAGATCCTTATTTAGGTGCGATGTTACTGTAACATTCAATAATGTTTTCCGAGATCCTCCACCTTTAGCAGCAAAAGCTTCATCTGATATCTTTTGCATAGCTAGATCTTCAATTACTTTCATAAGTGATGACTAATCGGCCCTAAAACGAACTCTTGAAGGTGTCATAGCCTTGGGTGGTGTGAAATTGCCCGTACTTGGAGGCCAGGTCACTACAACTAGCATCATAGGAGTATCATCTTCCATAGGTTCTGCAGCCTCATCTTCAAAAACCAATTTCCTTTGAGCATCTTCAATTACTTTCACAAGTGATGACTAATCGGCCCTAAAACGAACTCTTGAAGGTGTCATAGCCTTGGGTGGTGTGAAATTGCCCGTACTTAGAGGCCAGGTCACTACAACTAGCATCATAGGAGTATCATCTTCCATAGGTTCTGCAGCCTCATCTTCAAAAACCAATTTCCTTTGAGCAGAGGACTAGTCTTTGCTATGATTGGCTCTGTCACGACAACCTCCTTAGCTTGGACCATCTCAATATCAGTTTCCTCTTCCGCTATGCCAAAAGGTTCAATGCTTGGCTCTGGCTGAGCATCCAAAGTTGCATCGATCTTTGGTACTCCATCAATCCTTAGCATGTCAGTAGCTGTAGAAGGTTCACTCACCTGAGATCTTGAGTCTAAATCCAAACTTACTAGTGGAATCACACTTAGTATGAATGTGGGCATAATGCTGATGGGCGGTGTAATGAGTGCAGATGATAACTCTAGATCATTGTTGACACTTTTGGTTAGCGAGTCTAAGGAGAAGTTTTCCACGAACCTTTGCAAGTTGCTCTTCAAGGTACTGTTCAGTGACACCTCGAAGTATTTACTATGGATAAAAATGTTGTGCAAATCAATCGAATCTTTGAGACTCTCTCTTCCTACTGGCTCTTCAATTAGCAACCAGAAAGGTTTTCTCAATGAAGTGGGAGGCACAACAGGGCCACTCTCATCCACTTGGGTACCCAAGAAGGAACAAAAAAAAAATAAAAATAAAAATGATTGAGATCAAATTACAATGTTGGAATAAAATTTTCAATTTCCAAATATTCAAGTCAAAAGTTACCCTCAGGAGTTGGATCTATCGTAATTTCCTCGGCAGTACTGGGAATCTCTCCCTTTTCCATTGAGACATCGATAATTGGTCCCTCAAAAATTTTAGGAGGAATATCATGCTGTTCAGTCTGAGGGACAACACCTCTTTCAAAGGTAGTAGTAGCATCAATCTAAACTCTGCTGCTACTCATTTGCTCCAAAACTGGCTCCATGGGTACATTACTGCTGGTTGCTTTGTCAACAATAGAAATAGCACCCGCATCATCGCTGTAACACTCCGATCCCCTTTGAGCCGGATTAGTGGCTCATTAGTGTGTTTTTCTGTTGTTTTATTCTTTCGGACTTGGTTTTGGGCCTTGGATAGGTAGTTGAGTAACCTTTGACCTGAGATAGGTAGTTCTAAGCCCTTTTTCGTAATTTTGCTTTTGCTTTGCTTACATCATCTTTGCATCATCTTGGTGTCAGCACGTGTATTTTGTTGAGCTCGTTATGTTCCATAACTGTGTCAGACCCATTTGGAGTCAATTGGAGAAGTTGGACCTTCGTGTGACTTGAACTGTAAATAGTTTAAACTTACCGGACTTTGACTTAAACTTCCAAAACTATATATATATGAGTCAGCTCCCAGGTGTCTCTCTCTCCCTGCCCATTTGTCTCCAACGTTGCATGCAAGAAGAACTCCAAGAGAGCCACGTTGATCTCCGTCCTCTTCTCTTTACTTCTCTTGCTCGGTTGCTAAGTTGGGTTCCCATTTCGATTGGGTTCTTCCTCCTTCTCTTTCCCTCTCTATCTTTGCTTTGGGTAAGTGGGTTTTGAAGTCTTCCTCTCCAATTGGATTCCTTCTCCAAGCTCTGTATGTCTTCATACATCTCATGCATGGATTGTTTCTTTGATTTGTTTTGATTTTAGTTGATTTGGAGCTTGATTCAGTGGATTGACAGAGTTTTGAGGCAAGTATAAGTACAGGATTTGATAACACATATGGGTGTTTTGTTTGATTGCTTTGATTCCTTCTTATTCTCTGTATACAAATGATTTACAGCCAAATTTTGTGAATTTGGAACCTCTGTAACTCGTTTTGTTCAGCTTCTGTACCAAATTCCCGTTTCTGTACTCAACCCGAATTCGCTTCTGTATTGTACGGCTAAGCCGTAACTTTCTACGGCTCAAACTCCAGAGAATTGAAATTTCACTTTTATTCTACGGTTAGGCTACGGCTGAGCCATAAGCTAGCCGTGACCCAACCGTAACCCAGCCGTAAATTAAATCTCTGATCAGTCGAAACTTTCCCGATACAGTACTCCTACGGTGTGGCTACGACTAAGCCGTGAAGTGCTACGGCTAAGCCGTGGATTGGTCTACGGCTAAGCCGTATACTGACTGTCACTCAGCCGAAAAAAGGCATCAGATCAGAGGTGGAAGATGACTCGTTTAGCTGTGTTTTTAATGGAACCACGGTTAAGCCGTAGTGCATATTGCGACGAGTGCGTAAGATGTCTTCGGCTCAACCATAGGTCTCTCATGGCTAAACCGTTAGGCATGGCAAATTTGAAATATAACTTAAGATAATGGTGAGACTTGTAGGGCTCAAATACAGGTTAACCACCCATGTAAACCGGCCCGATGGATGCTTTGGACCGCATGAATAGTCTGTTAGGCTGTGACTCATTCATGTGAGCGTTGATTCACTGTTAAGCACCTCCCCATGGGTGTTGGGTTAAGGGACTTCGGTGCACGCAAAGATTTCATTGCAACACTTTGATGGCAACGGTGCATTGAATAACTTAAAACGACATCAACATGCACGGTTAGTGACAGTGAACAAATATACTAGTATTGGCTTGTAATTAACCTTGACTCCGTATTAATCTGAGATGCATTGCATATTATTTACAGTTTTGCCCTTTGTTCTGCCAATCTATGTCTATGCATTCCACAGTCATTTTGCTTTCGTCCTGTATCTCTGTTTTATTCTTCGATCTGCACTATGCTTTGATCTATGCTGTGCTTTGACTTAATCTATGTTCTGATCTGTATTTTGACTATGCTTTGTATATTTCTGGCTTTGTATATCTTGGGTATTCCCTGGTGGCTCTGCCCAGAGATTAACACGTGAGGATAAGATCCGGTCTTTGCCATCGGTGAGTCCAAAGCGGATAATCTCCCTTCTTTTGAGATCTGATTTGATTGGTATTAGTCTGGCTCTACTCAGCCTCAGTCCTAGGATGCCCGACGGGGTTACCTCTGGCGTAGATCTCTGTATCTCTGTATCACTGCAGTGTCGCTTTGTCTTGGGACCCCGGAACCCAGGAAACTGAGACCCACTTGTACCCTGGCCCGGTCAGTGGTGTTCTCCTCTGCTCTGCTCTCTATTGGAGAGAACATGGTTAACGTAGTAGCCACTTAGTCTAGTATTTCCATGCGTTGATTCAATTATCATGCTTTACTTCTATGCACGATTTGCTTAGTATACTAAGATGGAACTCTGTATTTAATCTTCTGTCATTATTCTATTTGATACTATGAGTGTTTCATCCCTGTTACTTGTATTTGCTGGATCGTTGTATTCATCTGTGTTGTCATGGTGTTGTAGGCACAGATCCCTTGCCCGACTCCCCGGCGGTCGAGGAGGCTGCAGGGCCAAGTGTAGAGGCACCCTCCGGTTTGGTAGAGTGGGCCTGATCACCTCTGCTGAGTGCGTGCATGCATATCAGTGGCCTAGTTGTTTGGTTTTGGTTTTTGAGATTTTGTATTTTTGGCACTTTGGACTTTGGACTCTGTATATTTGTACATTTTTATTTTGTCGTGTACTTAGACTTGTATTTGGTTTTCCAGTATTGTAATTATCTTTGTCTTTTTCCGTTCCGCATCTGTTTTGGCTTCCGCTATTTTCCTTTGTCGCTTGCTATGATATGTACAGCTTCCGCGTACGCTTAGTTCGCACGTGTTAGATCCCTTGTGTGCGTGTATCTGGACTGGGTTTGGATTTACGTGCACGGGAGTACGTGTGTCACTGGTTTAGCTTTTCGCTAACCCCCGATTTCTGGGCCCGGGTCGTGACAATGGCCATATCTCTCCACAGTAAAGAATTCCACAGGCATATCCACTACAGCTCTTCTCCTAGACTCAGGCATCATTGCCTGGTCAAACATGTCTTTTTCAAACTCAAAATCGATATTAATATCATTATCGATTCGTTCTTCAATAGTGGGAGTATCAAAGCCACTCCTTCTCTCCGCACCTTCATCAAAGGCAAATTCTTCAACAATCTCAGCCACCTTTTACGTGACTCCTCCGATGGTCGAGGCTTAAGCTAATAAGGTTGCAAGGCAAAATGTAGACATCAAAATAAGAGAGAAAGAAAATCAAATGATAATGTCATACAAAGAAATAAAGAGAAGTTACCGGCTTTTAGCCTTTGGGAACAATGAGTTCTACGGCTTTTAGCCTTTCTCTTCTTTGAAGAAGCTCCTTTGCCCCTAGGGGATTGTCACAACCCGAGCCCAGGGTTCGGGGGTTAGCAAAAGCCAAACCTAATGACACACGTACTCCCGTGCATGCACACGTAGACCGAGTCTAAATGCACACGCACAAGGGAACATTCACACGTGCCAAGCAAGTACGCGGAAGCTGTAAATATCAGAAACATTAAACTAACAGTGCAAGAAAAGGATACCAAGAACAAACTGACATAATTACATATGAAAGTCTTACAAAAAGAACAAAATAATATCTACACCAATGACATGTCATGCCAAATACAAGTCTGAAAATCCACAAAACGAGACTCCAATGATGCATGCCAAGAACGCTCTCCCGTGGAGTGATCACATCCACTCCTCTAGGCCTGATGGGGCCCCGGGGGTCTCATCTGGAGCCTGGCCGACCTGCGGGGGTTCGGCAGGGGGATCTGGGCCTGCAACACCAAAAACAACTGTGAATACGAAGATTCAGCAAAGTATAAACCATAGCAAGTTAACACACGCTGTGTCTAACAGAATAAGAACATCATGTGATTAAAGAAGGCAATTTCGTAGACTAGGCTATCAGGCAAGAAAGAAATATGCCGAGTGAATCAATGAATACATGCTGTGTACATACTAGTGGCTACTACATTAACATGTGCTCCCAAAAGAGGGATCTTATAACGTGCAAAGAACACCATTGTCCGGGCCGGGGTACAATGGGTCTCGGTTTCCTGGGGTCCGGTTCCCCAAGACATATCCATACTGCAGCAGGCCATATAAACTATACCAAATTCACCCCGTCGGGATCCTAAGGTTGAGGCTAAGTAGTGCCTGACTATACAGAGTTAATCATGAAAACCCTGAGTAGATCGTGACAACAGATCGTACGTGCATATCTGAGAGTGAACATATCATACATGCATACTCAAGGTAAGTAATCACAATGTGAATATAACTGAACACAGTAAACATGTTAGAGAGTTGAGATCACTGATCGAATGCATTATGTTGTGCAACAAATCATGCGAAATCGAAATATCTGTATTTACAAGCCAATTCTAATCTAATTACCCGGTGTTTCTAACCGTGCATGATGATGTAGTTTTAAGTTATTCGATGCACCGTTGTCTAGTGTTGCATTGAATCGGGCGGTGCACGAAGTCCCTTAAACCAATACCCATGGGGAGGTGCTTAACATCCGGATAACGAACATGAATGATTCGCAGCCCTCGAGATCATTCACGAGTTGTATCATATTCCATTGGGCAGGTCTGGTGCTCTACATTCTATCATGAAGGCCATATCGGTCTTTTCTTTACACCTATCCTTGTTTTTCTTTCATTAGTCTAGTGTGAATACGGCTTAGCCGTGTGTGGTCTACGGCTTAGCCGTGGCTGGGCCGTAGAAGGTTGGTCAGTTGCTGACTCTCAGTTATTCCAGAAAATGCACCCTGTATTGATCTACGGCTGGGCCACGGCTGAGCTTCGGCTTAGCCGTAGGGCAATCCACGGCTTAGCCGTGCCCTAGCCGTAGAGGAAAACTGGGTTTTTCTCCTCTTTGGATTGTGAGCCGTAGGTGCTATACGGCTTAGCCGTACCTGCACGAATTCAAATTTCTTGAAACACATACAGAATTCCTGTAACACCATCAAATTTGCAATTCTCAAATGGAGATACTGAATCAACTGAATCAATGAGTATCAAATGGGCTGTAAACATATGTTTCCGTATCAATTCATGTAAGATCAACCAAATCAAATGCATACCAACATGGGTTCTCAAAGTTATGGTTATACTTGCCTTAAATTGGAATTCAATTGCCCAACTGAAGTTCTTGGATCCAAACACAACCTAACACACATCAAACCACATGCATGCATGAGGATTGGAATGAAATCCACAACACAGACACAACATGCAAATGAGAACCAAGAAGGAGAAGAACTAGAGGGAAGAGATGAGAGAAAGATGGAAGAATGTCCCACTCACCTCACATGCAAGGAACCAACCTTCCTCTTGATTGATCAAGTGAAGGTCAAGCGAAGGAGGAAGAACTCCACGTGCAGTTGAGGAAGAAATGGGAGGAGGAACGTGAGTTGGTCGATGAGATGGGTTTATATAAGCAATGGGTTGTTCAATTTACAATAAGGGCCAAGTTAGAATTCTATTTCCAGTTTGAGTCAAATCCGAGTCCAATCGAAGCACACGACCTCGGTTGCAATTGACGTAGTTACGAAAGTTAACGAGCTCAACGAAAGACACGTGTTGACATCAAGATGATGCAAAAATGACCATGTCTTAGAAAAGCTAAAATTACGAAAAAGGGCTTGGTCTACTTAATCCAGGTCAAACTCAACCCAACTACCTATCCATGACCCGTAACGAAAATAAAACACGAACAAAACACGATTAGCAACGAAAACAAGATTAACTAGCCGCTAAACGAGGTCAAGCTGGGTCGGAGTGTTACATCCTCCCTTACTTGAGAATCATTCCGTCCTCGGAATGCACGCTAACTCACTCATACCTGGGAAAACAAATCGGGGTACTGTCGTGCCATCTGCTCTTCTAACTCCCAAGTAGCCTCATCGGGACTGTGATGCTCCCAAAGCACTTTGACCCATCGAATTGTCCTGGTGCGGAGTATCTGTTCTCGGGTTCCCACGATACGGAGCGGTCGCTCAACGTAGGCAGCACTCGGCTGAATCTGAACTTCGTCGTAACGAATGACATGGGAGGGATCATGGACATATTTCCGAAGCATCGAAATGTGAAAAACGTTGTGCACTCCTGAAAACATCTCGGGAAGCTCTAATCGATAGGCCAAATCACCAATTCGACTCTTGATCTCGAACGGTCCGACATAGCGTGGAGCTAACTTGCCTTTCTGACCGAAACGGATGGTGCCCTTCATCGGCGAGACCTTCAGGAATACCCACTCACCAACTTGAAACTCTAATGGCCGTCTGCGTCTGCATAACTCTTCTGCATCGACCGAGCAACTTTCAAGTTCTCAATGGCTTTCTGTACCTTCTCCGTAGTCTCGGCAATGATCGTCGGTCCGTGAAAACTTCGGGTGCCAACTTCTTCCCAACAAACTGGACTTCTACACTTCTTCTCGTACAATGCTTCATATGGTGCCATCCCAATGCTCTCGTGGAAGCTGTTATTGTAAGCAAACTCGCACAACGATAAGTGAAGATCCCATTCTTTCTCGTAGCTCAACACGCTGGCTCGCAACACATCTTCTAAAGTCTGGATAGTCCGCTCTGATTGTCCATCCGTCTGTGGGTGGTATGCTGTGCTGAAGCTCAACTTCGTACCCAAAGCCTCTTGGAATGCTCTCCAAAAAGATGAAACAAAACGGCTGTCTCTATCGGATACAATCGACACGGGGGTACCATGGAGCCTGACGATCTCATCCACGAACTTCCTAGCCATCTCAGAAAATGTCATACCCTTCCGAAAAGGAATGAAATGGGCTGACTTCGTCAATCGATCTACAATCACCCAAATGGCGTTGTTCTTCCTGCTCGTTGGCGGTAATCCGGAAACGAAGTCCATGGTGATGTGTTCCCACTTCCACTGCGGTATGTGCAAAGGATGCAACGAGCTTGGCGGTCTCTGATGATCTGCCTTCACCTTCTGGCATGTCAAACAGCGAGCAACAAAGCATGCTACTTCTCTCTTCATGTTGTTCCACCAAAAGCGATCTTTGAGATTCCGAAACATCTTCGTGCTGCCTGGGTGCATCGCGTATCAAGCGTAATGTGCTTCGTTCATCAGCTTCTCCTTGAGCTCATCAACTGCTGGCACGCACAACCTACTCCGAAAGTAGAGTACACCATCCTCGAGCCGAAAATCGGGTCTGTCTCCAATGTGGTCTCGAATGCGCTTCAAGGTTAGATCTTCAAATTGCCTGTCTTTAATCTGCTGAATCATCTCAGGCTGAAACACTAGCGTACTAGCCAAAGTCACGCACTCATCCACTAGTTTTACTTCAACAGGGAGACCATGGAACTCTAAGAGGAAACTACTCAATAGCTGCACTGACTCTGCTTTCCGACTGAGCGCATCTGCCACCACATTCCCCTTGCTTGGCTGATATTTGATCGGGAAATCATAATCCTTAATAAGCTCAAGCCATCTCCGCTGTCTTATGTTCAGCTCCTGCTGTGTGAATAAGTACTGTAAACTGTGGTGGTCAGAACGAACCTCAAACTGCACACCATACAGATAATGTCTCCACAGCTTCAATGCAAACACGATGGCTGCCAATTCCAAATCATGGGTGGCGTAATTCTTCTCATGTTCTCGCAACTGTCTCGATCCATATGCAATAACCTTCCCGTGCTGCATCAACACACAACATAGACCAACTCGAGAAGCGTCTGAATAAACCACGAATCCTTCACTACCATCTGGCAAGGCTAACACTGGGACCGTAGTCAACTTCTCTTTCAAAGTCCGGAAACGGGCTTCACACTCCTCAGTCCAATCAAAGGATACATTCTTCCTGGTCAACTTCGTCAAAGGAGAAGAGATCTTTGCAAAGTCCTGGACAAATCGACGATAGTAACCTGCTAGACCAAGGAAACTGCGAACCTCTGTCACTGTCTGGGGGCTAGGCCAATTCACTACTGCCTCCACTTTAGATGGATCAACTGCCAATCCCTCTCGTGAGATGATATGACCTAAAAATGCCACCTGCTCAAGCCAAAAGTCACACTTCGACAACTTAGCAAACAATCGATGTTCTCTCAACAACGACAAGGCTTTTCTCAAATGCTCCCTATGCTCCTCTGCTGACTTCGAATAGATCAGTATGTCATCAATAAACACAACTACGAACTGGTCCAAGAAAGGAGCAAAGATCTGATTCATCAAGGCCATGAACGCTGCAGGTGCATTGGTTAGTCCAAAAGGCATCACGAGGAATTCATAATGTCCATAACGAGTCCTGAAGGCAGTCTTAGGAATGTCATCTTCTTTGACTCTCAACTGGTGATATCCAGACCTCAAATCAATCTTCGAAAAGTATGCTGCACCCTGAAGTTGGTCAAACAACTCATCGATCCTGGGTAGGGGGTACTTGTTCTTGATAGTCACTTTGTTCAGCTGGCGGTAGTCTATGCACATCCGAAAAGTACCGTCCTTCTTCTTGACAAACAAGACTGGCGCTCCCCAAGGTGAGACGCTCGGGCGAATGAAACCCTTATCCAAAAGCTCCTGCAATTGCTTCTTCAACTCTGCCAATTCTGCTGGTGCCATGCGATACGGAGCCTTGCTGATCGGTGCCGTGCCGGGAACAAGCTCAATGGCGAACTCCACATCTCGAACCGGGGGCAAGTCTGGCACATCGTCTGGAAAGACATCGGGAAAGTCACAGACCACCTGGATCTCACCTAGCTGCTTCATCTCCTTCTTCGCTGAGATAAAGGCAATGAAGCCTTCACACCCTCGGCGGATCAAGCAATCTGCCTTACACGCCGAGATCACACGTCTGGGGCATCTCTGCTGACTGCCCTCAAAACGGAAGCCCTTGCCTAAATCGAAGAAGATCGTCCTGTTGTAACAGTTAACACAGGCACGATATCGAGCGAGCCAATCCATACCAAGGATCACGTCGAAGTCCAGCATCGACAACAGGATCAAATCAACAGGTAACTGATGACCTGCAATCTGCACGTCGCAATGGGGGTAGTACATACTACACTCCACTCGCTTGCCAACTGGGGTGGATACAACCAACACATATGGCAACGGCTTAGACGGCTGATGCAACCGCTCGGCGAAACGAGGTGCTACATAAGACCGTGTAGACCCCGAATCGAACAATGCTAATGCCTCGACGTGCGAAATCAAAACAGTACCTTCAACCACCTGAGGATCCTCGGCACTCTCATGGGTAGCAGCGTAAGCACGGGCTGTCTGGCGAGGCTGTCTCGAGCCTGGACGAGCTGACTGTGGCTTGCTCGGAGCTGTAGGTGCACTTGGTCTGCTAGGAACTGCACCGGAGGTAGGACCAGATGGAGCTGCACCGGAGGCTCTATATCGAGGACAATTGACGATCATATGCTCCCTCGAACCACAAATAAAACAAGCACCTGCCTTCCTCCAACACGCGTCAGTCGCGTGGTTCTTGCCACAATGCCCACAAGTCACTCCAGTAGAACTAGAAGTACTCTGCTGGCCTTTGGTTTTCTTCTGTACTTGTCCTCGTGCACTGAAGGGCGGCTGTCGCTTGGGCTCAACGGCTCTCGCAGCTTGGTGGATGGCCTCGGCAGAATAGGCCCTGTCCACTGCATCATCAAACGTAGCCGGACGCTGAAACGCAGTCACGTGATGCATGTGCCGGGGATGCAGACCTTCAACAAACCGGTTCACCTTCCTCTCTTCGGTGCTGATCATATCCGGAGCAAAGTGCGACAACTGCATAAACTTGTTCACATATTTTGCTACTGTCATCTGCTGCTGACGGAGAGCTAGGAACTCAACCTCCTTGGCTCGAAACACATGAGCAGGGATGAACTTCCTCCTGAACTGCTGCTTGAACATCTCCCAAACCGTCACACTAGGAATATCTCTGTATGAGTCTTTCACGCTTTTCCACCAAGTTTTTGCGACGTCTCTCAACATAGAAGTTACTAGCCCAACTTTCTGCCGGTTCGTGCACACGACGGTCTCAAAAACATCCTCTGTTTGCTCCAACCACTGTTCTGCCTTCAATGGCTCTTCTGTCCCAAAGAACTCAATAGCTCCTCGCTTGTGAAATTTACCGTAGAGGGCATTCGGGTCACTCTCTCGAGGCTGCAAGATCACCTGCTGGTCTATATGTGACTGAGCTGGGACTTGGCTTTGTCGGTCTAACATGGTGGTAACTTGTGCTTGCAAGTTCTGCATTGATTGCGATTGTGCTTGTAGAGACTGAAATAGCATGTAAGGATGCGTTCATCTGTGTTCTGTGTCTGCGGTGACGGTGCAGATCCGCTTTCATTATTTCCGGCGTTCTGCTGAGAACCGGAACCTGATGCCATCCTGAAGAAGGGAAAAGTCAGACACAAACACAAAACAATTGCGCCCAACAAGCCCCAAAATCTAGAAAGATCACAAAGAGATAATCGTATCCTCACCACGAGCCTACATGCCTACATGCTTATCATCTAGAACAAGGAATGAGCAAGGAATGCTTTGATACCATACAATACGTATGTCACAACCCGAGCCCAGGGTTCGGGGGTTAGCAAAAGCCAAACCTAATGACACACGTACTCCCGTGCATGCACACGTAGACCGAGTCTAAATGCACACGCACAAGGGAACATTCACACGTGCCAAGCAAGTACGCAGAAGCTGTAAATATCAGAAACATTAAACTAACAGTGCAAGAAAAGGATACCAAGAACAAACTGACATAATTACATATGAAAGTCTTACAAAAAGAACAAAATAATATCTACACCAATGACATGTCATGCCAAATACAAGTCTGAAAATCCACAAAACGAGACTCCAATGATGCATGCCAAGAACGCTCTCCCGTGGAGTGATCACATCCACTCCTCTAGGCCTGATGGGGCCCCGGGGGTCTCATCTGGAGCCTGGCCGACCTGCAGGGGTTCGGCAGGGGGATCTGGGCCTGCAACACCAAAAACAACTGTGAATACGAAGATTCAGCAAAGTATAAACCATAGCAAGTTAACACACGCTGTGTCTAACAGAATAAGAACATCATGTGATTAAAGAAGGCAATTTCGTAGACTAGGCTATCAGGCAAAAAAGAAATATGCTGAGTGAATCAATGAATACATGCTGTGTACATACTAGTGGCTACTACATTACCATGTGCTCCCAAAAGAGGGATCTTATAACGTGCAAAGAACACCATTGTCCGGGCCGGGGTACAATGGGTCTCGGTTTCCTGGGGTCCGGTTCCCCAAGACATATCCATACTACAGCAGGCCATATAAACTATACCAAATTTACCCCGTCGGGATCCTAAGGCTGAGGCTAAGTAGTGCCTGACTATACAGAGTCAATCATGAAAACCCTGAGTAGATCGTGACAACAGATCGTACGTGCATATCTGAGAGTGAACATATCATACATGCATACTCAAGGTAAGTAATCACAATGTGAATATAACTGAACACAGTAAACATGTTAGAGAGTTGAGATCACTGATCGAATGCAATATGTTGTGCAACAAATCATGCGAAATCGAAATATCTGTATTTACAAGCCAATTCTAATCTAATTACCCGGTGTTTCTAAACGTGCATGATGATGTAGTTTTAAGTTATTCGATGCACCGTTGTCTAGTGTTGCATTGAATCGGGCGGTGCACGAAGTCCCTTAAACCAACACCCATGGGGAGGTGCTTAACATCCGGATAACGAACATGAATAATTCGCAGCCCTCGAGATCATTCACGAGTTGTATCATATTCCATTGGGCAGGTCTGGTGCTCTACATTCTATCATGAAGGCCATATCGGTCTTTTCTTTACACCTATCCTTGTTTTTCTTTCATTAGTCTAGTGTGAATACGGCTTAGCCGTGTGTGTGCTACGGCTTAGCCGTGTGTGGTCTACGGCTTAGCCGTGGCTGGGCCGTAGAAGGTTGGTCAGTTGCTGACTCTCAGTTATTCCAGAAAATGCACCCTGTATTGATCTACGGCTGGGCCACGGCTGAGCTTCGGCTTAGCCGTAGGGCAATCCACGGCTTAGCCGTGCCCTAGCCGTAGAGGAAAACTGGGTTTTTCTCCTCTCTGGATTATGAGCCGTAGGTGCTATACGGCTTAGCCATACCTGCACGAATTCAAATTTCTTGAAACACATATAGAATTCCTGTAACACCATCAAATTTGCAATTCTCAAATGGAGATACTGAATCAACTGAATCAATGAGTATCAAATGGGCTGTAAACACATGTTTCCATATCAATTCATGTAAGATCAACCAAATCAAATGCATACCAACATGGGTTCTCAAAGTTATGGTTATACTTGCCTTAAATTGGAATTCAATTGCCCAACTGAAGTTCTTGGATCCAAACACAACCTAACACACATCAAACCACATGCATGCATGAGGATTGGAATGAAATCCACAACACAGACACAACATGCAAATGAGAACCAAGAAGGAGAAGAACTAGAGGGAAGAGATGAGAGAAAGATGGAAGAATGTCCCACTCACCTCACATGCAAGGAACCAACCTTCCTCTTGATTGATCAAGTGAAGGTCAAGCGAAGGAGGGAGAACTCCACGTGCAGTTGAGGAAGAAATGGGAGGAGGAACGTGAGTTGGTCGATGAGATGGGTTTATATAAGCAATGGGTTGTTCAATTTACAATAAGGGCCAAGTTAGAATTCTATTTCCAGTTTGAGTCAAATCCGAGTCCAATCGAAGCACACGACCTCGGTTGCAATTGACGTAGTTACGAAAGTTAACGAGCTCAACGAAAGACACGTGTTGACATCAAGATGATGCAAAAATGACCATGTCTTAGAAAAGCTAAAATTACGAAAAAGGGCTTGGTCTACTTAATCCAGGTCAAACTCAACCCAACTACCTATCCATGACCCGTAACGAAAATAAAACACGAACAAAACACGATTAGCAACGAAAACAAGATTAACTAGCCGCTAAACGAGGTCAAGCTGGGTCGAAGTGTTACAGGGATCTAGTTACATGTTTTGAGTGTATTGCTCGAAGCTTCTTATGAAGAACCGGACTCGCTGGAGGTTTTGTTGACAATGTAATTGGTGGCCTCAATCCGGTAGTTGCCTCTGTCGATTAAGCTACTTCCACTGAACTTGGAATTGTATATGCCTCTGTTGGTAATGAAGCAGCAGTAGTAGTCTCTAGCAAATTTTGGTGAGTAAAGTCTGCCTCGGCGGCCACACACATAATGGCTTACTCTTCTTCAAATTTCCTTGTCTACTCGCCAACCAAAACTTTGGTTTTAGCAGAGTGAGAAGCAGATCCAAAGTCTAGCGTAGCTCTATTAGCTCATCCAGCCTCAGTGAGACTCTCCCTCTCTCGCAAGTTCTCATTCATAGCCCGTCACATCTTTGCTGTAGTCACCTTCTAAGGAGGCAAATATTCCTCGTCCTCTTCACCTCTCAAAAAGGGGTGAGCTTTGCAGAAATCAAACCTGGTCATTAAGCCAATTCGCCATTTATTTCCATTATGTAACCAATTTTGAAAGTTGGAGTCACACCCCAAACCCGAGAATTGGAAATTAGAGTGGGCCCCGGGGTGTGCATATGTAATTCTGTAGCAACCCGTGCCAAACAAAGACATGCTGAATCACTACAAAGGAGATTCCATAGGAACGTGTGAGGAAGTTGTACAAACACATATATTAAGATTCAATCAATAAAGCAGAAGCCTATGAAATACATCAGTAATGATCATAGGCAACAATAAAACATCATTCATTCATAATCATACATAAAGTCTGTTAATTAACCATCCACCATCATAAGACAACAAAATACTAAAACACATTTATACAAATCCAATAACATGTTCATCCAACCTTGATTCCAAAATAAACATAAGTTCAAACAGGTCTAATCCTAACAACCCAGCAGAAAACCCAATGACGTTCTCCGTTAGATAACTAATAAAATATGTCGTCTTTAGTCCACTCATCTACTCCCCAAGGTACAATTGGGGTTCCCTCCGGGGGTGCATCGTTCACCGTACCGGTGTCGGTTCTATACCTGTAACACCAAGGGTAGCATTGTTAACACGATGGTTAAGCAAATATAGAAATATATAAGACCATCACGATATATCAAATGAATTAGAGAGCATATTAATTAAAAGAGATCAAAATCGTAAGCTAAGCATATTATGTCTGAAATAAGCATGAATAACGAATCATGAACAAAGTATCATAACATATAGAAGGGAATATTGATAGGGGATCAGTCTAACTTCTCAAGGATCGCCGACCTTCTCCGTTATGAACTACTGCAGCAGTGACATAAGGGATACCCAAATTGGTCCCGTCAAACTTAATAAGGGTACAAGCTAAGTGGTGCCGACTCAACATATTAAGACCGTCCCGAATTGATTTCAAGATCGTCTCGAATTCATTTCAGACATACTTATCATTGATCATAATGATCATCACATACTCGTGCATACTCATTCATACTTATCATAATATCATACATACAAGAGTTTTGGTCTTAAGATCATATGCAATCGTAAGATTTGGAATTAACAAGGTAACTAATTGTTAAACAATGCATACTTAAATGAGTTAATAGAGCTTGAACCCCGTCAACCTTGGCTACACCTATTCTGACTCACAGGCACACACTCAATGGAAGCTCCGGCACCGGTGTCATTGTGTTATCAAAATCTCGGTGTTACATTGTGTATGCAAAGGACACCTCTTCTTATGCCAACACCCGTGCCGTAACATCAAAAATCCATTCGGAAAATCAAAGGGCAATGAGTGATAGCTCAAAACTTTCCGCCTTATCATTTGATTACTATTGGACTAATTTAATTGGAACAAAGGTGTCATATCTAAAACCCTATAAGGACTTAGAAATCCCTAATTTCCTAAGTTCATAGTGTTCTTATGGCATAGCAGTGCACAGGCTACGGCTTAGCCGAGTGGCATGGGTTTTCTTAATTTCATACTCAATTATAGCTTAGCCGTATTTTGGTCTATGGCTTAGCCATTTGATGCCTACGGCTAGGCTATATGGCTTAGCCATAGCACAATTCAAGGCTTACCGAGGGTCAGCCATAGAAGAAAACTGGGTTTGTTTGTTCTTAGGAAAGTTAGCCGTAAAATGGCTTACGGCTTGGACACGGGGTAGTTAAGGCTTAGCCGTAGTTCATTTCACGGCTTAGCCGTGGGTTAGCCATAGCTCAATTACCAGATTTTAGCTATCTGGATTCCGAGCCATAAAGTACTTACGGCTTAGCCGTGGCTTCATCATAAGCTTCATAATTTCTGAAAACTATTTTTGAAGCTCGAGTTTAGTACAGAATTCTTCTAATTTGGTTCCAATGAGCTTCCTTTTGCTCCAAATTATCACAATAGGTCTCACCACGCTCACATATCATTAATATTGCATACTTATTATCACCTAATCCAACATATGAGTGTACTTAATTAAGGGTGAATGAGCGGTAAATTTGAAATTAGAGTAATTAATTCAAGAATCATGAATTTTGTCACGCAGTAATATATACTTTATATACTCTTATACTTGCTTTATACTAGTGCTTGACTCAAACCAACTTCTCCCTTGGTGTGGGGTGGAGAAAACCTCAATAGAAGGAATTCCTATAACATGCAAGGACATGCAATGGGTGAATCTTCTGTAAGTTGCATGCATGTCACCAAATTGAGTCTCCTTGACTCTATTGGACTCAAAGAAATGAAATGGCATTGGAGTTTACCTTGGGGAGCTGTAGAGAAGATAAGGAGCTAAATTGTGAATTTCAAAGGAAAAAGATGAACAAGAGGATAAAAAAATCGGTGGATAGAACTTATTCCTTTTTCATGTAAGGCTTCAAAAGCTAAATTTGGTGGAAAAGAGAGCTAGAGGGGAAGGAAGAAGATGGAGCTCCAACACTAAGAGTAGAGGGAAAATGAAGAAGAGATGTTGGTTTCCTTTTTTTAACTTAAAATTTCTAGACTACAAGTCCACTGGTTTTGGAAAAATTCCAGTTTGAGTCAAATGGCTTCAATTGGGCCAAGATGGGTTCGAATTAAGTTGGGCTAAATAAGGAAGATTGTCCATAAGATGAAAGACACATGATGCAACTAATGTGGTGTCAAGATGATGGAAACCATGTGACTCTAAATTATAAGAAGGTCCTCAACTACCTAAGCAAAGTTCGAACCCAGCCCAACTACCTATCCATGGCCCAAACACAAGGGAAATTGAGTTAAATTAGTCTAAAAGAGTATTAATTAGCACAAAACAAGGTTAATTATCATAAATCAAGATTAACTTGGGTTAGGACCTTATAGTTAGCCATGATGAAATGCATTTTTTCCACCTTCTCTCCCTTTTTGGAAGCAGTTGAAATGCACCATTTGACACGATGATTGCTTGTATATGTCTCTACAATGGCAGTGGTACTTTTGCATACCATTGCGTGAAACCACTCGTGTATCCAAGATTTGGAAGACGAGGGTAACTAAAACGAACCTTGGGCCAAGCACTTGATAAAATTCCCAAGCATTTCGAGCATCTTGCAAGTAACCAAGAGTGCCTCAAATCCGACTGAGTGTTCCCACAACAGCTTGATGGAAGTCAAACTACCTGTAGAATCTGGCGAGTATATAAAGTTGACTGTTAATATATGAATTCTTCATATATACCAAGTGCGTGGGTCCCAAGCCGAAGAACCAATTCTTCTCTTCATCTGACAAGCCAACATCCCGACCACCCTTTCCGACTTTGTCAATCGATGGTTCTACGGCATTTCTCACATGAGTTGGAACTTCAATGTTTGGCACAGTGTCATGAGAGGCAATATAGTTATGGAAATTACGCAAGTGTTAGCGCATTTCGGTCATGGAATGGGTATTGATCAAACAACTACTGCTTACCACACCCTCCATGTAGATGCTTCCTTGTGCACTCTGTGTGAATGAAGCCCATTATAGTGGTATGTGAACCAAGTGTACAGCAAGTGCTCGGTGTGATACTGGTTGAAAGCTCTCCCCTCTCTGATAGTGAAACCAAACAGCTTCAATTCGGTTAACATATATGCTATAAAGGCAGGGCCCAGGGCATGACTGTGTCCAAATGCCATTCGAAGCGCAGAGTATATGCAACCAGGCCTAAGGTTGCCCCCAGCATTCTAAAAAGAACATCTAACAACCATGCCACCAAAAATGTTGCAAGCCAGCGCTTCCTCTTCAAATCTACATACTTGGCAAAAATATATGGCATGAAGTCCAGCTTCTCATGATAAATAATTGTTGGCTCCTTCTTGGGGTCTTCATTGTGGATAACTTCTTTCCACTTAAAATATCCCTCATCATTCACAAAGAAAGAACCGGTGAGGATCTTTACTCGACTCATCCATTGGACAACTTTGCCTCGACTTTGTCTAGTCATTTGGATTGAATCTTCAAAAGCAAAGAGGAGATAATATGCAGCTTAAAATTCGTCATCCATGGTAGACAACTCTTCATTGGGTGGAATGGTTTCATCAGAAACCTCACCGTATAGTGCTAAACCAAATATTTTCTTCACTTCCCACAAAGAAAACCCCAGCTCCATGTTCGGAGCAATGAAGGTATTAGTTGTTGGGCAAAATAATTACAGAATAGCCCTGCATATATTCTTGTTTTCACAAGGGAATTTCTGTTTGGTGGCATTTACAGCGTCAAAGATGCCGATCGATCTTAAATCCTTTTTACAATGGTGCTTGATCAGAGTCACCCAGCCTTGCCAGTCTCCGATGTAGTTAAACCATCCACAAGACTGGTGTCTTTCGCCAAGCCAAGTACTCCCATCTTCAGTATGGATACCAACTCCAATCTTCTTCAATTGCGAGATCACGGTACCTTGCTTTTATCTCGGACCTTGGGATCTCCGTGAAGTAATATGGATGATGGCTCATGAATTTACCAGTTTTAAAGTGGGTATGATGCTTTACCCATGGAAATGGAACATTCCTGGCTGGGATAGATGGGACCATTGTCATTATTCTTAGGTTTCGCTTGACAGATCGAATTGTGGTCATCTCCTGAGAAACTCCCATTGTGTCTACATAGTGATACTGTACACTTTCAGTAAGTTATTTCATGGTCTCCTTCGTAGCATCCCCAAATATCTAGTGTGGCTTGTCAAAGATCACTTTGTCATTATTCTCCCAATCAATGTTATCAGCCAAACGCCAATATGTGTGGCAGTTCCTCCTTGTTAGGGCCTTGGTTCTTTGATTTCTCAAAGTACTGGCAAATATTTCATTTAGATCTTTCAAGTCAGGATCACTTGCAGTCTTGCCCTTTGCATGGCTCTTTGATGCCCTAGAAGTTGAAGTTGTAGGTGCTTTGCCTTTTCTATCTTCAAAACAAAAAATGAAAAAAAAATATCAGTAACAGCAAAAATGACAAAGGCATGAATTCTACCAAAATTTCGTCAGCATCTCTCCTTAGCAAAAGGCCAAAAGGAGAAAATAATACTTGGTTCTGAGACCAAGAATTGGCATCAAGGCACACTTAAGTCTCAGAACTTAGGCTTTTGGTCCAAACAGGTGTTTGAGTATTTTAAGACCTTTCAAGGGGCAATTTGATTCGTGGTCAAGCACAAAGGTTGGATCCAATGCAAGAAATGCATGCATAATACAAGCAAAGCATGACAGCAACTATATACAGCACAAAGCATAAACAAGCTCAAATATGTATGAAAGTACAACATGTGAAGGCATATAGCATGATTTCAACAAAGAGCAATATTAATTTTAAAGTAATGAAGACAAAAGTAAGTACTATCGGTCTATTGGCAACCATTTTTAATCACTTCTTGTGGTTTCATTAGATTTTCCTACAACTATTGGAGAATATTTTACTCTCTACACTCACATTTGAAGTTGACTAAAGGGTCTCTACATTCCCACGACAGCATCTCTAACAAATCCCAACGAACAAAGTTTTTTGTGGTGATCTGCTATGATGGCACCATTAGACATTCTTGTTGGATTTCGAAAGTGCACTATTCTTAGTGAATATAAAGCTAATGAAGGAAATATTGCTCTGTAAAGTTAATTTCAAAACAAGATCATCAACTTTCATCAATGATCGAAAGGTGATATTGTGTATGTTAGCTTCCCACAAAGATAGTCGACATCACTCAAATTGACTCGGAGAGTACACCTCGGGTCGGGGCATCAAAAAAGACAAGAAAGAGTAAATTAGCCTTGGAAGTTGTAGTTGAGAAAGACAATGTAAAAAGCCCATTCAAAGCTACATCTAACCACTCAACTGGTGGTTCATCCTATCTTCATCGGTTTCTTTAATCGGGCGCTCATATTCGGGTGATTTATATTTCTCATGTGTATTGAGATTTAAGAGGAGTAACCTTCTCATCAAAAGCAAAAAAAAGTGTGTCATAAGCATACTCAGTTTGATGACCGTGAATGAATTCCCACAGAAGCCATGGTGGTCAAGTTTGTGTTCACATCATGCTAGTGACTGAGCAAATTACTACAAACTAATCCCCCGTAATTTCCACAAAGGCTATAATGACTCAATTTGTACTTACACCATGCCAAGGAATGGGTGGATTGTCATTTCCCAACCCCCCTACACTTTCCACAGACCACAAAAGCCAGAAGGAGCTTGTTCATTTCTAGATTGTGGAAGAATGGATTCTCTGCAAAATATTTCGACGTTCAAGGCCTCACATACTATTCAACTAATTTCAGACAAGTCAAAAGTAGTTCACCTTGAACAATTATGGTTTTCCAAATCTAACGGACAAAAGACAATTTTTGGCTTCACATCTAGTTCATTCAGTTATGACCGTGGCTATCACAGTGGGTATAACCTTGAATATTGCTTGCGCATGGTGAAATTCAAAGAAAACTACTTTGGAGAGGGCTTTTAAAGAGGAACTCATACAACCTAATGTCAATAGCAATTTTGAAGTCAAGGACATCTCATCAAGCAAGTGTTGACTGTGAGATGATCCGGACACCCTCCCAACTTGCACGGTCACCATGAGTTTCAAATTTTAGTTTGTGCTAGTCACCAAACAAGCAGTCATTGAAACCAGGTATTGGAAACCAAAGTTCACAACAAACATAGAAAGAAAAAAAAAAAAAAAAAAAAAGAGGGGCCAACAACCATTCACCAGGCCGTGACCGTGGATGGGTTCAAACGATATTCTTAGTGATGACAGGAATATAGGATGAGATCTATGAGCCATCTTGCATTAATAAGGTTGAAAGGGATCAAGCATTCCCAAAAACAAAAAAAAAACAAAAAAAACAAAAAAAAAAAGGAAGAAGAAAAAAAATTTTCTGCTTGTGACCGCGGAATTGGCCAAGACATAGCGACTGTGACCATGGGTGGTTTGTCACTGTAGGATTAGCCAAGGCAGCAATCGTTGTGACGAGGACCGTATTCAGGCAGTGCCCATATCTGAGCAAATAGCACTACATCAAAAGGCCTGAAGTAAATTCATTTAAAAAAAATCATCATCTTCAATGAGGCATTTCTTCAAGCATGTGGTGACCGTGAACTTCCACGGATAGTGCAGACCATAGTTCCAACTTATTTGAAAGATGCTTAACTTGAGGAAACCACTATAGAAAAGGCATAGAAGGCATTCTTGCATTAAAAAAAAAAAGGAAGGAAGGAGAAAGAGAAGGGCCGAGCGCAGATTCCACTCCCGTGAGTAGAACAACCAATTCGTTGTTCCAAGACCCCCTTTAAAACCTTGGGCAGCCACGGGGAATTCGAGTTCGTCCTAATGTAAACTTGTGAAGCAAAGGAGATGCACCAGCCGACTCATGCAAACCCAGAAAAGAAAAAAACAAACACAATTGGCCATGATAGAAATAGAGGAGATGGATTTTGATGTGTACCAGCCATTACTCGTGCTTTCCACTAAAATAATTTGAAATAAGAAGAAGAAGGGATGTCGAGTTTTGCTCCGGCTTTCGATTTCTCTTCTAGCTCTTGGACTATGATTTTTAGTTCTTTCTTTGATTAGTTGCAAAACAATGAAAAGAAAGAAAAAGACGGAGATGGTAGTTTTAAAAGTCTTCCCCTTCGCTCACGGCGACAGTGTGATCAAGCAGTGGGACCTTCTCCCACGGTCACTGCTTTCTCCATTTCCCAAGGACTGCTGTGTGATGCAGTGGGGTCCATGGCTCTTTATCCTTGGTCTACAGTCACCGCTGGTCTGCCCTTTGCTCACAAATACTGCTGAGTTGAATAGTGGGACCCACAGCCTGATGCCTTCACCCCCTTTCTTGCGAACACAACTTGGTTAAAATTGGTGGGGTCCAAGCCTTGACTAAGTTCAGATGGGTTTGGCCTTCCTTACCCATGGTCACTGTGATTTTAAGCAATGGGACCCACTACTTCATGGCCCATTCTCTCAAATGTGATCATTCAAAATTCACACAACATATGGTGGACCCACTTTGGGTATTTTACCCATAACAAAAACAAAAAAATGTTTTCCCACAATGGAATGAACCCACTTTAATGTATTTCTTTTCTAACAAAAAACAAAAAAAAAAAAGGTGGCTGCGGGGGGGAGGGGGGGGGTGTTCTCTTTCGAAAATAATCCAAATTTTAAATTATCTTGGGTCAAACCTGATTTTGAGCCATCATCTCAAATTATTTTCAAATCAAAACCCAACGAAACCAATATTTTTCAAAATTCCATCTTATGTTGACCCATATTAAGCTAAGTCAAAACCTAAACTTTGATTGTTTGAAAATAAACCAAAAATCCATGAAAATCCAAACCCAAATTTATTTCAAATCTTAATTTTGATTTTTTCTTAAAACCTTAGGGATTCTTTTTGTAGGTGTTCTCCACAATCATCGCAGAAATGCCACTCTAGATATCTATGACAAATAGATCATGTGAAAATCAAACCTACTTTCCAAAATCCAAACCAAATTCATAAACCTCTGAATTTTCCAAATACTTTAGGGATTCTTTTTTATGTGTTCCCCACAGTCCTCACAGAAATGCTACTTTTAATATCTGTGAAAATAGAGCAAAGAAAATCAAAACTCTTATATTTTTACCAAATTCCATCATCAAACCCTTCATGGTTTTTTTTATCAAAATTTCAAAAAATTTCAAGTTTAGGCCGACAACCTACCTTGACAAAATTACATTTTTTCCCCCATCAAGCCATTCATCATTCCCACAGATTGGCTATTTCGAGGTACAATGATTGTCATACTTTAATTATTGCACCTCGAGGGGGCACTTATTGACGTATAAAAATTACAAACGTTGTAGTGAAGACATTACAAGCAAATTCCAAACTAAAGGCACATAAACCTTGGGATGGTAGAATGCTAAGTCAAGTATTGCATCCAAATGTTCAGAGATAATGCAGCTCATTCAAAAGACTTTAGATGGGCTTAAGCTGCAACAGTTCAAAATTCAGAGTTAACAAGTTAACAAACTTTAGTTAGTCACTTGACTCACCAAACTTCAAGTTCAAAGTTCATTGGCTCAAAGTCTATGGGTCATTGAATACACTCAAACTTCTGAGTTACCAAAGCAGTTGAAAATCATATGGTAGCTCCAAATTATGCTTAGGAATGATGCTTCAAAATTTCAAAGCATTTGGACTTTATTTTAGTTCAAATTCAAGCTTCAGTGACTATCTTCTAGCTCTCTGGGGTCACTGTGATAACAAACACTTCTACATGTGAGAATCAGCTAAAACTTTTGGAGGAAGCTCAAATTATATTTAGGAGGTGCCCTGAAAAATTTTCAGATCAAGTGGATGTCATTTGACCAAATGTCAGCAAACACGTCAACTTTGGGTTAGTGACCCCCAAGGCATGGGGTCACTGACCAAAGTCCTAATTCCCGGTGACTGAAGTTGATGAAATTTGAAAACAAAGCTTAAGCCATACTCAGAAGTGGTTCTACAAATTTTCGAGCCAAGAGGACTTCGTCTAACCTTACTTCAACTACATGTCAACTAGGAGTTTGTGACCTCTAAGTCATGGGGGTCATTGATTAAAAATCCTACTTTTAGGAGACCAAAGATGATGAAATTCGGATCAGAACTTAAAATGTATTCAAAGTCAATCTCCCAAAGTTTCAAATTCATTGAACATCATTCGTATAGAAATCAAGCTAACTGCCCGCAACACAAGAGAATATTGACTTAAAACATGCAACAAGTGGGACATTGTTCGAAACCCCACTTACACAAATCCAAACCATATGAAATTTGGATGAACGCTTTAAGATAGTCATGACATTAGTCCTTCCGAGTTTATAATCAAATCGAGGTCATTTAGTCCTCATATAGCTGAAATAATAGCCCATTTTATGAAAAGTCAACAGGGAGGTTGACCAACTTCAGAAGATTAAAATGGGCTAAAATTTATATGAAACACTCAAAATAGTGCTAAAAAGTATCCTTCCAAGTTTTGTGAAGATCGGATATCATTCAGGCCCTAAACAGGTGAAAATTGGTCATATATGCAAAAATCCCAAACTTGGAACTTTCAATGATCACGGCCACTGTCACTAACACCTGTGAAGCAGTTTCCAGTAGTTTTCAGTGGTTTTCTCTACTTTATTTCGAACTCCAACCTCCCATAACTCCCTAAACCACCATGGAAGTCTATAAAAAGCATGTGTTCGACACTTGGGAGATGGTTGACACAAGTTCCAAGAAGTTCAACAAGATTCAAAGCACATTAACAAGCAAGTTCCAAGAATTCACAAGGCTTCTAAGGCACTTCAAGCACTCCAAATATACTTTTTCTTCTCCTTCTCACTAAGTTTAGGTGAGAAATGGTTTAGACAAGGAGAAGAAGCATGCATATCACTTAGAGAAGATAGGTACAACAGCCATAAAGCACAAAAATGATGAAACCTACTTCCCCTGGTTTTCTAACTTGGGAGGGTTTTGGGCCATCTCGAAGGTTGTGAACAAGCTGCTTTAAACTTCCTTCTGTTCCTTGAAAATCATAGGTTTAGAATAACACAAGGCTTTATTTTGCTTGTATAAAGCACTCTTTTTGGATTTGTACAAAAAAATCCATAACCAAAAAGTGATGATTACTAAAGGTTTTAGTCGATTCCATGGCCAAATTAAGCACTCTTAGTGGTCATTCAACACTCCAAAAGTTGAAGAACATAAGCTCCAGCACTCTGGAAGCATCACAGAAGCGAAACAGAGAAGAAATGGGACAAATAGTAGCCATTTCAGCTACTGTCCATCAGTGACTGAGGGGGCCACAATCGCCATTTCCTAGCCTTTTTTTTTCAGCTTTTGGCCATTTTTCATGTATTTTCTTGTAATTCCCTAGTTTAAATCACATCTGAGACTAGCAGGAGGGTTTGTAATTTTTCAAAATTTGTAAACAACCTGGATCCCCACGGTCAGAGCATTTGGTACTCATGTAAACAAAGGGAAATTAATGATGAACTGTAAATATTTTCCATTCTTCTTAACGCTTGAAGTGTGTCAATGTTAAACTTGAATCCATTGCATTTTACATCATGTTTCAAGTGCGATCAAGCTTGAAATCAGCTCAGAATGATTTGACCAGATCTCAATTAGCTACTGAATGAGTTGTTAGAAATTTCAATGGTTGGCCAGTCACTTTTCTTTATTGGCCGCCAACTTAATCAATCAGCCACCGTACATTTGGCCACTATTTTGTTCAGTTGGCCATTGTATACTTTTTTTACTTTTTGAAATGTTTGACTTGTTTTCTTCTTTAAGCTTCAAAGTGCTTTTGTAGGCATTGTCCTTGAGCAATATGTGTTTTGTTTGCTGAACTTAACCATATTTGAGTCTTGACCTGACTTTTGATTCGCTAAATTGTTTATGGATTTCTTTCAAACTTTTTACATATCAACACAATCAACCAACCATATCATCACCATTATAACAGTTATTAGCCATAGAACTCTATCATAATAACCATCCAGAACAAAACAGGGTTCTAAACATGTTAAATCAAGGAGAAGAATCTAAAACACCTATAGAAAAAAAAATCCACCCACCTTGAATTGAAGTTAAATGATTTGTCAATGTTGGGACGACTATAGATCATGCAACCAAGATCCTTTTTGTTGATCCTCACCTTCCTCTTTCCATTGCTAGGGAGGGTTTAGGTTTTTGGATAACGGTTTTGTTGATCCTTTTTGTGATATCTTGGAAAAGCATGTTGACGGGTTTAAAAGAACCCTATGGCCGATTTCTACTACTCATATTAAAACTAGGAATATTGCCAACAAGGAATTCTTTCCCTTTGTATCGGGCGCAAGTCTCCTTTGTCGCTCAATACGATGTGCATAGTCACATCTCGAGCCTAAGAATTCAGGTATTAGGATTAAACCTAAAATAGTGACACACGTACCCCCATGTATACATACCTAAACCCAAGTCGAAGTGCACACGCACAAGGGAAAGACACACATGTGATTGCTTTTAGTGGACTTTCGTCCAAGCATTTATATGCGGAAGCTGTCAGCATCATACAAAGAAACAAGAGGATATATGCACAATATGTAATAACTAAAACACATCTATATGTATAGATTAAAAAAGAAACGTGTCTTTACAAAAAAAGAAGTAAGTTTCTTTAAAGAAGGATCATTGGTACAGTAGACAAAAGTACATAGAGTCATGGCTCATACATAACAAAATGAACTAAATGCAACCACGACCCAATGTAAGACCTATGCTAATCCAAGATGCACTCTGTGGTGGATCGATTAGATATTGACTGTTGTCCACTCGTCTAAACCCAATGGGACTTCGGGGATCTCCTCTGAAGTCTCGTCGACCTTCGAGGGATCGAAAGAGGGACCTGAGCCTGTAACACCAATGAACAACGAGTGAATAAAACTATTTAGCATAGCATAAGCAAAATTAAGATAATACACATTGTATCTACAAGAATTACTAATAGGTTATTATAGATAGAATTTCAATTTAGTACACTAGGCATGTCATGTATTTGAAAAAATCATGCTTTAAGATTTAAATAACAGAAATACTTTATTATGTGGCTACCATATTTGCTATATCCTCCCTCTAAGGATCTATTCGTTGAGAACACCATTGATCGGCCCAAGGTACGAATAGGTCTCTAATTCCTGGAGTCTAGAAGCGCCAAGAAAAGCACACTGCGATGGCAATATTCATGCTACACCAAAATTAACCCTGCTGGGTATCTGAGGCTGAAGCTGAGTAGAGCCAGAATATTTCGATTCATTTATATACGTGAACTTGAATAATTCATACAATTCATTCATTGAGGAAGGACAATGGCATATAGTGTATATATTCAAATCATGCGCACAATACGTTCATACTCAATTATTCGTATTCAATTCAATATCAAAGTTAATAAGAAACGTATATCTAGAATAACATAATAGAATCAATTTAGAAATGATCATTTAATTCAAATCATTATTGGAAGAAATTAGGACAATAACTGTAATTCAATATGCTATTCATTTCAATTCAGTTTTATGGAATCAAGGTGGTTTACTAGCCAACCCTAGTCTAGTCATCCATTGTTTCTAACCGTGTATATTGATGTAGTTTTAAGTTATCGGATACACAATTGTCTTTATTTTGGTGTTACATTGTATCAAGGATTTGTATCGAAGTCCCTTAAACTAACACCCATGGGAAGATGCCTAATAAATGGACAACACACATAAATTAGTCTTAGCCCTCAAAACCTTTAATGATATTTAATTATTCCATGGGACCAGTTTATGAGGTAAAGGGATCCAAAACTAAGGCCCTACAAGGTCTCTTAACAGTACTTAGTTTAACCTTAATTTCGGGGCCTCACGGCTTAGTCGTGGGTGACTTACGGCTTAGCCGTCTTTGTTTTATTGTTTGGTAACAGTTTGGCTACGGCTTAGCCGTAACACATTATACGGCTTGACCGTTGCTTAGCCGTAGAAAGATTTCAATTTTTCATACTCTCGGTTTTTCAAGCCGTAAAATCACTTACAGTTGGACCACGACTAGGTTATGGCTTAGCCGTAGTACAACTTTCAATTTTGCTGCTCTCTGGAGTTTGAGCTGTGAAGGCCTATGGCATAGCCATAAGCTTCAGATTGTTTGGAAAAGTTTGATTTCATTATAGAACTTGGATTTCATTACAACTTGGGAAGTATATGCAAATTCAAACAAGGAAGATAGAAAAACAAAAGGAGCACTGTAAAACACATTCAAATTGAGAAATTGTAGGAATCATAAAAATCAAGATATGCCAACATGTATTTAGCAAAAATTTGCTTATACTTGCCTTCAATTAAGCTTTTCAAGCTATTAATCCTTCCTTTAGCTCAATTTGGGTATAAAATAAGAGTCCTCTAGACTCAAGGAAGCTATAATGGAAAACAAACCTCTTACCTTAATGATGGATTAGAAGAAAGAGATGCAGAGGAGAGCTTAAGGCTGATGGAAAAGAGAAGAAGAAGAAGAAGATGACGTTGGACGTTGGAGAGGACTTGCACGCAGGAGATACGGGAGATAAGATCAACTAGTTAGGTGAACATACTTTTATATGAAATATCTTTTCTGAGTTTTATAAGAAAGTCCCTATTTCTGGGGATAATTTTAGTTTAAGTCAAACGGACGACGAACTACTACAAACGACTTCATTTGCATTGAATCAATTACGGAAGTTAATAGGCTTGACAAAACACATGTGACGAGGCCAATATGATGCATAAAATGACGTAATCTTACAAAGTCTAAAACTATGAAAAGGGCTCGTATCTACCTAATCCAAGTTAAACTCAACCCAACTATCTATCCATGACCTGAAACGTGACTCAGTAAGACAAACAGTATTAACTAGGCTAATTCTCAGGAAAATCGCTAATAACTAAATAAATTAGTCATTAAACATACTTAATTAGGGTCAGAGTGTTACATCCTCCCCCGCTTAAGAATCATTTAGTTCTCTGAATGAAAACATACCTGCGTAAAAAGGTTGGGATATTGTTGAGTCATTTGTTTTTCAAGTTCCCAGGTGGCTTCATCGGGACTATGATGTTCCTAAAGGACTTTAACCCATCATATGGTCCTTGTATGTAGTATTTGCTCCCTTGTACCTATGATATGGAGTTGGCGCTCGACGTATGATGCATTCGGCTGAATTTGGACATCATCATACCGAATGACGTGGGTAGGGTCTCTAACATATTTAAAGAGCATCGATACATGGAACACATCGTGCACTCCGGAGAACTCAACAGGAAGTGCTAACCTGTAAGCTAAATCATCAACCCTACTCTTGACTTTGAACAAGCCTACGTACCTTGGAGTCAATTTGTCTTCTTGCCAAAACATATTGTACCCTTCATAAGAGAGACTTTTAGAAAAACCCAATCACCAATCTGAAACTCCAAGTCTCTCCTACGAGTATCAGCATAACTCTTTTGTCTTGAACAAGTAACCTTCAAGTTCTCAATCACTTTTTGTACCTTTTCGATAGTTTCAACAATAATTGTCGGTCCATGGAAACTTCTAGTTCCAAATTCTTCCCAACAAATTGGACTCCGACATTTACATCCATACAATACTTCATACAGAGCCATACCAGTGCTTTCATGGAAGCTGTTATTATATGCACTAGCTTACCTTATGTATTAAGTTGTTGTCGGTGGCTAACCACTATTATTTTGTAGATAAATGGCTTCTGGATCAGGATCTGGTAACAACTTGGGAGACGATGAATGTGATGACATGGCATTAAAGGACATGGATCCTCCATTGCCTCCACCTTCTCATCCTATGTATAGTACAGAAGAGCGCTTCATGATGATGATGCATCAGTTGGCTGTGAGCAATGCCAATCAAGCAGCAATGCAAATGCAATTAGCATCTCTATTGGAATGGCAGAATCAAGCCGGTGATGCTAACGCTTTATATTAGAAGTTCCAAAAAAGAGGGGCTATAGAATTTACAGGAAGAGAGGATCCGTTGAAAGTAGATGAATGGTTTGAACATACAAAGAACATCTTTGATTCGTTAACCTGCACGTTGAAGCAACAAATAATCCTTACAGTATGTTTAGAGATGTCTCGGAAACATGGTGGAAAGGTATTCGTGAACATATCAAAGCTATGACAGAAGCTACTGTATGGGATGCTTTTAAGAAACAGTTCAGAAAGAAGAGTATTCCAGCGCATGTAAGTCACTAGAAGAAGGTAGAGTTCCTCACTCTATTGCAAAAACCATGACAATTACAGGGTATATGCATGTATTCAGTCAGCTCTTCCGGTTTGTTTTGGACCAAGTTGATATTGAGGAAAAAAAAGTTGAAAGATTTCTTGAAAGTTTAAGGCCAACTATTAAGGGACATGCTATGGCTTTCTAGTGTCCAGTGGAGTATGGCAATGCTATGGAGAGAGCCTATGCGGCTGAGGAAATAGAGAGAGCTTGTTCTTAAGAGAACCTAAGAGGAATAACCCATCATCTGGAAGAAATCTGCAGTACTCTAAGAAACAGAAAGGAGTTGCCAGTAGGACATCAAGATTAGTCTATGGCATGTGCAGAAAGAACCATGAGACAAGTGCTAGAGGGTTACAGGAGCTTGTTTTGGTTATGGCTCGATGGACCACCGCTTATCAGAATGCCTAAAGAGGAAAAATACTGGTCAAGCACCGCAATAACAGTATAGTAGCCTCATAGAGTAGCACCACCTGCTCCTCCACGTCAGTAACAACAGGCAAGGCAAGGCCAAGGACAAGCATGACCAGTTCAAGGCCAACAAAGACAAGGTCAACAGAGGCAAGGATAACAAAGTTGACCTCAGAGGCAAGGCCGCTCATACGCACTAACTCATGAGGATGCAGAAGCGGCAGATCATGTGGTCGTAGGCAAGGTTTTTATTTATAATATAGAAGCTAAGTTATTATTTGATTTTGGATCTTCTCATTTTTTTGTTCCACCTCAATTTTCTAATAAGATACGGGAGCTGCCAGCACAGCTACCGTATGCATTGACTATGATCATCCCTATAGGCAAGAGAGTAATTTGTGAATTCTTTTACCTGAATTGTAAAGTTTTAATTGGCAAGATCCTATTTCCAGCGAAACTCATCGTGTTACCCATGTACTACTTTGACGTAATCTTGGGCATGAACTGGTTGAATAAGTACATGGCTTATTTGGACTGTTTCCATAAGACCATCACCGTAAAGGTAGATGAAGCCGGTCTAGGTGTTGTAGTCGAAGGTGAGGAAAGAGTTCGAACACTAGGATAATTTCAGCACTTAGAGTAGAAAGACTGATTCATAGTGGCTGCGAAGGGTATATTGCCTTCATTGTTGAAAAAAAGCCACCTAAGAAGTTAGAAGAGATCCTGGTAGTTTGCAAGTTCCCGGATGTGTTTCCATTATGAAGTTCCCGATCTTCCTCCCATTAGGGAAGTAGGCTTTCCTATAGAACTCGTTCTCAATAAAGTTTCGATTTCTATAGCTCCATATAGGATGGCACCTGTAGAATTATGTCGACTGAAGGTACATTTGTACAATTTACTAGACAAGGGATTTATTTGTCCTAACACATCACCATGGGGAGCTTTAGTTTTATTTATAAAGAAGAAAGATGGCACCCTTAGAATGTGTATTGATTACAAGCAGTTGATTCAGGCAACCATTAGGAAAAAATACCTGCTGCTTCAAATTGGCGAACTATTTGATCAATTAGAGGGTGCAACCTATTTCTCAAAGATTGACTTGATATCTGGATATCATTTGCTGCGAGTTAGAGATCAAGATACATCTAAAACAACTTTCAAGACAAGATATGAACATTATGAATTCTTAGTCATGCCATTTGGGTTGACAAATGCCCCAGCAGTATTCATGTCTTTGATACTTAGAATCTTCTTATCTTATCTCAATCAATTTGTGGTGATTTTCATCGATGATGTATTAGTGTACTCTAAGACCCTAGATAAACATACTGAGCATTTGAGGACTTCTCTATAGTTGTTGAGCAACCATTAACTATATGCCAAATTGGATAAGTGCAAATTTTTTTTTCGAACAGGTTGTTTTCTTAGGACATATAATTTTTAAGGAAGGGCTTACAGTAGATCTAGCTAAGATTGAGGCAATAATCAGTTGGCAAAGTCCAAAGATAGTTATTGAAGTTAGGAGTTTTGTCGGTCTTACGGGCTATTATCGGAGGTTTGTTAAAGACTTTTCCATGATAATAGCACTGCTGATAAAGTTGACCCGAAAGAATGAACCATTTGTTTGGTCGGATGAATGCGAGTCAAACTTCCAATTTCTTAAGGAGAAGTTGATCTCAGCCCCAATCTTGTCTTTACTAGAAGGAAGTTATGGATTTGTTATAGATACTGATGCTTCAAGAATTGGATTGGAATGTGTGTTGATGGAGAATGGGAAAGTTATAGCGTATGGATCCCGACAGTTGAAAGAACATGAAAAAAACTATGCCACGCATGATTTAGAGTTGGCTGTTGTAGTCTTCGCCTTGAAGTTATGGAGACACTACTTGTATGGAGAGAAATTTGAGGTTCATAGTGATCATCGCAGTCTTCAGTAACTATTCTCTTAGTATGACCTCAACATGAGACAGCATTGTTGGTTAAAGTTCATAAAGGATTATGATTTTTGGATAAAATGCTTTCCAGGTAAAGGTAATGTGGTAGCGGATGCTCGTAGCAAAAAATCAGATATTGAGATGGCAGCCATGTGTGGTGAATGGTCTTTAGTGGAAGAATTTTGAGATCTGGATGTAGAAATCGAATTCATTGATGATAAGGTCATGCAAGTAGCAATGTCTGTCTTTGAGCCAACCTTGATACAACAGATTAAGAAGAGATAGTTTGAAGATCCAGAACTCTTTAAGATTAGTGATTATATATCTCAGAGGCCAGATTTTAGGATAGTTATGGTGTGTTGTATTTCAGATAGAGTATGTGTGCTAGCGGTTCAAAATCTGAAAGAAGTGATCATGACTTAAGCACATCATGCAAGTTATTCTATGCACCCTGGGAGTACTAAGATGTACCAAAATCTAAATGGCAGATTCTGGTGGGACAATATGAAAAGAAATATTGTAGGTTTTGTGGCGAGATGTCTCACCTATCAACATGTGAAGGTTGAACATAAAAGATATCCTGGTTTGTTACATCCTCTGCATATTCCCAATTGGAAATGGGAAAACATTTGGATAGATTTTGTTTCAGGGCTGCCCCAGACGAGCAAACGTCATGATACTATATGAGTGATTGTCAATCAATTAACAAAATCAGCCTATTTTGTTTTTATTAGGAAAGGTATGAATTCTAAGAGATGGCCAAAATTTTTACCAATGAGATTATTCGATTGAATGGTACCCCAGTTTCTATAGTTTCCGACCGAGATAGTAGATTCGTTACTTTCTTTTGGCAGTCCTTTCAGAAATCCATGGGTACCAAGCTCAATTTCAGCATCGCTTATCATCCTCAAACCAACGAATAATTGGAATGTATGATCCAAACTCTTGAAGATATGCTTCGAGCTAGCGTATTAGACTTTGAAAAAGAATGGCTCAAAAACTTCTTGGTGGATCTAGAAGTGGTACCTTTGGTAAAATCACCTATAATACTTTATTATAATAATGCCGGAGCAGTTTCTAATGTAAAGGAACCCAAGATACATAAGAATGGTAAGCACATCCAGTGAAAGTATTATCTCTTCAAAAAATTGTACAGAGGGGTAATATAATTATGACCAAGTTTGCATCGGTGAACAACCTGGCAGATCCTTTTACAAAAAGCTTACCAGGAAAGAGCTTTGATAGTTATGTGGAGGGCATGCGGTTGAAATACATATTAGCATAGTTTTAAGTCTAAGTAGGAGATTGTTGGAAATTTATACTAAAAGCATACTTTTATGTTTTTTTCTTTGACTGATTTATTTATTAGTAAATTTTGTCTTTTCATCTTAATGAGAATTTGTATGAGAAAATGGCTACATTGTTATTTATTATGTATGTGTGTGTCTTTTATTCTATAAAGTAGATAAGTTGGTGTGTAGAGTTTTGCTCACATATGGAAAACTTGTTTCTCAGTTTTTATAAAATATAAGTTATTATTGTTCACAATCTAGATGGAGCTAGATATACCATCGGTACGATTGTAGTATGATGCTTCAGTAGGCTTGTGTTGGCTACAGAAAATAGTATAGTTTTGACATGTTATGCTAATACACTTTGTGTGTATTAAACAGGACCGCTTTTGGGTTTATTATCTTTATACCAACTATATAAGACGAATAACACCCAAATGGTTATTATGAGTGCTTGTATTCTTAATTCCAATATAAATAATTAACACATATATTTAGTGTTTCGCATTTTGATTTACAAAGGATGAGACCTTTTTGAGTCAATAATCTTAGTAAATTGGATGACTACACTACGTGTATGGTGCATATTAGTTTATTGACGGAATCCATGTCTCGTAATAGGGATTGATGATATCCCCTTGAAAAAGCTTATAAGTTTTGATTATGTCAAACCCTGCGGTGGACTTTGTGTATGACATATTAAATAAGTTAAATGTAAGGTCTCAATAAATTATAAAGATATCGATTAACTATAGGTATCGGTAATTATTTAAACAATGGATATCTGAAGTTTTAATGTAGAGAGATTAATAAGCATTTAATAACAAGAAGCTCGAAAAATTATTTTGAAAATAGGGACAGCAGTGCAATTATAATTCTCTAGTGGACTGAATTATAATTTATAGAACTAGAAATCTAATTTGGGTGGTTTCCTATTTCCATAAGAAGCCTATTCCTTATTTCCTTCTTAAGATCCCTATTATAACCTATAAATATGCGCTATTGCTTTCTAGGAAAAACACACAAGAGAAATCTTGTTTTGTAGAGCAAAGAGGATTCGTAGAAGAGTCCCACGCTTCAGTACGAGTTTGATCATAGAGGAATATAGTAGAAAGTCTTGAGATTTTTGGGTTGCTGTAAGACCGAGATCAAATCGGAGAGATCTCACAGGTATGGTTTTCAAATCATCATCATCTAAAGTTATTTGCGCAGTGATCTATACATAATATCTAAGGATCCTAACGGTTGCCTCCCAATAGTTTTGTGGCGAGATGTCACAGCTGTCAATGTGTGAAGGCTGAACATAAAAAGCCTCATGGTTAGTTACATCCTCTGCATATTCCTAAGTAGAAATGGGAAAACATTTTGATAGATTTTGTTTCACGGCTACCCCAGACGAGCAAACGTCATGATACTATATGGGTGATTGTCAATCGATTAACAAAATTAGCCCATTTTATTCCTATCAGGAAAGGTATGAATTCTAAGAGATGGCCAAAATTTTTACCGATGAGATTACTCGGTTGTATGGTACCCCAGTTTCTATAGTTTCCAACCAAGATAACATATTTGTTTCTTCCTTTTGGCAGTCCTTTCAAAAAGCCATGGGTACCAAGCTTAATTTTAGCATTGCTTATCATCCTCAGACCGATAGACAATCAGAACGTACGACTCAAACTCTTGAGGATATGCTTCAAGCTAACATGTTAGACTTTGGAAAAGAGTGGGATGAACATCTCTCCTTGTGTGAATTTGCATACAATAATAGCTATCACGCAAGGATCAGAATGGCTCCATTTGATGCTTTGCATGGACGAAAGTGCCATACACCAGTGTATTGGGAAGAAGTCGAAGTTAGAAGCTATCACAAACCTTCTCTTATTGTAGAAATAGCAGAAAAACTACAGAAAGTCCAATACAGGTTGAAAGTTGCTATATCTCATCAAAAGAGTTACGCTGACGGCTGTTATAAACCTCTCGAATTTCAGGTGGGAGACAAGGTTTTCTTTAAAGTCTCTCCGATGAAAGGTACCACTAGGTTCGGACAGAAAGGCAAGCTTACTTTGTGATTCATAAGTCCTTTTGAGATTTAGAGTCGAGTTAGAGATTTGGCTTATCAGTTAGAATTACCACCTCATTTCGCTGGAGTTCACAACGTTTTTCACGTGTCGATGCTTAGGAAGTATCTTCCAGACCCTTCACATGTCCTTGAGATTGACGACATCCAAGTGAAGCCAGATGTGAGCTATGAAGAAAGATCTCTTTGTGTCATTACACAAAGGATCAATTGCTGCGTACTTAGATAATTAAATGGGTCAAAATTCTTTAGGAACATCATGGACCAGAAGAAGCTACTTAGGAACTCGAGGAACAAATTCGGGAGAAGTATCCAGGACTTTTACTTAAGGTATCTTGCGTTCGGAGGACCAAATAATCATAAAGAGGGGGAGGATGTAAGGTCCAAACTTGAACTAATCTCAATTTATAATAATTAATCTTGTTTTACCTTAATTATTGCTTATTTAGACTAATTCAACTCAAATCCTTTCGATTTGGGTCATAGCTAGGTATTGGGTCAAGTTCGAGCCTTACGTAGGTAGTTAAGGACCTCTTTGTATTTAGAGTTACATGGTTTACATCATTTTTGCACCATATTAATTGTATCATGTGTATTTCATCCTATAGGTCATCTTTCATATTTGGCCCAGCCTAATTCGAAGTCATCTTGGCCCAATTGAAGTTCAATTGACTTAAATGTAAATTCCATGATCAAGTTGATGTTGCTTGTAAATTCCAGAAAATATGGATTTAAAAACCAATTCAAGAGCTATTTTTCTACATCTCCTTCTCCTTGTTGTTGAAGCTCTCTCCTCCTCCTTCTCTAGCAGTTGGAATCAAGCATTTAGAGCTGTTGCATGCTGAAGCCAAAGCTCCCATTGTCTTCCCCACTAACTTCTTGTTCATTTCTTCCTTTGGAGTTCACAATTCCATCTCTTCCTTCTTTCTCTTTGTAATCTACAGCTCTCCAAGGTTAAAGACAAACTTTCATTTCAGTTCTTGGGGTTCAATGGAGTCAAGGAGACTTAATTTGGTAACATGAATGCATCTTATACCCTTTTCACCCATTGCATGTTTTTGCATGTAATAGGATCATCTTTTATTGAGGCTTTCTACATCATCAACTCAAGGGAAAAGTTCTATTGGGTAAACTGAAATAAGGCAAGTATAAGAGTGTATATTACTGCATGTTTGTCCATTTATGTTGATTCTTGAAGAATTCTCCTTAAACGCTAATTTACAGCTCTTTCACCTCTTTTAGTCTAAGAATATGTGATGGTTTGAATGATAATGAGTATGTTAAAGAAATAATGATGAAATGTAGTTATTAAAAGATGTATGATGATAGTTGGAGAAAAGAAAATGACATTGGAACCAATTGAAGAAGTTCTGTACTAAACCTTGCTTCAGAACTAGAATTTTGAAGTTTACGGCTAAGCTATAACTATTCTACAGCTAGTTTACCAGAGGACCAAATTTCGACATTTCTTCTACAGCTCACCTTACTGCTAAGTCATGGAATGCACTACAGTTCAGCCGTGGCCCAGCCACAGGCTAAATTGCTATTAAGCCATAACTACAGGGAAAATTTTGTGCACACGGCTAGGCCGTGGCTTATTTAAGGCTAAACCATAAGAATACAGTGAACATAGGAAATTAGGGATCTTCAAAACCATGTAGGACCTTAGAGGTGGTGCCTTCACCTCGATCAAATTACTCCAATGGTAATCAAATATCGAGGACGAAGAGTGTAAAGTTGTTACTCACTCTCTTTTGATTTTCCGGACAGTTTCTGACGTCATATCGTGGGTGTTGGCATAAAAAGAGGTGTCTAATGCCTACACAATGTAACACCAAGATTTTTGATAACACATCGACACCGAACGTTTTACAAATACACCGTATTGAATGACTAAGGCAACATGAAAAATCTTAGCTAGGGTTGGCAAGTAAATATCTTTGTTAACCACTCAATCAAAATTCAATCATATTGTTTAATTAAACATTGCCCTCAATATGATTTAATCATGTATCGATTCTTCTCGGTGAACCTTGAGGTAAGATTGGAGACGGAACTTCTACTGAGTGTGAGCCCATGAGCCAAGATAGGGGTAACTAGGGTTGAGAGGGTTCAAGTTCTAATAGCTCATTTAAGTATGCATTGTTTGAATATCAGTTGCTCGGTTTAAATCTGACTTTTATTGATTGATTTTGATCTCAAGACCGATATATAATTCTATATAAGAATGAGTCGATCACTACGTAAGATAGTATGAAAGTCATTAATCTCAATCGAACTTGAGATATTGAGTTAACACCACTTAGCTTGTACCCATAGGAGGTTTGACAGGACCTAATGTCGGTATTCTTTGTGTTACCTACTACAGTAGTTTTATGATGAGTTGTTCAGTGCTCTTAGGGTAGCCAGATGGTCTTGGCCCAATTCCTAGTGATTTCCCACTGTATGATATGCTCTCATTCCAGAGGGAAGATAGCCATGTAGATGCCTATTATAGTATTTCTATTTATAATTTGTTACTCATGCTTAATCACATATACAACATACCTAGTTTCTGATTATTGCCCTCTTTTAAATTAATATGTTTTATAAATTCGATAGATACATCATAATAGTCATATATATCATTATATTTGTTTAACCGTCGTATTAACAGTGCTACATTTGGTGTTACAGGTACAGAACCTAATGCTAGAATGGCAATCAATGCGGCCCAGACGGAACCTCAATGGTACTTCGGGTTATAGATGAGTGGAATAAGGATGAAGTCATCTATTAGTCGTCCACGTAGAGCATCATGGGGTTTATGTTTTGGGTTTGATGGGGCTTTGTCATGTTTTGGCTTATGGAGAAATGATACTATCTTATCATTTTGTTTAGAGTTATTTTTTTATGGACATGTAAATTTACAACTCATACATTACAACTCATACATGATTTTAGATCGTTGTTAGAATGTGCATGTGGATGGTTTAACTAATAGATTTTGATTTATATTAACGAATCGTTGTTAGAATGTGCATTAACTAATAGATTTTGATTTATATTAACTAATGATTGAATGTTTAATTTACAGACTTAGGACTAATTATGAATGAATGCGGTTTTTATTAATGCCTATTATGATTTATAGGTGAATTCTCTAGGTTTTCACTTAATTAAGTGCAAAATGATTGAAACGTGTATATGGATCTTCCTCACACGTACCTATGGAATCTCCCTTGTAGCAGTTCGTATGTGTTTTTGTTGGAAGTAGGTGGGTCTCGTGGATAGATTTTCAAAACTTTTGACCCACTTGACACAGGGATCAACTATCCATAAGACTAAAACCCAATCCAGGATGCATTACCCTCAATCTCGTGACCATGTACAGTAAATATTCTACCAGCACTAAACATCCATAATAATCTACGACATGCAAGAAGTAGATCATACCTTTGGAGATCCGCAGTGCTCTAATGGATTTCTTCAACACCTCTTAGCCTTCCACGCTATGACTCGAATTGGATTTCTTTTCTCAAGAAGAATGGTGGAATCTTCAGGAGAAATCCCAACTTGAAACTCCAAGGAACTAGAAGAAAGAAGGAGAGAGTAACTCGTGCAACTCTTGCACGAAAGGGTTTTGGGCGTGAGGGAGAGTTATATTGGACGTCCAAGAGATTTTATAGATTTTCAAATATCTCCCTTGTCTAATTGAAATAGAAGTCTTACTTCCAAAGCAATTAACAGCTTTCTCCTTTCCAAACTCTTATTTCTAGAGTCCAAGTCGGATTACTGTTTTCCAATATCTTGGGCTAGCGTGGGGACCACTAGGGATTCCTTAGAAAGCTGGCTCCAACTGGAACACCGCGACCCCACATCTCATGTGCAATCCGGGCCCACAGTTAATTGCAAATAACACCACTATATAAATGCAATTGCACTCCAGTCTTAGGAATAAATTACAATAAAGACCATAAACTTCCCAATTACCACAAGTAGGCCCCTCTATCAATATCCGTGGATCAATTGGAATGAATCCGTCTCTTCCAATCTAAGTTCCACATCTTATTATCCTTGAGCCCCAATTAATCACAGTAATCATCAGTACCATCCAATTAACTCTTAATTGAGATGGGTGCACACTTACTAATGACAAATCCATTAATTGGCACAAGGGGATAATAGAGATAGATTCCATCTTGATCATTC
Organism: Sextonia rubra; assembly: GCA_037013555.1. Lineage (NCBI taxonomy): Eukaryota > Viridiplantae > Streptophyta > Magnoliopsida > Laurales > Lauraceae > Sextonia > Sextonia rubra. The sequence continues at coordinate 12,839,079 of JASUAD010000023.1, forward strand.
AACGTTCCCACAGTTCTACTACCACATACCCAAGACACCGAGGTGTTAACCTCCAGTCGGCCTCACTCATTGGTGACTCAAAGCAAATGAATAGATAGAAACTTGAGTTCGTCAATGTCTTAGGATTGAGAGCCTATTGCTAGGGAATTATGAGAGCATACCTTATTATTGAGATGGAATTCCATAAGGTGCATCTCATGGTCCTTCAATACATCCAATGTACCAGCACCGTGATCCAGAATCTTGCATTCTGATGATCGAGACAAATCACACTATCTCATAGTGATCAAAGTGCTGCAACCTTATCAAATGAGATGCCCAATCTCATTACTGGTTGTGAAGCTATTTTAAGTATAAGATTTGTGACATATATCTCCCGCGTGTGGATCTCATCCATGCACATATATCACATCTAATATACTAATGGGATCCGGTTCAACTCATGAACCATTATGTCATACGTATTGGTCATGTGCATGAAGTAGTAAAATAACATTCATCTCATAAAAGTAAAGCATGATTTTATTGATAAATAAAGAAATTAATCAATTTATTACATTAACTGATGGATTGAGTCCACAAAAACTAACAGTTTTGACATGGTACAGATTGTTACGGGTTATGTGGGCCGTGCCTCGAGATCCACTCTAATCCCCAATTCCTAGGCTCGGCGCGTGACACTTATTATGCAAGAAAGATCCTTATAACACAATCACATGTGTTTTAGGTCCAAGTTTAGTCCTCTTAGGACTTGGAATTGCAATATGAGTTAAGAACCTCGACACCTTGAGGCATTTCAAGCTAGGGGTGGTTCCTTTTCATACCTCATATGGAGTTTTATTTGTCTTCTTGAAGGGAATTCGATTTAGGATGTGACAAGCTCTCAGAAGAGCCTCCCTCCACAAGTTCTTTGGTAGTATAGAACTATTTAACGTTGAGTTTACAATTTCAACTAATGTTTTGTTCTTCCTTTCAACTACACCATTTTGTTGTGGGGAGTAGGGTATTGTCACTTTATGAATTATCCTTAAGGTGTTACAAGTCTCAATGAATTTATTGGACAAGTATGCACCTCCTCGATCAAACATCAAAGTTTTAATCTTTTTACCCAGTTGATTCTCAACTTCAAGTCGAAAGAAGTTAGACTTCTCAAAGGCCTCAGATTTATGTTTAAGTAAATATACTTAAAAAAAAACTGGAATAATTATCAATAAAAATAATAAAATACTTTTTACCACCTCTTGTGATAATCCCGCTTAATTCACAAATGTAACTGTGATTAAATCTAATAGTTCAAAACATCTTTCAACACTTTTGAAAGGTTTTTTAAAATATTTTGACTGAACACAAAGCTCACAAGATTTTGGTTAAAAATTAGTTTTTGAAATCAAACATAAATCCATCATGTTTTTCACAGAAGAATAATTCATATTGCCTAATCTTGCATGCCATAATTCAAAAGACTCAATAATATAAGTAGAAGTTAAAGCTTTATTACTTATGGAATTTACATTCTACTTAAAAATGACTTTCAATAACATAGCCTTTTCCTAAAAAAATTCTATTCTTGGTAATTACAAGTTTATCTGCTTCAAACACTATCTTGAAACCATTTTTGCTTAGCATGGAACTAGATACCAAGTTTTTTCGCACATGAGGCACATGTAGCACTTCGGTCAAAGTCAAAGACTTGACAAATGAGAAGTGTAGAACCACTTTCCCTTGACCGTTGAGGAGTTTCCCATATAGAGGTTCTTGGCCATTTACTACCTGCTCGTAGGAGATGAATGCACTTCTGTCATCACAAATGTGTCGGGTTGCACCAGTGTCAACCCACCAATCTCTACAATTACTCGCAAGGTTCGCCTCTATCATTGTAGTAACAAAGTTCTCCTCCACAATATTGGCTTGATTCTTTCCTTTGGTTTCTTTTCATTGGCAGCATTCTTTTGCATAATGGCCCTTTTTTCTCGCATACAAAGCATTCAACATCTTTTTTTCATGTATATATATCTATGCAGGGCTCAAGAGCTTGGCTTTGGTATTTCTTCTGACCTTTCTTAGCTTTGGTCATGTTGGGTTTAGGCTTTTTTTTTTCAAGTTTTGTCTTAGTATGGTTTGCCTTACACAAGTGTTCAGAATCCATACTCTTCAAGTCACGTTCTCGGTAATGCTCTTAGAATTTGAGTCTAGTGATGAGATTTTCCAACTTCATATTTTTCTTTTTATGTTTTATGGTAACACCAAAGTCTTCCATTATGGTGGGAGTTCAAAGATAGTACTACTTATTACAAATTATTTTGGTAATTCCATTCCCTCAGTTTGGACTTCATGGATTATTTTCTAAAAAAATCTCTCATTTGTGCAACCATAGATTTTTCTTCTTTCATTTGAAAGTCCAGAAATTGTTTTATGGCATATTTCTTAGTACCTGAATCCTCAGCTTCATATTCCTTGATTAGTTCTTCTCATAATTCCTTGGCAGTTTTATATTTTGAGAACACGCCATATAAAGAATTATTTAAGTGATTGAGAATCTCATTTCTATAATTAAAGTTATCAGATTTCCACTGATCATTTTAGGTACCAGCGGGCCCATCTCAATGTCGTTTGGGGCACGCTTTGGTTAGTACATAAAGAATATCTATGACTTTCAGAAGATATTCCATTTTCATGTTTTACATTTTGAAATGCTGACCCTCAAAGTTGAAAACCTTTGAGCAGTAAGCTTTAACAGTCGTTTTCATTAATCTGCAAAATATAAAGTTCCTACTGAAGTTTTGGCAGCACTTCCCCTTAATATTGAAGGAGGCTTAAAAGCCTGAGAGAGAGGGATACTCAACTATTAATCTCTCGCTAAGCAGTAAACCACTTGCACTGAAATAAGAGATTAGGCCTTTAGTCTGTGCAGAGTAAGCTTTGTCTAAGACCTTAGTGGAAGCAAATGGGTTTAGGGTATATAGATATATAAACTAAAATCTGCTTATACTATTGGACTCCAGTGTATGTGGAATACTGAAAATAGCTACAAAAACAAATAATTGAGGAAAATGTTAGAAGTCACTAAAATAATTGGTAACCGAGTCACGCCTTTGGAGAAGCCTTTGGAGAAGCTTTCTTTAGGCAGATTTCACCCCCACACAGATGTAGATGAACTTACAAACGTCTGCTCTAGGATACGATGGCTTCGTTGATTGGAATTTCCAACAATCGTGCACTCGATTGGCTAAAGAGTACTCAAATCTCAAAGGAACCACGTTTGCAGACTCACAGCAGCAGTGAACCAAAAAAAAAAAGTAGAGAAAAAAAATCAGAAAAGAAAAAAGAAGATATATAGACTGAATACAGGACTTCCATAGCATAAACGAAAGAAGATGCTTGACAGACAACAAGTTGCAGATATACTCTTAGACAACAAGTTGTAGATATCTATCTCGCAGACAATAGGCCTCAAGTGTTTCAAATATTTAGATGTACAGACAAGCTTTCCCAAAACCCCTTGTTCCCAAGTAAGCAACCAAGAAAGAGTTATGGCCTTTGTATTTACTGCACGGAGTAACTCCTATATGACAGTCAACGCAATCGATCTCCACATTAATGTGGATACGTTACGGTTATGGTTATGTAGCAGAAATAAGTACACTACCGATAAGTAGATCAAGATCTTGATCCACCTTCGATCAAAAAATACACGCGACGGGTAAGTCCCAACCCATAGAAGGACTGGGTCAGTCCACCCCCATAGGTGACCCAACAAGTAGGCGACCCGCATGGGTGGCGTCCCTAGCCCGATTCAACTCGCACAGTCTAGGCCCGAGCCTGCCAGCCTGCCTCACCACACCACGCTACCCTTGCATGGCCGGACGGTGCGTGCGTGTGGTGACCTCCACAATACCCGTTTAGAAGAAAAACAATGTAAGTATATAAGGAATCATTAATAAACCCCTCATAAAAAGATAAAAATAACCGATTTGGACAAACAGAGCAGTAAAGGAGGAGGAAACCAAATGCTTTTAAAATGGGGATTTATGTGCTTTAATGCACACCGAAATCCAACATGATCCAATTCTTCAGGTTTGACAAAACTTCCGTCATGACCCAAGCTCGAGAATCCTTAGATTGGGGTAATTCTCAAGGTTTGATACGCGTACTCCTGTGAAATTCGCACCCAGGTCGAAATTAAGGTGGAATTTGACAAAGGATTTTCACATTCGAACATGTGTGAGGACCTTTTAATGGACACATGTCTAAGTACCAAACACATGGAAGCCTATCAATATCATCTATATTTTTTTTTTCACTTTATATATAGAACATTTCAATGGTATCCAATCCTGAAAACAATCCACAATTTAATGTTTCAATATACAAATGAGGTATATATAGTCATTACTATAATATATAGCAAAAATATTGTCCGAGTGCTCTCCGGTAACAAGGGTCAGTCAGAGTGCCTCTACTGTCTACTTGTCAAAACCTGAAGGAACCGTTGCAAGCCCCTCCTCTGCCTCCGTAGTCTTGCCATGACGAGGATCCAAATCTAACCCTGTAACACCAATTAGATAGCTACGATATGACTATTCAACAAAGTATAAGCTAAATTAAAGTAACACAAGCTGTAAATAATAAATTCAATTGACAATTGATTAATAAGAGGTCAATAGTGTATACTAGCATGTTAAGCAATGAATAGAGCATGATATACGAATCAATTAAACAAGCACACAGTAAAGTAGGCCACTACATTTTCTAAATCCTCCTGGCAGGGGTCCTTTTGCTAGGAACACCAGTGCCCCAGCCCAAGTACAGCTAGGTCCCTATTTTTGGGTTCCATAACTCCAGATACCTACTACAGTGGCAACAATTAGTATACACCAAATTCGACCCCTGTCAGGTCTTATAAGGTTAAAGCCAAGTAGGGTCAGACTAATTGAGTTAGTCAATAAAAATTAAGGATTCATGACTACAATAGTCAGTATCAATTATAGTCTATTTCAATCACTCTTACTCAATTGAATTCCAATTAGTAACAAGATAAATGTGATGGTTATACAATTGAATTAGGCATCATTAACAATACAATTCTAATAACAAAGGGCAATTATAAAATCTTCAATATGCAATGCAAGTTAAATTAAAGAGACAAGGTATTTTTGCTAGCAAAACCTGATTTAGTCACCCACTGTCTCTAATTGTCCATTACGATGTAGTTTTAGGCTATTTGATAAACGACTATCTTTGCTTGGTGCCATATTGTTTATGCGATGTGTATCAAAGTCCCCTAAACCAACACCCATAGTTAAGTGCTAAACAAATAGACAATATCACATGAGTGAGCCCCAACCCCCAAGACACCTCATGTGTACTTCGCCCTAAGAGGTCTTTTATTGACTTAATGTCCTACAGGTTCAATTTTAGGTCACAACTAACCTCAGGGTTAATTATGAATGTTTTAAGCTAATTAGGGTGGTGCCGCACCTCCCTTTAATAAAAAGGAAGTCTAAATCAAACTTTTTCCAAGTTATCAAGGGCGCTCGAGTACACATGGTTCTGTGATAAGAACCTGTGCATATAGGTTTCGATTGATGAAACTTTGGGGAGCGTGCACTCACCTGTGCTCAAGCGCATGATCCAGAACTCTTTTTGCGAATTCTAAAGCATCCTTTTCTCTTCAAATCTGAACCCTGTAGTGGAACCACTAATTCCCTACCATCAAGTCCTCATTTTTCATCCCGTTTCCTCTTCAAATAGTACCATGCACCTTCCAAGTCCATTCCATTCATTACTAAAATAAAAAACTCATTTTCAATTTCAAACAAGTAAAATAATGGGTTGAAAATCAAATTAGATTGTAATAGATTGTAAAATCAATGAGTACCACTATGCATTCGTCCAGAGTTTGATTATACTTGCCTTGTCATAGTGCTTTGGGTCCAAATCAAGCAAATCCAAGTTTAATCGCTCCTCAGCTCACCCAAAGAGAGGAAAATCCCCAATCCTCTAGCTTACCAAACATCTTTGGCCTTTAGCACTCCCAACAATACTCCCAATTCCTCAATTCACTAGAAAACACCTATTCAACAAAACCCCCAAATCTAACCTTTGAACGCCTAATTTGGAAAACCAATGAAACAATAAGATCAACAAACCAACATAGGTCATGGATTTTCCCTTTGCATGCAACCATGATTTTAGTAGACTCTGTGTCCCAAAATCCCTAAGTTTTGGTTATTCCTAATTTACTTAGTGCCTCAATCAACACTTTAGAATAATGGTTACATACTCTCAACATAGGATCACATTAGACATGCTTCTAGAGAAATCCTAGAGAGTTTCTAAGCTCAACAAACACTCCACACGGTCACAAAACAATAATAAAATGAGTCCTTAAAAATGGCCAAGGGTTTCCACCTAATTCTAAGTTCACATGAATGGAACTTTATTTTATGATGACTACCTAACTAGTATTCATATTTTGGTGTCCAATAGTCAATTGAAAAGGTAGTTTAATCATTTGAAACCCCATGATAGAAAAGGATCTAAATTTTAGAGCCGTGTAAATTTCCCAAGTGAAGTGTTCATTCCAATTAAAACTTAGTTGGAAAGAGAGGTCTAGGGTTTTGACTTAAAACACTGAAAATTCAGTTATGAAGGCTCTAAAGTGTGATGATTGAAATGCATTTGGCTAGGAAAAAGGCATGAAAAGAGTGAAGGTTCTTTGGTAGTAATTGAAATATATTTGGGGTAAAAACAATGAGAATATAATGTCCTTCTCCAAGCCAATTCCCAACCACTTTAGAACACCATTAAGCTGAAAATAAGAGGCTTTTACATGAGGAATTACACAATTGTAGAAGGCTGAGACTGTTGAAAACAACTTGAGAAAGCAAGTAGTCTTAGCATCAAATTTCTGAGACAAAGATTCAGCATAAAACAGGTCTTAAATGTAGAAACTTTCCGAAGTGAATTTGAAAGAAAACCATGGGAAAGAAAGCCTATTATGCAAAACATTTTCCAGCCATATAAATAAACTATAGAGCTATAACAAGAAACTTGTTTAACATGAAACTTCCCACTGTATGCAGCTGAAATTGGCAAGAAAACTAAAGGCGCACAGAGTAATGTATAACATTAGATTTTTAAAAGACAACCAGCCATTTAAGTGTTTGATTGAGCTGAAACTCAAGGTCATTCTAACATAAAGGATCACATAAGGGAATCGCCAAAATACAATATTCACATAATTAGTTAAGTTGGGCTTCTTGCCTGAGATTGCTAGCCAGCAAAACAACTTCCCGTACTTTCCAAATTGTCTCTCAAGCACACTGCTATAGCTGAACCAAGACCCACCTTAAGGTTCCCTTTCCTACACCAAAACACCCCAAAAATCCACCACTTACAAACCAACAAGAGAAACCCCTGAACCAAGACCCACCTTAAGGTCCCCTTTCCTACACCAAAACACCCCAAAAATCCACCACTTACAAACCAACAAGAGAAACCCCATGCATGCTGGGAAAGAGGAAGAAAATGAGTGCCTAAGCAACATACTAGAAGATGGAGACAAGGGCTCACCTACGAAAACACCCAACAGTGGAGAGATGTGTAGAAGACGGGGCTGCCGGTGGTGAATCACACGATAAACGGTATGGAAAAGGAGCTTGTGAGGAGAGGAATGCGATGCCGGAGTCAAATCTACAATTTGGTGAAGTTTGCCGTTTATTTTTGGTGAGAAGAAGCAAGAAGAGCAAGGGGAAAAGGGCTTCAGCAGTTTGTTACAGAAAAATACAGAAATGGGGAGAAATAAAGGACGATGGGTGCTGGAAGAATTTAACTATAAGGTGGGGAGTGAGCCCCACCACTCATAAACCTTGATGGGTCTAAAATGCTGAGTTTAGGACCTTGGATTGGTTCAGGAGAAAAATGTTCATAAAAAAATAAACTTTCTAATGAGTATAATATTGAACCATTTTAGGAACTAAAAGTTTAGGCTTAGATTTTTAAATGAAAAGATGATTTTGCCCTTCTAAGGAAGAAATTAAAAAATAGAGGATTTCAGTATTCAGAATGGGTTCAAGTTGAATATGAAAGTCGTTAAGGATATTATTTTGCACTTAAAGGAGGTCAAGATCACAACTTATCAAAATTTGCACACAGCGCAATTACAAGGGGCTCCTAAAGGCATCAAACTAAATTAGAGGGCTCTCAAAACTTTCTAAAGCTATTCAAAAGCTACTAACAACTCATGACTAAATTAATTATCCACTAAATCCACTTGTTAAAAATAATCATCCACTTAATTCACACTAATTACAAAAATTAGGAGTCTGGGTATCACAATTTCCAAGAGAGCGGAGAAGAAAATGTTGAGGTGCAGTTACTCTCTCTCTCTCTCTCTCTCTCTCTCTCTCTCTCTCTTACTTGTCCTTGAGTGTACATACTTAGGTCCAAATGTATGAGGTCTGCCCTAAACTGGATTGATCAGGCTTGATTGACTCAGTCAAGTCAAATTGACTCATATAGCCTTTAGGAATCCAAGTTTTGAGTAGAAACCGGATCAGACTCAGCCGTGTTTCTTGGTTTGGCCGGGAGTTTCAAGTTTGAATCCAATTTGTTTAAAAGTTTTTAAGCAACGCATCAGGAAGTCCATCTGGAACACATTTGGCGTCCATCTAGATGGATACAGAAGGTTGAAAAAATGGAGCATAAAGGAACAGTTTTCTTTTCTTGTTTTCTCCGTGTCAAATGGGCCAAAGGATCAGCATGAATGAGGAGAAGGAGATTGAAGAAAACTATCCACACTCAACGTGTTTTCTCCATCAACACTCCCCCACATTCAAATGGCCCCTGAAGATGTGGATCTTCAAAGTAATAGTATGCACAATAAGGGGCTCACACTAGCCTCTAGATCATCCGATTTGGACCCTAAATTGCTTTGGCAGCAGAAAGCTATAAAACATGTTCCTACTCTAGAAATTCAAAATCTATAGTAGAAGTTTGACATAGTGTTCCCCCCTCGCCCAACCCAATTTTGAACGGTTTCTTTGTACAGTAATATTTTCCTTCCTTCGTTGCCGAGCCATAGCTCTCATGTTAGTCATGTCAGCATATTTCCAAACACACACATGTATACTCGATCGGGTACCACGAAATTTTGTTCCACAAAGATCAAGTTTTCTGGTTCAGAATCTAAGTGGGGCCTGATACAGAGAATTAGGATGGAGGAGAAGAGTCATTCCAATGTTATGAAGATATAAAGATACCAGAAGCATAAAACTCATAATCACTCGTATCTTGAACCTTGCATGACTTAACACTTGATTAGATATTAATTTTTACAAATTCAAGAAACTTAATGCATGTTCATCTAAAATCTTGCTCCTTGAAGGACTTAAAATAAGCCATTACTACTGAAAAATTGAAAGTACAACATCTAAGCTAGGGCATTATGGATTACTCACTTCAGCAGAATATTAACAAGCTTCAAACTCACAATGTATCTCACTCCTTGCCAGTTGTCGATGACAGACATTTGGCTTGAGAACTATTTGAACCACTGCTCCGTGCATGAGAAGTAAGAGCAGAAGAAGTTTCTGACGAGAAGGCGTTTTCTACAAGAATCTGAAGACACCTTGGAATCTGTGGCATGTTCACCTCTAAAATCCCTTCCAGAATTTGAACAACCTGACCCATTGAGGGTCTATCATTCTCATCATCTTGAATGCACCAACAAGCAACTCTAGCTGCTCTAATGAGTTCATCCATGTCAGCATTACTCTCCAAGTTGTGATCCAACAGGGAAAGAACATCATCTTCAATTAATTTTTTCACAGCCCAAGTTGGAAAGAAGAAATTCTTACCGTCCTCAGATTGCTCAGAATTTCTCCTGCCTGAGATAACTTCAAAAAGCATCATTCCATAGCTATAAACATCGGCTTTAGCTGTGATAGGTGAGCCCGAGATCCATTCTGGTGCGAGATAACCTCTAGTTCCTCTCATGGTTGTCAAAACCCGACTGAATTCCCTACCCACGAGCTTAGCTAGACCAAAGTCTGCCACCTTTGGGCAAAATGCGACATCTAAAAGTATGTTTTCTGGCTTGATGTCACAATGTATGATGCAGTCTCTGCATTTTTCATGGAGATAAGCCAATCCTCTGGCAGTACCAAGCGCAATTTGGTATCTGGTTTTCCAGTCCAATGTATCAGACTTATTTCCAAAAAGAAGAGCATCCAAAGAACCATTTGGCATGTAATCGTAAACTAGCAGCCTTTTATCACCTTCTGAGCAGAACCCACGAAGGCGAATGAGATTAACATGTTGAATAGTCCCAATTGTGCTAACTTCAGTTCGGAATTGCTTCTCACCTTGCCTTAGACCTTCCAGTTTCTTCACAGCTACAGCTGTTAAATCAGGCAAGATTCCTTTAAACACAGATCCGAAACCACCTCCCCCTAGCTTCTCAGAGAAGTTTTTGGTTATGATCTGTAAGTCTCGATAGCCAAATGTCACCAAAGAACCTTCAGTCACCTTCAAAGAGACAGAAAACTGTCTTCGTCTGCATCTCCATATCACCGCTAAAACAATTCCTAGCAAAGCTACAGCCCCTACAGCAGCTGCTACACTAGCACCAGTAATCTTTCCCTTCTTGCTACTTGAAGTGCGCAGTTCAGAAGCTGCAAGACGGAGATAGAGATCTTTTCCCTGGTTATTAGATGCTACTCGAAGATTTATCAAATCTCCACTCCATATTAAACAACCACCATCATAGGCATAAGCAGTACAATTGCAGTTGTTCAAGCATTGCAATTTGCAATCACCGATGGTACTAACTGTCAAAGAAATTTGTTTTTCAGGAAACAGCATGTTAGACATCGGCAGAAACTTGTCATCTTCTCCATTAACAGAGCTGTTGTTCTCACATCGCAAACGGGTTTTCCTCTCACACCCACCTGACCAGTCACTCAAATTCCATTCTTTTTGTGACCTAGGTTTAAAACCTTGCACACAATCACAGAAGGGCAGGGCCTTCTCATTGCACATGCCAAAAGGGCCACAAAGGGAAAAGACCTCACACTGAGCTCTCGGTTGAGACCAGAACAAATTCCATTGTTTGGTACTATCCAACCATGACAATTGCTTGATCTGTCCAGACACATCCATCACAAATCTTGAAATTACTGAAGTATCTTTAACAGAGTAATTGAAATAGTTCCCCTTTTCATCTGATTGAAAGGTGAAATTATATATATAATTCAATGTCATTTCAGGAACTAAGCTGAAAATCTGCCCATTCCACTCACCACTGGTCCAATACCGTCGGGAACCGTTCCACACTATGAAATATTGGCTCGTTCCATTTGGGTCTATCTCAAGAGAGAAAGGACCAGGGGCCGGATCTTCGACGCTTCGCCATGATGTGAGTTGCTGGTTCCTGCCTGTGATCTTGTTCAATCCAAGCCATCCAGTGGGCAACCATGTGTTAGTTGGGTAATCAAAGCTCTGCCAAATTACAGCAGAGGAATTCGACCCCTCGCTCAAAACAAGATTCCCGTTGTCATGAAGCACTGCAACTGTGGAATTTGAGGTGGTGGAGCTTGTATTTGTAGACCAAACAGGGATGTTGGTCTGGTTGAGGAGGACTAGATTGCCATCCTCTGAGATCTTTAGTTGGGAGGATTTGTCCGGGAGGGGAGTTTCTCTGTTTGCTACCCAAACTACAGTTTGTTCTTGGACTTTCTTGTACCAGATTCCTATGTAGTAGTTCGTAGAATTACCTGGTGTGAAGAAGCCCAGCACAAAGTTGCCTTCCTTGGAGGTTATGATCTGGTCCCCCGTGAGAGATTGGCCTGGAGAGATGCTATCAGCTGCATTAGCAATAGGGGTGTTGAAGCAGCAGCAGCAGCAGGACAACAGAAAAACATGAAGAAAGAAGAAGAAATTCATGCTTCTAATTTACAGTCTCTGGAGGCATGCTTTGATCTCTTATAATGGAAATGGAAACCAGGACTCGGGTTCTTGACTTTTCAATGTGAAGGATCATTTCAACTACAGTATTGCAAGCTATCCCCTAGAACACGGGTGCCAAAATTTCTACACGTTTTTGAGTGGCTTAAGCATGCACACACGGCGCTGACACCAGATGTGTTTGATTAAATCTCCAGAAAGATCTTGTCATGCATGTCAACCATGGGTGTCAAAATTTGACCCGACGCACTAACCAGACTTTAGTGCAACAGAATTTAACCCCCACAAGCCCGATCCGCAACTAGGCAATATAATATTTGTTTTAAAAATATACAATATATAAAAAAAATTAATAACAGCCCCTAGCATACGTAGTAGAAGTTCATCAATGCGAAATATGTGTCTCAGGTTTCAGAATTGTCGTTTTACAGTACATCACATTATTAAGCCAGGTCCGAGCTCTGGTTTGGGTTTGAGGCAGTTAGACCGAATCACATCCATTACCAGCGTGGGTCTAACCCAAAACTGGGCCAAATTACGCCCCATTTTTGAATAAAATGTTGGGCATTTTTGTCATTTTAATTAAAAGATAAAGTTCTGATTTTCAATCTTCCACGAATTTGGGTATTTTTGTTATTTTAATTAAAAAATAAAATATAGGAGAAGACAAATCAAATGTCGTGTCAGTGCCCACTGCTATCTACAAAAAAGCTGGCATTGACTTAGAATGGTGGCTGAAATACACCTTTCCACTATCATGTGGCAATCGTACGGTGGGCTGCGGGACCACCTTAAACTCTATGCTACTACGCTGATACAGGCGTCCACGGAACCCTACGGCTACAGATGACGCATTTTTTACGTGTTCCTTTCTGAGCTATAGTACGGTGGGAGACCATTAGCTAATCCAGACTGGTTGCGTGGAGTAGGGACCTCTTTAATGGGCATCAAGCCTTTTACAATGTTGGTAAGTGCAAAAGCATGCAATACATATAGTATGTATTTGGAAGCAAGATAAGAGGGATAATTGGGGGTTAGAAAACTTTTTATATCTTATTTCACCTATTCCTTGGTTGCATTTTTAGTACTTGGGATTATATTATCCTAATTCCGACACTATAGTGAATTAATATCTAGTATAAGAGCTTAGATAATTTTACTTGGGAGATGGGATAACTTGGGTTGACTTTGGAATTATATTTTTTTAACTCTTTTTGTCCCTTGTCTCCCATTTATTTGGATGCAACCAAACATGTTATTTGATTCATCTTTGGAATAAATGGAATCACATCCTATATAATAATACCAGTGGATGGGCTTAGAGGGTATTAGCCATCAATCCTATCAAAAATTTTTCCCGCTTTCAAATACATTCATATAGTATTCGAGATTACATTTATAGATCAAATGTCTTTATATTATTGAAAAGTATATCTTTTACATATAATAAAATTTGTTCTATACACAAGAATTTCTTTGATAAAGGGCAAGAGGTCCATATGTTCAAAGATGAGATCTTAAGTGATAGGATCTGAAATCTCTACGAAATTTGAAGAGATCTATATTTACCCAAATCTTGATGATTGGAATCTTGCAGAATAAGAGCTTGATTGCATTGCCTAAAACTCCCCTTTAATTTAATGGGTGAGCATAGACAAACCATCAATTTGTTACATAAAAATTCGAAGCGGGTTGAACTTAATCCTTTGGAAAAAATCTCATCAATTTGATCGTTGGCAGAGAGAAACACAATTTGGAGATCTCCCTGTAAAACCTTTTTATGTACGAAATGATAGTCCACCTGAATGTTTTTTGTACAAGCATGTAGAACTAGGTTAGATACCAAGAAGCACTGACATTATCACAATGTAAAGTAAGAGGCTGAAGTTGAGATACGCCCAATTCATTAATGAGAAAAATAATCAATTGTAAATCTACCTTGGTGTATGTTAATACACGATATTTTAGCCTTTGCACTAGAATGAGACGCCGTTGGTTGCTTTTTTATTTTTATTATTTATTTATTTATTTATTTTGAAAACTAGGAAACCCGCCAACTCCCCTTTGGCTGATCTTTGGTAAAACTTAGGATACACACAACCACCCACAAAGTCATGCATATTGGTTAAGTCTATGCAGAGGTTAGAACCATTGGAACAGTACTAGACTACCCCACCACTCAAACATTTTAAGTGTAGGTAACAGTAAAGTCTTTATAGAGGTTCAAACCAAAGACCTCTAGAACAATACTAGAGTTCTCCACCACTCTAAAAATTTAAGTGTGGGCAACATTTTAAGTGTGGGTTGCTTTTTAGATGCCTAAGTAATTGAATTGGAGCCAAAAAATATGTAGAGCCCAGTACTAGGCCTCCTATCATCTTTGCAACAAGCCTAGTCAGCATCAATGATGCCATGGAGAAACTCATTTCTAGACTTGAGAAATCTGAGCCCAAAGTTTGGAGTAGCTTTTTCATGGCGAAGGATTCGCTTTATTGCCACTGAATCTGACTGACATGGACTATACATAGATTGACATACTTGATTAGCTGCATATGCGATGCTAAGATATTGCCAAGCACCTACTAAACTCTGATAAAAGGCAGCATCTTGTAAAAGATCTCCATCATCCGTAGAAAGTTTAGTGCCTAAACTTAACATGAGAAAAGTATGGCTTTGCATGAAGCATATTTCCCTTTTGTAATATATCGAAGGCATATTTTGTTTGACAAAAGTTTAGGCCATTTGAGTCCCAATGAACCTCAATGCCAAAGAAGTAATGAAGAGGCCCTAAGTCTTTAATTTAAAATTTTTCATGTAAATGTGCAACTAGTTTGTTGATGAAAGAATGGCTTGCAGCTGTGACAATGATACCATCAACGTAAAGTAACAATATGGCAAGGCCATGAGATGCATGGTGTAAAAACACAGAGGAGTCACAATTACGGTGAATAAAGCCAAGCTCAAGTAAACCATCCTTAAACCTATCAAACCATGTGCATGGAGCTTGACAAAGTCCACAGATAGACTTATGTAGGTGACACACATGATTTGGAAAGTTTGGATCTATAAACCCTGGTGGCTGCATCATATAAATAACCTCTTTAAGAACATCAATGAAAGGCATTTTTCACATATAATTGGAAAATTGGCCAATCCCAATTTATAGCAATTGATAAAACCAACAGAATTGTTGGAGGCCTGACCATCTGGCTAAATATGTCTCATCAAAGTCAAGGCTAGCACACTAATGATTCCCCTTAGCTACTAGATGAGCTTTGTGTCACTCAACTATACCATCAGCCCTTTGTTTAAGTTTAAATACCCATTTTTAGCACACAACATTTAAAAGCCATAGAAGCAAGGACAAGAGACCATGTCTTTTACTTAAGCAAGGCATTAAACTCATCAAGCATTGCATTTTGCCAATGGGGATATTTTGTGGCTCCAGTATAGCTAGGGGTTTTTCATTAGAAATAGTTAAAATGGCTTGAAGACAAAATGGTAGAGGATGCTGATTTGCATACCCAACATAGGGGACCTTCAAACGATGAGTCCCATCCTAAGAATGAGTTAGCATGTGAAGGGTGGCATCCATGAAAGGACCAACTGTAGAGGCAGTAGTTGGATATTTATACTAAAAGTATACTTTTATGTATTTGTCTTTGACTAATTTATTTATTAGTAAAGTTTGTCTTTTCATCTTAATGAGAATTTATGTGGGTAAATGGTTGCATTGTTTTTTATTATATATGTGTTTCTTTTAGTCTATAAAGTAGATAAGTTGGTGTGTTAAGTTTAATTTACACACAAAAGACTTCTTTGTTGATTCTAATAGAATAAAAATTATTGTTGTTCACAATCTTGATGAAGTTGGACATACTATTGGTACGATTGTAGCATGATGTTTTAGTAGGCTTGTTTTGGTTGCGGAAAATAGTATAGTTTCTACTTGTTATGTTAGTATGCTTTGTGTGTATTAAACATGACCACTTTTGAGTTTATTGTCTCTATACTGACTATATAAAATGATTAACATCCAAATGGTTATTCTGAGTGCTTGTGCTCTTAATCCCAATAAAAATAATAGACACATACATTTAGTATTTGGAAAATTGATTTATAAAAAGTGAGACCTTTTTATGGGTCGATAATTTCAATAAATTGGATGACTACACTATGTGTAGGTGGATGCTAGTTTGTTGACGGAATCCACGTCCCTTAATAAGGATTTGATGCATCCCCTTGATGAATTTTATAAGTTTTGATTATGTCAAACCCTGCAGGTGAACTTTGTGTCTGACAAATCAAATATATTAAATGTAATGTTTCAAAGAATGATATAGATATCGATTATATAAAGATGTTAGTAATTATTTAATCAATGAATATATGAAATCTTAATGTAGGGAGATTAATAAGTATTTAATAACAAGAAGTTCGAAATATAATTTTGATAATAAGAATAGGAGTGCAATTTTAATTTTCTAGTGGGCTGAATTGTAATTTATGAAACTAGGATTTTAATTGGGGTCGATTTAGGGTTTCCTATTTCCATAAGAAACCTGTTCTTTGTTTCTTTCTTACGGTCTCTATTGTAGCCTACAAATATGCACTATTGCTCTTGAGGAAAAATATAAGAGAAATCTTGTTTTTGAGAGAAAATAGAATTCGTAAAAGAGGCCAACACCCCGGTGTGAGTTCTAGCATGGAGGAATACAGTAGAAGGCCTTAAGATTTTCAGATTGCTGTAAGACAAAGATCAAATGAAAGATATCTCACAAGTATAGTTCTTAAATTATCATCATCTGAAGTTATTTCGATAGTAATCTGTACGCAATATCTAGAGATCATAACGGCTCCCTCCAATAGTAGTACCATGTGCACTAGTAGTAGTAAATTGGTTTCTAGAAAATGGGATAGATAGATGGGCACTTGTAGCAGTGTTGGTAGGAGAAGATGAATTAATGGGACAACTAGGATCAGAGGGCCTAATGGAACCAAGTGCATTTAATTCAATGGCATTGGAAGTAGTGGGTTGAGTGGGGCAGACAGAATGTAAGGTCTCAACCCTCCTTAACCTCAATTAGTGTGTAATTAATCATGTTTATTTACTTATTGATGTGTTTTGTTTGAATGGTTGATGGTTAGGGAGAATGGAATAGGTTTTGACCAAACCTAAGGACCTTTTTGTAATGTCTAGTTTAGTTGTTTTGCATCATTTTCATGTCATTTTGGTTGCATCATATTTATTTCATCATGTGCGACTTTTTTTGTGTTGGCCCAACGTGATTTGAGCCCATAAAAGCCCATTTATTTACCTATTTGACCTAAATTGTAAATTATTCGCAATTCTGGACTTCCTTGTAATTTTTACAAAATTTGTTTAAAGCCCGAAGCCCCAACCGATTTTTTCTTTCTCCTTTCCTTGTTTCTCTTCTCTAACTCTTTTTCAACTTCTTCTCCTTCTTCTTCTTCTCCCAAATCCAACAAAAAGAGGATTCCATGTGGGAAGTTTGAATCCCACTTTCACCATCAACCCAACTTCATCTTCTCCATCAAGCCAAGCTTCCTCAACTTATTCCATATCCTTCTAATTCAAGCTACAAGTGGGTTCTTCTACTTCTATTCTTTTCTTCTTGGTTGAATGGAGCTATGGGAGCCCAAATGACTTGCATGCATTGCATCTCATCTCCATTTTTCCATTTTCACCATGATAGGTTCTTGTTTGAGCTAGGAATTGGGGAGTTCTATTCAAGATGGTTTGTATGTTGGTCTGAGAGTGCCATTCAGTGTTTTCAGACCTCCAACAACCATCTAAGGCAAATGGAATCTCCATAAACATGCATATGTGATTGTTCCCTTGATTCTTGAATGTAATGCTCAAATATTCTTGATCTTGTAAATGCTCATTTCAACTCTAACAGTGAGAATTTCATACTTTTCCTTGAATGGACAATGATATCAGTTATACACCTCTTATTTGGTTTGTTTCAAGCTTCATGTGTTATGATTTTGGAAAGGAATGAAATAGTGCACTAAACTAAAATTTGCATCAGAATTTCTAAAGCCCACAGCTAGCCATGCGAATTGCACTTTGGCAAGCTTTGGTAGGGTGCAGCTTCTTTTGCAAAAGCATGTTTTTCTAGGTTTCATTTTCGACTAGTCGAGAAATATAGTTCTACTAACCGAGGATGCCCAGAAAATCATAGGCAATTCATGAAGTTGGTTTGAGATTTAGTGGGCTTTAGAATTGATCCATAATCAATGACTAATGCTTTGAAACAAGCACCGTTGTTAGTTGAGCTAACAATACTCATTTGGATACGTTCAAATTTAGAATCAAGTGGATTATGGGTGTTGGGCTAAGGAAATAGTGTCCAATTCTACAAATAATAACACTAAATTTAGTAGCACAAGGGAACCTTAACCTTAATACTACAATAGAATGGATAATTGCCCAAGGAAGTGTATCATTGGACCTAGGAATGGCCAGTAAATTGTCTTGACCCTATAATCCTATTTATTCATGTTGATATGGACTACTTATGCCTACCGAGTGATTTCAATCATGCTTTCAAGTTAACATTGCTCATTATTATATCTTATTCTTGTTGAATTGTGGTCATTTTGGGTATATAATTATCAACTGTTTAGGATTACACATTACTATATCGTCTCATTGTTTTTCATGTTCAAGACATTTGTTTGGTGCAAGTATCCTTATGTTTAAGAATGCTAACATGATATATGCTTTCATGAGACTCTTTATTGTTTTATGACCCATTTATGTTGGCACCACTCAGCTTTGACTAGAGTTGGCAAACCTGGTCCAGCCCGACCCAACCTGTTTCTGACTTGCCTAACTAGACCTATTTTAAATATGGGTCAATCACAGGTTAGGGTTGACCTACCTAACCTGATTGACCTATTTAAGTTTTACTTATTTATAAGGACATTTAAATTTTCATGTGACTTTTCTTTTTTTTCTTTGTAGGTCATAAACCGTGTGACTCTTGATTTTATTTAGAAGATTTTTACAATAGTTTGCCTCTTTTATTTATATGTTATATGGTTAAATATCTTGACACTTAGAATATGAAACCAATTTGTTTATTTGACAATATGATATTTTTGCACTTGAATTAATATTGATTTGTGTCTTTTATTTTTATGTTGGATAGTTAAGCATAGAAATTTACCATTAAAATATGGATATGAAGGGAATACAATAGCGTTGATGAGTTTTATACTTATTTTCAAATATGACATTATAAAATTGAAAAATAAAATTTGGAAAGGATTGTCCCAATAAATGGGCTAGAAATTGTTAATGGATTTTGGCCACATTTTTTACACCTTAAAATTTGGTAAATTATAAATTCATGCTCAATGCAATACTTGAAATAAATTTAAGCCTAAAAAAGCTTTACATATGAAATTTGATTATAAAAGACGAGTTGAATCACACACAAAAAATAGAATTAAATAGGTCAAATAAGATCAACTTAACCTAACTAGCAATAAATTCGAGTTAGGCGTGTCGGTCGGGTTGACCAGCCAAGGGGTGTGGGTTGAAGATTTTCAACCCATTTTTAAAATTGGTGGGGTTAGGGTTAGGGCTAGCAAATTCAAGTTCAAGTTGACCTGACCCATATTTGCTCAATTCGACCATTTTGGCAAGTCTAGCTTCAACCTTAATAATGCCCGATGTGGCTGAGTGTTAGTTAAGTAGTTATATTCTTAGATGTAGTCTAGTTTATGTGAGAGTTATCCAAGAACTCCAGGTCTACAAGAAAGGGACATGGGCCTATCAGCCCTCTAATGGTCCCACTTGTTAGCAGGCAAGCTTACTTGCATTGTCCCATGGGTTTCAGCCAATGCCATGAGAATATAGCATACGTGGTTTGCCATCTAGCATGTGTTTTATCTTCATTTTCATGGTTCTACTTATATATGCTTACTCAGAACTTTACATGCCTAGTTATACTGTACTTCACCACACATGATCTTATACACATTGTTTATTTATTTGGTATCATGTGTGCATATTTTTTTGGTAATTCTACTTGCTAGACCGTCGTGTCTTACTGTGTTACTTTGGTGTGACAGGTGACAACACCTTTGCCCATCTCAAGGAGATTGAGGTAGTTGAAGAGACAACTCAACATTTTACAGAATGGACCATAGACGATATTTTTTAAATGTCTGCCTACACAAGAGATAGTCCCGAGCTGCATTTGGCCCTGATAACTTTAAATCTTTTGGAATAGTTACATCTTTTGATAATCATTGTATCATATTGGTTTAACTTAAAACATGATGTATAACTGACTAAACTTAATCTCACTTCAGCTATGTTTATGCTCTTATGCCATCTGTCTATTGGTAATTGATCTGTTAATTTGATATGGCTTGATGATTACGAGTTACACAAGCTTCCGCAATTTTTCCTAAAAATAGCATTACAGGTTATTTCCACACGTGTGAATCCTGTGGGAACTCCTTCATGGGGATAGGTTGTACATGAGTCTTAGGCTCAAATTCTCATGGGACATGTGCCCGTGCCTTGGGATTGTGATAATTACCTATTGTTGGTGATGAGGCATGACATATGAAGTTCGTATCAGAGCATAAGCTTGTCTAAGTGCTAAAATAATTAGAAATCTTAGGGCGCTTGGCGAGGATACGTTAGGATAGGATGGGCATGGGTAGTCTAGTGTATTTTGTTTCTACTAATAGCAGATTCATGTGTTAATAGTAATTGTTTGTAGTGAATGGCTCCAAGGAAGAATTATAACAAACGCCATGACTCTTCTAGCTACACCAACAATGAAGATGATTCAAAAGAGATATCCGTTAAGGACATGGATCATGTAGCTCCACCCCCACCTCCGCCAGCTGATGAGCATTTCTTCTTTATGATTCAAGTGATGATGGAGCAACAACGAGCTACTAGCAAGCAAATGGCTACGCAAAGTGAGCATCAGTTGCAAGCTATGATGGAGCAGTAACAAGCTACCACTAATTAGACAGTGAAACAAAACGAGAACCAAGCAGTCATACATGCTCAAATCTTGGCGATGATGGAAAGACAGAATCAACCAGTAGCTTCAGTAGTTGGTACATAAGTAGTAGTCCAATAGAGAGAATCTGAACCCAACTTGTTGTATGAGAAGTTTAGGAAGAGGGGCATGATTCCAAAATGATGGACCAATAGGAACCCATGAACATGAAAGGACTTAACAATGGCCAAACCAATGGCAATAAAATCAAAACTAATGGCCCACCAAAGTCTTCCCTTATGTTGTGCAAGCAAGCAAAAAATACAAAGTTACATCCAAGTAAATTGTTTGGTTGGATCTGATGAACAGAAGAAGGCCAATCCCTATGATCATGATTACAATGACAAATGCATGGAGGATTTTAATGGAATAATTTGCTCAGATGATCAACCAACGAATGCCCCACATGATTACTCATACCCCAAACAATCAGTCACTCCTTCCAATATAGATGTGGGATTTCAATGGAGGTAGAATCATGTACAAATCAATGGCCTTGCCACTGTGACATGGGTAACATGTGTAGTTGGAATTGAGATGATCAATTACTTGACAATTGGTGAAATGTGTCCAATATAGATCATAGTTGTTACTCCTAAGAATTCACTTTGCGTGGGTTATATGATTACCCCTCACAGGATTTGTCATATACACCACCTTTATCCTTTTGGTCATATGCACCTCATGAACCTCCTCCATCCAAATGGTCATATGAACCACCACCACCCCTGGAGGGGTCTTTGGAGGAAACTTTAACCAAATTTCTAGAGTTCACGTAAAACACATGTGATCCATACAAAACAACACACAAGCTATGGAAATATTAATGACTTCAATTAATCAAATTGCACTTCAAATGAAAAAAGTAAATGACACCCTTGGCAGTGAGAATAAATTTCAACATGATGATCCAACATTCATTGAAAATCTCAAAGATATGGATCACACAAATACACACTATATATCTGAGGGTGCACATGACTATGTGGATGATGGTGTGATGCATGAAAATAATGAGCCCATGTACCCTATCTTTCCTCAGTGTTGCCCATTCCACTTTATCAAATAGAAATTTATTCTTTTTTATATAAATTCTTTTGATGATTCAAATTCCTCTGATAATTTTGGCATTGCGGTCTTCCATGAATTTGTTGTTCCCATCATTGAGAAAATCGCAAAAACACCCCATGTGTAACATCCCTAACTCCCAAGATGTAGTTAGTCTTAGTTACTTCAATGTTAGCAAAGTAAGTCTGTTAGAAGCTAACCAAGTCCAAATTAGCATTAGAATCATGTGTGCGAAGTCTCGTCGGGTTCCGATCTCATTTAAGTTCAATAGAGAGTAGGTTGCAATTTTAGGAAGTTTAGAAGCCCATTTTCAAGGTTCTTCGAATTGTGAGGTTTTGGGCTTATTGGGTAGTTCTCCTAATTCTGTTGACCTTATCCTTCTACCTTGATCAATTTAGACCCATCTTGGCCACAAATTCACCATTTTCCTAAATTAAGACCTTTTATGAAAAATACCCCCAAAACCATTAAATTAGGCCAGCATTTCACCTCCACAAAACCATAGTAATAGTATACTCATTAGAAAGCTCATTTAATTTCATGAACTTTGGCAATTGCGGTGACTCAATCCAACCTACAGTTGTCAGTTATGCCCAAAACACATTTTTAACAAGCTTTTATATATGTGTGCCCACATTAATTTATTTTAATTCTCACTCTCTCTCCCCTCACTCCCTCACTCATTTTTCCTCTCCTAGAACCAACCCTCTCTCCTCTATTATTTTCTCTTATTCCTTTTCTTTATTTTCTTTCTTTTTTCCTTTCTTTTCTTTCCTCCCTGTCTTTCCTCTTCCCCCATTTCTCTCCTCTCTATCTCTCGTTTCCTTCCACTTGCCCATCGCAGCAGCCACCACAAGAGGACTCGGACACTCCCAATTCGCTACTGGCCACTATTTCTCCTCTGGACAACCACCACCCACCCTCCCTTTTCTCATTTCTTGAATTCTTTGTCTTCCATTTTCCCTCTTTCTCTTTTCCTTTCTCCTCTTTCCTCCTCTCACCTTGCTGCCACCCTTGTTGCCCCCGGAGTCTAACCATCCTCACCGTCGCCAGACTTCCACAATCATCCTCTTCTAAGGAACCCATTTTCAAGTTTTCCCCCAAACCAAAAAAGGCCTAGGTAAGTTTTTCCTCCCCCATAAACTAGATCATTTGACATTTTGATTTAAAATAGAGTTTGGCATGCTCATTAGTCTCTTTTCCTTGCATATATAGGGTCAATTTGAATAGAGTTTAGATTTGCTTGTGTTTGGAGCTCCTTATTGTGTTTATTGGTGAACAAGGGCAACCTCTCTTCTTTTACTTTCTACACTTTTAGGCAAATGAATACATATAACTTACAATGATCTACATAATCCTATTGATTCCAACATGCTCTAAATGATGTATGTGATGCCCACCTAAAATCTAAATGGTGATGATAGGTTAGATGGTTGTGGATTTATATTGATTTATGATTGAATGAGTACAAGACGGAATTGAAGGAAAGAAAATGGATGTGTAGTGGGGTATCGTGTGCTTTTTATATTAGTTGTTGTAGGAAAGAAAAAAGGGGGAAGAAAATCCCCTTTAAAACCCCCTAGAAAATAAGGCACCCAAGTGGGTTCTCCACCTGTGGGGGCCTTGGTGTGCGAGTGTTTGGGGTGCATGGCATCCCCTGAAAAGGGCTAAGGTATGGGGAATTCTTATGAGATTTGTTGATCCTTATGGGACAAGATTTTGAGACTTTCCTCCACTCTAAGCAATTTACTTTTTGGTAGTTGTATCCCTACTAACTTCATGGTTTGCGCATAATGGTTTGTTGACGTGTGTCTCGCAACATATCTTGTTAAAGACCAGTGTTGTTATTGATAGCAGCCCTAAATCGGTGTCAGATATCACTCGTTTTCTTTAGTTTAAAAGCATTAGAGATTTTGTGATGTTTTCAAATTCTTTGGGGGTTCATTTGAGATGTGTAGTCATGAAGGGTGGGCAGTTAATGACCGATGGTCTCAGTAACATGCAGTCTATGGGGCAGAGTTAGATTTGAGCGCACAACATTGGTGTTAAAGGTAGATGTTCACACTTCTTTTTGGAGAGCGAGGAAAAGACACAGAATAGAGAATGCAAAGAAGGTCAAACTCTTTGACACTTTTCAATTATGAGTTTATTTTTATGGGTTCTTTTGCATTCTGACCTCCCAGGTATAGGCTGTTTACATGTATTTTTTATCACATCACCCCACCTGGTCTTGGATGCTCAACACTTACAAGAG
Source organism: Sextonia rubra (assembly GCA_037013555.1). Classification (NCBI taxonomy): domain Eukaryota; kingdom Viridiplantae; phylum Streptophyta; class Magnoliopsida; order Laurales; family Lauraceae; genus Sextonia; species Sextonia rubra. The sequence continues at coordinate 12,863,430 of JASUAD010000023.1, forward strand.
GAAAAAAATAACTATAATTAGCATAAAAATGGAAAGGAGACCAATCTAGAGATGCAAGCCACCTTCTTGTACTTCAAGTAGATTGAACAATCTTCATAACCTAGCACTTGTTTTCCTTGTATGTAGAATTCCAAAGGGAGTTTAGGATGAAGATTCTATGGTCAGGGTTGCCCCATTGCTTATGGGGTTATACCAATAGGTTGGCCATAGTTATACCCGTATCTCCATCAACTCCTAAGTGAAGGAAACAAAGAATGGCTCGAAAGACTTCTTCTTCGAAGATTCTTTTGGATTGAGGCACTGTCTTTCTTATTATTTTCAAAAGATCAAATACCTTATAGTGACAGTCAAAGCTTGAACTTTGAAAAAGTCGAAGTGTTGGAGTCTTTTCAAAGAGAACTTGAAGAACTTTGCTATGTTGTGTGCACCGGTGTATTGTGCTTATCTTGTCTGCATTGTATTTGGTATGGGCACCCAAGGGGGTAATTTATAGCCTTCAAGAGTTTTTCTAGTCATTTTTGGTAGGGAGAAGATTAAGGAAAATTTATTTTGCTAGGGGGTGTCCGGCCGTATATTTATGTGGTCGGCTACCATCCTACAGTCATCTTTGTGAGGTGGCAACTGGGTCTTCAACCTTAGATCATGCTAATTAGCTTAAAATTAACTCTGAATGATTTGACCATATTTCAATTAGCTACTCAATGAGCTGTCAAAATGTTAACTGTCAGCCAGTGACTTTCCTCAATTAGCTAGTGTATGCTTGGCCATTGATTTATTTAGTCGGCCAGTATATGTTTGGCCATTGATTTGCTTTGTCCGCAAGTGTACATTCGGCCACTGATTTGTTCAGTTAGCTAGTGTAGACCTTTTCCACTTTTTGGAGTGTTCTGACTTGTTTTCTTTTTCAAACTTTGAGATGTCTTCTTAGACTTGGTCCTTGAGCTATTTGTCCTTTGGTTTGTAGTGTTAAAGCAGGGCTTGAGTCTTGACTTGCCCTTTTAATTTGTTGAATTTGTTTGTGGATTTCTTTCTAACATTTTTGTATTTCAACAAATGTCCCCTTGAGGTGTAATGATGAAGGATTTTCTTGTAATCATTGTGCCTCAAAAAGATGCTAATTTGGAAAGGGTGTCTTCCTTGCTTTTGACTTCTTTCTTTTCATAGATGTTTTTTTGTGTATTTGTAATATGCGGGAATCAATTTGTCATGGTTCCTGAGGTTTTGAAAAGGCTAGGGATATTTTGTTTTGAAGAATGGAAAATAGGTTGATCTGTGGAGATTTTATCTCATATACTTTATTTTAACTAGAATTTGTAAGGTTTTTTTCTTAGAAGTTTTAGGGTTTTACCTGAGGCTTGAAGTGTTTAAGGTTTTGCCTAAGGGTTTGTGTGGTTTTTTTGAATGGAAATTGGTTTAGTTTGTGTGATTTTGTTTCTCCTAAAAGGTATTTGATTGAGTTCAGGGTGCTTGTGGTTAGTATAAGGGGATTTTGTTGAAGCAGGGTGCTTTTAATTGAGGTTTTCTTTTGATCAAGGGCATGGAGAAGACTTTTGTTACCCAAGAAAGGAGATGCTTGACCATCAAAATGTTGGAATTAGCGAGGGATTTGATTTTCCACAAGCTATGGCTCCATTGGATAAAGTTCGGATGCATTATTTAAAGGGTCTTATGAAGAGGGTTTGGGCCAAGGTGTTCTTCCTAAGGCCCAAGATGTCTTAAAGACAATAGCTAGATCAGATTAGGTTGCATCTAATGCTTGCACTTTGAAGGCTAATAGCATAGAGGGGGTTTGTCAGCAACTTCAAGCTACCAATGTCTGAAGCTCCCCTATCGCTTAAGGTGGGACTAGTATTTAACCAAACTCCATAGGTTCGGGCAACAAGGGGACGACTTCTTTGAAGCGGAAGTGCTTGGCCGAATCTCCAATACCAAGTGTGGTTGATATTGAAGTTGGGGTGAATCTTATAACTCATTTAGAGTTTGTTTTTTAAGGTGATGACAACCCTGCTAAAGTTGTTGCCGTGTGTCTGAGCTATTCTTCTGAAGGTGAGCCCCTTTTAGAAAGGTATACCACCCCGAGATGAACATGATTTCATGAAGGTGGAGAAGGAGACGATGTAACTTATCTTGAATGGTCCTCTTTAAGCCTTGTCTTTTGGTAAATTAAAGTCAGTTGGCACTCTTCATAATGCTGTAGACTTCTCATGGAGTATCGGAGCTGCTATGATGGATGTGAGGACTTCTACTATTCTTTTTTATAGGCTTTTTGAAGTGGCTAAGCATGGTTAGGGCAAGCAGGCCAAGATCCTTTGAGTTTTTATCAGCAAGAAGTGATCAGTAAGAAGGAGGCCTTTGACCAGAAGATGTTGAAACTTAAACAATAGGAAATCGGGCTTACCTTCGAGCAGAATCATCTTGAGAGGTCTTTGGCTTTTTAGAGGAAACAGATCGAGCAAGCTGAGAAGAGGCTATTGGATCTCCTTGGCACCGATGCACGTGATGATGCGTCCTTTATAGCCTTGACTGAAAAGCAGGAGGGTATCGCAGGCGAGTTTGGTGCCGAAAAGGCAAGGCTAAGTGCTCTCCTCAAATCTATGGAGGATACCCTTGGAATGTCAATTAATGAGGCCGTTGCTGAACCTGCCACTCATGCTTACATAGCCTTCCTGGACCAGTGACCAAAAGTTGATCTTTAGGAGATCTTAAGGAAGACAGAACAATGTTTTGTGTAGTTTTTTTTTCTTTTGAAGACCGTAATGAATATATATATATTGTGAATACCTTTATTTTTATTGAATGTCTTCACTATATTTATTTTTTTCTTTAATGGTTTAGTGTTTGATTTTGGTAGAAGCCATGTTAGATGGACTTTGATTAGGTCTTGAATGTATGACTTTATCCAAAGTCCACAGCCTATGCCATTTGCTTTCATTAAGAGGGGTCAAGTGAGTAGACATTGACCGGTGTCTTTGTGTAGGACTCTTATCTGAGCTCCTTGACTTGTTCCTCTATGAATATTTCGGAGGGCTTGGATGCTTTGCTGCAAGACCTCTTGTTTGCTTTTGGATGGAAAAAGTGATGCTTTTAGGAGTAGCATTATTTCAAGAATTTTCCATCAATCGGCATCATACATTGGTCTCCTTCCATAGAGAGGACAGTATAGACGCAGTTGGAATAAATCTTGTTGATGATGAATGACCCTTCCTGTTTTGGGTTGAACTTTCCTTTTGATTTGTGAGTTGGAGTGCTTGGTCTTTTGATGGCTAGAACTAAGTCGCCTTTTTTGAATGACCTTTCTTTTAGCTTTTTGTCGAAGGCTCTAATCATTTGAGCTAGGTATAGCTCAATAATTTGTCAGGCTGTCAATTGCTTTTCGTCAAGACTCTCTAATTCTTGAAGTCTTAATTTTGTATTCTCCTCTTATGTAAGCTTTTTTACGAGAGCCACACAAAAGAAGCGGAGTTGTATTTCTAGAGGCACCACTGCTTCACAGCTGTATGCCAAGGAGTATGGTGTGGATTTAGTGCAGCTATGCACAATAGTCCAGGTAACTTTGTGACCCATGAATTTTTGTTGCATAAAAGCATTTTCTTTACTATTTTACAAATTGATTTATTGAAAGCTTTTACCAAACCATTTGCTGCAGTGTTACAGGCTGTGGATGAGCAATAATGAATGCCGTATTTGTCACAGAACTTATAAAATTTTTCATTATGAAATTACGGTCCATTTTCATGGTATAACTGTTTTAGCACTTCGAACCTACAGATGATGTTTGTTTTCATGAAATTGATAACAATGGTCGCTTTGAGTTGGGTTAAGATTGCGGCTTCAGCCCACTTGGAGAAGTAATCTGTAGTAGCTAGGATGAAATGATGTCCCTAATTTGATGGCGGGCTAATTTTTTTGACAATATCCATTCCCTAGGATTCGAACAGCCAAGAAACGAAAGTTGGGTGTAAGCTTTCCGGGGGCACATGAATATAGTCTCCATGGATTTGGCATTCTTGGCACCATTTTGTGAATTTCATAGTGTCGGGGATCATTGTCGGCCAATAGTAGCCTAGTCTTTGGATTTGATTATGTATCTTCTGCCTTAGCGAATGTGCTTCGCATGCACGTACCTTCTTTAGAGTTTCTTTTGCTTCCTTTTAAGATAGGCAACGAAAGAGTACCCCATTATAGTATTTGTGGTATAGCATTGTTTATGGCATATTAAAATAAAATTTAAGAGCTCACCTTTGAATGCTCTCCCTATCCTTAGGATTTTTTAGGTAGGACTCCATATAATATATAGTCGATGAAGAGTTCCCACCAATTTTGAAAGGGATTCTCAAAAGAGAAGATCCGACTTTTGGTTGTTCTAAAACATTCTGCTGGAGTCAGGGAAGTTTCTAGAGGGGGTAAAAACCGTTTTTCGATGATTGATATTTTGACTTGATCATCTCTAGTACAGCTAGTGATGCTTCTAGGCTAGTTAATGAATTAGCTTTGGCATTTTGATACCGTTGAGAATGAGTGAATTCAACAAAGTGAATCATTTCCTCAGCTGTTGAGCCCATTCATGGTACAGCAACAGACTTGGTGTCTTCACATCGTATTTTGAATTCATTTGTTTAATGACAAGTTGAGAATCCCGATAAACTCTGAGGACATCGATGCTGGATTCCAAAATGAGTTCAAATTTGATGATGAGTGTTGTATAATTTGCCTCATTATCGGAACACTTCTTAGTTATTGAGAAGGAGTGTGGTATGTAAGTTTTTTTTCGGACTGTAAAAGACTATCCCAGTTCCTGTTACTAGTTAACGATGCTCATTATTTCTTGAAGCTCCATCAAAGTACATAGTCTAGTGAATATTAGGATCTATTTCTGTTATGAGAAATGCAAGTTCTTTGGGTAGTTTTTCTTTGAATTTGTGATCTCCAATAGAGGATATTTTGCTAGGAAATCGGTCAGGCCTTGCCCTTTGACAACTTTTCTGGGATGTACCTAAGGTCATATTGTATTAAAAAATTGGACCATTTTGCTAGTTGATCGCTTAAATCTATCGCTTTTGAAACTAGAACTTTTATGGGATTTATCCAAAAGATCAAGTATATCATAAGAGATAACAAGTAGTACCGTAGTTTATGAACAGCAAATATGAGTGCCAAACATTCTTCTTCGATTCATTTGAGAAAGGTAGTAGAAAGCGACTTCTTTCCTTTGTCATTCTCTTGAGCAAGCAATGTGCCCAGTAAATGTTCTAAGGCCTTCATGTATAGGATAAATGGTTTCCTAGACACAAGTGTTGCAAGAACAGGTGGGTTGGTGAGATATCTTTTGATATTTTGGAATGCATTGTCACATTCTCTGTCCCATATGAACTCGACTCTTTTCTTCATTAGTTTGGAGAATGTTCGGCATTTCCCTGATAGATTCAAAATGAACCTTTTAATGTATGCTAACTTTTCTTGCAGTCCTCAGAGTTGTTTTAGCATTTGAGGTGAAGGCTTTTCTAGCATATCCCTGACTTTACTAGGGTCAAGCTCAATTCCATCCTTTCAAACAATGAACCCTAGGAATTTTTTGGAGGAAACTCCAAAGAAGCATTTTAACAGTTTCATATGGAGTTTGAATTTCCACAACCACTCAAAGACTTTGAGAAGGTCTGTCAAACATTTAGCTATTTTCTTACTTTTGATAGCCAAGTCATCAACATAACATTCAATAGTCTTATGCCATATGTCATTGGAGATTTTCATCATTGCCATTTGATTGGTGGCTCCAGCATTTTTGAGTCCAAAGAGCATGACAGTGTAAAAGTAACTCCAACGAGAAGTTATCTAGATTGTTTTTCACGAATAAAGTTAACATCCTTAACCTTTTGAACTTCTTTTTCGATTTTGTCCATTTTGTCGGCTTTGGTTCGCCTCTAACCTTGCTTTACAAACTCTATATCTGGAGTGATGTTTATCTTGTGACTTGCAATTTTTGGGTCAAGTCAAGCATTTCCACATAGGTCCATGCAAAACAATCCACAAACTCATGTAAGAAGCTAATCGATCTTCAATCTATCTTCTGTTTTATTTTTAAACTTATAAAGGTGGGATGAGGATTTTGTAAGTTTCCTAGATTGATCTCCTAGACCTATTGCTAAATCAGACCATTAGGAGGAGGTTTTTCAACATTGTTTTCAGAAGCTTCCAACCCCATGAATCTCTCTGGAATCATTTTCTGGTTTGAGCTCGGGCTTTATACCTTTTCAAGGGTTTGCTTTTATCAGCCTTTCAGCTTTTACATTTAGTATAATATGATCCCATCCCCTTTGACCTTTGTTGTTTACTTCTTCATCTGTGGACCATGCTAGCTGCTAAGGAAGGCATCATTGTCACTGCTTTCTTCGTCATGTTCGAAGGAAACCCAGTCATCTGGCTCATGAGCTAAGACCATTCCTTCTAAGTGTATCCAACTAAGGTTGTAGTGATCTCTTTTTCGAAATCAGGGACTTCTGTAGAGACGTCGCTATAAGGAACATATCCTAGGCCATATATATGAGTGTCAAAACAGCCTTCATATCTGCAATCATCCCACTGTTCAGGCGTCATGCCATTATAGGGAACTAGGAAACCTTTCTGGTTCCCTAGCTAGCCTGGCCAGTTTTTTTAAATCATAACCCCTCTTTTTCATTATTTGATGGGATTGCCAACTGTATAAGTTGAACATTAACCACCCTTGGTTTGTACTTTCTTTAAGGGGATGTGCAATGGCTTGATCATTTGCTCAGGAGAAAATGATCAGGCGTAGATCATATCGGGTTCGCTTAACCACGAAGAGTGACTTGTGAGCATTGTATATGGGGGCTGTAACTAGCTATGGCTATAGAGGTGGAAGCTATCCTTTTTCTATAGAATGATCAATGCCTTATTCTGATTTAGTGTCAGAATCACATGTGGCAGACACAGCAAATATTGAGTAACACCTTTTCATCCTTCCAATTGGATGGGCAACACTCCTTTGGATATTTGTAGCTACTAAGGTTAGTTCCTTATATGACTAGAAGTCCATACCCCTCATAGCCTTTCAAATGTGATTATGGAACCTCTACTGGCTCAAAGCCATGCGAGTTCTCTACAAAGTCATTTTGGTGTATTGATCAGCCAAGTTTTTCCATCTACTGATGAATCTTTGAGATGATTTTCCTTGTTCTTGTTTCATTCGGAGTAACATCACTAGATTGACTATTGGCCCTGTTCTAGCTTTGTTTACTACATAATCGATATGGTAATTTGGTACTCTTGGTTGCAGCAAGTTTCTTTCCACCCTCATAGTGATTTTAGCTAATTGTTGAAGGGTTTCAGTTTTCATTCCAAATTTCATGGAATGAATGAGGCTTGGAGTCCATACCGGCACCAAATATGAACAACTTGCTTTGACAGGGGTCCTCACATCTTTCAGTTATCTTTGCCCATCTGTTGATGAAGTCAAGTACTATCTCATTGTCTTCTTATTTGGCTCTAGCTAGTTGGGTGATAGAGACTGGCTTTTGTCATGTCACCTATCATGACTAGATTATTGTGCTTATTGGTTTGAATCACAATGGTCTAATTTCAGAAGGCTTCTAGGATGATCAGTGGGCTGTCCTTATCTTTGATCATAGTTGGTTGTTCCACAAATTTGACCCTTTGGGGTTCACTTTCCAATTTCATTTGAGTGTCGTTGATTTTTCCGTTAAAGGTGCTTTACCTCTATTTTTCTTGGACTTTGAATCTTTGACTCTTCCTTATACATGGCTGCGTCTATGAAGTACACTTCGCTTCCTTTGAAAGGTTGCTTGTCTACAAATATGTGATGTACTTTTCCATTGTCATCAATGTACTTGAGGCATTGATGTAGTGTGGAGAGAATGATAGCATAATCATGTAACCATCATCCCCCAAACAAGATGTTATAGTAGGCTTTTGTCTTGATGATATGCAGCATTGCTTCAGATTCTAAATTCCCTATTTGAAACTTGATGCGAATCTTTTCAATTGGGTTTTGTACCCCCCACCCCCCTTGTATCCTTGTACTGATGTGTATGTGTTGGACAGCTTACTAGTTGGGATGCCCAAACTATTATAAGGTTGTTTTAATGATGAGGTTGAGTGCTGACCCATGATCAGTTTGCACTTTTAGCATTGGCATTTCCTTTACATACACTGTGAAGTAGTCAAGTGTGTTTGGTTTCTCCCAGTAGCAAATCTTCTTTTGAGAAGTTTACTGTTGCCTTGGTTGCATTTTGGATGGAAAGGCATTCCTTGCATCCTTTTGGCTTTTCCGTCTTTTAAATTTAATATTCTTTCTCAATCTGGTGGACTTGCTCCACATAAGCTTGACTTTCTCGATTGAGTGCCTGTAATTCCCGTATTAAGTTGTCATAGGTTTCCATTGACATTTATAGTAGGTCAAGGATGTGTAGGCGTGCCAGAATGTGCTTCAAATGTAATACAACATCACACTTGAATGTGTATGATGGCTTTTCATTATTATTCTCAGGTACATTTCCATTGGTGCCCCTTTGTGTGGGGATTTACATAAGAAGTAGAAGGTTGACTATAGTTAGCCTCATAGCTCTTTCTCGACCAAGTTCTTTCTTAGACAAGGCTTTCTTCTGCTCTTAGAGTCCTTCGGGTGGTGAAGACTTCTTTTGCTTTTGGCAAACTTGAGTTAGTTCCCTCATTTCTCTTGTCTTTAGAGTTCGAGGGGTAAATAGGGGCTAGCTACCATCAAGCTTGGAGCTATTGGCACTTCCTCCTTGGTGTCTGAATCCTGCCACTCACCTACTCAAGTTTGAGGCTCATTGCTGAGGTGAACTTGGTTGAATTATTAATTTAACCGAGCGATTAGGCATGGATCAACATTCCTTTATGGTGAAGCATTTGACCTTACCCTTTGCTCAATAGGCCAATCGCTATCTGTAGGTGCATCAGGGTCATAGAAGGAGATGGTCACTTCTGGCATTTCGAAGTAAAAGATGTCATCTTTGTTTAAAACCTCATTAAAGAGGTATTCTTTATCCTTCGGATCATTCCACAAAGGTAAACTTCTTTTATCTTTATTGACTCATAAAAATTTGCAAATAATGCAGTGAAGACATTACAAATTTTGGATTATAAATTTTCAAAATTTTCAAAGCACTTGAACCTCATCTCGGCTCAAATCAATTTTAGAGATTCTTTGCTAACTCCTTGGGAATCACTGCAGGACCTGTCACCTCCACATGTTGAAGCAAGCTCCTATTCAATGAAATGCTTTCAAGTATATCTAAAGACCATTCCTCAAGAATTCAGAGCATTTGGACATCATTTGGATCCAAACTTGGTCCAGATGATCATATACTATGCTCTGTGAGTCCCTGTGCAGAGTGACATCCCATGAAGATCAAATTAGCTGGAACTCTCAGAGGAAGTTCAAATGATGCCTAAGACAGGTTCTACAAAGTTTCGAGTTCAACAAACATCATCGAACACAAAAGCTACAAGCATGTCAACTTGGGGTCAGTTCCCCCACAAGCCATCGGGTCATTGACTAAAGTCCTTCTTCCCGATGTTCAAAATTAATGAAATTTGGGTGCAAAGCTTCAGTCATGCTCAAAAGATACTCTGCAAATTTTTAAGTCGAAAGGACTATGTTTGGTCCAAATTCCATTACATGTCAGCTTAGAGGACCGTAATCCCGAGTTATGAGGGTCACCGGCTAAAGTCTTACTTCCAGAAGGCCAAAGCTAATAAAATTTGGAACAAATTCTCAAAGAATACCCCAAGTTACTCTCTTAAAAGTTTCAAGTCAAGTGGATGCTTTTTAGATAGAAAACAAGCTAACTACCTCAATGTAGGGTGAATAGTGACCTAACACATGCAATGAATAAGCCACTGTTTGAAATCATGTTTCCCCAAATCCAAAGCTGATGAAATTTGGAGGAATACTCCAAGATGTTCCTGATGTCAGTCCCTCCAAGTTTCAAACCAAACCGAGGTCATTTGGGCTTCAAACAGCTGAAACAAGGCCCACTTTAATGAAAAGTCAATTGGAGGGTTGAACAATTTCAGAAGGTCAAAACAGGTTGAAACTCCCATGACACTCTCAAAACAGTTTCAAGAGGCATCCCTCCAAGTTTGGTGAAGATTGGACTTCGTTTGGACCTCAAACAGGTGAAAATGAGTCACATATGCAAAAGTACAAAAATGGGCCTTGTCCGTGACCGTGGCTTGTTCATCAAGGGAGTTGACCAACTTTAGATAGTCAAAACGAGTTGAAACTTTTATGACATGGTTAGAATAGTGCTAAGAGGTATCCCTTCAAGTTTTGTGGCGATTGGACTTCATTTGGGCCCCAAATAGGTGAAAACGAGCCGCAACTGCGAAAACCCGAAATTGGGCCTTGTCCGTGACCTCGGCTGCGGTCACGGACCACCGAAGGACACTTCCTGCGGTATTGGTGGTTTTTCTCCACTCCCTTTCGAAATCCAACTTCCCAAAACTCTCCTCAACTCCCAAGAACCACCAAAAAACCACTTGGGGCCTCTATAAAAAGGACAGTGTTTGAAAGAAGTGAAAGAGGACACACAGGAGAGAAAAAGAGAGAATTGAATGAATGCAAGAGGATTCAAGTAAGAAAAAGCAGCATTCCACAACCATTCCCTTCCTTTTTTAGTCACCAAGGTGAGCAAAAATATTCAGAGGAAGAGGAGAAGGGTGGGGTAATTACAAGAGCACACTATGTACATGGAGTGATGACTATTCGAAGGATGACGTTGTCATCTTTGTTTTTCTCATTCGGGAGGGATTTTTTGGCCATTACAGAGGTTGTGAACAAGCCCCTTAGGCCTCATTTTGTTCCTTGAAAATCATAGGTTCAGAATGACACAACTTTGGCTTCCTATGATGCCCTCTTCGGACTTGAACACAAAAGATAGTCCGTAAACAAGAATGATGAATTACAAAGTTATCAATCGATTCCATAGTCGAATTCAATCTTCTCAATGGTCATTCAACACCCCAAGATTCCATAAAAGGGAGTTTCAACACTTGAAAAAAGTTGGAAGAAGAACCAGCACAAATGGCACAAAAAACAGAGGCAAAAGGTCACTGTCTGCCAGTGACCGTGACCCACGGTCTCTGGCCTGGAGCAGTGACCGTGGGTCACAGTCACCCTCCTTTTTTCTTTCTTTTTTTGCATTTTCTCACTCTTTGTACACTTTTCTCATAATTTCCAAATTGAGATCACATCTAAGACTTGAGGGAGGGGTTGTAAACTTTGTAAACTTGTGTAAACAACTTGCATACCCGCAGTTAGGGCATTAGAACCCATGTAAACAAAGGGAAATTAATGATGAACTGTAGTTAATTCCCATTCTTCTTAACACTTGAAGTGCGTGAATGTCGGACATTGAATCCATTACACATTTCCATGCCATTTTTAAGCACAATCAGAAGATTGGCGCCGTTTGTGGGAATTATATTGCCCTAATTTGTGATCAAATTTGGTTAAAAACGCATGAAAAGTGCTGAAAATTGCTGAAAACTGCTGCTGTTGTGCTGAAAACTGTTGCTGAAAGTGCTGTGACCGCCGGAAAGAGTGTAAAAAGTGTTGTGACCACAGGAATCAATGGAAAATGGGTAGTGACCGTGGGTCACAGTCACTGACCTGTTTTCTGGCTAAAAATGACTTATTTGACCCTTGAAGATGCCCATGCAAGACTTTGATATCTACTATGGGTTTGGAAACATTAATGAAGGAAATTTGCACCTTGAAGTGCATTCTTTTATCATTCAAATGAAGGCATTAGGCACCTCGAAGTGCATACTTTTGCCATTTAATTAGAATATTTAATGGAGGGAACTTGCACCTTGATGTGCATGGACCAAATCACACCCTTTCATGCTTTAGCAGAGTGGTGATTCAGTCCAAGGGGCTTTGACCCAAATAAATGCTTTATTAAATCAGTGATAAGACCAACGACATTGCAATTGTGCACTGTCCGACGTCATGCACTGATGGATCTTTTTTTATCATTGTGGTAGTGATGCAGGCTCGATCCTGTGGGCCCTATCCCTTTGATTAGGTCCAACCCTCTCTTACTTATAAGACTGGCACAGATGGCCCTGAAATGCTGCCATTTGCGGTAGCCAGGTCTAGTCAACTTAGCATGCTTTTAAGTCTGACTATATGATTTCGAAATGTTGCAGAAATTCTGATAGCTAAGACAGTCAGCATAGCACGATGAGATGGGATTTATACCTATATCTAACCATTCCAGTTCAAAACCATGTTGGTTTAGATGGCATCTATAAACCATTCCGGCTAGCCCAAGAGGCAGCCATGTTGGTTATACCACTAATATAGTCCATTGGGCTTCTTTTTTCAGAATATCATGGGTTCTTTAATCATCACTTTCAACAAAGCCAAGGAGAGACTTTTCAGGATCTCCATGAAACAGAACAAGCCACGTGCAAGATCACAAAAAAGGGGCCAAACAGATACTGTTACTCCTCCATCAAGAGTTTCAGTTTTCCAAAGGCTCTCCAATCCAATGGGTTCCACCACCTCAGCTCAAAATGGGTCATCAGTGACCCCAAAGATCATTAGGAGAATAGAAACTCCTCAGTCATGGGTTTCCAAATATGCTCAAAACCCATTTGGAGTCTTTCATAAGGGCCAAAATGACCCGGAATGCAAACCAAAGTCAGGAGGCAGTAGCCTCCGTGTCATCAAGCCTCGCCTGAGGGCAAGGCAAGTCTGTTATACAAATCACAAACCAAGGGCGCTTAACAAGTTGCCTCGAGTGGCCTCCCAAGCTCCAGAAGCACCCCCGGTTCGGTCCAAACAGGGGGCTGTGACAAGGGACTCTCGACAAATCCCCAAAAAAGCCCAAAAACATGCTATCATCCCAAGCTATAACACATGGTTGCCACAACCACGCAGGCGAAGTTACAAGAAGGCTAAAAGCAAATCTTTGGCATCACTTGAAGAGAACATATTTTACTCTTTGACTCAAAAAGAGGGGCAGAAATTTGGAAGGAAACGTTTGCCTTCAGTCATTGTAGCACCACAACATTCATTACATGGTGCTAAGAGCAAAAAGCCAGTTGAACGGTTGGTCATTAATGATTCAACCGATCTGGTTCGTTTCAAGAACTCACTTCAACAGAAGAAGGGTAAAGAGAAGAATAATAATAGAAGTACCATCGATATTCTTTCATTCCCTACTTCCAACCCTACGGGCTGGAATCAACTCGCCAGTACTTCTAAGCCATTGGTTGCCAGATTTAAAGATAAAACTTTAATGGCCAGAGTGGTCAATCAAATTAGGGAGAAGGCTTTGGCTCGCACTCGGAAGCAATCTCGGCATACAATCACTCCAAAATGGAGGCTTTGAAATTACACAAAAAGGAAAGGACCGAGTTCCTAAAGTAATGGCTAACATTCAAAGAAGATTTCTTTACCTCTAGAAAGTAGTTCCAATCTTAGGAAAGTTGGTGCAAGGGTTGCCAAGTCTGGAAACGAGTGAAAAAGAAATGAAAAAAAGAGAAGAAAGAGCCAGGGAAATGGTGGTAGTGATGTCATGATGAAACAAGGCTTCGAATCTCTACTACCAGCAAGGGAAATAAAGAAGAGAGGAGAAAAGGAGCTTAACTACTAGAAATGAGGAATGAGGAAGAAAGTGTCAGGCCACACCTTTGAAAACATGAATTTTTGAAATGGCCATTATGTCCCGGTTAAGTCACAACTTGGTCAATTAAACAAAGGCCTTCCAAAAATCAAACTGTTTTGGGCTTGACATAATTTGGGCCAACTTCTGAGCCTATCATGGTGTTTCTTAGAAGTAACCAAAATGCTCTTTCGCTACTCTAAAATCCTATCCTAACCTCTACTAGTACCTTACTTGGTTTTGGACGTCTTGAAACTTTTGAAACACTATACTAATATCATTCTAACCTAGGCACTTAGTTAAACACTCTTAAAACAAGCTCTTTAACCCTTCCCAAAATTTATAAACAAGTCTTAGTTTACCCTAAGATTTGTTCAATCCACTGAAAACATCACTAAAACATTTAGTTCTACCGAATTAGCAACTAAACACACTTAGTTAGCTAATACATGTCATCAATCACCAATAATCATAATTAACAAACTGATATGAATAATTAGTCAAGGTCAAGATCTTACATAGAGTTGTAAGTATGACCATTTTACCTAGTGGTGCAACTTATTGTCAAATGGCACTAATTGATTAAAGGCTAGTTTGAGTATAAATTGCATTCTGGCATCAGCCCTTGATAGAAATTGATAAAATTCCACTTGCCATGCATGAATTGCCACACAAATTAAGAATCTGAGCCCAAGACAAAGGCTTTGGATCTTGTAAGTATTCATAACTATGTTACATTTATATTATATAGAAATGAAAAAGATCTCCTTTGCACGGTTTGTAAGGTCCCAATCCTAGCTAACATTGATTTATGTTAATTAATTTTGTTTTTACTAATTAAAATTTGTTTAGGCTAATTTAACTCAAACCCTTTGGACTTGGGTCATAGATAGGTAGTTGGGTCGGGTTCGAACCTTACCTAGGTAGTTAAGGACCCTTTTGTAATTTAGAGCCCTTGCATTATATTAACACCTCATTAGTTGCATCTTGTGTAATTTAGCGTGTAGATCATTTTCTGTGTTTGATCCAGCTTAATTCGGATTCATCTTGGCCCAATTGAGGTCCATTTGACCTAAACTGTATTTTTCCCAAAGAATGTGGACTTGCATGTGAAACTTTAGGAAAATTTAGTTAAAAGCATGAACCCAACATCTCTTCCTATCTTTCCTTCTAATCTTCGTTGGAATTACTTCTCCTCTTCATTCTTTTTCATCTCCACCTCAACTTAGAGCTGGAAACAAGGTCTTGAAGCCTTGCATGTAAGAGGAATCGCCTATATTATTATTATTATTCTTCTTCTTTTGGGCATCTCTCTTGTTGGAATCATCATCTTCATCTTCTTCTTCAAGCTACAGCTCCGTAAGGTGGAATCTCTACCTCCATTTCAATTCTTTGGGTTTAATAAGTCCAGGAGATTCACAAAAATAGCATGCATACATCTCATAAAAGATTTACCCACTGCATGTCTTACATGTAGAGAACCCATCTTCTAACTAAGCTTTCTCTAACTACACACCAAAGAGAAGTTGGTATGGTCAAGTACTGTGTTAAAGGCAAGTATTAGAGTATATATATATATTACTGCATGTGTGTCTAAATTATTGATTCATAAACTAATCACTCTAATTTCAAATTACAGTTCCTTCCTTTTTTATTAAGTATATACGTGTTGGATTAAATGAATTAGAGTATGATTATGTAATGTGCACGATATGTGAGCATTGTAAAATCCATAGTGATATCTTGAGGCAATAGCAAGCTCATGGTAACCAATGAATTGAGAGTTCTATACTGAACTTGAGCTTCAGAGTCATTTCCAGAATTCCTAAAGGTTACGACGAAGCCATGGCTAAGCCATAAATATAAACAGCTGAGCCGTAACCATCCTGTGACCAAGCCATAAGTCATGTTATGGCGAGCTTTCTCGAGAGCCCAAAATTCTATCTTTTTTCTACGGCTAACCCTCGGCTAAGCCATGGACTGTGCTACGGCTAAGCTGTAGCCCAGTTGTAGCTTAGCCGTAGACTTAGCACGAGTAAGCCGCAGGCCAATTTACGGCTAAGCCATAATTGCGTATGAACTTGAGGGAAAATCTAAGCCACACAGCTAAGCCATAACATGCATAAGGCTAAACCATATGAACACTGTGTACTTAGGATATTAGGGATTTCAAATGACTTTGTAGGGTCTTAGATATGGTATCTTTTCCCCAAGTAAATTAGCCCAATGGTGATTAAACGATAAGGAGGACATGTGTAGAGCTATCACTTATCCTCTCAATTTTCAGGATGAATCTCCAATGTTATGTCATTGATGTAGGCATAAGAAAAGGTGTCCTTTGCATACATAATGTAATGCCAAGATTGGTAGCACAATGATACCAAATGTTTTATGAATACATCATGTTGAATGACCTCAGGGTCATGGAATATCTATCATAGGGATGGCTAATAAATTTGCTTGATACCTTCTCTATTTAATGCATTGTTAAGAAACCTTGCCCTTAACATGATGTAGTCATGTACCCATACTTCCTGGCAAACATTGAGGCCATCGGACTGGAGCTTCTATTGAGTGTGTGTTGGTGGACCGAAATTGGTATAGCTAAGGTTGAGAGGGTTCGAGCCTATTCGCTTATTTGAGTATGCATTGTCTACTTACTAGTTACTTTGTTTAATTCTGGCTTTTATAATTGAGTATGATTTCAAGACTAAAACTCCCTTATGTATGATATGATAAGTATGACTGAAATGTATGAAAAATATGAATTCGAGTCGGTCTCGATACGTTAAGTCAGCAACACTTAACTTATACCCTTATTAGGTTAGATGGGACCAATTTGAGTGCCCCTTATGTCACTGTTACAGTAGTTTACGGAGGAGTTTTCAGTGTTCCTTGAGAAACTAACCCGATCCCCTAACGTAATTCCCAAATGCATATTATACATGATAAGTCTTCAAAAATGCACATTTTCTTACGCATTTTGACCCATTTTAAGGACTTATTGAGTCAAAAGAGCCTCATTTAGTGTGATATCATGGTTTCAAGCATTTTCAATTCATTTTAGTATTTTTATGTATAATTTGCTTAAAAATCACACTTTTTGCATAAATTCATGAAACCTATTATCTTTGGAAAATCTAGTTTTGGAAAGTTTGTGAAAATGTATATTCTCATGAAATAAATTTAATTGTCATCATCATTAGTTCATTCACATAAAATCATGAAAATGGTATACATTTTCATTGTCATTTCATGAGAGATGGACCCATAATCATGCACTTGTGATTTTAAGGTTAAAATTGTCTTTTTACATAAAATCACATTTGTTTCATAGGAAATTGATGATATGGGTCCCATTTTCAAAGAATTGAGGTAAAGAAGTTATTTTCAAAAGAAATGAGAGAAAAATTAAAAAGGAAAAGAATAGAAAAAAAAATTTTACAAAGTTGGCTTTATAGTCCCACACACATATTCACATATGTGGGGACACACTTGTGGAATGTTCAAGAAGGGGTCCCACTCTCCGGTTGTTGCAAGGATTCAAGATTAATGTAAGAAAAGAAGGCCAAGGTGTGGAGAATTCGAGGAAAGAAAAGTTAAAGAAAGAGAATTAAAACATAAAAAGTCAATCCTGTTTTTCTTTGGACAGCATACATTAAAATGATCATAACTCTCATACCGAGTGTCAGATATGGACAATCTACCTACCTTGGAAAGTTCTTTTCGAGTAGATATCCATAGGATCCAGAATTACACCAATCAGAGTTAAAATGACAAAGATATGGCCTCGAGAAGTGTACTCTACATTTTTAGGCGGAATTGAGATTGTCTCATCAAAGGTAAGTCTTATCCTTTGACAAGTGTTAGCCAAGAAAGATTAATATACTTAGAATTCTAACAAGAGAAGGAATCTTATCTCATCTCAAACTTGGAAGACTTGTTGGCCAAAAAGAGGACTTACCAAAAGAAGAAAAGCCACATATGAGACCTTCTTTGAAAAAGAGTAGAAGAAAAAAGTATAAATAAGGAACTCCTCCCCCATACTCTTCATGGAAAAAGAGCTCCTTCTTTAGATCTCTACACTTTATCTTTCACTCTCCTTTCATCCTAATCCTCAAGGAGGCTTAGCCCTAAGGCCACACTACACCTTTGGGAATTTCAACTAGAAGAGGTTTTTCATTTTCTAGTATGTATTGTTCTTAACTTTATTTGACAATCTCTTGTTAGGATTTTTACATGTTACTATAATGTTATTCTTCTTAAAATTTTCTTCTTTTCTTATAGTTTGTGTGGATATTTTATTAATGTTTCTTCTACTTGGATTGACAACCCAAGATACTAGGATCATATTTGAAGAAATTATGAACCCGGTTTAAAAGAAAATTTTGAGAATATAATTTTACTACCGTTACTCCCTTTACTACATTTAAATTCCAGCACTACTACATTTAAATTCTTTTTTTACTACATTTAAATTTCTGTAATTTTAATTTTATTCTTCTACACTTTTCTTTTATTTTCTACACTTTTCTTATTTTTCTTGTTATGTTTATGTTGATTTCAAGTTTTGTTTTTGCATAGTTTGATGGTTGGATTAGAATTCATTGCATGTATTTTCACATCATAGGATTTTGTCATATTTAAGTTGCATTTGAAAATTAAGCTTTCAAGATCTAAATCAAATGAAGAAATTCGGACTCAATGTACAAAGAGCATAACTCAACACAATTTTAGCAAACTACAGAAATAATTTTTGGCAAAAACTTCGAAGTGGGTAGACCAGTCAAATATAATATTTTCTTTGAAATTTGGAAAAATTAAAGTTTAAAATGCAGTCTTTCATTCCTCGGAATTTCAGATCAAAATAATTTCAAAAGGTTTGTGAACTAGAAGCTTAAACTTCGCCAATTAGTTAACTTGGATAAAAATTTCTGCACATAATTTTGCAAAGTCATCACATTCATGCATTCATAACTTTTTTGTTTTAGATCCTTTTTCACTTCTTTTTTTTTTTTTAGTTTCTTGTATCAGTAGAGCATAATTTCTAGCCATTAAACTTAGATTTATGATATATTAGAATAGTTTAAATCATACATAAAATTTGCATTAGCATGCTAGTTTTCTAAACTTAAAATTTTTTCAACATCTCATAGCATGCATTGCATTACTAACTTCATTAACTTTCTAATTTTAAATTTGTTTCTAGTTTTATGTTTTTGATTGTTTTAGATAATTTCCAGAATTAAAATATCTTTCTAAACTTGTTTTAATTGAAGATTTTAAATTAGAAAGTTTTCTAGTTTTGCAAATCCTAACGTAGGCAAGTTTTTAACTTTTGTTTATTTTGTTTATAACATTGTTTAATTTTTATCTTTAGTTAGTTTCTAATTTTAGTTTTTATTTTCGGAAGTTCTAGCTTGTGTTTTAGTTATGCAGTAACTTTAGTTTTGTTTAGGAACTTTTAGATTTAGGTTTTCTAGATTTTGAAAAGTTTCTTTTCTTTTCATTTGTTTGTAATTAATTTAATTTTGGCAAGTAAGATGCTTGTATTTGTTAGTTTTTAAATTAGGCTAGTTTAAGATTTTTATTTAGGGAAGGTATAAGTTGAAAAAGAACCATAAAACACATTGCTCTCTGAGGATTGATCTAGTCTCACCAGTTTATTACTACATCGTGGCTCTGCATTTAAAGCTCACGATCAATACACTCTCTCTAAATGGTATGCTCTTTTTTGAGAGAATATAGTCTCGTAGATGCCAACTAGTATGTTTGATATTAAGTATCGATTCATCACTCATGCTTACTCATGCACAACATACCTAGCTTACAACTATTGCCTTTTTCTAATCAATATATTCCTTAATTCATTTGATACATTATGACGGTCTTATATATATATATATCTATATTTGCTTAATTGTCATGTTAATAGTGCTACCTTTGGTGTTACAAGTACGGAACTCAATCCAGCACAACTATTGCCATGTCCCCAAAGGGTACCTCAACGGTATTTAGGGGTATAAAAGAGTGGAAAGATGACGACTTCTTCTACTAGTCTTCTTATGAAGAGCGTCAAAGGGATTTTGTTGTGTTAATAAGTTATTGATGTTTGGACTTATGTGTGGAGATGGTTTAACTCAACATGTTTAAGTGATTGTGGATTGTGTGATGAGAATGGATATTTAAAATACTTAATTTTATTTTATAATGGTATAATATTCCTTCTATGTATTGCTTATGATCATTACAGGTGTATTATACTGGTTTCCGTTTTATGTTTAAAATTTAATCTACACGTTATTGGACATTCCTCACACGTTTTTGTGGAATCTCCCTTATAATGATTCGTGCGTGTCTTCACATAGCACGAATTGCTATGGAATTACGTATCTATACCCTGGGGGCCCATTCTAATTCCCAATTCTCGAGATCGAGGTGTGACATGGTTAACATGAGAATTACATATTTGGAATATCCAGATGTGGGACTCACCCACAAAATTCACTCATTATAGCTAGCCATGCACGGTTCTCATGCGAACTGTGTGTATGATAGTATATTCCTATATGAGGATATATGTAATTAATATGATAGTAAGGCCCAAGCATTGGCACATGTTCGAATATTCTCAATCCTAGATCGGATCATCTTACCCATCAATATATGTGGATTCAAGCGTGCGTGCTTAGTCCTAACTCTAGGACCTTTTTTTTTTTTTAAACAGCTTCTTACCTCAATAGTAAAAGGTGACAATGCTCACTCCGCTGCCCAAGGTTTAACCCTAAACAGTCACATTTTCCTTCACCAGAGGGCCTAGTCACCTCACCCGAGGTCTATCCACTTCCCTTGTCCGAACACTCCACCACCTCTCCCGAGGTCTACTAGCCTCTCTCGGGGTTGGGGAGTAGGGGGGTGGATCCCAGCCCCTTATAGTTCGGATAAAATTAGAAAAAAAAATGTTGGACTTTCGTTCCCACATGAGAGAGAATCCAAATTTCTCCACCATAGCCAAGTTGGAAAACATCTCTTCAGGTCCTTTGGTGGCCCCAAATTTGTAAGTTTGTCTATCCCTTCGCAGCTTCATTAAATCCAAACGGTTCATTCAAATCAAAAGGGTTCTATAAGTGAAACAGCACCACAACATTGATACATGAAGGGATCAAATGATGTGGGATGCCAAGTCAAAAGATTATTTCAGTGCCCATGTGTAAGAACCCAAATTTTTAATTTTGGAAAAATTTAATCTTAACAGTTGATTTGATCTTTGTGGCCCCCATCTGTTTCTTTTATTTCAACCATGTTACTGATGTTATTTGTTTTATCAAATTATTTTGGCAATTCATTATTATTATTATTATTTCTAACTAGTAGGATCCATCTTGGAATATTAAATTTGTGTTTACGTTAGAGGAAGTTGAAAATTTTTTGTTTAATAGAGATTTTATATGAAGAGGTTTCTTGAAAGGTGGGAGTCTTTTCTACTCTTTCAATTCGAAACCAATTGTAACTCGACCATCCATTGGTATTCTTAGTGCACATTCATTGCGACTCTTAGTGCACGTCTCCTTTGCCTTTTAATACTCTCCCTCTCCCTTTTTATATAGATATAGTCTACTCCTCTCTCCATACTACTCAATCCACTGAATTCTTCTTCTCTCTCCTTCTCCCCAAGGTTCTCCCCTCCATGGTAATCTTTCTCCCTCATGTCATGTTACTATTTTCTTGTTTCTTTTACTTTACCATGTTAGTATGATACCTTGCATTTTATCTTCATGCATCATCACCATATCACCACAGCAACTTTCCTCTCGGCAATGCACAGTAACAGCCACTCCTAACAAATGCATCTCTTCTCACTCCTTCCTCTTTCTTCTTTGCTCTCATTTCCTTACCTGTGTACTGCACTACCATCGAGCCTTTTTGCATCATGCCCTCAACCCATGTGGCCACTGTGTTAGATTTTGTGGACTCAATCCATCAGTTGATGTAATAAATTGATTAATTTCTTTATTTATCAATAAAATCATGCTTTACTTTCATGAGATAAATGTTATTTTACTACTTCATGCACATGACCAATACGTATGACATAATGGTTCATGAGTTGAACCGGATCCCATTAGTATATTAGATGTGATATATGTGCATGGATGAGATCCACACGCGGGAAATATATGTCACAAATCTTATACTTAAAATAGCTTCACAACCAGTAATGAGATTGGGCATCTCATTTGGTAAGGTTGTAGCACTTTGATCACTATGAGATAGTGTGATTTGTCTCGATCATTAGAATGCAAGATTCTGGATCACGGTGCTGGTACATTGGATGTATTGAAGGACCATGAGATGCACCTTATGGAATTCCATCTCAATAATAAGGTATGCTGTCATAATTCCATAGCAATAGGCTCTCAATCCTAAGACATTGACAAACTTAAGTTTCTATTTATTCATTTGCTTTGAGTCACCAATGAGTGAGGTCGACTGTAGGTTAACACCTCGGTGTCTTGGGTATGTGGTAGTAGAACTGTGGGAACGTTGAATGATCAAGATGGAATCTATCTCTATTATCCCCTTGTGCCAATTAATGGATTTGTCATTAGTAAGTGCGCACCCCTCTCAATTAAGAGTTAATTGGATGGTACTGATGGTTACTGCGATTAATTGGGGCTCAAGGATAATAAGATGTGGAACTTAGATTGGAAGAGATGGATTTATTCCAATTGATCCACGGATATTGATAGAGGGGCCTACTTGTGGTAATTGGGAAGTTTAGGGTCTTCATCGTAATTTATTCCTAAGACTGGAGTGCAATTACATTTATATAGTGGTGTTATTTGCAATTAACTGTGGGCCCGGATTGCACATGAGATGTGGGGTCGCGGTGTTCCAGTTGGAGCCAGCTTTCTAAGGAATCCTTAGTGGTCCCCACACTAGCCCAAGATATTGGAAAACACTAATCCGACTTGGACTCTAGAAATAAGAGTTTGGAAAGAAGAAAGTTGCTAGTTGCCTTGGAAGTAAGACTTCTATTTCAATTAGACAAGGGAGAGATTTGAAAGTCTATAAAATCTCTTGGACGTCCAGTAAGACTCCCCCTCACGCCCAAAACCCTTTCGTGCAAGAGTTGCACGAGTTACACTCTCCTTCTTTCTTCTAGTTCCTTGGAGTTTCGAGTTGGGAATTCTCCTGAAGATTCCACCATTCTTCTTGAGAAAAGAAATCCAATTCGGGTCATAGCGTGGAAGGCTAAGAGGTGTTGAAGAAATCCATTAGAGCATTACGGATCTCCAAAGGTATGATCTACTTCTTGCATGTCGTAGATTATTTCGGATGTTTAGTGCTGGTAGAATTTTTACTGTACATGGTCACGAGATTGAGGGTAACGCATCCTGGATTGGGTTTTGGTCTTATAGATAGTTGATTCTTTTGTCAAGTGGGTCAAAAGTTTTGAAAATCTATCCACGAGACCCACCTACTTCCAACAATTGGTATCAGAGACATACCTCATCTCTAATCATGTTAGATCAGTAATCTTGTTCTAATCTTTGCATGAGATGTGAAGAGGATAGAGCAAGGGCTATGATAGGATCAGTGTTTATTGGGTTTGCTTGCTTTTGTAGTAGATACATGTTTGGAAAGTCACAAAAGGTTTTAATCATGATAGGAGGATGATAAGATGCCATTAGAAGCATACTGAGATCATTAGAGGTGACTGGGGACAGCAAGAGCTGAATCTGAAAAAGAACCCAAATTTCTGGGTTCGTCAGGTCAATTAGTCAAACGGACCACTATGGCTATAGAGGTCTGTTGGCTAACCGTAGGGACCAGATTGGCTAGCCGAACCTAGGCAGAATCATCTTGTTCTTGGTCTGAGTTGTTGTTGTTTTTTTTTTTTTTTTTTTGGGGCGCTGCCCCCGAGCCCCCGCCAGGGGCGCTGCCCTTTGGAACCCCGCGAGCTGACCAGGCAGCTCGACCCCTGCCGGGGGCGCTGCCCCCGGACCCCCGTTGCGTAGGGGATCTTGTATCGTGGTGGCAAAAATTTGGCATCTTGTTTTTCCATTGTGGTTTGGCAACCTGGTTTTGTGAGATGCTTTGTTGTATGAGATACTAACTTGCAGGTGATAATGTCCTCTCCATATGGCCCACATGTTTTTCTTTCTTTTTAGTTATTGGTTTATTTGTGGCTAAGTGTAAAGGGCATCATGGTTTCCTTGGTTTCCCGTGAAAGGGCAAGGCATGGTGAATTTCCCTATAGCCCTTTTATTTCCATGTTTAGACTACCATGTAAGTCTCATTATAGAGACATAGGAATTTATGTATTTTTAAAATTTGTAAATTCTGGAGATGTCCGAAACAAAGAAGGAAAGAGAAGCTGGACTCCTAATCAAAGAGTTTGAAGATTACCAAAAGGTGTTTTGGAGATGCCCAAAGAGTTTGAGGAATCCCAAAGTTTTGGAAAGTCTAGAAGTCCAAGAAGTCTTTTCCGCCTGGGTCATGTGGAGGAGAGGACTAGTCTTTTGTTATAGCACTTTCTATTAATGGATGAATGCTTATTTTAGAGTATTTCCATATCTGATCCAAACATAGCAAATTCCAAAATTGGTCATATCAAATTAATTTTTGGAAAGAATTCTAATTAGAGTTGGTGGGCCCATGAGATGGATCTATTGGTAACACTAATTTTAGAAACTGGACTTTCCTTAAAATAACTTGACTTGGAACCAATCATTGGTCTTATCATGAGATGAATAAATACCTATATTTGATGGACCCATACACCTATAAGGAAATCCTCAACTCTAAAATATTAAGTGGGAGCGGGCCATTTATATATATACAAATCCCCATGGTTTTCCACCATAGGTCCATTATAAGGAAAGTATTAGCCTCGCGCCATTTTGAGAATGGCCATTCCCCACGGAGGGCTTGTATTTATCTAGATACTGGATATGGATCTCCTATGGATAGTGTTGATGAGACGGGGTGGGAGCCCACTCCCCAAGGAGGAGCTGCCCGCAACGGTTGTCATGCAATGCTAGTTGGTGGGTCACACTTAACTAAAATAATGATGTAGTATCCCCAAGGATTTGCCTCATGTATTTTAGAAACCGAAACTAATCGGGAGTCATACATTATTTGGTATGAGATACCTAGATTGTAATGAATGAAGGGGATCATGGATAGTTAGTCTTAATCCAAATTTTGACCAACTTTGATCCGCACCAGTCTAGGAGGTATTTGCACTCCCCAAGGAGGCATACCCCGCAGGATTGGGATTCCGATGTATTCTGAATTTTGTGGTTATGAGGATTTCCACATAAATTTGGTAGAATATTAAACCCTAATGTCATTTAAATTTATTAATTGAATGTATGGTTATGTGTTACAGTATTACAAGCATGAATTCGAATACTTTCAATCCACTTGCGACCATCCTCAACCAGAATAAGTTGGTGGGATCCAACTATGTAGACTGGAAATGGAATCTGGATATTGTCCTGACAGCTTCAGGATATAAATATGTCCTTACCAAAAACCCCCTTGAAGAGCCTGGCCCAGATGCATCAGAAGCAGAAAAGGACCTTTACACCAAATGGGCCAAAGATGATGAGATGGCCCGATGTTACATTTTGGCATCCATGTCTAGTGTGCTGCAACATCAACATCAATCTTATAAGACTGCATATGATGTGATATCGAATTTAAAGGAGATGTTTGCAGAACAAGGCAGACCTGCTAGGCGGTAGCCATGAGGGTGCTTATTAGCACCAAGATGGCTGAAGGTACATCAGTACAGGAACATATGTTGAAGATGATGGACTCATTAAATGAGTTAGATGTACTGGGAGCTGCGATTGATGCAGAATCGCAAATTGACATAATCCTTGAGTCACTACCAGAGTCATTCAACAATTTCAAGGTCAATTATAATATGAATAAAATGAATCTGACTCTGGCTGAGCTATCTAGTCAGCTGGTAGCAACTGAAGGGATTATGAAGAAAAAACCAACTGCCGTAATAACAGAAAAGTCAGATGCCAAGTCCAAGCCGAAAGGCAAAGGGCGGAAAGGCAAAAAAAAATCAGTTCCAAAAGGTCCTAAGGTGGAGAATGGTCCAACTGGTGGTGTGGCTAAAGCTAAGGGTTCAGGGACAAAAGGAAAGTGTTTCCATTGTGGTAAGACAGGACATTGGAAGAGGAATTGTCCAGAATATCTGTCTAAGAAAAAGACCCCAGGTATGATTGAGTCACTTATATCTGAAGTTAGTTTTGCAACTGGTACTTCAGAATCCTGGTGTGTGGATTCCGGGGCAACTAATCACATATGTAATACGTTGCAGGGGTTCAGGGAAACCAGGAGGCTAAGTGATGGAGAAATCATTGTCAACCTAGGATCTGACGCTAAGGCGGAAGCTGTTTCAGTGGGAGTCATTACTTTATGTTTTTCAAATAATAAATTGGATTTGTCAGAAACATTATATGTACCGTCTTTAAGGTGGAATTTAATTTCAGTTTCTAGTTTGGTGAATAAAGGTTATTCTATTACTTTTGGTACTGAAGTTGTCATAAAGAGGAATGGTACTTTCATATGTTCTGGCAAGGTAACCAATGGACTTTATTTGTTAACTCCCACGATGTATGAGATACATGATACTGAAACAATTAATAGACCATCATTAAAAAGAAAGTCACCTTCATCTAATCCAACAAAACTTTGGCACCTCAGGCTAGGTCATATAAACCTTAACAGGGTTGAGAGGCTAGTGAAAGATGGTATCTTACCTTCATTGGTGGTAGAACCAATGCCTGTCTGTGAATCCTGTTTGGAAGGTAAAATGACTAAAAGACCCTTCTCAGCTAAGGGTAATAGGGCCAAAGATTTATTGGAATTAGTGTATACTGATGTCTGCGGACCCATTAATGTCAGGGCCAGAGGAGGATATGAGTACTTCATCATTTTCACAGATGATTACTCAAGATATAGTTACATATACCTTATGCACCGCAAGTCCGAAGCTTTTGAAAAGTTCAACGACTTTCGAGCGGAAGCGGAAAAGCAATTAGGTAAGAGTATCAAGACTCTTTGATCAGATCGAGGAGGGGAATATCTCTCTGCTGATTTTATGGGTTACTTATCAGAAAATGGGATTCTATCCCAATTGTCTGCTCCTGGTATGCCTCAACAGAATGGAGTAGTAGAAAGAAGGAACCGGACTCTTTTAGATATGATTAGGTCTATGCTGAGTTTCTCAAGATTACCTATATCCTTTTGGGGATACGCTTTGGATACTGCAATGTACATACTAAACCTCGTACCATCTAAGTCTATACCTAAGACTCCCCCGAGAATTGTGGTCTGGACGAAAGCCTAGTCTACAACATTTACACATTTGGGGTTGTCCAGCACACGTGCTCAAGGTTAAGACGGATAAGTTGGAAATGAAGTCGGAAGTATGCACATTTGTAGGATATCCTAAAGGAACTAAAGGTTGGTTATTCTATAATCCCAGAGACCAGAAAGTGCTGGTCAGCACCAATGCGGTTTTTCTGGAGGAAGATTATATGATGGACCGAAAATTTTTAGAAAAGGTGATCTTGGAAGAGATTCAAGAGTAATCAATTCCAAATCCAAGTATGACCGAACTTGAGGAAGAACCGCCCTTACCAGACCCAGTAGTTACACCAGTACCTCGTCATAGTGGGAGGATTGTCAGACCCCCTGACAGGTTCTCATTCTTAGGAGAGTCTTATGAGGCAATCCCAAAAGAGCCGGAACAAGATCCCTCTAACTATTATGAAGCAATCAATGGCTTAGACTCAGGACGCTGGCAAGATGCTATGAAAGCTGAGATGGAGTCTATGTACTCAAATCAGGTCTGGACACTTGTGGACTTGCTTGCCAATATTAAACCTATTGGGTGCAAGTGGGTCTACAAGAGAAAAAGAGGACCAGATGGAAGAGTGGAGACCTATAAGGCTAGGCTTGTTGCGAAAGGATATACTCAGAAAGAGGGGATCGATTATGAGGAAACCTTCTCGCCAGTAGCCATGCTCAAATCCATTCGGATACTCTTATCCATTACAGCTCATCTCGATTACGAGATTTGGCAAATGGATGTCAAGACGGCGTTTCTCAATGGCCATCTTGAGGAAGACATCTATATGGTGCAGCCAGACGGTTTTGTAGCTAAAAACCAGGAGCAAAAAGTTTGCAAGCTGCAGAAGTCTATTTATGGACTGAAGCAGGCATCCCGAAGCTGGAATATCCGTTTTGACCAGGCAATCAAGTCATTTGGTTTTTGTCAAAATCCGGATGAGTCATGTGTGTACATGAAAAGTGAAGGTGACAGGGTAGTTTTTCTGGTTTTATATGTCGATGACATCCTTCTCCTCGGGAAAGACATAGGAATGTTGTCAACGGTAAAAGTTTGGTTAGCCAAGACTTTTGATATGAAGGACTTGGGAGAAGCTAGCTACATCCTAGGGATCAAACTCTATCGAGACCGGAAAAATAGGATGATTGGCTTATCCCAAGCTGCATACATAGATAAGGTGCTAGTACAGTTTGCAATGCAAGACTCCAAAAAGGGTATCACACCTTTCAGGCATGGAGTGCACCTTTCCAAGGATCAGTGTCCTAAGACACCCGAAGAAAAGGAGCAGATGAGGTCGATACCATACGCTTCGGCTGTTGGTAGCCTCATGTATGCTATGTTATGTACTAAACCAGATATCTGTTATGTAGTGGGCCCAGTCAGCAGATATCAATCTAATCCAGGACCTGAACATTGGACTGCTGTAAAATGTATTCTCAAATGCTTGAGAAGGACTAGAGATTACATGTTGATTTATAGCAGTGATGAGTTGATTCCAGTCGGATACACATATTCTGATTTTATGTCAGATAAGGATTCTAGGAAATCCACCTCTAGTTATGTATTTATGCTTAGAGGCGGAGCTATCAGCTGGAGGAGTATAAAACAAGAATGTACCGCTGATTCAACCTCGGAGGCTGAATATGTAGCAGCTTGTGAAGCAGCTAAGGAAGCAGTATGGCTTAAAAGATTCCTTTTGGAACTTGGGGTGGGACCTTTGGCACGACAGCCACTCACAGTTTACTGTAATAGCAGCGGGGCAGTCGCTCAGTCAAAGGAACCCAGAAGCCAAAAAAGCCAAAAGCATGTACAGAGGAAGTATCACTTAGTCAGAGAGATTGTGCAGAGAGGTGATATTGCTATTACCAAGATAGCCTCTGCAGACAATTTGGCAGATCC
This sequence comes from Sextonia rubra, assembly GCA_037013555.1. Lineage (NCBI taxonomy): Eukaryota > Viridiplantae > Streptophyta > Magnoliopsida > Laurales > Lauraceae > Sextonia > Sextonia rubra. Next base: position 12,892,389 of record JASUAD010000023.1, read on the forward strand.
CTTTACTAAGCCTTTGACTACCAAAGTCTTTGAGCAACAGGTAGAAGGGATGGGCATGAGATGCAACCCTGACTAGCATTGAGCCCAAGTGGGAGATTGCTAGATTTTGTGGACTCAATCCATCAGTTGATGTAATAAATTGATTAATTTCTTTATTTATCAATAAAATCATGCTTTACTTTCATGAGATGAATGTTATTTTACTACTTCATGCACATGACCAATACGTATGACATAATGGTTCATGAGTTGAACCGGATCCCATTAGTATATTAGATGTGATATATGTGCATGGATGAGATCCACACGCGGGAGATATATGTCACAAATCTTATACTTAAAATAGCTTCACAACCAGTAATGAGATTGGGCATCTCATTTGATAAGGTTGTAGCACTTTGATCACTATGAGATAGTGTGATTTGTCTCGATCATTAGAATGCAAGATTCTGGATCACGGTGCTGGTACATTGGATGTATTGAAGGACCATGAGATGCACCTTATGGAATTCCATCTCAATAATAAAGTATGTTCTCATAATTCCCTAGCAATAGGCTCTCAATCCTAAGACATTGACGAACTCAAGTTTCTATCTATTCATTTGCTTTGAGTCACCAATGAGTGAGGCCGACTGTAGGTTAACACCTCGGTGTCTTGGGTATGTGGTAGTAGAACTGTGGGAACGTTGAATGATCAAGATGGAATCTATCTCTATTATCCCCTTGTGCCAATTAATGGATTTGTCATTAGTAAGTGCGCACCCCTCTCAATTAAGAGTTAATTGGATGGTACTGATGGTTACTGTGATTAATTGGGGCTCAAGGATAATAAGATGTGGAACTTAGATTGGAATAGATGGATTTATTCCAATTGATCCATGGATATTGATAGAGGGGCCTACTTGTGGTAATTGGGAAGTTTAGGGTCTTCATTGTAATTTATTCCTAAGACTGGAGTGCAATTGCATTTATATAGTGGTGTTATTTGCAATTAACTGTGGGCCCGGATTGCACATGAGATGTGGGGTCGCGGTGTTCCAGTTGGAGCCAGCTTTCTAAGGAATCCCTAGTGGTCCCCACACTAGCCCAAGATATTGGAAAACACTAATCCGACTTGGACTCTAGAAATAAGAGTTTGGAAAGGAGAAAGTTGCGAGTTGCTTTGAAAGTAAGACTTCTATTTCAATTAGACAAGGGAGAGATTTGAAAGTCTATAAAATCTCTTGGACGTCCAATAAGACTCCCCCTCACGCCCAAAACCCTTTCGTGCAAGAGTTGCACGAGTTACTCTCTCCTTCTTTCTTCTAGTTCCTTGGAGTTTCGAGTTGGGAATTCTCCTGAAGATTCCACCATTCTTCTTGAGAAAAGAAATCCAATTCGGGTCATAGCGTGGAAGGCTAAGAGGTGTTGAAGAAATCCATTAGAGCATTGCGGATCTCCAAAGGTATGATCTACTTCTTGCATGTCGTAGATTATTTTGGATGTTTAGTGCTGGTAGAATTTTTACTGTACATGGTCACGAGATTGAGGGTAACGCATCCTGGATTGGGTTTTGGTCTTATGGATAATTGATCCCTTTGTCAAGTGGGTCAAAAGTTTTGAAAATCTATCCACGAGACCCACCTACTTCCAACAATTGGTATCAGAGACATACCTCATCTCTAATCATGTTAGATCAGTAATCTTGTTCTAATCTTTGCATGTGGATTTTAGCCCCCTTTTTGGGTATGATAGTAGGATTGGGATTACTTTGTGCGATATTGCTAGTCTACAATTAGCTCCCACTATAGCTTGTAGAAATTACCGATATCTCAGGCCTCAGGCCAACTTCAAATATGAAATTGCTGGTACCTAGTGGGTACCTTGCACTTAGTCCAAGCTTAACTCTGCCAAGCACACTATGTTTGCTTTGTTTTTGTGTAACTACAGAGATGCCTTAACTTAAGTTGGTTTTAGAATTTTGCTCCTAAATTGTGATATGCTTTAATTTCTACTAATCTATCATACATGCCTATCATGCCCCGAACCCAAGAATTGGGGATTAGAATAGGCCCCGGGGTGTGGCACACGTAATCCTTTAGCAATCAGTGCCATGTAAAGGTACACATGAACTACTACAAGGGAGATTCCACAGGTACGTGTGAGAAATTTCTATGAACAGATATATTATTTCAAACCATAATTGGAAGCCTGTAAAATATACCTGTAACTTATCATAAGCAATAATAAGTCATCATCATAAATACATTCATCATAATCTTAAGGTTGTTACTTAACTATCCCCGTGAAGAAAGACAACAAAATACCACAAAACACTTATTCAAAACCATAACACATGTCCATCCTATCTTAGGCCCAAAATAAGAAATTATAGATGGCACGTTTAACCACAAGTTCAAGTACGATAATAATCAAACAACGTAATAGACAACCCATTGACGCTCTTTGTAGGGCGACTAATAAAAAACATCACCTTCGTTCCACTCATCTACGTACACCCATAGCTACCATTGAGGTTCCTTCCAAGGGCACATCAATTGTCGTACTAGCATTGGGTTCTATACCTGTACAACAAAGGGTGACACTATTAATACGATGGTTAAGCAAATATAAAGATATATAAGACCATTATGATGTATCAAATGAATTAGAGAACATATTGATTAAAAAAAGCAATAGCGGGAACTAGGCAAATTATGTATGAAGTGAGCATAAGTAACTAATCATAAACAAAATATCATAACATACAAGTTGGCATCCATGAGGCTATATTCTCTCTAAAGAGAGCATATAACATACAGAGGAGAATAGTACTAGGAGATCAATCTAGTTTCCCGAGGAACACCGACTAACTCCTCCAAAAACTATTGTAGCAAGGACATAAGGAATACCCGAATTGGTCTCGTCGAACTTAATAAGGGTACAAGTTAAGTGGTGTCAATTCAACATATCAAGACCATCCCGAATTCATAGCATATATACTTGTCACCAATCGTATTGATCATCTCATATTCATACATAATCATTTATACTTATCATATCATGCATAAGGAAGTTTCGGTCTTGAGATAATATTCAATAATAAAAATTGGAATTAAACAAAGTAGCTGATAATCAGACATTGCATTCTTAAATGAGCTAATAGAGCTCAAACCCTTTCAACCTAGCTACACCCATTTCAACTCATAGGCACGCTCTCAATAGAAGCTTTGGCTCAGATTTTGCCTCAAGGTTCACCAAGCAAAATAGGTACATGATTTAATCATGTTGAGGGCGAAGTTACTTATCAACATCATTAGCATTTAGATTGAGTAAGTATCAAGGATATTTACTAGCCAACCCTATGCTAGATAATTCATGATCCTAACGGTATTCAACACGATGTATTCATAAAATGTTCCATGTCATAGTGTTACCAAAATCTCGGTGTTACATTGTGTATGCAAAGACACCTCTTCTTACGCCAACATCGATGACGTGACATCAGAAAACTATGTGGATAATCAAATGGGATAAGTGATAGCTCTTCACTCTTCTTCTTTATCATTTATTCACCATTGGGCTAATTTAATTGGAGTGAAAGCACCATATCTAATGCCTTATAAGTCTTTAAAAGTCCCTAATTTCCTTAAATTTCTGTGTTCTTACGGCTCATCCGTGTATGGGTTACGACTTAGCAGTGTGGCATAGGTTTTTCCTAAATTTTCACACACATCTATGGCTCAACCATATTTTGGTCTACGGCTTGGCCGTATGATGTCTATGCCACGGCTTGGCTACAGCTTAGCCGTAATACAATCCACAACTTAGCCAAGGGTCAACTATAGAAGAAACTAGATTTTGGGGTTCTCTAGAAGGCTCGCAGTAAAATGGCTTATAGCTTGGTGACGGGGTGATTACAACTTAGTCGTAGTTCATTTCACGGCTCGGCCACGGGATAGCAGGAGGGCAAACATAACAATTTGAGCTCTTTGGATGCTGAGTCGTAGAACACTTACAGCTTAGCCATATGTTTCACCATAAGCTTCAGAATTTCTGAAAGCGGTTTCTGAAGCACGAGCTCAATACAGAACTCTACATTTTTTGTTCCAATTTCTGCGGTCCACTCCTACCATTTTTCAATCCAAGTTACATAGCTCTTTTCACAACCTGAGCCCAAGAATTAGGGTAATAGGGTTAAAACGTAAAAAGTGACACATGTACTTCCATGTAATTTACACCTAGACTCGAGTCTAAGTGAAATTACACAAGGGATAGTCACCCTACTTACATGTCTGAGATATTATTGTGGGCATTGGTCCAAGCATTCAATATGCGGAAGCTATTAGTATCAATCATGGAACAAGTTATCATAGCACCAAACTAGAATACTTTTATGCATATAAAAGTAAAAAAAAACATGTCTTTAAAAAATGGAAGAAAATTTTTGTACAGAAAGGAGGAGTTATACAGTTTCAAACTACAAAAGGTCATGATTCATACATATCAAAACAAAACTGATGCAATCATGAAACCTTAAATGCAATTACATCCCAAAATGAGGCCTAAACTTGCTCTTTGACGCTCTCCGTGGGTGGATCAATAAAAAATGATCCACCATCCACTCATCTAGGCCGGAAGGGTTCTCGAAGGCCTTCTCTGAATTCATTTCAATCTTCTCAAGATTAAAAGCTAAATCTGAGCTTGTAACACCAAAATAAATAAATAAATAAATAAAAATAAAAAACAACAGTGAATAAAACTATTCAGCAAAGTATAAGCATAACCAAGGTAAAATGCATTATATCTATAAGATCATTAACATGTGATTAAAGAGGTTAATTTAGTATACTAGGCATGTTGTGCAATTGAATAATCATGCCATAAGAATCAATTAATAAAAATACTTTACTATGTGGCTATTACATTTACGATATCCTCCCTCTAAGAATCTTTACGTCAATAACACCATTGACCAAGCCAAGGTACAAATGGGTCTTTTCATATATGGAGTCCGGAAGCTCCAAAGCACACTGCAGGGCCATCGTTCGTTACTACACCAAAGTCAACCCCGCCATATATCATAAGGCTGAGGCTAAGTAGAGCAAGACCAATTTGATTCATTTAATTGAACTTTAAGTAACGTGTATAAGTTATTCATTAAGAATAATACATGACAGTATACATTGAATTCATTTGTATAATTTCGCTCATACTCAATTCAAAGTCAATGTTAATGTAAAACGTCTATTAAGAAACAATTCAAACAGAATCAACTCATACTTAATCATTTCGAATCAAAATCAATGTTGGAATAATAGAAGTCAATAACGATAATCCAATATGCTATGCAACTCAAATTAAAGGGGACTAAGGTAGTTTTACTAACCAACCCTAATTTAGTCATCCATCGTTTCTAACCGTGTATTATGATGCAGTTTTAAGTTATCCGATACACAGTTATTTTTCTCTTGGTGTTACATTGTATCAGGAATGTGTATCAAAGTCCCTTAAACCAACACCCATGGGGAGGTGCTTAACGAATAGACAACGCCACATGAATGAGTCTCAACCCTCAAGGACCTTCATAATGTTTAATCATTCCTTTGGGCTAGTTAATAGGGCATCAGGATCCAAAAGCTAAGGCCTTACAAGGTCTCACAACAATACCTACTTAATCCTAGTTTTCAGTGGCCTTACGGCTTAGGCGTGGGTGACTTACAGCTTAGCAGTAAAATGCACTACGACTTAGCCGTAATTATCGAGAATCTCCCTCACATTCACAACTGAACCATGTTTTGTCTTACAGTTTAGATGTATTTGATCTACGGCTAAGCTACAACTTGGCTACGGCTTAGCCGTAAAAGGATTTTTTATTTTCATGCTCTCTGGATTTCAAGCCATAAAACACTTATGGTTAGGACACGGCTTGGTTATAGCTTAGCCATAGTACGTTCTACGGCTTAGTTGTAGCTTGGCTATAGTATAATTCACCAAATTATTGCTCTCTAGAATTTAAGCTATAACTCTCCTACGGCTTAGCCATAAGCTTCAAATTTCCTGAAGCAAGTCCAGTTCGTTTCAAAACTTGATACCTTAACATGCATTTCCAAATCAGTAGGATAGAGGTATAAGTAAGGGCTGTAAAATATAAAATTGATAGATTTACAAAAATCATAATATACCAACATTCATTCAACCAAAATTTGCTTATACTTGCCTTAGATTAAGCTTTCAACTAACTAATCTTCTTTTGTTTCAACTTATGGAGGAATACCCAATTCTTGAACCCAAATGTCATGCATGCAAGAAATGAGAAAGGAGATGAGTGCATGTGTTGGAATGAGAGTCCTCTAGACTCAAGAAAGCTGTAATGGAAATTAGTCTTACCTTGGAGATTGATTAGAAGAAGAAGATACACAAGTATTACACTTCAAGCAAAGATGGAAAAGGAAAGTGAGAACCTCAGATCACACATACAGTCCTCTCTTCTCTTGCTTTAATGAGAAATGGTGGTGAACAAATGTAAAGAAGAAGATGAACGTTGAAGCAAGGAGAATCCAGGGAGAAGAAGTTCGAATGGCAACAGTTGGGCATTTATATATGTCATACTTTTTTGAAGTTTAGAAAAAAGTCCAGTAATATCAGTTTAAGTCAAATGAGCATCCAACTAATTCAAGCGAATTCGTTTGCATTCGAGTTAAGTACGGAAATTAACGAGATTGACAAGACACAAGTGATGGTGTCAAATATGATGTATGAATGAAGTGAAACTATGAAATCTAAAATTATGAAAAAGGGCTTCCACTACCTAATTAAGGTTAAACTCAACCCAACTACCTATCTATGGCCTAAACATGACCCACTAAGACAAAAGAAGTTGAATCCATCTTTAAGGCACTCTAAATATCATTATTTAGGCTAACTCTAATGTAATTAGCCAAGAATCCTTCTAATTAGTCACTAAGCATGCATAATTAGGGTCGGAGTGTTACATCTCCTAACCCCAACATTCATTCTCCATTACCTCATAAACATCATGTATTCTCATAAATAAGTGTCAAAGAGTTGTAATCTTACATTGAGAAAGAAATTACTTCAAGAATCAACAAATCAGACATACATGGTAATAATATATACTCTTTTACTTGCGTTATATCAGTGCTTGACTCAAATCAATTTCTCCCTTAATGTGGGGGTGGCGAAAGCCTCAATGAAGGGAATCCTATAACATGCAAAGACATGCAACAGCTGAATCAAGTGTAAGATGCATGTATGTTGCTCATTTGATTCTCCTTGACTCTTTTGAACTCAAAGGAATGGAATAAGAGTTGTCTCTTACCTTAGAGAGCTATAGATTGTGAGGAAGATGATGAATTTGGTGGTTCTTAGGAAGAAGATGCACAAGAGGATGAAGAAAGAGGTGAATGGAACCTATTCCTCCTACATGCAAGGCTTCAAAAGCTTGATTTGGTGAAGAAAAGAAATAGGAGGAAGGAAGGAGATGGAGCTCCGGCATAAGAAAAGGAAGATACAAGAGGGAAACGGTAGATACTTTTTTAATTCAAATTTTCTAGACTTTTGCATGCAAGTCCACCTCCTTTATGGAAATTAAAATTCAGATCAAATGGACTTCAATTGGGCCAAGATGGACCCGAATTAAGTTGGGCCAAATATGAAAGATAATCCACAAGATGAAACACACATGATGCAACTAGTATGGTGTTAGAATGATGCAACCATGTGACTCTAAAATTACAAAAAGGTCCTCAACTACCTAAGTAAGGTTCTAACCTGATCCAAACTACCTATCCAAGACCCAAACCCAAGGGGTTTTGAGTTAAATTAGCCTAAGTGAGTATTAATTAGCACAAAACAAGGTTAATTATCATAAATCAAGATTAGTTGAGATCTAGACCTTACATCCTCTCTTTCTTAAGATCATTCAGTCCTCCGAATGCAACATACCTTCGGTAAAAGTCCTGAATATTTTTTTCCAAACTTGATCCTCAAGCTCCCAGTTAGCTTCTTCTTGTCTATGATGCTCCCATAGAATCTTAACCCATTTAATTGTCCAAGTATATATGCAGCACTTGGTCCTTTGTGTCAATGAGACAAAGGGTCTTTCTTCATAGCTCACGTCTGGCTTAAACTTGGATGTCATCTATCTTGATAACATGTGAAAGGTCTAGAAGATTCTTCCGAAGCATCGATATGTGAAATATGTCACTCCTGCAAGTTGAGGTGGTAATTCCAACCTATAAGCCAAATCTCCGACTTTGCTTTGAATCTCAAAAGGCCCTCCAAATAATGGAGCTAGCTTGTTTTTTCTATCCAAACCTGATAGTACACTTCATCGGAGAAACTTTCAAGAAAACTTTGTTTCTCACTTGAAATTCAAGAGGTCTACGGTTGTTGTCTACATAACTCTTCTGACGAGATCGCACAACCTTCAATCTATCTTGAACCTTTTATAATTTTTTCACCATATCTGCAACAAGAGAAGGTCCATGGAGACTTCTAACCCCGACTTCTTTCCAACAAACCGATGTACAGCACTTACAACCATACAAAGCTTCGAATGGAGCCATTCTAATACTCGCGTGAGAACTATTATTTTAAGCAAACTCACACAAGGAAAGATGTTCATCCCACTCTTTCCCAAAGTCTAACACGCTAGCTCGAAGCATGTCTTCAAGAGTTTGTATTGTAAGCTCCAATTATCCATCGGCCTGAGGATAATAAGTAGTGCTGAAATTGAGTTTGGTACCTATGAATTTCTAAAAGGAGTGCCAAAAGGAAGATACAAATCTACTATCTCAATCAACTACTATAGAAACTAAAGTAACATGCAACCACATAACCTCATCTATGAAGATTTTAGCCGTCTCATGAAATTTCATCACTTTCTTAATAAGAATAAAATTGGCTAACTTTGTTAGTCGATCGACAATCACCCATATAGTATCATAATGCTTGCTCGTCCAGTGCAGCCCTGAAACAAAACCCATTGAAATATTTTTCCATTCCCACTTTAGAATATGCAAGGGGTGTAATAAATCGGGAGGCTTTTTATGTTCAGCCTTCACACATTGACAAATAAGACATCTTGCCACAAAACCTACAATGTCTCTTTTCATGTTATTCCACGAGAACCTGCCATTCAGATTTTGGTACATTTTAATACTCCCAGGGTGCATGGAATATCTGGCATGATGTGCTTCGGTCATGATTGCTTCTTTTAGATTTTAAACTACTGGAGGTCTATCTTTGACGTATAATACATCATCAGCCATTCTGAAATTTGGTCTCTAAGTTATATAATCATGAATCTTAAAGAACTCTGGGTCCTCAAACTGTCTCTATTTAATTTGCTGTATCAAAATGGGTTCAAAGATAAACAAAGCTACTAACATGACCTTGTCATCAACAAATTCGACTTTTACATTGAAATCTTAAAATTCTTCCGCTAGAGACCACTCACCACATATAGCTGCTATTTCAATCGTTGACTTCCTACTTAGAGTATTAGCCAATTACATTTCATTTTCCCGGAAGGTACTTGATTGGAAAATCATAGTCCTTTATAAAATATAGCCATCTACGCTGTCTCATGTTAAGATTATGTTGAGAGAATAAGTACTGAAGACTTTAATGATCATGGACTTCAAATCTCTCTCCATAAAAGTAGTGTCTCCACGATTTCAAAGCAAAGATGACAACAGCCAATTCTAAATCATGTGTGGCATAATTCTTCTCATATTCCCTTAATTGTCGAGATCTATATGCTATCACTTTTCCATTTTGCATTAATACACATCCTAACCAGATTCTTGAAGCATCAGTACATATGATAAATCCACCACTACCTTCCAATAGAGATAAGATCAGTGCTGAGATCAATTTCTCTTAAGGAATTGGAAACTTGGTTCACATTTATCTGACCAAACAAATGGTTCATTCTTCCAAGTCAACTTCGTCAATGGTGCTGCTATTCTAGAAAAGTCCTTTACAAATCTCCGACAGTAGCCTGCTAAACCGACAAAACTTCTAAATTCTGCAACTATTTTAAGGCTTTGCTAACTAGTTATTGTCACAATCTTAACTAGGTCAACTGCAAGTCCATCCCTTGAAATTATATACCCTAAGAAAGCAACTTGTTCTAACCAGAAATTACACTTATTGCAACAATCCGCTCTGCACCATTGAGGTATTGTCTGCTTTGGACTTCCCAGGAGGTTACCCATCCTGAAATTGCTCTGACTCGAGCACGCTTAACTTTATAGTTTTTATGGAAGTCCTCACGGTTTTGTCCCCAAAAGGCGCCTCCTCATTTTGAGAAGGTATTGTTCCACCTAACTGATCATACAGAGTGGGCAGAGGATGCTGTCTTACCCTCAGAGTACACAGTGGGGATTTTGTCCTTGCATAGACTCGAACCCTGATCTCACCCGAGGCACAGCCAGGATCTTAACCAGGTGAGCTACCAAGCGCGCCTCGATAGTTTAGAACAGATTATTACTTATATTCTTTCATTCAAATGTACTTTGGGACTGGGTCGTTACACTTATCGAATTTAACGTACAATTGATGATCTCTTAACAACTACAATGAAGTTCTCAAATGTTCAACCTGTTCATCTCGAGTCTTAGAATACACCAATACATCGTCATTGAAAATACCACAAATTGGTCGAGATAAGGTGAAAAGATTCTGTTCATTAAGGTCATAAATATAGCTAAGGCATTGGTCAACCCGAAAGGCATGACTAAGAATTCATAATGCCCATATCTTATCCTGAAAGCTGTTTTCGATGTATCTTGATCTTCAACTTGCAAATGGTGATATCCAAACCTTAAGTCAATCTTTGAGAAATGTGTTATACCCTGTAATTGATCAAATAGTTCATCAATTCTACGTAGTGGATAGTTGTTCTTGATTGTCACTTGATTCAACTACCTATAATCAATACACATCCTGAAAGTACCATCCTTCTTCTTCATAAATAAAACTGGGGCTCTCCCTGGTGATGTGCTAGGATGAATGAACCCTTTATCTAGTAAGTCTTGCAACTGTGTCTTTAACTCATGTAATTCTGCAAGTGTCATTCTATATAGAGCTCTAGAGATTAAAGCTATACCCGGTATAAGTTCTATAGTAAAATCTACTTCCCTAATTAGAGGAAGACCCGGTACTTTGTCAGGAAACACATCCGGGAACTTGCAAACCCCCAAAATCTCTTCTAACTTCTTAGGCGCTTTTTTTTCAACAATAAAAGCAATATGCCCTTCACAACCACTATGGATTAATCTTTCTACTCGAAGTGCTAAGATTAGCCTAGCATTCCAACTCCTTTTCTCACCTTGAAATACAACACTCAGACTAGCTTCGTCTACCTTTATAGTGACAATCTTACGGAAATAATCCAAACATGCCACGTACTTAGTCAACCAATCTATGCCTAGGATTACATCAAAATCGTGCATTAGTAACACGATGAGTTCCACTGAGAAAAGGATTTTTCCAATTAAAACTTTATAAGCTGGGTAATAATCCTCACAAGTCACCATTTTGCCCACAGGAGTGGTAACACTCAACACATACGGTAGCTGCACTAGCAGCTCCCGTATTCTACTAGAGAATTGTGGTGCGATAAAATAGTGTGAAGATCCCGAATCAAACAACATCTTAGCTTCTATATCACAAACAGAAATCTTAGCAATGACCACATGTTCTGTCACTTATGCCTCCTCGTGAGTCAATGCGTAAGCGCAACCTTGCCTCTGAGGTCGAATTTGTTGTACCTGCCTTTGTTGCCCTTGATTTTGTTACCCTTGGCCCTGTCATGCCTGTCCTTGGCCTTGCCTTACCTGCTTTACTAATGCAGAGGTACAGGTGGTGCTGCTCTAGGAGGTTGCTAATATTATGACTATTGCGGGGCTTGACTGAAATTCTTTCTTTTCAGGTATTCCGACAAGCGATGGTCCATCGAGCCACAACCAAAACAAGCTCCTGTAACTCTCCAGCAGTTGCTTATCTCGTGGTTCTTCCCGCACATACTACAAACTAACCTTGATGGTCCCCTAGTAACTCCCTTCTATTTTTTGGAGTACTGTTAACTCTTTCCAGAAGGTGGGGCACTTCTCCTAAACTCTCCTAAGAATAAGCTCTTTTTAATTTCTTCAGCTGCATAAGCTCCTTCTACAGCATCATCATACTCCACTGGATGATAAAAAGCTATAGCATGCCCTTCAATGGCTGGCCTTAATCCTTCAAAAAACCTTTTGACCTTCTTCTCCTTTGTGTCTATCAGATCCCAAGCAAACCAAGAGAGTTGATTGAACACATGCACATACTCTCCAACCATCATAGTGTTCTACTGTAGGGTGAGAAATTCCACCTTCTTCTTGCAACTCACATGCTCCGAAATAAACTTTTTCCTGAATTGTTTCTTAAAGGCTTCCAAAACTGTGGCTTCTAACATGGCCCTAATATGCTCACGAATACTTTTCCACCATGTATCCAAGATATCTCTGAACATAAATGCTGTATGGATTACTTATAACTTCTACGTGCAAGTTAATAAATCAAAAACATTCTCTGTGTATACAAATCCTTCGACAATCCGTAACAGATCCTCCCTTCCTGTAAACTCTATAACCCATCTTTTCTGAAACTTCTCATAAATAGAGTTAGAATCACAGGCTTGATTTTGCCTTTCCACAAAAGCGGCTAGTTGTATTTGCATGGCTGCCTGGTTGGCATTGCTTGCACTTAGTTGATGCATCATCATCATAAATCACTCATTTGTATTGTATGTAGGATGAGGAGGTGGAGGCAGTGGAGAATTCACGTCTTCTAATTTGATGTGATCACGATCATTACCTCCTGAACTATTGTTTGTGCCCAATTCGGAAGCTATTTATTTGTAATTATAATAATGCTTAGCTATAAAACAACGCATTAGTAGAAGGTAAGTCATAATTCCTTATACAAAATCTATCCCCCACTCGAACCTATTGTTTCCTCACTACATTTTATAAGGATTGCTAAGTCTTTTAATTGACTTCTTAACACTCTGATACCAGTACTTACGTATGTCATGCCCCAAACCTGAGAATTAGGGATTAGAATGGGCTCTGAGGTGTGGCACACATAATCCCACAACAATCCGTGCCAGATAAAGGTATGCACGAACCGCTATAAGAGAGATTCCACAAGCACGTGTTAGGAATCTCCACGAACATATATATTATATTTCAAACCATAAGCGGAAGCCTGTAAAATACACCTATAACTTATCATAAGCAATAATAAGTCATCATCATAAATACATTCATAAAAACTCTAAGGTCTGTCACTTAACCATCCACATGAAGAAAGACAACAAAATACCACAAAACACTTATACAAAACCATAACACATGTCCATCCTACCTTAGGCCTAAAATAAGAAATTATAGATGGCATGTTTAACCATAAGTTTAACCATGACTATAATCAAACAACCCAATAGACAACCATTGACGCTCTTTGTAGGGCAACTAATAAAAAACGTCGCCTTCGTTCCACTCATCTACACCCCTAGGTACCGTTGAGGTTCGTTCTGAGGGCACGACGATTGTCATACTAACGTTGGGTTCTGTACCTGTGATAACAAAGGTAGCATTGTTAACACAACAATAAGCAAATATAGAGATATATAAGACCATTATGATGTATCAAATGAATTAGAGAACATATTGATTAAAAGAAAGCAATAACGGGAAATAGGTAGATTGTGCATGAAGTAAGCATGAGTAACTAATTATTAAACAAAATATTATAACATACTAGTTAACATCCATGAGGCTATATTCTCTCTAAGGAGAGCGTATAACATACAGAGTGGAATATTGCTAGGAGTTCAGTCTAGCTTTCTGAGGAGCACCAGCTCCTCGGAAAACTACTATAGCAGGGACATAACGAATATTTGAATTAGTCCCATTGAACCTAATAAAGGTACAAGCTAAGTGGTGCCGACTCAACATATCAAGATCATCCCGAATTCATATCATACATACTTGTCACCAATTGTAGTCATCATCTCATATTCGTACATATTTATTCATACTTATCATATCATACATAAGGGAGTTGCAGTCTTGAGATCATATTCAATCATAAAAATTGGAATTAAACAAAGTAGCTTATAATCAGACAATGCATACTCAAATGAGCTAATAAAGCTCAAACCTTCTTAACCTTAGCTCCACCCATTTCGGCTCATAGGCACACACTCAATAGAAGCTCCAACTCAAATTTTGCCTCAAGGTTCACCAAGTAGAATGGGTACATGATTTAATCATGTTGAGGGCAAGGTTACTTATCAATATAAATGCATTTAGATTGAGTAAGTATCAAGGATATTTATTAGCCAACCCTATGCTAGATAATCCATGATCCGGATGGCATTCAACATTATGTATTCCTAAAATGTCTAGAATCATAGAGTTACAAAAATGTCGGTGTTACATTATGTATGCAAGGACACCTCTTTTTATGCCAACATCCATAACGTGACATCAAGAAACCATGCGGATAATCAAAAGGGATCAAAGCTTGAGAGATGGCAGGAAACATTAGAATCTAAAGAATTTAAAATAAGTCGCACAAAGACAGAATATATGGATTGCAACTTCAGTGGACATATACAAAGTGTTGAAACCACTGTCAAAATTAAAACATATGAGATACCACTAGAGATTCTTTTCGGTACCTAAGCTCGATGATTAGTAAGGATGGGGAGATTGATGAAAATGTGGAGCATAGGATAAAAACTGGATGGCTGAAGTGGAGACTAGTTTTGGGAGTGCTTCGTGACAGATCAATGCCAATGAAATTGAAGGGCAAATTTTACAGGACAGTGGTTAGACCAGCTATGACATATAGAGCAGAATGTTGGCCAATTAAAAAGACGCATATTCATAAGATGGATGTAGCGGAAATGAGAATGCTTAGGTGGATGTGTGGTAAAACTAGAAAAGATAAAATTAAAAATGAGCTCTTTCAAGAACATTTAAGGATAACACCAATAAGGGATAAGATTAGAGAAACCCGTTTAAGCTGGTTTAGCCATGTTGAGCGTAAGCCAGTAATGGCACTGAAGAGAAAAAGTTTGGATAAACAAGTGGATGGCCCATCAAGAGGTAAGGGCAGGCCGAAGAAAACATTGATGGAAGTTATGAATTCAGATTTGAAGAAGTTCAACTTATCGAAGGATTTGACTCAAAATAGAACGAAATGGAGAAACATAATTCATGTAGCCGACCCCAACATGGTTGGGATAAAGCTTTGATGATAATGATGATGATGATGATGATGATGAGTGACAGCTCTTCCCTTTTCCTCCTTATCATTTAATCATCATTGGGCTAATTTAGTTGGAGTGAAGGTGCCATATCTAAAGCCCTACAAGCCTTTAAAAGTCCCTAATTTCCCTAAATTTCTATGTTCCTACAGCTTAGCCATGTATGGGTTACGGCTTAGCCGTGTGGCATAGGTTTTCCTTAAATATTCACACACGTTTACGACTTAACCATATTTTAGTCATGGCTTAGCCATATGAAGCCTACGACTAGGCCACGGCTTGGCTATGACTTAGTCATAGCACAGTCCACGACTTAGCCAAAGGTCAGCCATAGAAGAAAGCTGGATTTTGGAGTTCTTTAGAAGACTCACTGTGAAATGGCTTACAGCTTGGTCACAGGGTCGTGACGGCTTACCTTAGTTCATTTTACGGCTCAGCTATGGGTTAGCCATAGAACAAATATAGCAATTTGATCTCTCTAGATTCTGAGCCGTAGAACACTTACAACTTAGCCATACGCTATACCGTAAGTTTTAGAATTTCTAAAAGCTGTCTCTGAAAGCATGAACTCAATACAAAACTCTACATTTTTTGTTCCAATTTCTAGGGTCCATTCCTACTATTTTATAATCCAAGTTACATATCTCCTAACCCCAACATTCATTCTCCATTGCCTTAAAAACATCATGTATTCTCAAAAATAAGTGTCAAAGAGCTGTAATCTTACATTGAGAAAGAGATTCTTTCAAGAGTCAACAAATTAGACATGCATGATAATAATATATACTCTTATACTTACCTTATATCAGTGCTTGACTCAAATCAACTTCTTCCTTGCTGTGGGGGTGGCAAAAGCCTCAATGAATGGAATCCTATTACATACAAAGGCATGCAATAGGTGAATCAAGTGTAAGATGCATGCATTTGCTCATTTGAGTCTCCTTGACTCTTTTGAACTCAAAGAAATGGAATGAGAATTGTCTCTTACCTTAGAGAGCTGTAGATTGTGAGGAAGATGATGAATTTGGTGGTGTTTAGGAAGAAGATGCACAAGAGGATGAAGAAATAGGTAAATGAAACTTATTCCTCTTACATGCAAGGCTTTAAAAGCTTGATTTGGTGAAGAAGAGAACTATGAGGAAGGAAGGAGATGGAGCTCCAGCATAAGAAGGGGAAGATACAAGAGGGAAATAGTGAATACTCTTTTAACTCAAATTTTCTGGACTTTTGCATGCAAGTCCACTTCCTTTAAGGAAATTACAGTTTGGGTCAAATGGACTTTAATTGGGCTAAGATAGACCCAAATTAAGGCAGGCCAAATATGAAAGATAATCCACAAGATGAAACTCACATGATGCAACTAATATGGTGTTAGAATGATGCAACCATGTGACTCTAAAATTATAAAAAGGTCCTCAACTACCTAAGTAAAGTTCGAACCCGACCCAAACTACCTATCCAAGACCCAAACCCAAGGGTTTTGAGTTAAATTAGCCTAAGTGAGTATTAATTAGCACAAAACATGGTTAATTATCATAAATCAAGGTTATATGGGATTTGGACCTTACAATGCCCCTGTAATTTTGCAAGAAATTGAATTTTGTCAATTCCTAGTAGAATAATTCATGTTAATCGAATTTATTTGATCATTGCTTCGATCTTACATAGCTTTGAAATTGTGCTAAATCTGGACCTTGCTACTTTTTAATTCGCTTGCTCTCTCTACTCAAATCATTTGAATTAAATTTCATCTCACTGTTTATATTGTGATTTTGCTTAGAATTACGTGCCTTTGAATTCTAGTGAAATTTATTATCAATTGAACGTTAACTGTTTGCTCGGTTTCATAGTTTGGTTACTTGTTGAGTTTACTCAGCCCTCTGTTTTTTCCCAGATTTCAAGGTTGAGCCAGAAACCGAAGAAACCTAGCTTGTTTGTGGGGAACGGGATTGTGATGAGACATGAAAACTTTGGCTTTAAGAATTAGTGGATTGATTTACCATTTTATCTACTATTTTGAAACTATCATGTAAATCAATGTTTAGTTGCAATTTTATTAATTTTGTATTTGAATTGAGATTTTTAAATATTTTTTTTAGTTTTAATTATTGTGGATCGATCGTACCTCATAATTTGAGGATCTCAAGGATCTCAGATTTTGGGGCATGACACCATGACTTCTTTCCCACTTTCACAAGATTTCATTATATGGTCAGTTTGGTGATTGCCACTCATTTACCTCTTCAATCATCAAACGAATTTCATCCAAAAAAAAAATCATCAAACAATTTTCCTAAAATGGTAATAAGTTAGACTATCCCTTACCTGATGTTATTATCTAGTCGTGATCCTTCCTTTCTCTCTCTTCCTCTCTTTCTCGTTTTTCCTCTCTCTCTCTCTCTCTCTCTCTGTCATGCATTAGATGTATAAACGTATGGACGTGAGAGGCAAGGATAGGCCTACATACATACATGTTGGGGTAGTCACACCCATTGAACGTATGTCCACTTCTAAAATCATATAGTGAAAATTCTAATTGTACTTCAAAAATTTACATAAAAAATTTTACTTCCGCAATATACATAAAATTTCTACATCTGCAATCCACATGAAAATTCTGCATTTCTTCCCAAAATATAATTATTTGTTTGGTTTTGAACTACTCAAATGAAAACTAGGGCCCACGACCAGCTAAGAGGGATTTGGCATTTAAGGAGTTTGATGGTTCTTTCCTATAGAAGTTGACATCTATTAATTATTCAAAGGATTGATCCGCTAATCTAGGATATTTTCTTGGGAAACAGACTTTTCTTGAGCCCATCCAATGCCACATTTGGACCCAGCTCATTTCGAAGGGTATCTTTTGCAAAATAATAATTCCCTGATTCATTCCGGAGGCTAAACCCTCATGTTAGTCATGCCAGCATTTGTCCACATGCACCTGCATACTAGGGTATCATGAAATTTGTTTCACAAAGATTAAGTTTTATGGTTCAAAATCCAGGTAGAGTTTGATAAAGATAATAAGCATGAAGGAGAAAAGTCATTTTTAACGTTGTAAACATGGTAAAAGAGGCATAGAAGTCTGTCACTCAGATCTTGAATCTAGCATGACTTTACCGACTAAAGCTCAATCTTTCTACATACGAACTTCTAAAGCATTCAACCACAGCTATGAACATAATGCAGAAATACTTGAGTAGATCGATATCAACTTTTATACAGACTCAAGAAACCTAAATACACAATTATTTAAAAATCCTGCTCTTGGAAGGACTTAAATAAGCAACAAACTAGCGAAAAGATTTGAAACCACAGCATCTAAGCTAGGGCATGAAATGCAAAGACTATAGACTTTGGCAGAAGCTTAGCAAGCTGAACACCACCCCCACCCCACGCCCCTGCTTCTTCTACTCCTTGCTGCTCGTCGGTGATGAGCTTCTGGCTTGAGAAGTATTAGAACCACTACTCTGTACACAAGAAGTTTGAGCAGATGAGGTCTCTAATAGGAAGGTATTTTCTGCAAGAATCTGAAGACCCCTTGGAACCGGGGGCCTAGTCACCACTAAAATTCCCTCCAGAATTTGAGCAACCTGACCCATTGACGGCCTATCATTCTCATCATCTTGAATGCACCAACAAGCAACTCTAGCAGCTCTAAGGAGTTCATCCATGTCGGCATTACTCTCCAACTTGTGATCCAACAAGGAAAGAACATCACTTCAATTACTTTCTTCACAGCCCAAGTAGGGAAGAAGAAAATCTTCCCATCCTCAGATTGCTCAGTATTTCTCCTTCCAGAGATAATTTCAAAAAGCATCATTCCATAGCTAAAAACATCGGCTTTAGACGTGATAGGTGAGCCCGAGATCCATTCCGGGGCAAGATAGCCCCTGGTTCCTCTCATGGTTGTCAAAACCCGGCAGAATTCCCTACCGACAAGCTTAGCCAGTCCGAAGTCTGCAACTTTTGGGCAAAACGAGATATCTAAGAGGACGTTTTCTGGCTTTATGTCACAATGTAGGATGCAGTCTCTACACTTCTCATGGAGATATGCCAATCCTCTGGCAGTTCCAAGCGCAATTTGATATCTGGTTTTCCAGTCCAATGCATCAGACTTATTTCTTTGAACACAGATCCAAAAGCACCTCCCCCTAGTTTTTCTGAGGAGTTTTTTGTTATGATCTGTAAGTCGATAGAAAAATGGCACCAGAGATCCTTCTGTCACCTTCAAAGAGACAGACAAACGTCTCTGTCCACAACTCCAAATCACCGCTAATACAATTCCTAGCACAGCCACAGCTCCGACAACAGCTGCTACAGTAGCACCAGTGACCTTTCCCTTCTTGCTACTCGAAGTAGGAAGCTCAGAAGCTGCAAGACGAATATAGAGATCTTCTCCGTGATTATCTGATGCTACTCGAAGATTTATCAAATCTCCACTCCATATAGAACAACCACTGTCATAAGCATAAGCAGTGCAAGAGCAGTCGTTCAAGCAAGCCAATTTGCAATCATCAATGGTGCTTACTTTCAAAGAAACCGGTTTTTCGGGAAACAGCATGCTAGACATCTGCAAAAACTTGTCATATTCTCCATCAACAGAGCCGTTGTTCTCACACCACAGATGGGTTTTCCTTACACACCCACCTGACCAGTCACTCAAATTCCATTCTTTCTGTAACCTTGCTTCGAAACCTTGCACGCATTCACAGAAGGGCTTGGCCTTCTCATTGCACATGCCGAAAGCGCCACAAAGAGAGAAGACCTCACACTGAGCTCTTGGTTGAGACCAGAACAAATTCCACTGTTTAGTATGATCCAACCATGACAGTTGCTTGATTTGTCCAGACAAATCCATCACAAATCTTGAAATAATTGAAGGATCTTTGACAGAGTAAATGAAATAGTTCCCCTTTTTATCTGATTCAAAGCTGAAATTGTATATATAATTCAACCTCATTTCAGGAACCTAGCTGAAAATTTGACCATTCCAGTCTCCCCTGGTCCAATACTGTCGGGACCCGTTCCACACTATGAAATACTGGCTTGTTCCGTTTGGGTCTATCTCAAGAGAGAAAGGACCAGGGGCCGGATCTTCTGTACTTCGCCATGATGTGAGGCGCTGGTTCCGGCCAGTGGTCTTATTCAATCCAAGCCATCCAGTGGGCAGCCACGTGTCAGTTGGGTAATCAAAACTCTGACAATTTACAGCAGAGGAATTCGACCCATAACTCAAAAAAAGATTCGCATCGTCATGAAGCGCTGCAACTTTGGCATTTGGGGTGGAATTTGAATTTGCAGACCAAACAGGGATGCTGACCTCGTTGAGGATGACTAGATTGCCATCCTCTGAGATCTTTAGTCGGGAAGATTTGTCAGGGAGTGGAGTTTCTCTGTTTGCAACCCAAACTATAGTTAGTTCTTGGACTTTCTTGTACCAGATTCCAATGTAGTATTTCTTAGAATTACCTGGTGTGAAGAAGCCCAGCTCAAAGTTGCCATCCTTGGAGGTTATGGTCTGGTCCCCTGTGAGAGCTTGGCCTGGAGAGATGCTGTCAGCGGCCTTGGAGAGATGGGTGGTAAAGAAGCAGCAGCAGCAGAAGAGAAAAGCATGAAGAAAGAAGAAATCCATGCTTCTTTGTACCAATACGCGCGATTGCATTGAGATGTTCTGGTAAGCGTGGTTTGTAAATAAGGAAAAATTAAGTAACCAGGTTAGTGGTCCTTTACTTATGTAAGTGAATGATACGTTGCAGTGGTTACAGAATTACCAAACTACCCTCTGAACCTTTATACCTGTTGTTTTGAGTGGCCGACGGTTCGCGAGGAATGAAGACTCTAGATTTTTCAGTTTCCAGAAGTCCTTGTGGTGTACAAGTTAATGTCCGCGCTAAAAACCAATGATTTAAGGTTTTTTTTTTATAGCTAAGAAAACATTTCTATATATGATATTCACTATTGAACAGTCAAAGTTTAAGTATTTTTACGGAGCTATTCATATAATATTTTAGGGCCATGTGATATCACACATATCATCTTGTATGATATCCTAAAGTCGTGGGATATCCTACCGCTACTATACGAACAGTTCTACAAAAAAATATTAAAATTCCGACTATTTTAAGACAAATGTGAGATTTAAGGCTAGTTGTACCATCAATATCCCTTTTTTTTTTTCAAGCGCATATTTGAGTAAGTGAAGATGATTGGATCGTTAAAATAACTGGATAGGTAGAACCTTAACAAACATGTGTTTAGGTGAGCCCCTCTCTCATCTCATAAGTCATTGGAGTTTGGACCCTTTGTTTTTAGATCATTTCTCTGTTGCATCAGGACTCCACCATGTTATCGAATGTTGGAGTTTTGCCGATATAGCTACCCTTACACCCTACATTTTCTTTAAAACAATTGAAGTTTAAATATTTCCCATAAAGTTGTTTGTGTAATATCATAGGTTCGTGCGATATCGCACATATTGCACTACACGATATCGCACGACCATGCGACATCGCACCTTTGTTCAAACAACCTTGCAACAAATATTTAAACTTTGACCATTTAGTAATAAATGCTAGGTCTAGGATTAGTCATACGGTTAAAATCCCTTTTTTCTGCAACTACAAAATGGCTTTGCATCTTTATTGTTGTTCTTTTCTTTGGTGCACGATTGTTGTTGGTTCTTAATCGTTGTAGTAGTAGTAGAAGCCCTATCTCACATATGCCAACTTACTCATATATGACTCATCTCATTTACTTTTTACAATATAATACAAGAAAAATCCTCTTAGAGACACTATACACCAAAAGGGATAAAAGAGATATGTCCATCATAGTGGTCCTAGGCATCCTTTTTGTTTATCTTTTCGGAATCTAAGTTGGGTGAGGTTATCCACACTCATCCACATATATGAGTGGGAGTCTCCCTGCTCATTTTTCTTCTTATCATCTTCCTCTTCCTTCTTCCTCCTCCTTCCTCCAACTTCTTCCAACTATCTCCTACATCACAGTATCTCTCTCACTATTATATCATCCTTCTTTAGTGCGTCATATTCATACCCATATGCAGTCATTGAGGGCTATAATCACTCCCCTTTAACCCAAAACACATCATAGGCCCCATCATCCCACCTGCACAACTCACAATCAGAACCAAATAGCCTCTGATGTTCCCAGTCATTGAACCCAACTGGCGGCTCACATCTCTCCATAATACCATCTTTGAATCAATCCCTTTCTCTTTGCAACTTCTTGTAAACAAAATCATCATATCTCTCCATAACTCTTGGTAAACAAAATATTTTTCTCTCATCATCTTAGTGGATGTTTCTCCTTCTGTCTCTACTTATCCTTGCCCTGTAGCAGATCTGATGTGAGAGCTTTCCTACAATTTCTCCAAACAAAACCAATGACCATCTCTAAACCGACTCAAAAAACCCTAGTTCATAGGATTTGTTGGGTATGGATTTAAGATGGATTTAATATTAGCATGAGTTTGTTATTGTAGTTGGCCTTGGTATAATGTGGTTAGATTTGAGATGGAATGAAAGAATCATCTAAATAGACATATGAAGAAAAAGGCACGAGCAATGATAACATCGGCGAATCCCATGAGCAGGGATATCCTAGCCTAAAAGAGTATTTCCACTATGGTGGGCGAGGATATAGGATATCTCCACTCCACATAGTTAAAACACTTTATCAGTCATCACATGTTTTAAACTAAGTAGGTATTGTTTTTGTGTTTTTGGTGTTTTATTATTAGAAATTGGGATTTCTAGTTCAATTTGAGATGATTGTCTAGAAAGCGAAGATGGTTAAAAGGAGATGTGAAAGACGGGTCTCAATTGCAGGTATGGAGCAGGTTGTAAGAAAAAGAAAACAAAGAAACTAAAGAATGAAGAGAGGAAAATATGGGTTTTGATAATGAGTGAGAGGGGGAAGGTGAGTTCTGTGAGATGGCTTTAGCTAGATTTATTTAGATTATGAGATCGAGAAAAAGGGATATACAAGATAATGGGATGATGGGGCTTTGATATGATAAAGACTAAGGAGGAAGGGAGGTGGTTGTTAGGTTTTATGTAGTTGAGTTAGAATATGATGCATTGAAGAAGGATCGGAGAATGGAGAGATAGATGATGGTAGTGGGGTTGAAAGGAGTTGGAGGGAAAAGGGGGAGAGGGGAAGGAAAACGAGGAAGAAAAAGAAAAATCATATGGGGATACTTTTGCTTGTGTATGTGAGTGAGCAGGGATATCCATGCTCAATACAAATTTAAAAAAGTTAAATAAACAAGGACCCTTGGGGGCATTACTGTGGAAACATGTCTTTAAGGTCCTTTTGGTCTAGAATGGCTCTATACAAATTTGTGTGTGTATATATATAGAGAGAGAGAAAGAGAGAGAGAAATGTTCATGTGCATCTAGAGGTGGCAAAAAAGTGGCCCAACCCATCAACCAGACCCTAACCCGCCCGCATATAACCCGCATAACCCAACCCACATCAAATACGGGTTGGGTACAAGTTAGGTTTTTCTAGGTGGCAGAAAAACAGGCTAGGGTAAGGTTGACCTGCATGACCCCCATATAGTCTTTTATATTTGTAATTATGGGATATGAATTTTTTAAATTATTTTGAATCCACAATTTAGATTGGGAGATAAAAGATAGTATCTTATGTAGTCTTTTATATCCACTCCTTTCTTTCAAGCTTCTGCAAATGTTTGAGATGAATAAAAACTAAATGAGGAAAACAAAGAGTTTTCTTTAGTGCACAAAACACAAGATTAAGTTGACGCATGTTGGCCCCTTGTTAATCTCATTATTGCTAATCTTATCGTCAAACCATTCTACAAATAAAAAGTTACAACTCGTTGTCAATCTAAGACTTTGACTTTGATAAATCCTAAGTTAAATAATCCGAATGTGATCGTGGGGACTAAGCATTGAAATCCAACCATTCAAAGTAAATGTTTTTCAGCTGCATAGGACAATCCAAGATTTTATCTCTATCGAAGATAGTCCCATGGTTGGATTAAGTATTTGATAAAAAAAAACATGATAATGAATATGCATATAATATTTATTTCAATTTGAAGGGTGGAATCAGTTTGACAGTGGAAATTATCTAGATTGAGGTGAAATTCAAGGACATCCAATAAGCACTAGAGATGTTTGTCTTAATAACTACGATTTTAATAGGTTGATTGTGGTGTTCTTCTTTGTTTACATTGTAATTTATTAAAGTCAAAGCCACACAAAAAATAATAATAATAATCCAAACTCCACCAAATAATCCCTCTGCAAGCATTCATGGCGGCGCATTAGTTACATGAAAAGTTTTCCACTTCTTTTTTAGCTCCACAGTGTTGGTGTCAGTTTGTCCTCTTTCAATAATTTTTTTAAGAATTATAATAACTTCTTATTTTTGTTTGAATTCTAATGGCTATTAATTGGCTAAATTAAAATTGACTGAACTAGTGTTGTTTTCTAAAAAAAAAAAAAAAAGGCATTTGTGCAAAGTTTTATTGTCTTTGACTTTTTTAAACAATATTATTTTCTTATAAGTTATAATAGTTTATTATTATGTTATTTTTCAATTCCATATATTGTATATTTATTTGAATTTTTTTATTATATAATGATTATCATAAAAATTAATAAATATAAATAAAATCATAGATAATAATTATTTCAAAAACTGGCCCACTTGTATTTAAAGCAGAACACATAAACATAAAAAAATTACTGGTAGGGTTCAATATTTTAATGTATAATTAGTTTTATAAATATATTATAAATAAACTCAAATGTTATTCAATTTATAAGTAGTTAAGGTCCTTTGTCAATGAATTTACACGTTTTCATAAACTTAAACATTAGTAAATGTATAAGTACTTAAGGCCCTTTATTAATGTATTTACACTTTTTTGGATAAAAGTTGCATTAAAGGCTTTTTTATAGTGCAGTGGTAAGTTGGAAAAAATATATGTGGTCATGGGTTCAAATCCTTTTAGCAGCAGCTTTTTTATTAGAATAAGAAAATGACAAAACAGACCTGCACGAGTTAGGTGAGTTAGCCCAACCACATTGCATCATGAGCGCATGCAACCCACTTTGAAAATGGGTTGAGTTAGGGTTGTGGTCTAGAAAATGTGACCCACCTATGGCTTGACCCGAATAAGCTAGATCGGGCCCTTTGCCAACCCTATGTGCATCCATCCCTCACCATAAAGTGAGGGACGATCACATGACTTTGACTTCCCACTTTTGCACATGAATATTTCCAATTATATAACTGTCCCTATCCCTCACCCTATAGTGAGGAATGAATGCACGTAAACATTCCTCATATATATATATGAGGAATATTCTAATGCGAACTACCCTCACCATTTTCCAATAAGAACTCTAAGTGAGGCCCATCATCAGCCAATCCAAACCTTGCAATGGACATGGTGTCACAACCCGAGCCCAGGAGATCGGGGGTTAGTTAAAACTTAACCAATGACACATGTACTCCTGCGCATATACACTTAAACCCGGTCTAAATGCACACGCAAAGGGATAGTTCACACGTGCCATACATGTACGCGGAAGCTATAGGCATCGAACAAAACAAAGAAAGATACGTAAATATAACGATATATGAGATTACATAAGATCAGAGTTATACAAAATGAATCAAAATACAAATACACAAACATGAACACATCAAAAATCCCCAAAAATCCTAGAATGAAAGGGGCTAATATGTATGCACGAACTCTTCGCACTCCGGCAGAGGGATCAATCCACTCCTCTAGCCCTGATGGGCCGTCAGGGATTTCCCTAAGAGCCTGGCCGACCGACGAGGGGTCAGCAGAAGGAGCTGAGCCTGCAACACCAAGAACAACTCATGAATACAACGATTCAGCAAAGTATAAGCAATAACAAGTTAACGCATGTTGTATCTAATAGAATAAAGTGACAATGGATAAATTATAAAATTCACATTCGTATACTAGGCAATTGTGCGTTCAATGAAGCATGCCATTCGAATCAACATGTACATGATACATACATAACTAGGTGGCTACTACATATGCCATGTGCTCCCAAAAAGGGATCTAATATATATACTGAGAAAACCATCGACCGGGCCAAGGTACGAATGGGTCTCGGGTTCCTGGGGTTCGAAAGCCCCAAGACATATCCTCACTGCAGAGAGGCCATATAAACTACGCCAAAGTCACCCCGTCGGGCATCCTAAGGCTGAGGCTGAGTAGTGCCTGACAATATATATAGAGTCAACCATGTACTAGACTTTGAACGGATCATGCATATCAGATCATACCGGGCATACAGTCAATTCATACATACATGCATAAATCATACTGAATCAAATGGTATAACAGGTATTAAACAAGTCATACCGAAGTTGGAAGTTGATAGTCATCCACGAAAAACTACGAAGCCTGAGATACCATCATATGTCAAGGCTTATCTATTTACGTCAATCAAATGAACATTGTTTCCACCCGAAATTAACCATGGACAGATCCTCAGGGGATATCCAATCGTTTACCCCAGCACAGAATGCGTAGAGGGCAAAACCAAAGTCAATATGCAAATGCAATCAAATCATTTTACAGGAGTCACGATCCTTTACTAACCAACTCTATTCTTGTTATTCAGTGTTTCTAACCGTGCATGATGATGTAGTTTTAAGTTATCCGATGCACCGTTGTCTAGTGTTGCATTGTATCATACACGTGCATCAAAGTCCCTTAAACCAACACCCATGGGGAGGTGCCTAACACTGAACAACTTATACATGAATGCGTCACAACCCTTAAGACCAATCATGCGATGCTCGTATTCCATTGGGCAAGTCAAAGGTCACAGCCATCCTCTAGTGTGAAGGTCCTATTAGGTCCAGTATATACCTACTCTTTTATTAGAGGTCTTTGGAAGACTTCCTTATATCATTCACGAGCCATGGGGCCCAAGAAATAATCTAAAATGTTCCTTGGTTGTCGTGGAAGATCGAAGAATGGAAATGAACACAAAATTCCAAGTGTATAGGTTGAATCTCATGAAACAGTGCACTTCAGGACCGATCGGTCAGATGAAGTGCCCGACCGGTCAAATTTAGATTTTGGGAGTGCCCGACCGGTCGACTCTAAAGCTCGATCGGTCGAACAATTTGTTCTGATACAGAATGGTGTGCTGTCTTGAACATTCGCAATCGCGAAAACAACCAATATCAAGACAATATCATTGCAAAGGGCTGTAATTCTCACTACACACATGCACGAGTAACAAGAGATCAAGAACAATGATATAATACCAACATGTGCTCAATCAAATCATTCTTATACTTGCCTCAAATGAAGTCTAACATGAAATTGGTTGTCCTTGGCTTCAAATTCAAAGTCCAAACACAAGTCTACTCCCCCATGCATGCAAAAAAAGGAAGAAAGAAAGAGACGTGAGTGTGAGTCCTAGAGCGAACGAGAAGAAGAAGATGAAGAAGATGTCAAAATGCACCTTACATTCACACCAAGAGATGAACAGAGGGGGAGACGCACAATTCTCCTTACTTGGCTTGTTTAAGAAGAAGAGGAGAGGAGAATCGAGAGAACGAGATAGAGAGGGAAAGAGCCAACGTGAGATGAAAAGAGAGTGAGGGAGAAAAAGTCGGTGGTTGGCCTTTTATAAGATAAGGATGAGGGAAATTGCAAAACAGTTTGAAAGTTTCCACGAATTACAATTCAAGTCAAATGACAGTCCAATGGAAGCAAATGAAGTAGAATGCATACAAGACAGTTTCGAAAGTTAACGGGCTCAACGAGAGACACGTGTTAACGTCAAAATGATGCATAAATGATGACATCTTACAAGATCTAAAATTATGAAAAAGAGCTTATGTCTACCTAATCAAGGTGAAACTCAACCCAACTACCTATCCATGACCCGGAACAAAACCAAAACAACGTCAAAACACAATTAAGAACTAAAGCGTCATTAATTAGTCACTAAACCGAATTAAGTCGGGTCGAAGTATTACACATGGACCCCCCTAATAGTCATGCACCCCAAGGTTTGGCATATATCCAAATGCACTAAAGCATTAGATCAACTATACACCCATGCAAA
The DNA here is from genome assembly GCA_037013555.1 of Sextonia rubra. Classification (NCBI taxonomy): domain Eukaryota; kingdom Viridiplantae; phylum Streptophyta; class Magnoliopsida; order Laurales; family Lauraceae; genus Sextonia; species Sextonia rubra. The sequence goes on from JASUAD010000023.1 coordinate 12,920,856, forward strand.
TGAACTGGACTTATGGGCCATGGATGAAGGGGTTAGGGATATGTGATTGGGGCCAAACTTAATATCTGGAGTAATCCCACATGGATCTTTTCATCCTCTTAGTTCTCATCCCTAGATAGGGTACACAATGGGCCCCACAAAAAAGTTGCCATGAGCTACCCATTAGGGTAGTTCACACTAGAAAACAACCTTATATATATAGAGGCATGCTAGAAAACACCCTGGGACCCTTTTTATGATTGGCTAATGTCATCCTCTTATCCTATTATTTAGAAATTCAAACGGGTTATAGATCCCTCTTTTCTCTCCCTTAATATAAGTTGGCATGTAAATGTGAGTTATCATGAACTCATTAGACAAATCAAGAGGTTCAAAAACTCCCCTTTTAAACTGGAGAGTTTTTGAGAATTACTATGGTAGGAGCAGGCTAAAGAAAATATTAATGAGATCATTAAATCAGATTTGAAGAAATTTAACTTATCTAAGAATTTGCCTCAAAATAAAACACAATGGAGAAACAGAATTCATGCAGTCGACTCCAACATGGTTGAGAGAAGGCTTTGATGATGATGATGATATATATAGAAATTCTCAAAAACTCCCCACGATAAAAGGGGAATTTTTGAACCTCTTGATTTGTCAAATGAAAGGATGCCACCTCACCTTTACATTCCAACTCATATGAAAAGAGAAAAATTAGGAATGATTAAATGCACTTCCTAAATAATAGCGTAAGAGGAACGCATCACTGGTCAGAAAATAAGTGTTTTTCTTAAGAAAATGCTCGGGGCATTTTCTAACATGCCTCATTCATATATATATATATATATAACAATGCTCTTATACAAGCTACCCTTACTATCTTATAGTACAAGATATATTGTGGGGCCACCTATCGGTCCATCTAAGTGGACCATCCAAACCTAATACACCCCCCCCCCCCCCGCCGTCCCCAATTTACAAGGGTCCCATCATGCTTTGATAGATCTAAATGAGTGGATCATTGGATCAAGGGTCAATTGTGTTGTTTAATATAAAGCTATTAAATTTGTAGACCACAGATGAATGGATCCAAGGTATTAGATTGACTTCAAATTTGATATCTAAGTTGGCTCTACTTGGATCTTTTGATTCACCTCTGTTCCATGATTTGGGGGTCCCAATTGGGTGCCAGAAGGTAGCTTATACCATAAGATGACAAGGAAAGCTTGGACATGAGCATTACTTTCTCTCTCTCACTCTCTTTCTCTCTCTCTATCGATCAATATGTATATATATAGGTAACGCTACAAAATTCCACCAGTGTTTTTTAACAAAAAAAAATGCTCCTTTTTTAGCCTATGAGATTTTGACGCATGTCATGTAATCTCCTAAAAATTAGCTATCCCATATTCTTTTGCTTTACACTTGTGAGGTGGCAGATTTTCATTGGAAATATCAAAAAGGCTAAAACTCCCCTTTTTAAATAAGAAGCTTTTAAGAATTCTATATAAATATATATATACATAGGCACGCTACGAAACTCCATGAGCGTTTTGGAAGAAAAAACACCCATTTTTTAGTCTATATGAGATTTTAGCACATGTCATCCAATCTCCTTAAAATCAAGTATCCATTATAATTTTACTTTTCACTTATGAGGTGGCAGATTTTCATTAGACATATGTCAAAAGGGGCAGAAACTCCCTTTTTTTAAATGGAAAGCTTTTGAGAATATTTCAAACATATATATGAGCAAGCCTCTCTAAGCTCGAGTTTATATAAGAAATTCCATAAGCCCGAGCCCTTAAGGCCCACCTTTGGTCCAACCAAATGGACAAACACACAACCCCCTGAATTGTACATGTCCACAAATTTTTGGTCAGTTCAGAATCTACTGGACTGTTGGATCGACTATGCATCGATCCAAATGGACTATTGACCATTTAATTTTTAGGGCTCAAATGGAGATCATAGAAACTGCTGTTGGGGCTATGTAAGGAATGTAATATTGGCAAGTTCATTGGATAGACAAAACTTAGGGATTAAAAGTGTTGTAATTTTATTTTCTAGATGGGCTGAAACCTCTACCAAAGATACAATGAAGGTTTTCTATTTTAAAGTTAGAACGTACATGACTTATTGTCGGACTGGTCGGATTTCTGGTAGATCGGTCGAATTACATGGATTCAGTATCTGCAAAGAGAATGAAAGACCGACCGGTCGGCTGTGGTGCCCAATGGGTCGGCTAGGTCGGCTAGCACAAATCAAAAAACTTTGATTTTTCGGATCAATATCTTGTACGCTCAAGTCTTTCCATATCTTCTTCGAATCTAGACTAAAAAGGACTCCACGATTATTGTGTATATAAGGATCATCTCTTCTATGAAGAAATTAATTCTCTCCAAAATAAAACCCTAGAAATTCTATTGAGAGATCTTCTTCTCTGAAGTTTCTATGTCATTTATATGCTGCAAAGTTAGCTTCTGAGGTTCGTCTCCTTTCTCTACTTTGGTGATTCGTCTTGAGAGGCATCAAGGCATGAAGATCAAGCCTCAAGAAGGTGAACGACGTGTGCGTCGAAAAGAAGAAAAGCTTCTAGTCCATTAGGTTGTGTTCAACTGGGAAAAGGGTAGTAAGTAGTTCTTGTAACCTTTCTTGCATAGTGTTTGATCTTGGTGGACCGGTGGTTGGTCCTGTGGTTTTTTCCGTTTGGATTTTTCATGTAAAAATCCTATGTCCATCTTCATTGTGGTATTGATATTGTTATTAGATTTACTATTGTTGGTTATCTTCATAGTTAGATCTGATTGGAACCTAAACCCGTGTTAACGTTAAAGAGTTTCAAGTGGTATCAAAGCAGGGTTCTTATCACTTTTTCAAGATCTATTAAGATGTCTGCTATGGAGATTCCCAAAGATAGTACTTCAACTAATAAACCCCCTTATTTAGATGGAACAAAGTACGCTAATTGGAAAGTCAGAATAGTTGCCTTTTTACGGTCCACTGATATAGATGTTTGGCAATCCATTTAGACTACATATGTCCCACCAACTATTATTTCTGATGAGAATATTACTATCCCTAAGCCTATGGCTCAATGGACCAAGGAAGAACAATCTGCATTCCTTGTAAATAGTAAAGCCATGAATGTTATTTTTAATGGTGTCTTACCTACTGAATTTAGAAGAATCTCCAAGTGTAAAATTGCTAAAAAAGCATGGAGTATATTGGAAATTGTCCATAAAGGAACTGGAAGGGTCAAACGGTCCAAACTTCAGAAACTAACCACTATTTTTGAAACTTTGATTATGGAAGATAATGAAACTTTTGATGAATTTTATGCTAAAATTAATGATGTTGTTAATTCAACCTTTAATTTAGGAGAATAAAATAAGTCAAAAAATTCTATGATCTCTTTCTGAAAGGCTTGATCCTAAAGTTGTGGCAATTGAGGAAACTTGTGACTTAGATATTCTTCCGGTTGATGAGCTTGTTGAAAATTTACAAACATTTGAGGCTAATCTCAAGACAACCAAAAAATCTAAGGGCATAGAATTAATTTCTTCCAAATTAAATAATGATAGTGATGTTTCTAAACTAGACTCTGATGATCTAGAATTTGATGCATTTTTAGTTATAAAGTTCAAAAAGGCTATGAAAAGTTCTGACAAAAAGGATTGGAAGAAGGCTTATAAGAAAAATAAGGTTAAAAACAAGTTTAACTTTATATCGAATGTTAAGCCAACTTCTAATCCTCTGTCCAAGCCTGAAAAAAATTCTTCTAAGATACCTCCCAAAAATACTCAATGTTTCGAATGCAAAGGTTTTAGTCATTATGCATCCTAATGTGCCAATCGGACTTTTAGAAATCAAGGGAATCAAGGTAAAGTGTTAAATGTAACTTGGGATGATGATTCAGAAGAAGAAGAGCAAATTCCAAAATCTGAATCTTCTGAGAATAGTAAATTTATTGCTTTTATGACTAAGTCTAACAGTTCTATGGCCAAGAATTCCCATAATGCAGGGTCTACTTTTGATTCTAAAAATGATGCTTCCTTGGATGACATGCATCAATCTGAAAAAGAATTGTTGGAGGCTCATGATAAATTGTTAAAAGACTCTAGGAGAGTTGCAATGATTAATGATGCACTTGAGCTGAAATTAGAGACTTCTGAAAAAGTGATCTCATCACTCAAGAAAGAATTGAAAGAGGCTTATGGTAAGATATCTACCTTAGACTCATAACAAGTTATCTTGACTAATAAATTGTCTAATGCAGGTAACAATTAGACCTTGCTACATGAACAGTCGATTAAGACATCCAAAGAATTGGATATTGTAAGAGAAAAGCTTAGATCTAGCAAGGAAAAAAAATGCATCACTAAGTCACAAGCTTCACTTCGTTAGAACTGGCTAATGTTAAAGCTTATCTAACAAGGATCAATCCTGGCTCAAAGAAATTAGATGAAATACTAGGTGTTCAGAAGTCGAATGCTGATAGACGTGATCTTAGATACGAACATAGTTCGACGTCATAGAATATAGGTAAGTTTGTAAAAGGCACTTCCTTTATCACTTTGATGCCCACCATTCAAGCACCTTCACAAGTGAATCTTGTACATAAATCAAATTGGAAAATGTCATGTCCCACATTCATACCAGTATGTCACTTATGTGGGATTCAAGGACATATAAGACCATATTACAATAAAATGGGAATCAAGTTCTGAAATCAATAGAGGCGGAGATTCTCCTCACTTCAAAAGGTGAAGACTAAATAAGTTTGGATTCGAAAGTCTGACCTTTACTGTAATGTGGTTCTTACAGCTCTTCGAGCATAAAATTCACATGTGTGGTACTTAGATAACAGGTGTTCTAGACACATGTCTAGTGACAGATCACTATTTACTTCTCTTAAGAAGTAAAATAGTGGTAGTGTTCAATTTGGTGATGGTAATAAATCCAATGTCATTGGTAAAGGCACTGTACATATTCCTAGTATGTCTTTTATCCATAATGTGTTTCTTGTAGATGGCCTTAAATCAAATCTTTTAAGTATAAGTCAACTCTGTGAATTGGAGCATGAAGTGCATTTTTCCTTAAATGACTATATTATTGCAAACAAAAAAGGAAAAATAGTACTTCACAGAAAGAAAAACTTGGATAATTGCTATGTTGTTGGGATTTCTGATAGTTATCAATGTCACTTAACCTCATTAGACACTGTTGATCTGTGGCATCAACATTTGGATCATATGAATTATACTGAACTTGAACTTCTTTCTAAATAAGAGCTAGTTCAAGGGTTGCCCAAAATTCAGAAACCCTCCAACAGTGTATGTGGCCCATGTCAACTTGGCAAGCAAAATCATTCAGCTCATGAAAAGCCTGACCAAAGGACTACAGCTAGGCCATTGGAATTACTACATATGGATCTTATGGGCCCTACTCAGATTCAAAGCATTGGAGAAAAAAAATACATTCTTATTATTATTAATTATTACTCTCGTTTCACTTGGGTTAGATTTTTTAGAGAGAAATCAGAAACATTTGATGTCTTTCACTTCTTATAGCTTCATTTGATTGCAGACAAAGGTGCACAATTTGGTGGTGTTTCAAGAATTAGAATTGATCATGGAACGGAGTTTGAAATTTTTTTCTTTAAATCTTTTGTGCTGAAAATGGCATCAAACATGAATTCTCGGCACCTAAGACTCCTCAGCAAAATAGGATTGTTGAATGAAAAAACTGAGTTGTATAAGAAATGGCCCGTGTCATGCTTCACAGTAAAAACATTCCACAAAAATTTTGGGCTGAGGCAGTACATACTTCAGTTCATGTGATTAATCAGGTGTATCTTAGACTTGGAACTAAGATGAATCCATATGAAATCTAGTGTGGTAGGAAACCTATAATTAAATACTTCATAACCTTCAGGAGTAAGTGTTACATTTTTAAAAATAGGAAACATCTTGGTAAATTTGACTCCCAAAGTGATGAGAGTGTGCTTCTTGGCTATTCCTTTGATAGCAAAGCATACCGAGTATTTAACTTACGAAATTCTACTGTTATGAAATCATTTAATGTGGTTGTTGATGATGCAAGTTCACATTTCAATTCTGATGATGATGAAGTAATTTTTACTCCTTTTTCCTTGCAGGAAGATAATCCCGATGTAAAACATAATGATCTTTCAGCGGCAAAAGATACAGATAAAAAGCCACTTAGCACAGATTTGGGTGACTCTTCCAAAGAACAACAAGAACCAAAGACACCCATTGTTAATCAAAGCCCCACTTCAGACCTTGTTGTTCCTCTTCAAAATACATCATCCCGGATAAATCCAAAAGCTAGAGCTTGGAAACATCATTCTTTATCAGATATAATTGGAGATGTAAATGAGCCAAGATGTACTCATCAACAGGTAATTGATGAGGTAAATTACTTCTGTTATATTTCTGATGAGGTAAGTTACTTCTGTTATATTTCTATTTTTGAACCTCACAATGTTTCTGAAGCACTTAAAGATGACTCATGAATAAATGCCATGCATGAAGAATTAGAACAATTTGAAAGAAATGATGTATGGCAACTTGTTTTCTGACCAACCCACAATAATGTCATTGATACAAAATGGATTTTCAAAAACAAAACCAAAACCAATGAATTAGGTCAAGTTATTAGAAACAAAGCTAGGCTTGTAGCACAAGGTTATACTCAAGTTGAGGGTATTGATTTTGATGAAATCTTTGCTCCTGTAGCTAGACTTGAGTCAATTCGCATCTTACTAGCCCTTGCTTATGCACTGAACTTTAAACTTTTTCAAATGGATGTCAAAAGTGCATTTTTGAATGGTTTCTTGAATGAAGAAGTTTATGTTGAGCATCCTAAAGGATTTCAAGATCAACAGTTTCCTGGTCATGTATATAAACTGAACAAGGCATTGTATGGTTTAAAGCAAGCCCCTCGCACGTGGTATGAACGGTTAACCACCTTTTTGCTTGAAAATGATTTTCAACGAAGAGGAGCTGATAAAACCTTACTTATCAAGAATGAGGATAATGACTTTTTGATTGCTCAAGTGTATGTGGATGATATTATGTTCGGATCAACTTCACAGTACTTAGCAAATATGTTCTCTGAAATCATGGCTAGTGAATTTGAGATGAGTACGATTGCTGAATTGGCATTCTTCTTAGGCTAACAAGTAAAGCAAAGTGCAGATGGTAAATTTATTTTTCAGTCTAAATATGCCACTAATCTACTCAAGAAGTTTGGTATGCTCTCATCAAAACAGGAACGAGTTCCAATAAGCACTTCCGTTAAACTCAGTTTAGATACAGAAGGAATAGATGTTGATGATACACTGTATCGCAGCATGATTGGGAGTCTTCTATATCTTACTACAAGTAGACCTGATATAGCGTTCAGTGTAGGTATCTGTGCCCGATATTAGTCAAATCCAAAGGAATCTCATGTTAAAGCTGTCAAGCGAATTATGAAGTATGTATGAGGGACGATAAACTATTGTATTTGGCTAACAAGGAACACCAACACAACTGTTGTTGGATACTCTGATGCTGATTGGGCTGGCTGTGTTGATGATAGGAAGAGCATATCTGGAGGATGTTTCTTTACTGGCAACAATCTTGTTGCATGGCATAGTAAAAAACAGACTTCAACCTCTCTTTCTACTGCTGAGGCGGAGTATATAGCAGCTGGAGTTGTTGTACACAACTTTTATGGATAAAACAAATGTTATCTGATTATGGGATTCAGCAAGATCTTATGACGATCTACTGTGACAACAGGAGTGCCATCGATATTTCTAAGAATCCCGTTCAGCATTTAAGAACAAAGCATACTGATATCAGACGTCAGTTCATTCATAAATTAGTTGAAGCTAAAATTCTTATCTTGGAGAACATTCCAACAAAAAATCGACTGGCTGATTTTTTTATTAAACCTCTTAAGCCTCTTAGATTTGAATCCCTTCGTAAATCCCTTGGAGTTGGTCTCCATCCTTAACGTTTCTTCTACATATCTTGCTTTTTGCACATACCTGTTTTATTTGTAGATTTCATGATTATTTGATATGTGATTTACTTTGTTTTACTTTAGTTACAGGGTTGATTTGTCCTGGTGCACAGAATTTAAGGAGACTGCTCAATGCCTCTTTTTACTATCTTATACATTCACTTTATTAGGTGCAATTTGAGAGTACACTAATCATGCCACTTTTGGAGATGCTCTTAGCATTAGAGAATCGACTTTGGATTCTTCTTCTCCCTTCTCCCCTTCTGTTTCAATTTCAAAAAGAAAAGGAGAGGATACTTATTAAGGGGGAGTTTTTCACCCATCCTAGAAAGATCGCAAGATGCTGTTCAATATGGATTTCCTGTAATTCACAAGGAAAATAATTTTCATTGAGCATTGAGTTCCCAATGTGAACGATTTTCCTCATGGTCTTCACATATTTGGTCATATCTCTCCTTCTCTGTGTTACCTGGACATTGTTGGCTTATTAACTAATGTAAAACATCATATCTGAGCATTGACGATTTTCATATGATTAGTCTACTTCTGGTATGTTGCATTTTCATCTTGGTTTTTTTTTTTTTTTTTTTTTTGCTCATCTCGAGCTTTCATATATCCTACACTCTGTGAGTTTTGATTTTAAAAAAAAACTCACAGCTGTGTAGTCCGACCGGTCGGGCCACTCATCAAACCGGTTGGACAAAGCTTGGTGCATTTTTATAGAATTGAAATCCAATCGGTCAGACTCCTTCTTTGACCGGTCGGGTCATACAGATGAATTTCATGGAACTGAAATCCGACTAATCGGGCTATTCATCCGACCGGTCGGGCACGCCTGGATTTTGTAAAAACCCAACGTGGGTCTGTTTGTTTCCACTCACTCTGTTTTCTCCTCTTTCTATCTGCAACTTCTCCTCGTCTATTCTACTTGCATAACCGCATCTCACTGATCTCCTTTGATTGCGTTTTTGCTCCAAGGTACTTTTCTCTTCTTGTTTATTTGCCAATGCTACTATGTGCGTTCCTTCTTCTTCCTTATTGGTTTATCCTATTCAACGGTTGCTTATTGACGTTGGCTGATAATCTTGGCTGGATTGTGTGCTTTCTTTTCATTCCTTTTAGCAAAACTATTCACTTTAATTTATGAGTTGATACATGTGATTCTTTTTGTATGCTGATTGGAATCTCTTTTATGTGAGCTTGTGTTCATTCAAGCTTCCTTCTTCTTGTGCACACCAGATGTTTGATGAAATGCTCCACGAGTTTAATCATGTTTCTCTATCATTTTGTTGACATTGGATTGTGCTTTGATGGTTTCCTCTCCAAGATACATTCATAATCAATTGTTATAGCTCCGAAAAAAGCTGTTTCAAAACAAAAGCATGTGGCAAGTAGCTCATTGTCTGAAAGTTTCAATATCTATCGTTATCTTCCCGAAGGGTGGGCAACACAGTATGAAAATATCTTCCAAAAAAGGGTCGTACTCTATAAACATCCAATCAATCCATTAGAATTTCGGACATACCCCTTTGGTGGATGGCTTGATAATCATCGTTGGACTTGTTAGATTTTGTGGACTCAATCCATCAGTTGATGTAATAAATTGATTAATTTCTTTATTTATCAATAAAATCATGCTTTACTTTCATGAGATGAATATTATTTTACTACTTCATGCACATGACCAATACATATGACATAATGGTTTGTGAGTTGAACCGGGTCCCATTAGTATATTAGATGTGATATATGTGCATGGATGAGATCCACACGCGGGAGATATATGTCACAAATCTTATACTTAAATAGCTTCACAACCAATAATGAGACTGGGCATCTCATTTGATAAGGTTGCAGCACTTTGATCACTATGAGATAGTGTGATTTGTCTCGATCATCAAAATGTAAGATTCTGGATCACGGTGCTGGTACATTGGATGTATTGAAGGACCATGAGATGCACCTTATGGAATTCCGTCTCAATAATAAGGTATGCTCTCATAATTCCCTAGCAATAGGCTCTCAATTCTGAAACATTGATGAACTCAAGTTTCTATTTGTTCATTTGCTTTGAGTCACCAATGAGTGAGGCCGACTATAGGTTAACACCTCGGTGTCTTGGGTATGTGGTAGTAGAACTGTAGGAACAATAAATGATCAAGATGGAATCTATCTCTATCATCCCCTTGTGCCAATTAATGGATTTGTCATTAGTAAGTGCGCACCCATCTCAATTAAGAGTTAATTGGATGGTACTGATGATTACTGTGATTAATTGGAGCTCAAGGATAATAAGATGTGGAACTTAGATTGGAAGAGACAGATTTATTCCAATTGGTCCACGGATATTGATAGAGGGGCCTACTTGTGGTAATTGGGAAGTTTAGGGTCTTCATTGTAATTTATTCCTAAGACTAGAGCGCAATTACATTTATATAGTGGTGTTATTTGTAATTAACTATGGGCCCGAATTGTACATGAGATGTGGGGTCGCGGTATTCCAGTTAAAGCCAGCTTTCTAAGGAATCCCTACTGGTCCCCACGCTAGCCCAAGATATTGAAAAATACTAATCCAACTTGAACTCTAGAAAGAAGAGTTTGGAAAGGAGAAAGTTGCTAATTGCTTTGGAAGTAAGACTTCTATTTCAATTAGACAAGGGAGAGATTTGAAAGTCTATAAAATCTCTTGGACGTCCAATAAGACTCTCTCTCACGCCCAAAACCCTATTCGTGCAAGAGTTGCATGAGTTTCTCTCTCCTTCTCTCTTCTAGTTCCTTGGAGTTTTGAGTTGGGATTTCTCTTGAAGATTCCACCAATTTTCTTGAGAAAAAAAATCCAATTCGGGTCATAGCGTGGAAGGCTAAGAGGTGTTGAAGATTCTCATCATCAAGTAGAGTCGCAACTTCTCCATTAGAGCACTGCGGATCTCCAAAGGTATGATCTACTTCTTTCATGTCGTAGATTATTGTGGATATTTAGTGCTATTTGATTCTATCTTTTAGATAGAATATTTACTGTACATGGTCATGAGATTGAGGGTAATGCATCCTGGATTGTGTTTTTGGTCTTATGGATAGTTGATCCCTGTGTCAAGTGGGTCAAAAGTTTTGAAAATCTATTCACGAGACCCACCTGCTTCCAACAGGACTTCCCCTTACACATTTGATACGGAAGTCTTTCCTAACTTGGTTCACGAATTCTACAACATGTATGACGTGTAAGGTGGGCTCATCGAGTCTTTTGTGCGGGGTAACCACTTGACCGTCACTCCCACTTCTCTTGGCCGGTTCTTAGGGATTGCTCGGACTCGGATGCTAAATATCCTATGCCCGATCCTGACCCTGCTGATATGGATGAGGGTGCCTCTACTATTGATTTTGAAGAAGTTGGGTCCGTGCTTTATGGTCGTCCTTGTGATTGGCCTACAATTACATTGTTAAAACAGAGTGAATTGATGGACTTATATCAGATGCTTAATATATTTGTGAAAAACAACATTGAGCCCAGAGGTCATCACTCTGAGATTTATCATGAGGCAGGGTATCTTCTATATGTTATTGGCAGTGATCTCCCCATTGATCTTCTTCGCGTCATCTTTGACACTATTTATAGAGCTCATTCTGCTGCTAAGAATGCCTCCCTGCAATTTGGTGTTTTGCTCTCCCAGTTTCTCCTTTCACAGGTTGTGATGCCAGATGTGAATGATATTTCGGTTTCGATTCTGAACCCTATCACTATGAGCACTCTGATGTAGACTAGGTCTCAAGTTCATCAGCCTATTCCTCGAGAACCCATTCCTACACCTGTTGCTGAGGAGGATATCCCTGATGCTTCTACCATTCATGCTAGGTTATCAACGTTTGAGGACACTCTATCTAACCAGGTAGCTTGTCTTGACATTCTTCATGGCGAAGTTTAGTCGCTACATGGTCGATTTGATGTGCTTGAGTCCAAACTTGACTCCATTTTAGAGCATCTTCGTCGGCATTAATTGCCATGTTTTTGTGTGTTGCTTTTGCTTATGGCCCCCTTTTCAATTCATGCCTAAAAAGGGGGAGAGTCCTAATTGAACTAATGAACTAATTGACATGAGTCGATCTTGATTGTTTACTTGGTTATGATCTTGCTTTAATTATGTTTTATCTTGAAAATTTTTTGATATTCTAACCTAATCTAGTGGTGCCTAGAAAGGTTGTTTTTCTTTTTCAGGATTTTTATTGAAGCAACAAGTCTTGAGGTCTAGTTTTTGGGTTGATCTAGGTAGAATGTTCAGTCTAGGAAGTTTTGTCCATGAATTGCCAAAGGGGACATTGTAAGGAATGTAATATTGGCAAGTTCATTGGATGGACAAAACTTGGGGATTAAAAGTGTTGTAATTTTATTTTCTAGATGGACTGAAGCCTCTACCAAAGATACAAATGAACGTCTGCTATTTTAAAGTTGGAACGTATGTGACTTATTTGTCGGACCAGTCGGATTTCTGGCGGATCAATCGAATTACATGGATTCAGTATCTACAGATAGAACGGAAGACCGACCAGTCGGCTGTGGTGCCCGATCAGTCGGCTGGGTCGACTGACACGAATCAAAAAACTCTGATTTTTTGGATCTCTATCTTGTACACTCAAGTCTTTCCTTATCTTCTTCGAATCTAGACCAAAAAGGACTCTACGATTATTATGTATATAAGGATCATCTCTTCTATGAAGAAATTAATTCTCTCCAAAATAAAGCCCTAGAAATTATATTGAGAGATCTTCTTCTCTGAAGCTTCTATGTCATTTATATGCTGCAAAGTTAGCTTCTGAGGTTCGTCTCTTTTCTCTACTTTGGTGATTCGTCTTAAGAGGCATCGAGGCATGAAGATCAAGTTTCAAGAAAGTGAACGACGTGTGCGTCGAAAAGAAGAAGAGCTTCTAATCCATTAGGTTGTGTTCAACTGGGAAAAGGGTAGTAAGTAGTTCTTGTAACCTTTCTTGCATAGTGTTTGATTTTGGTGGACCGGTGGTTGGTCCCGTGGTTTTTCCCATTTGGATTTTCCACGCAAAAATCATGTGTCCATCTTCATTGTGGTGATTGATATTGTTGTTAGATTCACTATTGTTGGTTATCTTCATAGTTAAATCTGATTGGTACTTAAACCTGTGTTAAGGTTTAAAGAGTTTCAAGCTGATTTTTTGCAAAGAAGAATCCTAGAAAGTCCTTCAAATCCCCCAATCCCCATCCCCATGGAGATCCCCAGGTGGGCCCCACAAGCGTGAGCCACATACTTGAGCTTACCTTATCCTCAACTTGAACTTAGGAGAGGGGCTTATATATGTATGTATATAAACCAGTTCTCCTAAGTACGAGCTTAAGATAAGCTCGTAAGCTCATGCTTGAGGGGCCCACGTAGGGTCCACATGGGTTAGGAATAGGGAGATTTAAAAGACTCCATAGGGGCCTCCTCTCTACAAAAAATCAGCCCCAACCCTAATTTATATCATCTTTATTTGGACGCCAAAAGCTTACAACAGTCCATTCAAATGGGTGTCAATTGATACAATGGTCCAATAGATTTGGATTTAACAAAAAATTAGAGGACATGTGAAAGTTAGGGAGTTTTGTGTTTGGCCCATTTAGATGGACCACTGGTTGGCCCCACAATCCTAGCTCACACCTAGGAGAGCCTCTCTCTATATATATAGAGATAGAGAAAGTAATGTACATATAAAAGTTTACAGTGGATCATCATCATCATCAAAGCCTTATCCTAACCATGTTGAGGTTGGCAGAGTTTACAATGAATATACCCACAAAATTCTTTTTTTTTAAGGAAAATAAACAAATGAACAAAAGTAAAGGAGAAAGACATTTCCTAAAAGAAAATTCACTCATATTGGATATTTTCGAAATTTGGAATTATCATACTTTTAGACTTTTCAAAGTTTCCAGTCCACAATTCTATTTTCAGAAACTTTCTTAAATACAAACCAACTTGCGTGCCTGGTGAAAAATTGTAGATATCAAAAACCAATTTCAAATATTCCATAATAATGCTGCAAAAATAGAATTTTTCCTTCAAATAATCCGATCCCTTGAAATTTAGCAAAAATAAATTTCCTCTCAAAGCTACTAAGATGGTTGTCATGTTAATGTCTACTTCAATTGGCCTCTTTTCTCTCACTGTCTTTTTCCTATGCAAGGATTCCCAAGTTCATATGATATAAGAAAAGTTAGAATCCAAAGAGTAAATCTTGTCCTTATCCTTTCCCGCACATACTTCCTTGCAAACTTTTGCGACACTTCACTCACTTACTTTTTCCAACGTAGAAATTTCTAAGTTCATATGATATAACAAAAGTTAAGATCTAAAGATTAAACTTAGTCCTTATGCATTTCCGCACATATCCCTTGAAGATTTCTACGGACACTCGTTGGGTCATAATTCATTTTTTTTTCTTTTATGAATGTGCAAAATTTAGGTCCCTTAAGCTTTCTAATTAACCAATGTAGCGAGCGTTACGCCAATGACTCCCAAACCAACTGGCTTTAGGACACTAGATATACAAAAATCCCTATGAGCTTACTAGCTTTAGTTAAAAAGGTTACGAACCCAAACTAATCAAAAACTGCTCATTATAAACTCTTTTTTCTTTCTTTCTTTTTTCAATTCAAAAGTAAACACTAAGTGGCAATTCTTATTTCACTCGAATTAGTTCATCTTGGTTTTAGTATATACAATTCACCAACAATGAACTAGAAAACAAAAATATTATACAAACTAAATTTCAAGTTCACATTGTATTCTCCAGAAAAATTCTAAAAACATCATTAAAGCTTCCTATCCAAAATGTCAAAAAATGTATACGTGTATGTATGTGGAAAACAAATTTTGTTAATCTTTTGATAGGTTTCCTCCTTTATAAAATGCAAACTTTCTTTCTACTTCCTTCCAAAAATATAAGAATTTCAGATTTCTATATATCTTTAAATAGCTTCAATTCCTCTAAAAACTTTTTTTTCCAAAATGAAAAATAAATGCCAAGAAAAAAAAGGTCCTAAAAATTGAAAATTTCTTAAAAAGTGACAAAAGGTGACAAAATTTTTGTCTCAAATTAGACAAGCATGCTTGTTCCTACCCCCCAACCTAAGATGAATATCGTCCTTGATGTTTATGCACGTAATGTAGAACTATAAAAGTGACATGAGGAAACATAAATGTAAATAAGGGTAAAGAGAAGAAGTCATCTGAAGATATGTCTGAGCTACTCCTTGTCCAAGGTTAGACAAAACAAAAAAACAAGAACAAAAAGACAAATTACTCTAAAAGAAAATATCTATGCTAAAAAGAAAAGAAAAAAAAACCTATGCTACTGGATTTGAAACATGAGTCCACTTGGATCACAAATGAAAATTTCCTCCACACAGTTTATAAGAAGCACCAAAAGAGATGAAACCATGTTGGTAGTGGGCTCAATGAACATGAGGACTACATGTTCTTGTACACTGTGTGAAAAAGGGACTACAAAGAAAATTTCTTCTTTCTCCCTTGAAAATGGATCTTTGAAAGATAAGAAAATGATGCAATAAGCAACTGGGTCGCCCTAGGTCCTCCCGTGCCACAAATTCTATTAAATTGATTTCCATAGTCTTTGTAGGCACGATCTCAAAGGATTCCAAATTGTTGGACTCAGGTGTCTGAATAGGACTACTGTTCACCAATTCCACAAATTTCTTTGAATAATATTGAGGGCCAAGAAATGCAAGGGCAATTTCTCTAAGGGTTGGGTCATCATATTTCATAAAGAAGTCAACACATGATTCCAAGGATTCTAGATTATCCAACACAAAAATCTGAAAGAAAAAAGGTCATCCTCCCAATTGTAATCTTCCTTTTGGGACTCATTAGGTTCATTTGCGGTTTCCTTAATTATACGAATATCAAATTTGTGAAAGATCGCAATGCCAAATTCCTTAGAGGAATCTAAATCATAGAAAGGATTTATGTAAATGGGTATGATTCCTCTTTGATGAAGTGGAATGGGCGATACTGAGGAAAAGTGGGGCACACAACCTCATGTGATTCATCAATTAGTTCATGCATCGCACCATCATCCATGTTCTCACGTGCATCCCCCAACTAGCATTTTGCTAGTCCCTAGCAATAACTGAGAAAAATATGAGGAATTCATCCTAATCTAATCTAACCTAAAACTGATGCAATGCAATAAAATTAAGAGTGCTAACATTTAGCATATGCAGCTAGCCTTTAAACTCCTACGTTTCCCCTAGTGGACGAGTTGTGACTCATGAGGGTTTACAGTGAATATACCCACAAAATTCTTTTTTTTTTTTTTTGAAAAGAAACTAACTTAACAAAAATGAGGGAGAAAAGACGTCCTAAAAGAAAATTCACTCATATCGGAAATTTTCGAAATCTGGAATAATTACACTTTCAGACTTTTCAAAGTCTTGTCCACAATTTGATTCTCATAAACTTTCTCAAATTCAAACCATCTTACATGCATGGTGAAAAATTGTTTACATCAAAAATTATTTCAGATATTCTACAATAATGCTGCAAAAATAGAATTTTCCTTCAAATAATCTGATCCCCTGAAATTTAGTAAAAAGAAATTTCTTGTCAAAGTTACTAAGATAGCTGCCACTTTACTATTTACTTCGATAGGCCTCTTTTTTCTCTCACTGTCTTTTTCCCACGCAAGAGTTCCCAAGTTCATACAATACAAGAAAAGTTAGAATCTAAAGAGCAAATTTGGTCCTTATCCTTCCCCGCACATACTTCCTCGCAAACTTTTACAGACACTCTTCACTCTCTTACTTTTTCCAACGTAGAAATTTCCAAGTTCATATGATATAACAAAAGTTGGGATCTAAGGAGCAAACTTAGTCCTTATGCATTTCTGTACATATCCTTTGAAAATTTCTACGAACACTTGTTGGGCCATAAGGCCATAATTTATCACACTGTATTTCATCTTTTTGTGAATGTGCAATGTTTAGGTCCCTTAACCTTTCTAATTAACCCATGTAGTGAGCATTAGGCCAATGAATCCCAAATCAGATGGCTTTAGGGCACTAGATATAGAAATATCCCTCTAGGCTTACTAGCTCAAGTTAAAAAGGCTATGAACCCAAACTAGTCACATATTGCTCATTCTATGCTTTTTTTTCACTCTTTTTTTATTTTCAAATTGAAAGTAAACACTAGGTGGCAGTTCTCATTTCACTCAAATTAATTTATTTTAGTTTTAGTATATACAATTCACCAACAATGAACTAGGAAACAAAAATATTCTATAAACTAAATTTCAAGTTCACATTGTATTCTCTAGAATTCCGAAAACATCATTAAAGCTTCTTATCCAAAATGTCAAAAAATGTATATGTGTATGTATGTGGAAAGCAAGTTTTGATAATCTTTTGATTGGTTTCCTCCTTTAAAAAATACAAACTTGCTTTTTTACTTCCTTCCAAAATTATGCAAATTTTAAATTTCTATATATCTTCAAATCGCTTCAATTCCTTTGAAGACTTTCCTTTCTAAAATGAAAAATAAATGCCAACAAAATAATAAAGGTCCTAAAAATTGAAAATTTCCTAAAAAGTGACAAAAAGAGACAAAAAGTAAAAAAAAAACTTGTCTCAAATTGGACAAGCATGCTTGTTCCCACCCCCAAACTTAAGATGAACATCGTCCTCGATGTTTATGCATGCAATGTAGAACTGTAAAAGTAACATGAGGAAACATAAATATAAAAGAGCGTAAAGGGAAGAAGTCACCTAAAAATATGTCTGAGCTACTCCCTATCCAAGGTTGGACAAAACAAAAACATAGGAACAAAAAAACAAGAAGCTACTCTAAAAGAAAATATCTATAAAAACAAAAAGCCTATGCTACTGGATTCAAAACCATGAGTTCAGCCGGATCCCAAATGAAATTTTCCTCCACACAGTTTACAAGAAACACAAAAAGAGATGAAACCATGTCAATAGTGGGCTTAATGAACATGAAAACTGCATGTTCTTGTACACTATGTAAAAAAGGGACTACCATGAAAACTCCATCCTCCTCCCCTAAAAATGGATCTTTGAAAGATAGGAGAGGATGACGTAATAAGCCATTGGGTGGCCCTAGGTCCTCCCATGCCACAAATTTTTTTTAAATTGATTTCCACTGTCTGTTTAGACACGAGCTCAAAGGATTCCAAATTGTCGGACTCAGTGTTTGAATGGGACTACTATTCTCCAATTCCATAAGTTTCTTTGAATAACATTGAGGGCCAAGAAATGAAAGGGCAATTTCTTTAAGGATTGGGTTATCAGATCTCATAAAGAAGTTAGAACATGATTCCAAGGATTCCAAATTATCCAACTCAAAAATCTGAAAAATGGGGTCATCCTCCTAATTGTAATCTTCCTTTTGGAGCTCATTAGGTTCATTTGCAGTTTCCTCAATTATAGGAACATCAACTTTGTGAAAGACCACAATGTCAAATTCATCAGAAGAATCTAAATCATAAAAAAGATTTATGTAAAAGGGCATAGATTCCTCTTTAGTGAAGTGGAATAGGTGATACTGAAAAAAAGTGGGGCACATGGGCTCATGTGATTCATCAATTGGTTTATGCATCATACCGTCATCCATGTTCTCATGTGCACCCTTGGATATCCACTGTGTGTTTATGTGATCCATATCGACAAAATCTTCAATGAATGTAGGATCATCTTCAATTCCAAGGATGGCATTTCATTATCTCATTTCAAGCCTTATTAAATTAATCAAATCCATTAGGCTTTTCATGCATTGTTCCCATTTGTTTGCCCATTATTAAATCCCCTCATGTTTGTGGATTCCCATCAATCCATTTTTAGAATCACTTGTTTTGTTTTGTTCTTTTTTTTTTTTTTGAATTTTTTTTTGTTTTTTTAAATGATAAAAACCTAAGTTATACAAAAAACATCTAAGTAACTCCTTAAGATTGAAAAGTTTCCTCTAGTTCTCCAATCTGGTCCTGTGAAACCAACTCGGCTAGGTTAGCCACCAGGTAGTGGTAAAGTCACAGATGGACCCATTTGAAGGACCAGTTTCCTGAACAGATAAGTTGCCGCGCACTACAAGGGCAAAGGCTTTCTTGGACACCGAGAAGATCAAGGACGGCAATTAAATCACATTTGGTATACTTTCTTCTCAAAGAAGTTATGATAAGTGGAAAAAAGTAACTTTTCCCAATTTTAAAAAGTTTCTTAAACTAACAATGATGTGAACTTTCTAGTATTCCATGCACTTTTCTATTCCAATTTAAGGCGGCTCATCATTCTATGCATGTCCTCCTATTTGTAGAAAGATCCAAAAATTAAATCACACCCACAAAGCTATGTAAATGGGGAAAGTTAGAAAAGTTACTGTCACAACTCGAGCCCAAGAGATCGGGGGTTAGCATAAATCTAACCATGCAACACACGTACCCCCATACATATGCACTTAGACCCAGTCTAGTTGCACACGCACAAGGGAAAATCACATGTGCAAACATGTACGCGGAAGCTGTAGGTATTAAACCAATACAAGGAACCAAAAGAAAGGATTTCCAAAAGCTTACATAAAAGTGAGAGAGTTACAAATTGAATCAAATATAAATATACAGATCAGTGATAAACTGATGGCATGGAATGAAGACAATATGCATGTATACTACTGTCGCACTCTGATGGAGTAAATTCGCACTCCGCGAACCTAACGAGACAGCTGGAGTCTCCTTGGCAATCTAAAGGACCGACGAGAACTCAATCGAGGGGTCCGAGCCTACAACACCAAGGACAACTCATGAATATAACGATTCAGCAAAGTATAAGCAATAACAAGATAACACATGTGGTATCTACTAGAATGAAAGACAAGAATAATCATGGTAGTTCAATTTCGTATGCTAGGCCGTCGTGCATTTAAATTAAAAGATTCTCTCAAGATCAATGTATACATAACATGTACATACTAGGTGGCTCCTACATATGCCATATACTCCCAAAATAGGGATCTTATATCCGTGCAGAGAACACCATGGGCCAGATGGTTCTCGGTTTCCTGGGGTCCGGATTCCCCAAGACGTATCCTTACTGCAGTAAGGCTATGTAACTATACCAAATTCACCCTGTTGGGATCATAAGGCTGAGGCTTAGTAGAGCCAGACCATATAGAGTCAAACAAACATAAGAACATGCATATCTGATCATAACGTGCATATTATAACGTGTGCATAGCATAACATGTATATCTTATCAGAACGTGACGTGCATGTCTTGTTTGGCATATATTAGATAGATCAAGAGGTCATACGAGTTAAACTAAGCATACATATCGAATAGGACGACCAAATCACTTATCAGATCAACGATATAATGGATGCCAACAGAGTATAAAGAAATAACATACCAAACGGTGAAGGCATCTCAACTCATACGCATCAAACAGTAGTATCGAACATGCAAGACCTCTGTTTCACCCGGGATTAACCATGGACAGAGCTAGGAAATATCCAATCGTTGCCCTAGCGCAGAACGTGTAGAAGAGGGCAAAGACCGAAGTGAATATGCAATGCAATTAGATTTCCGTACAGGGATCACGATCGTTTACTAGGCAATCCTATTCTAGTTATCCAGTGTTTCTAACCGTGCATGATGATGTAGTTTTAAGTTGTCCGATACACCGTTGTCTAATGTTGCAGTGTATCTGGAATGTGCACCGAAGCCCCTTAAAGCAACACCCATGGGGAGGTGCTAAACAACTGGATAGCGTACATGAATGAGTAGCAGCCCTCGAGATCATTCATGTCACTCGTACATTCCATTGGGCAAGTATGGGTTACTTACATTCTAGCATAAGGGCCATATCAGGTCTCTTCTTTAATCCTATCATTTTCTTCATTTCTCAGGGGTGCTACGGCTTAGCCGTAGGCATCTTATGGCTTAGCCGTAATATGCACTGCGGCTCAGCCGCGGTTCCCCTTACTGTTCATCCGCAATTACGGTTCAACCGTGTTTTGTTCTACGACTTAGCCATGTTCTGTTCTACGGCTTAGCTGTAGCACATTGGACGGCTTAGACATGGCTGGGCCGTAGAAGGTCTATCAAATGCTTACTCCCAATTGCTCCAGAAAAGCCACCCTGTACTGATCTACGGCTGGGTCACGGCTGAGCTACGGCTTAGTCGTAGCTCATTACATGGCTTAGACGTGTCCTGGCCATAGAAGAAAGTTGGGTTTTTAACTCTCTAGACTATGAGCCATAGGCAGTTTACGGTTTAGCCGTAGACTGCTCGGGGTTATATTCTGTACCTGTTACAGAAACAACTGCATGTGTACCAAAATAGTAGAATCACCTGCAATAGATGGAAACTCATATAAGATGGGCTGTAACTATACTTCACATGCACGATTACATGAATCAATCATAGTCAAACATCTACCCACATGGTTCATACAAATTATACTTATACTTGCCTCAAATGAGTTTGAACACGCTCTTTGTTGTCCTTAGGCTCACTCACACTTCTTGGCAATGATCTGACACCCATGCATGCAAAAAAAGAAGGAACAAAAGGCGTGAGTGCATGTAACAGTCGGCATCATGAAGAAAAGAAGAAAAGCAAAACCCACGGCTCACCTTCAACCACACACGAGTGAAGAAGCAGGAGTAGACATGCACAAATGCCCCCTCTCTGGCCTAATCGACATGAAGGAATGAGAAACAAGAAGAGAAAAAGCAAGAAAGAAATCCACGTGAGGAACTAATGAGGGAGAGAGTCAGTACTTGATTTATAAGATAAGAATGAAGACAAATTGCAGGAAAGTCCAGGCATTCAGGCAAATTACAGTTCAAGTCATTTACGGGTCTAACAGAAACAAACGCCATATTTAGCAAACGAAGTAGTTACGAGAATCAACGAGCATAATAAAAGACAAGCATTAATGTAAAGATGATGCATGAATGACGACATCTTACAAAATCAAAAATCACAAAAAAGGGCTTATGTCTACCTAAACCAGGTCAAACTCAACCCAACTACCTATCCATAACCCAGAACAAAACAAAACAAGGGCAACCAATTCAACAGCAATTAGTCGCTAAACTAGATTAAGTTGGGTCGGAGTGTTACAGTTACCTTAAATGGCACTCCCCGGCAACGGCACCAAAAACTTGATCATGAGCTTCAAGTGTAGAGCTGCGATATAGTAATAAACTAGTGAGACCAGATCGATTCTCAAGGAGCAATGATTTTTAAGGTTCCTTTTTCAACTTGTACCCGCCGTAAATAAAAATCTAAAACTAGCCTAATTTAAAAACTAATAAATACACGCATCCTACTTGCCAAATTAAATTAATTACAACCAATGAAAAGAAAAGAAACTTTCCTAAATCTAGAAAACCTAAATCTAAAATTTCCTAAACGAAAAACTAAAGTTGCTGCAAAACTAAAACACAAGTTAAACTTCCAAAAGTAGAAAGTTACTAAAAATAAAATTAACAACTAAAGTAGGAACTAAACTAAACTAAATTAGAAACAAACCAAAATCAGTAAAAACCAATCAAGTAAAGTTAGTAACAAACAATCAAAGTTAGAAAACAAGTCTACTTTCTAAAATTAAAACCTTAAAATTAAAAACTTTCCTAAGTTAGATTTTCCAAAACTAGAAAACTTTCCTAAGTTAGAATCTTCAATTAAAACAAGTTTAGAAGGATATTTTAATTCTAGAAATTATCTAAAACATTCAAAAAACATAAAAATAAAAACAAAATTAAATGTAGAAATTTAGTAATGCAATGCATACCATAAGATGCTAAAAAATTTTAAGTTTGGAAAACTAATATGCTGATGCAAATTTTATGCATGATTTGAATTATTTTAATACATCCTAAATCTAAGTTTAATGGCTGAAAATCATGCTCTACTGATGCAAGAAAATAAAAAAAAAGAAAAAAATAGAAGTGAAAAGGGATCTAAAACGAAAAAGTTATGAATACATGAACATGATAACTTTGCAAAATTCTGTGCAGAAATTCTGATCCGAGTTAACTGATTGGCAAAGTTTAAGCCTTTGGTTCACAAACCTTCTGAGAATTATTTTGATATGAAATTCTGGGAAATGAAAGACCACATCCTAAACTTTAATATTACCAAGTTTCAAAGAAAAATATTATGATTTGACTGGTCTATCTACTTCGAACTTTTTGTCAAAAACTGTCTCTGCAGTTTACTAAAATTGTTTTGAGTTATGGCGTTTGTGTATTGAGTCTGAATTTAATCATTAGGTTTAGATCTTGAAAGCTTAATTTTCAGCAACTTAAATATGCACAAAATCTTTTGATGTGAAAATACATGCAGTGAATTCTAATCCAACCATTAAACTATGTAAAAACAAAACATAAAATCAACATGAACATAACAAGAAAAATAACAAAAGTGCAAAAAATAAAAGAAAAATGCGGGAAATAAATAAATTACTGGAATTTAAATTTGTGGTGAGACAAGAAAATTAAATGTATGGAATAACAAGGAATTTAAATGTGTGAAAGAGCATAAATTTAAATGTGTGGAAGTGCAAGAAAATAAATGTGTGGAAGTGTATGATTTTTTTCTTTTTCTAAATTTTTCTTTTATCCTAGATTGTATTTGCTCACATTATGTTCTTAGGCTTCTTTGGGTTCTCAATCCAAAAGCAACAAGGTTAAAAACAAACATCAAGCATTCATTATCAAAGAAATAAAAAGAAGTAAAGGAAATGGAAACACACACTTTTACTGGATATGAATGTTTTTACATAAAGATAGAGAATAAAGAAAAACAAAACATTACATGGTCTATGATGAAAGATCCTCTTCTAGTGGAAGCTTCAGGTTGGAGAGAGCTTTCTTAAATAGAAAGATTATGGAGAAAAAGATATGGAGAGGGTGGAGGGAGAGAACTAGAGAGAGGAGATCTCTTCTTTCATACCTTAAACTACCAAAGGGGTGCCCTATTTATACTTTTTTTCTTCTACTCCTTTCTAAAGAAGTTCTCATATATGGCTTTCCTTCTTTAAGTAAGTCCTCTTCTTGGCCAACAAGTCTTCCAAATTTGAGATGAGATAAGATTCCTTCTCTTGCTGGAATTCTAAGTGTATCCATCTTTCTTAGCTAATACTTGAGAAAGGATAGGGCCTACCTTTGATGAGACAATCACAATCCCACCTAAAAATATATAGTAAACTTCTTAAGGTTATATCATTATTGTTTTAACTCTGATTGGTGCAATCTTCGATCCTACGAATATCTACTTGAAAATAGCTTTCCAAAGGTATGTAGATTGTCCAAATTTGACGTGCAGTTTGAGAGTTATGACCATTTTAATGTATGTTATCCAAAGAAAAAAAAGATTGAGTTTCTATTTTTGATTTCTCATTCTTTGACTTTTCTTTCCTTGAATTCTCTCCACCTTGGCTTTCTCTTCTTACATTAATTTTGAATTCTTGCAACAATTGGAGAGTGGGACCTCTTTCTTGAACATTCCATAAGTGTGTCCCCACACATATGTAAATATGTGTGTGGGAACATAAAGCCAACTTTGCAATTTTTTTTTCTTTTTTTCTTCATTTCTTCTCTCCTTTCTTTTGAAAATCATTTCTTTGCCTCAATTTTTTTAAAATAAGACCCATATCATCAATTTGCTACAATACAACTCTGATTCATGTGAAAAGACAATTATAACCCTAAGATCACAAATGCATGAATACGGGCCCATCTCTCATGAAATAACAATAAAAATGCACACAATTCTTTATAATTTTATGTGAATGAACTAATTATGATGAAAATTGAATTTATTTCATGAGAATATAAATTTTCACAAAAACTTTCCAAAAATAGATTTCCAAAAATAACAAGTTTCATGAATGTATGCAGAAAGTGTGATTTTAACCAAATTATGCAAAAAAATACTAAATGAGTTGAAAATGCTTGAAACCATGATATCATACTAAATGAGACTATTTCAATTCAATAAGTCTTTAAAATGGATCAAAATGTATATGAAAATATGAATTTTTAAAGACTCATCATATTCCAACCTGCTTCTTCTTCTCATTCTCACCAATTCAAGGTAAGAAATAATTCAGAGAAGAGGAAGAGACATGCACTTCACTTAAGGAAGGCATATGCAAGAGTCACTTGGATGACACCTTTTCCTTTGGTTTTCTCACTTGGAAAGGGTCTTGGGCCACATCGGAAGTGGTGAACAAGCCTCTTTAGGCTTTATCTTGTTCCTTGAAAATTATAGGTTCAGAATGACACAACTTTGGCTTCATTGTTGCTCGTTTAAACACCCTTTTCGGATTTATACAAAAACAATTCATAATAAAAAAGTGATGATTATCAAAGGTTTAAGTCGATTCCATGACCAAATTCAACCCTCTCAATGGTCACTTAACACTCCAAAGATTAAAAAAAAAAAACAAGTTTTAGCACTTGGGAAGCATCATGAAGCAAAACAGAGCCACACAGGGAGCAAACAGTGGCCGAAAGGCCACTGTTTACTAGTGACTGTAAGTCACGATCACTGGCAAGGGGCCAGTGATGTGACCCACAGTCACTCCCCCCTGTTTTCTTCTTTTTTGTATCTTTTCCCAATTTTTATGTATGTTCATGTAAATTCCAAATTTAGATCACATCTGAGACTAGAGGGAGTGGTTGTAAATGTTTCAAAACTTGTAAATAACTCACATCCTATAGTCAGAGCATTTGAACCCATGTAAACAAAAGGAAAAATAATGATGAACTGTTGTTATTTCTCATTCTTCTTAACACTTGAAGTGTGTGAATGTTGAACTCGAATCCGCTACATTTCATATTACATTTTTCAAGGCGATCAGAAAAATACATTACTTTGATTTTTGTAAAAAATAGGGTAAAGAAAATTTGATTCTTTATGTTTTCAATGTTAACCCATAAAAAATTATAAATGTTGCAGTGAAGACGTTACAAGCAAATTCCAAATCAAGGGCACATAAACCCTAGGATTGTGGAATGCCAAGTTAAGTACTACATCCAAATATTTAGAGCTGATGCAATCCCCTCAAAAGACTTCAAATGAGCTCAGAGTGTAGCAGTTCAAATTTCAAAGTCTGTGAACTTCATTTGGTCATTTGACTCACCAAACTTCAAATTCAAGGTTGATTTTGCTCAGCGTCTAGGGGTCACTGAATACATTCAAGCTTCTGAGTCACCAAAGTTGCTAAAAAACACATGGAAACTCTAAAACATGCTTAGGAATGATGCTTCAAAGTTTCAAAGCATTTAAAGTTCATTTTAATTCAAAGTCAAGCTTCAGTGACTGTCCTCTAGCTCCTTGGGGTCACTATGACAAAAGACACTTTTATATGTCAGAATTAGCTAAAACTCCTCAAGGAAGTTCAAATTATACTCACGCAGGGCTCTGCAAAATTTCAAGTCAATTGGATTTCATTTGACCCAAAATCAAAAGAAATGTCAACTTTAGGTTAATGACCACCAAAGCATGAGGTCACTGACCAAAATCTTGCTTCAAGTTGACCAAAATTTATGAAATTTGGATACAAAGCTTCAGTCATACTCAAAAGAGATTCTACAAATTTTTAAGTCAAAAAGACTTCATTTGACTCTACTTAAATGGCATTTAGCTAGGAGTCCATGACTTCTGAGTCATGAAGGTCACTAACCAAAGTCCTACTTCTAGGAGGCCAGAGCTGATAAAATTTGGATCAAATCCTCAAAATATGTTCAAATTCAATTCCCCAAATTTTCAAATCAATTGAACATTATTAGCGTAGAAAACGAGCTGACTACTGCAACAAAAGAAAATATTGACTTAGAACATGCAATAATTGGGTCACTACTCGAAATCCTACTTCCACAAATCCAAACTGTATGAAATTTGTATAGACACTTCAAGATGCCCCTAACATTAGTCCCTCCAAGTTTCAAATCAAACTGAGGTCATTTAGGCCTCAAATAGCTGAAACAAGGGCCCATTTTTATGAAAAGTCAAGAGCGGGTTAGCCAACTTTAGAACATCAAAATGGGCTTAAATTTCTATGACACACTCAAAATAGTGTCAAAAATCATCCCTCCAAGTTTCATGAAGATTGGACATCGTTCAGGTCCCAAACAGGTGAAACGAGTCACATTTACAAAAAACCCAAAATTAGGTCTGTCAATGGCCGCAATTGCCGTCACTAATACTTGTGAATGGGTTCCCAGCAATTTTTAGTGGTTTTCTCCACTTCATTTTTAACTCCAACTTCCTATAACTCCCCAAACCACCTCTGAAGTCTATAAAAGGAAGGTTTTCTCATTTTGGAAGGATTCGAAGCAAGTTCCAATCAATTACACACTTGTTCAACAAGTTAAAAGGCATTATCAAAGCATTCATAAGGCTCCCAAGTCATTTCAAGCACTCCAAGCCTACTTCTTTTTCTCCTTTCTCACTTACTTAAGGTGAGAAATAGTTCAAAGAAGGAGAAGAAGTATGCATCTCATTTAGACAAAATGAATACAGGGGCCACGAAAACGAAGTCTATTTCTTTTGATTTTCTCACTTAGGAGGGGTTTTGGGCTATCTCAAAAGTTATGAACAAGCCTCTTTAGACTTCATTCTATTCTTTGAAAATTATTAGTTCAGAATGACATAACTTTGGTTCCATTTTTGCTTATATAAGCGTCTTTTTCGAATTTGTACAAAAATAATCTAGAACCTAAAGGTGATGATTATCAAAGGTTTTAGTCAATTACACAGCTAAATTAAGCACTCTTGGTGGTCATTCAATGCTATAAAAGTTAAAGGAAATAAGCTCCAACACTCTGAAGGCCGAATAAAAGCAAAATAGAGAAGAAACAAGACAAACAATGGCCATCTTGGCCATTTTCTGTCAGTGGCAGTGGGCCACGGTCACCACTTCACTGCCTCCCTTTTTTCGCATTTTTACCATTTTTTCATGTATTTTCTTATACTTTCCAAGTTTGAGTCACATCTCAGACTAGAGGGAGAGGTTTTTTTTTTTAAAACTTGTAAACAACCTGTATCCCCACGGTCAGAACGTTTGAACCCATGTAAGCAAAGGGTGATGAACTGCAGTTATTTTCTATTCTTCTTAATGCTTGAAGTGTGTGAATGTTGGACTCAAATCTATTGCATTTCACATCATGTTTCGAGCAAGATCAGAAGATTTCTTTTTCTTTACTCTTGACACTTGACTTAATGAATCCCTTTCAATGCATGACAATGCTCTAAGCTTCACCCTTTCTGTGTAGAATGTGGTGAGGTTCTTGCCACGACTAAACAGTGGGCAAGTCCACTACCAATGACAACACTGCCAAGGACATTCACGGTCAACAGCCAAGAACTCTTACTAGCCATTGATGAAGCTTTAGGTGAGGAAGAAAGCTTGGAGTCTACTTGCAAAATTAGAAAAAGATTACTCGAGATGGTCCTTGCTCTCAGTATTTTTCTCAGTTCATTCAAAACCATGGATGAGGAAAGAAAGAACGAGGCACGAACCTTATAAATGACTTGTGTCCGATCACCGCCTTCCCTTATGTCTCACGGACAGTGTGTTGGAACAAGTGGGGCTTATTGCCCACCGACACACTCTCTCAACTTTGCTTAAAATTCCCTAGGGTCACTGCTACTGATTCCGTTTCCCGCGATTACAACGTAACTAAGCAATAGGACCCATGGCCTGATGGCCCATGCCATCATTATGATCATTCAAGTTCCCATGGTCACAACGTAATCCCTTCGTCCACGGTTTGCTAACTTCAACTCATGGTCACAGCGTGGTTAAGCGAGTAAGGTCCATGGCATGCAGCTTCCTCTCCCATGGTCACAACATGACTATGCTGGCCACCTTTCCCACGGACATAGGCTGTTTTAGAAGTGGGTGCCTTGGCCAAGTTCACACAGACACTTCCTCTCTTTCCCTATTATCACTGTGTTTCTGAGCAATGGGACCACTGCTTAGTGGCCCATCTTCTAAAATGTGCTGACTTAATTTCCCACCGTACATGGTGGACCCACTGTGTATTTGACCCAAAACAAAAAAATGGCTTTCTTTCAAAGGCTACATCAAATTTCAAGTCCATCTTAGGTCAAACCCAATTTTTAACCAAGATTTTTCATTTCAAATTGTCTTAGGATAAAAATCCATAAAAAGCCAATCTTTTTAAAATTTCCATCTCATTTTGACTCGTGTTAAGCCAAGTCAAACCTAAACTTTGATTTTTAAAAATAAACCGAGAATCCATGAAAATTCAAAACCAAAATTCATTTCAAACCCAATTCTTGATTTTTTTTTTCTTAAAACCTCAAGGATTCATTAAGTGGGTGTTCCCAACAATCCCCACAGAGATACTAACTTAGATATATATGAAAACTAGTTCACGAGAAAATCAAATTCATCTTCCAAAATTCAAACCAAATTCATAAACTTTTGAATTTTCCAATACCTTAGGGATTCCCTTTTGTGGGTATTCCCCACGTCCCCACAAAGATACTACTTTTGATATCTAGGAAAAATAGGACAAAGAAAATTAGATTCTTTATGCTTTTACCAGATTCCATCATCAAACTCTTTATATTTTTAATCAAAATTTCAAAAGTTTTAAATCTAGGCCTACAACATACCTTTACAAAACTACTTTTTTTATTAAGCCATTTATCCATTTCCACATATTGGCTTTTTCAAGGTACAATGATTGTCATATTTTAATCATTGCATCTCGAGGGGACACCTGTTGACCCATAAAAAATCACAAATGTTGTAATGAAAACATTATGAACAAATCCCAAACAAGGGCACATAAATCCTATGAATGTGGAATGTCAAGTTGTTCAAAGCTAATGCAACTCACTCAAAAGACTTCAAATGAGATCAAAGTGCAGCAGTTCAAATTTTAAAGTTATCAAACTCTGTTTGGTCACTCAACTCACCAACCACCAAATTCAAGATTCATTGACTCAAAACCCAGTGGTCACTAAACACACTCAAGTTTCTGGATTATTAAAGTGGATGAAAATCACATGGAAATTCAAAAACATTCTTAGGAATGATGTTTCAAAGTTTCAAAACATTTGAACATCATTTCAGCGCAAACTCAAGCTTAGTGACTGTCTGCCAGCTCCTTGATGTCACTATGACAACTAGCACTTCTACATGTCAAAATCAGCTGAAACTCCTACAAAGACCTCAGTTTATATGCAAGAGTGGCTCTACAAAATTTCAAGTTAAAGGAATGCCACTTGACCCAAGTTCAACAAACTTGTCAACTTTGGGTCAGTGACCCCCAAACCTTTTCAGGTCACTGACCAAAGTCCTTCTTTTGAGTGGCCTAAGTTGATGAAATTTGGATGCAAAGCTCAAGCTATGTTCGGAAATGACTTTGCAAATTTTTAAGCTAAGATACTTTGTTTGACTCTACTTCAGCTACATGTTCGCTCTGGGGTTAGTAACCATCCTCCCCTCCCCAAAACTTTTGGTCACTTACCAAAGCTCCACTTCCAGGAGGCTAAAGCTGATGAAACTTGGATCAAAGACTCAAAATGTACTCAAGGTCAACTCCTCAAAGTTTCAAATCAATTGAGTATCATTTGGGTAGAAACAAGCTGATTGCCTACAATGCAAGGGGACACTGACTTAGAAAATGCAATAGATGAGCTAACAGTCAAAATCCTACTTCCACAAATCCAAAGAACATGAAATTTGGATAGATATTCCAAGATACTCCCAACATCAATCCATCCAAGTTTCAAGTCAATCCAAGGTGATTTGGACCCCAAACAGTTAAAACAAGGGCCCATTTTTTATGAAAAGTCAAATAAAGGGTTGAGCCACTTTAGGAGGTCAAAACATGTTGAAATCTTTAAGGCACCCTCAAAATGGTGTTATAAAATATCTTTCTAAGTTTCGTGAAGATCAAACATTATTCGGACCTCAAACTAATGAAAACCGGCTATATATGCAAAAAAAAAACTCAAAACTGGGCTTATCAGTGATCATGGCCATGGTCACAAACTCCTATGAAGGAGTTAAGGACAATTTCTGGGAGTTATTTCACTTTATTTCAAAACATAATTCCCCTATAATTGCCAAGAACCCTTTTAACTAGCT
The DNA here is from genome assembly GCA_037013555.1 of Sextonia rubra. Classification (NCBI taxonomy): domain Eukaryota; kingdom Viridiplantae; phylum Streptophyta; class Magnoliopsida; order Laurales; family Lauraceae; genus Sextonia; species Sextonia rubra. The sequence goes on from JASUAD010000023.1 coordinate 12,952,053, forward strand.
CCGAAGCCTATAAAAGGCATACTTAGGCTGCAGGAGGGTGGTTCCAAGCAAGATTCCAACAAAAATGCAAAGGCTCTGCAAGATTCTCACAAGAATCAAGCTTCAAAACTGCCTCTATTCTTCTTGCTCTCACTAACTTAAGGTAAGAAATGATTATAGGGAAGAAGACATGCATGCTTATCACTCGAAAAAGATGAGTTTCAAAGCCATCAAGTGCAAGGAAACTCCAATGGATGAAACTATGTGTTCTTTAGTTCTTTCACTTGAAGGGGGGCTTTAGGCGATCTCTAAGGCTATGAACAAGCCTTTTTAGACTTCATTCTGTTCCTTGAAAATCATAAGATTAAAATGACACAACTTTCGCCTCAATTGCTTATCTAAAAGCATTTTTTATGAACTTACGCAAAAGTGACCGTAACAACGAATTGATGACTACCAAAGATCGTAGACTATTCTACGGTCAAATTTAATACTCTTGGTGATCATCAAATGCTTCTAAAGTCAGAATTATTGGAGGCAGCCACAAGGATCTCTAGATATTGCATATAGATTACTGCGAAAATAACTTTAGATGATGATGATTCAAGAACTATACCTGCAAGATCTCTTTGATTTGATCTCAGTCTTACAGCAACCCGAAAATCTCAAGACCTTCTACTGATTCCTCTATGCTTGAACTCGCACCAAGGTGTATGCTCTTCTGCAAATTCTCTTTGCTCTCAAAAATGAGATTTCTCTTTCATGTATTTCCTAGAGAGCAATAGCACAGATTTATAGGCTACAATAGGGACCTTAAGAAAGAAATAAGGAATAAGCTTCTTATGAAAATAGGAAACCCTAATTCAACCCAAATTAGAATCTTAATTTCATAAATTATAATTCATTCCACTAGAGAATTATAATTGCACACATGTCCTTATTCTCATAATTATATTTCAAACTTTTTCTTACTAAATGCTTATTAATCTCCCCAAGTTAAAATTTTAGATATTCATCGATTAAATAATTACTGACATTTATATCTAATCGATATCTTTATAATTCCTTGAGACCTTACGCTTAACTTCTTTGATATGTTGGACATAAAGTCCACCTACAGGGTTGACAAAACCAAAACATATAAGCTTCATTAAGGGAATATCATCAATCCTTATTGCAGAATGTGGATTCTATCAATAAGCTAATATCAGCATACTCGTAGTGTAGTTATCCAATTTACTAAGATTATTGACCCATAAAATGTCTCACTCCTTTGTAAATCAAAACGTCAAACACTAAATATATTTGTTTATTATTTATATCGAGAGTAATAATACAAGTATTCATAATAACCATTTAGATGTTAATCGTCTTATATAGTCAGTATAAAGACAATAAACCCAAAAGCGGTCATGTTCAATATACACAAAGCGTATTAGCATCATGAGTCAAAACTATACCATTTCCTATAGCCAAGACAGACCTGGTAAAACATCATGCTATAATCGTACCGATGGTATGTCCAACTCCATCTAGATTGTGAACAACAATAACTCATATTCTATAAAAACTATCAAAAAAGTCTTCCGTGTATAAGTTCAACTCTACACACTTACTTATCTACATTATAGAATAAAAGACACACATATGCATAATAAATAACAATGCAACCATTTACCCATACAAATCCTCATCAAGATAAAAAGATAAACTTTATTAATAAATAAATTAGTCAAAGACAAATGCATAAAAGTATACTTTTAGTATAAATTTCCATCTCACATTTAGACTCAAAACCATGCTAACATGTATTTCAACCCCATTCCCTTCACACGACTATGAAAGCTCTTTGTTGATAAGCTCTTTGTAAAAGGATCTGCCAGGTTGTCTGCCGATGCAATCTTAGTCATAATTATATCACCCATCTATGCAATTTCTTGTATAAGATAATACTTATGCTAGATGTCCTTACACTTTCTTATGTATCCTAAGTTGCTTTGCATTAGCAACCGCACCGGTATTATCTCAATAATGCATGATAGGTGATTTTACTGAAGGTATCACTTCTAGATCCATCAAGAAGTTTCTAAGCCAAACTGCCTCCTTAATTGATGCCACAAATTTGGCTTCCTTGGTAGAGTCAACAATACATAATTGCTTAAGACTCCTCCAATATATGGCTCCACCTCCCAAGCTAAATTTAAATCCTGAGGTTGACTTTTTGGCTGAGAGTCCAAGTCTGTACACCCAATGGGTATCAAACTCTCGGCATGGTAAATCAGCATATAATTTTTAGTCCTCTTAAGATACTTAAGTATATACGTTACCGCAGTCCAATGTTCTTTCCCTGGATTAGACTGGTAGATGCTAACTATGCCAATGACAAAGCAAATATAAAGTCTAGTGCATAGTATTGCATACATGAGGCTTCCCACCGTAGAAGCATAAGGTACTTCCTTCATCATTTCTATCTCATCAGGTTTCTTAGGACACTAATCCTTGGATAAAGCAATTCTATACCTGAAAGGAAAAAATCCTTTCTTAGAATCTTGCATGCTAAAATAGGCAAGATCGCATCAATATAAACCACTTAAGATAAGCCCAACATTTTTTGTTTCCATTCTAATAGGAGCTTGATCCCTAGAATGTGACTGGCTTTTCCTCAGTCATTCATATCAAACTGACTGCTCAACCATAATTTAACCGATGATAACACCTCGACATCATTTCCAATGAGTAGGATTTCAACTACATAAAGTATAAAGAAAACTAACACACTGTCATTGCACCTTTTATACACACAGAATTCATCAGGGTTTTGCTCGAAGCCATAAGATTTAATGGCTTGATCAAAATGGATATTCCAATTCTAGATGCTTGCTGAAATCCATAAATGGACCTCTTAAGCTTGCATAACATGTGCTCACAGACTTCAACTACGAATTCATCTGGTTGCACTATGTAGATACACTCGTCAAGATTTCCATTAAGGAAAGTTGTTGACATCCATTTGCCAAATTTCATAACCAAATGAGCCGCAATGGATAAAAGGATCTGGATGGATTCATCATGGCTATTGGCAAAAAGGTCTCCTCATAATCGATTCCTTCTTTCTAAGTAAACCCTTTTGCAACAAGCTTAGCTTTGAAGGTTTTAACCTTTCCATCCACCCCTCTTTTCTTCTTGTAGACTCCCTTATAACTAATAAATTTTATCCCCTCTAGTGGTTCTACAAGATCGTAGACTTAATTAGAGTTCATAAACTCTATTTTTTATTTCATAGCTTTTTGCCATAATTCTGCATCTTTGTCTTGGATTGCTTCATTATAGTTACAAGATTCGGTATCTAGCTCATTAGGGACTCTGTCGAATGACTCTCCCAAGAACATATACTGCTTGGGTTGATGAACAACCCTTCCACTACGACAAGGCACATCCTATGTCTGTGTATGAGCAGTGTCACACTGTGTTAAAACTAATCCTGGTGTACCATCATCAACATGCTAATCCGGTTCATCACCCAGCATCCTGGTAGTATTACCTGGAGTATCATTAGCTTGAGACTCGCCATTCCTCCCATTACGATGAGGTAATGGAATGCCGATTTCCATCTTATGGTGCCTTTTTCTATGCTACTAGTAATGGACAAGCTTGGGTAGGTCTCTCTCCTCTCAATTGCTCTAGAATGATTATACTTTTGGGTTTGTGGTTCATTACATAGTCCTCTTCTAAGAATCAAGCATTGGTGCTAACAATGACCTTCTGATCATTAGGATTATAAAATAACTACCTTTTGTTCCTCTGGGATATCCAATAAAAATACAAACTTCTGTTCTTAGTTCCAACGTATCTATATTCCCTTCTAGCACATGTGCTGAACTACCCCAAATCCGAACATGCTTTAAACTAAGTTTGCGCCTAGTCCGTAGTTCTGTGGGTGTAGTAGGTATTGACTTAGATGGAACTAAGTTTAAAATGTATGTTGCCGTTTCTAAAGCATGCCCCCAGAACAAATTAGGCAAATCAGAATAACTCATCATTAACCTCACCATATCCATAAGAGTCTTATTCCTTCTTTCTACTATAGGATTTTGTTGAGGTGTACATGGTGTAGACAACTGGGATGTAATCTCCTGTTGTGCTAAGCAATTCCTAAATTCTCCAAAGAGGTACTCGCCACCATGATCGGATTGTAGTGTCCTGATACTCTTACTTAGACACTTCTCCGTTTCCGCCCTATACTCCTTAAATTTCTCAAAACATTTGAACTTATGGCACATTAAGTAAATGTACCCATACCTTTAGTAGTCATCAATAAAAGTGATGAAATACTCAAAACCACCGCTTGCCTAAACATTCAGGGGTCCACATAAGTCAAAGCAAATCAATTCTAACGGTTCTTTGGCCTATAACCTTTTGCTGAAAATGGGCGCTTGGTCATTTTCCCCTCTAAACAAGATTTGCAGATTGGAAGTGCCGCCACTTCCAATGAATCTAATGGTCAATTTGCAACCAGTCTTGAAATCCAATTTAGATTAATATGACTCAAGCAAAAATGCCAAAAATACGTTTGGTTCAGTTGTAAAAATTCAGTTTCTCTTACATGGTAGGGTAATCGATTTAGCCAGTTACAGTTTAGGAAAGATAGGATCAATAATATAAAGATCATCTACCAATGATCCAAGACAAATAAAACACTTACTGTACTTAATAACCACAAATTTATTAAGATAAATGGAATATCTATCTTTAACCAACTTAGAAACAGAAATTAAATTCCTCCTAATGGAGGGAACATAAAGACAATCTCTTAAAATTAAAGTCCAATTTCTACTAAAACTTAGACAAACATCTCCTATTGCAACTACTGCCAATCTCGCAGCATCACCTTTAAGCAAATAAATCTCCATCACTTAGCTGCTTGGTTTATTGAAACCTCTGCAAAAAATTGCAAACATGATTAGTGGCTCTTGTATCTATATACTAGGTATCGGTATATATGACCACCAAACATGATTTAACAACTAGTGAATGAAATTTACCTTTATTATTCACTTTATTAAGATAAGTTAGACATTGTTTTTTCCAGTGCCCTACTTATTTGCAATGAAAACACTTGCCCTTGGGCTTTTTTACTCCTCCCTGAGGTATGTCGCCCCCTTGAGGAACTGCATTACGATTCTAACCCTTTTTCTATTTCTTCTTGCCTTTTGACTTAGAAACAAACCTTTTTCAACAATGTGAACACTAGTTGTCTTTTTTAGAAGCCCTCAGTAGCTTGAAGTTCCTTAAGTAATTCTGGCAGAGAAAAGTTGAGCTTGTTCATAGTATAATTTAGGCAGAAATTTTATAAGAAATCAGTCAAGGACTCGAGAATGATATCGATCTGGATTTCCCCATCAATTTGAGCTCCAAAGATCTTTAGTTCATTGGGATGTCCCATCATATTCAGAACATGGTCCCTCACGGACATACTTTCAGCCATCTTAGTGTTAAACAGTTCTTTCATAGCAATGTACCTAACAGCCCGATCCAAATAACAAAACATCTCTTTGAAACTGTACATGATGTCATAAAGAGTAGGCAAAGACTGATGCTGATGTTGCAAAACATCTAACATAAATGCCAACATGTAACATCGCGCCATCTCATCCATTTTTTGTATGCTTGGACAGCCACCTCAATGGTACAACCATCCACAGTTTTCTCTGGGCACACCTCAATGAGCACATATTTGTACTTTTTAGCAGTTAACACTATATCCAAGTTTCTTTTTCAATCAAGGTAATTAGGTCCAGTGACTTTATGTTCTTTGAGAATAACAGCAAGTGGATTAAAAGAACACATGTTAAATCCTAAGAATTACATAACCATCAAAATTATGATAGGCAAATAAACTTTGGATTCAAATAAAAAGAAAGTGGCTCTCTCTGCCAATTATTAAAAGAATTCGATAGTAATCTAAAAACACTACTGCATAGTATGCCTCGATGAAAGGACTTTTACCATACTTATTTTGTTCAGATGGGACATAACCTATTAGTTTTACTGTCAAAGCAACAAACCGTACCAAGTAAAACCAAACACCCGCCATGACTTTGGCCCAATAAATACTAGCAGTGACTCAGATAGAGAGCATACTGTTTTTTATAGCTAAGTGTACACTATCATTTAATTCAAGGTCCATTATTCTGTATACGGTCTCATCAGATGGAGAAGTAACATATACTAATAATTACCCTAAATCATCCATATGGGAGTTCATACTGGAGATTCCATAATTAATTCATCCGATGAGAAGGGAGACTCCAAGGTCAACACATAAATCAATTACACCTCCTGCAAAACAAGGATAGAGACTGTGGGAATTAAAGGATTCCCTCTCCCACTTAGTTATTTAATAATAAAGGTTCTTATAAAACAGTTCAACTAAGATTAGTTTAGAATCTTGCAGAAATACATTATCAAAATGTTTAGGTTACCCCATCTTTATACATCATAGCATTGGTGTAATTAATAAAAAAAATAAAGTTCAATTTTATTTGCAAATTACATGAACGTAACCTACTTCACAATTCTAAACATTATTAAACAGGTCTAATATCATATTTAGCAATTTATGATACTAATAGATATCTAAGCACAAAAAGAAAACAACCATTAGAAGAGTCCTAGCTATCATCGTCAAGTAGTCTTCTTAATTGTCACTTCTTCAAAACATGCTCTTCAAGGGGGTCCTCCACGTGTTTGATCATGAATAATCATGCCCAATCGGAAAATAAGAACTCTCCCGAATAATGATTGTGAGAATTACCTCCCTTACTTTTGTTATGGTAATTGGAAATTTCTACCGATATCACACAGAGTGTTTTTTTAATTTCTTTATGTAAATAAGGGATAATGAAGAAAATTGACAAGAAATTAAAAAAAATGCACAAGCAAACCCAAACATGGGCGGATAAAGAAAAAAATGAAATGGGAGAAAACATCATGTTAACCAACACTTCAAAAATGAAATAAAAATGCTTTAGAGACCAAACAAACCAATAGAAAAGCACAAAGATTCAAGAGTTGGGAAAGTGAGGGGTTGGTTTCATCATTAATGGTAGGAAGAAAAAGAAATGAGAGTTTCCAGAGATAAAGTGTAAAAAGGAGGGTTTATTAAAATGAGCATCAATTTTGACGCTCATTCCCATTAGTTAAAAAAAAAAAATGAAGTGGTCACCTGGGACCACTTCAGTGGTGATTTTAAGGGGGCCTTTTTAGTTTAGTGGTCATCTAAAGTGATTTTTTCAATTAAATTATTATTTTACAAAGAACATAATATATTTTCGAAATTGGAAGGAATTAACTTTAATTTTTTTTTAACATTTTAATTAGGAGATTATATAACAACGCATTCAACTTTTATTTTTTATTTTAATTTTTATTATACAATTTTATTTTAGGCTAAACTTTTCATAAGCCCGAGCCTGAGTTGCTAGTAAATAAGCAAATCAATATACATCGAAAGGAATCAAACCCAACTATTAACATCGAGCGGCTTCAGATTGATTCACCATCTGGGCAGGAAAAAGAGGCCTTTGGTAGTTTGGGTTCATTTACCAACACTGAAGCATCCGAACCAAGAACCAAATGGAAAAGAAGGGCTGGGAAAACTCCACATGCATGTGGAAATTTAGATCAAGCCCCCATCATCCGTAAGAGACAAGCTATTGAGCACGTTGAAGACAAGGAGGAAACTGAAATGGAGAGGAAATGTGGAACATTTATAAAGAATGTTGACATGATGGAAAACAACATTTAAGTGGCGGAGGCTGACATCCAACCCTACTGACAGCCATGAAAATATTAAGCTGGAACTCCCGTGGACTTGGGAGAAGGGCAGTCCGTGCTCTTCGTGACCTAGTCAAGAGAGAAGTTCCTGATGTTCTTTTACTGGATGAAACAAAAATGTCTTCAAAAAGGATGGAAAGATTAACATTCACTCTAGGTTTTTATGAAATGATATATGTTGACTGAGAAGGAAAAAGTGGTGGTCTTGCTTTGCTGTTGAGGAGGGATACTGTCACAACCCCCCAATATTAACCTGGGGTTTCGTGAGATTAGGGCCAATATTTTTTTTTTCCTGTAATCATCATGACACATGGCTCCTAATCAATTTACCATAGGATTTTTAGTCTGTGGTGAGTTTAACATTTCATACCAACACAAATACCTGCGGAAGCAATATCTAGCAGTTGGCATTATCAAAATAATCAGAGTATTGCACATAAAAAGGGGTGTAAAGTTTAGAGTTTGAGTTCAAAGTTTAAAAGTTTATACCAAATATGTTAAATGCAAGCCCACCAAAAACTCAGGCTGCCAAAAGAATAATAATGAAAAGCATTAAGATCTCAAAATATGTTAGTCACTCGCGTGCAGGTCTAGATGGATCAATATCCATCATTTGCACCCCACTCGGACTCAGCACCTGGCTCAAGCGCTTGTAGTGCTTCACCCTCCTCCGTTGCCTCGGGGTGGTAGAACTCGGTACCTATACACCAAATACTACAACATCAGTCTACAACAGCAGATGGCAGGTGAATAAACATAAACCACAATAATATACAATGTCAAAATGGAATAAAGACATATATGATCATAAGAGTGATGAACAATAAAGGCATAAGAAAGAACGGAATCCTAATTCGTAGCTGCACAATTACGCACAACCACATAAGCCAAAATCCGAGTAAAACCCAGCCCAGAATACGGTGGCCCAAACCATCTTCGGATGCTAGGCATCCTGTCCAGAACGGTGGATCAGTCCGCCATCGGGTGCATCACACCCAGTCCAGAGTCATAGAGCACAAGGCCCCGTCCAGAACAGTTGGTCAAGCCGCCAGAGGGTGCATCACACCCAGTCCAGAATCAGAAGGTACATCTGTACCATACCAATATCGATCTGTAGTCGTCTAGAAAACCCCGATCCAACACAACCCACACATAGGCCGACTCAGTGGTGCGCGGACAAAGGTTCCTAAGTCAAATGTGAAGGGCTGGCTAAATCCAAACATACCATACAAATATTGAGGAACTACTCCACAACATAATTCGGTCCACAACCATAAATCCATACCCACAATGAGTAGTCCTCCCATATCCCAAACACCAAGACAAGCCTCAACACGGTCCATACGATACCAATACAGGGTACAGTCGCTAAACAGTCATAAACAATGTAATAACAATGCAAAGTATGCAAACCCGAAGGCCAAGGAAGATTTACAAGCCATGCCTAGGTCAATGATGGCAACTTGTGTACCTAACAACTCTACTCGAGCTCCAGGTGATGTATGGTTCGGTAATTAATTTCATTTAAGTCAAAAGGATGCATAGCCCAGGTCCAACATCAACCGGATTCGGTTAGTTTGTACATTGTACACAAATCATACCATCTATGAGAGGTACATTTGCTCCCCAATGACCCTCATAATAAGTCCTCAAATTACCCTCCAATATGCATGTAAAATGTCCCTACAATCAATCCCACAATTAGCCCACACCCGGGCCTCCATCACCATAGAACAATCCCAATAAAATGGGGTTTCAATCCCTTCATTCTTCTCACACATCTTAACCTGCAGAAAATGGGTATCCCACCCCTTCATTTACCACATTTAAATCACCTCCAACATACCAATCCATCACATACATTACCACACCTAAATCTAGCAGTTTTAACATAAAACCCAAAATGAGCAAAAGGGTGTACAATTGACAAATAGAATGCTAGAATCAATCAAATATACATGCACATCATTATTGAAATATGTTAATCCACTTGCCTTAGATGAAGAGGGTAAAATAGGGTATGCCTTGCTCACCAAAAAAACCTCAAGGAAGCTCAAACTCAAGAAAATCCAAACCCAACTCAAATCAAACCTACAAAAACGATTAAGAGAAGCTAATGAGCATGCCAAAAATCTATTTTAGTTAAAACTCTAATGACCTAGTTTATGGGGGAGGAAAACCTTACCTAGGGTTGTTTGGTTTGGGGGAAAACTTGGAAAATGGGTTCCTTGGGAAGATGAAAGCTTGAGGAGGAAGATGGAAGGAGAAGGAGAAGCTCCGGTGGCGGCGGTAGGCATGGATCCCGGCGGTGGCAGCAAGAAGGAAGGAAATGGGAAAAAGGGGAAATAAGGGAAATAGAAAAAGAAGGAAGAAAGGAAGAGGGAGTGGGTGGCGGTGGTGGTTGCCAAACAATGGGGAGTCCGGATCTTGGGTGGGTGATTGATCGAGAGTGGAGAGGGGAGATGGGCGTCGCTGTTGGTGAGAGGGAGTGAGAGATGAGAAATGAGAGTGAAGAGAGAAAGGAGAATGAAAAGAAAAGAAAAGAAAAGAGATGGGGAGGAGAGAGGCTCGTCTCTGGATGGGGGGAGTGAAACGAGTGAGGGAGTCAAGTGAGAGAGTGAGGGGAGAGAGGAAATGGGTTGGGATTTAAGTAAAATTACAAAACTGCCACTCATATTAATAACTTGGCTAAAACTTGTTTTGTCCATAACTTGTGAACCATAAGTCGGATTGAGTCACTGTCAGCGCCACTGTTCATGGAATAAAATTAGCTTTTCAATGACTATACTATTGGCATGGTTTCGAGGAAGAGAAATTTTGTCCTATTTTAATGGGTTTTTGGGTATTTTTCCATAAAAAGGCTTAATTTTAGAAAATGAGGTATTTGGTAGACAAGATGGGTCTGAATCGGTTCAGATAAAAGGATAAGGCTAATGGAATTAGGAGAGCTACCCCATGAGCCCAAACCTCACAATTCGCAAAAGCTACGAAAAAGGCCTCTACACTTCCTAAAATTACTAACTACCCCCTACGAAGTTTAGACAAACTCGAAACCCAATAAAACTGCTCACACACGATCCTAATGCTAAAACGGACACGCTTAGACTCTAACGGCTTATTTAGCTATGATACAACTTAATCTATAATAATAGTATAATTAAGGTGCGGAACGTTACATTCCTTCCCCCTTAGGACATTTGGTCCTCCAAATGCCTAACGTGCCTCAGGAAGAAGATCCGGGTACTGCCTCTTAACTTGGTCTCTAAGCTCCCAAGTGGCTTCCCTTGGACTGTGGTGTTCCCATTAAACCTTCACCCAGTGAATCGTCCGCGTCCTCAAAATCTGCTCCTTCGTATCTATGATCTGCAAAGGCCGCTCCACATAAGTAGCATCTGGCTGAAGTTCTAGTGGCTCATACTGAAAAACATGCGAAGGATCTGCTACATATTTCTTCAACATCGAGATATGGAAGACATTGTGAACCCCTGCCAACTCTGCTGGAAGAGCCAATCTGTAGGCAACTTCTCCCACTCTCTCTAAAATCTCAAAAGGGCCGACGAATCTACGAGATAATTTGCCCTTCTGTCCAAATCTCAACGTTCCTCTAATAGGTGACACCTTTAGAAATACATGGTCACCGACCTCAAACTCCTCCCCGTACAAGTAGTGTCGCCACATCTTCAAAGCGAAAACCACTGCTGCAAGCTCAAGATCATGAGTAGCATACTTTTTCTCATGTTCCTTAAGTTGTCTGGACCCATAGGCCACCACTTTTTCATCTTGCATAAGTACACAACCCAATCCAACTCCTGAAGCATCTGTGTAGATCACAAATTTGCCATCCTTTGTAGGAAGTGTTAGCACTGGAGCTGTAGTTAGTTTGCTCTTCAACTCCTGAAAGCTAGCCTCGCACTCCTCAGTCCATACAAAAGGTACATCTTTTCGTGTCAACTTAGTCAGTGGTGCTGCAATCGTAGAAAATCCTTTCACGAACCTCCGGTAATAACCAGCCAAACCCAAAAAACTACGGATCTCAGACACTGACGTCGGACTTTGCCACTTAACCACTGCATCTATCTTTGTGGGATCCACTGCTAAGCCTTCCTTGCTGATAATATGACCCAAGAAAACCACTTTCTCCAACCAAAATTCACACTTGCTCAGTTTGGCGTAAAGTTGATGATTCCTCAATGTTTGCAATGCTGTCCTCAAATGTTGCTCATGCTCCTCTCGAGACTTAGAATAAACCAACACATCATCTATAAACACAACCGTAAACTGATTAAGAAATGGAGCGAAGATCTTGTTCATCAATGCCATGAAGACTCCAGGAGCATTCGTCAATCTAAAAGGCATCACTGCAAACTCATAGTGGCCATATCTAGTCCTAAATGCTGTCTTCTGAATGTCCTGCTCTCTAACCCTGAGCTGATGATAGCCTGATCTCAAGTCAATCTTCAAAAAGAATTCAGCTCCCTGAAGCTGATCAAACAACTCATCGATCCTTGGGAGTGGATATTTATTCTTGATCGTGACCTGATTCAATTGCCTGTAATCAATGCACATCCTCATAGAACCGTCTTTCTTCTTCACAAAGAGTACTGGTGCTCCCCATGGTGACACACTAGGCCTTATAAAGCCTTTTTCCAACAAGTCTTGCAACTGAATTTTCAATTCCCTCAGTTCTGCTGGTGCCATTCTGTATGGAGCTTTCGAGATCGGCGCTGTCCCCGGAACTAGCTCGATCGTGAAGTCAACCTCTCTGATCGGTGGTAAGCCTAGAATCTCCTCTGGAAATACATCCGGGAACTCACGAACTACCGGTATCTGGGATATATCCTCCACCTCTTTGGACTGTTTATCCTCCGTGATAAACGCCAAGTATCCTTCACAACCACTCCTCAACAAACTATCTGCCCTTAAGGTTGATATTCTACTCGCATGCATTTGTTTGCGCTGCCCAACAAACTCAACAATATCTGAATTAACCTGCAACTTCACTGTCTTGGAATAACAATTCATTACCGCTCTGTAGGTAGATAACCAATCCATGCCTAATATGACGTCAAAGTCATTCATCATGAGGATAATGAAGTCTACGGGTAAAACAAATTCTCCAATTTGAACTCGGATACCCGGAAAATATTGGTAACACTTGACTTGTCCACCCACAAGTGTACTAACCACAAGGTTAAAATCTAACCGAGCTACCTCTCCTTGCAAACATTTAGCGAATGCATGAGATACAAAAGAATGAGTAGAGCCAGGATCAAATATAACGTTAGCCTCTACGTTGGAGATGAGAAGTATACCTTCCACCACATCTACGGAAGCATCTGCATCCTCATATGTCATTGCATAAACTCTACCCGTCTGTTGTGGCCTGGATTGCTGAACTTGTGCTGTCTTTTGAGGTCGCTGCTGACTCTTTTGTTGTTGCTGGCTTTGCTGGCCCCTAAACTGTCCCTGACCATGCTGTATTGTTGGCTTGAACTGCTGATGCTGAGGGGCTAATCCCCTAAACTGCGATCCCTGTGGTGCAGGTGGTCGATATTGCTGTTGCGGCGGGCCCAAGGAGGCTGCTGTTAGGGCTGTTGTGCTGGCCTCCAAGGTTACTGCTGCACAGGAGCTCGAGGTGCTGCAGACTGTGCTGTTGAAGGCGCACTACTGTTAGTGGTGGGGCACTCACGAGCTCTATGCCCGGTATGCCCACATTTGAAGCAACTCCCCGTCTCCTAGTGGCATTTCTCCATCTGGTGATTGTTCCCGCATCTCTCACACTAATATCTTTGACTGCTGAAACTATGGCTATTGGAACTCTGAGATGGGAATTTCTGTTTCTTATGCTGACTCTGTCCTGAAGGTTGCTTAGATTGATATTGCGACTGCCCTGGCCAACGTTGGCCCAAAAGAGCCAATTCTGCTATTCTCTTTTTAAGTTGTCCTTCTGCCCAATATGCATCCTTCACTGTTTCTGCAAAAACTTCCCTCTGCTGGCGCCCCATCATCATTGTAAGGTCTCCTGACAAGCCATCAACAAACCTCCTGATCTTCTCCGCTGTTGGTGTGATAAGCGTGGGAGGGTAACGAGATAGCTTAATAAACTGGTACTCATATTCTTGAACTGTCATGGTGCCCTGCGTTAGGTTCTGAAAATCTTTCCTCCACTGATCTCTCAAGTACTCTGGAACAAACTTGTCAAGGAACGCCTTCGAGAAAGTTCCCCATGCCTCAGCCTCTACCACTGTGTCTGCATGAATTACAGCTTTCTCAGTATCCCACCATTGGCGAGCAATCCCACTAAGCCTGTAGGCAGCTAACTCAACTTGTTGTTTTTTAGTACACCTGAAAACAGCAAAGATTTTCTCTAATTGTGCTATGAATTCGTCTGCATACATTGGGTCCCCTGAACCATCAAACTCAGGTGGGAACCTCTTGCTGAATTTTTCAAACAAGTCATTTGGATCAACTTCCCTGGGTGGTAGAATGACCTGAATTGGCTCTCTGGCTCTTTCAGCGGCAGCTAGTAATTGAGCTTGAAAAACAACCCTGTCTTCATCAGCTCTAGCCTGATCAGCGGCTCTTTCCTCTCTAGCCTGTTGTCTTTCTGCAGCCCTTTCTGCCTCTAAGGCTCTCATCTGTGCAGTATGAGCATTCTGAGCTTGGACAAGAGCTTGGAGTAATTGATTAAAGTGCGGATCTAAGGAATTACAATCATCCCCATTATTATCCTGGGACCGGCGCCCCTAATGAGCCATAATCTACAAAAGAACTGGGAAGGTCAGATACCTATCAAACCTATGCTAGAAAGCAACTCTATAGACTTTATACACAAAGCAGGTAAAATCCATCTAACGAAAAATTGAAATCCTCACACGCGTCCTATTGTTTCTATCCATTTTTATTTCCTAGAAACATGTAAGTCTCTGATACCAACTGTCACGACCCACCAATATTAACCTGGGGTTTCGTGAGATTAGGGCCAATATTTTTTTTTCCTGTAATCATCATGACACATGGCTCCTAATCAATTTACCACAGGATCTTTAGTCCGGCGCGAGTTTAACATTTCATACCAACACAAATACCTGCGGAAGCAATATCTAGCAGTTGGCATTATCAAAATAATCAGAGTATTGCACATAAAAAGGGGTGTAAAGTTTAGAGTTTGAGTTCAAAGTTTAAAAGTTTATACCAAATATGTTAAATGCAAGCCCACCAAAAACTCAGGCTGCCAAAAGAATAATAATGAAAAGCATTAAGATCTCAAAATATGTTAGTCACTCGCGTGCAGGTCTAGATGGATCAATATCCATCATTTGCACCCCACTCGGACTCAGCACCTGGCTCAAGCGCTTGTAGCGCTTCACCCTCCTCCATCGCCTCGGGGTGATAGGACTCGGTACCTATACACCAAATACTACAACATCAGTCTACAACAGTAGATGGCAAGCGAATAAACATAAACCACAATAATATACAATGTCAAAATGGAATAAAGACATATATGATCATAAGAGTGATGAACAATAAAGGCATAAGAAAGAACGGAATCCTAATTCGTAGCTACACAATTACGCACAACCACATAAGCCAAAATCCGAGTAAAACCCAGCCCAGAATACGGTGGCCCAAACCATCTTCGGATGCTAGGCATCCTGTCCAGAACGGTGGATCAGTCCGCCATAGGGTGCATCACACCCAGTCCAGAGTCATAGAGCACAAGGCCCCGTCCAGAACGGTTGGTCAAGCCGCCATAGGGTGCATCACACCCAGTCCAGAATCAGAAGGTACATCTGTACCATACCAATATCGATCTGTAGTCGTCCAGAAAACCCCGATCCAACACAAACCACACATAGGCCGACTCAGTGGTGCGCGGACAAAGGTTCCTAAGTCAAATGTGAAGGGCTGGCTAAATCCAAACATACCATACAAATATTGAGGAACTACTCCACAACATAATTCGGTCCACAACCATAAATCCATACCCACAATGAGTAGTCCTCCCATATCCCAAACACCAAGACAAGCCTCAACACGGTCCATACGATACCAATACAGGGTACAGTCACTAAAAAGTCATAAACAATGTAATAACAATGCAAAGTATGCAAACCCGAAGGCCAAGGAAGATTTACAAGCCATGCCTAGGTCAATGATGGCAACTTGTGTACCTAACAACTCTACTCGAGCTCCAGGTGATGTATGGTTCGGTAATTAATTTCATTTAAGTCAAAAGGATGCATAACCCAGGTCCAACATCAACCGGATTCGGTTAGTTTGTACATTGTACACAAATCATACCATCTATGAGAGGTACATTTGCTCCCCAATGACCCTCATAATAAGTCCTCAAATTACCCTCCAATATGCATGTAAAATGTCCCTACAATCAATCCCACAATTAGCCCACACCCGGGCCTCCATCACCATAGAACAATCCCAATAAAATGGGGTTTCAATCCCTTCATTCTTCTCACACATCTTAACCTGCAGAAAATGGGTATCCCACCCCTTCATTTGCCACATTTAAATCACCTCCAACATACCAATCCATCACATACATTACCACACCTAAATCTAGCAGTTTTAACATAAAACCCAAAATGAGCAAAAGGGTGTACAATTGACAAATAGAATGCTAGAATCAATCAAATATACATGCACATCATTATTGAAATATGTTAATCCACTTGCCTTAGATGAAGAGGGTAAAATAGGGTATGCCTTGCTCACCAAAAAAACCCCAAGGAAGCTCAAACTCAAGAAAATCCAAACCCAACTCAAATCAAACCTACAAAAACGATTAAAAGAAGCTAATGAGCATGCCAAAAATCTATTTTAGTTAAAACTCTAATGAACTAGTTTATGGGGGAGGAAAACCTTACCTAGGGTTGTTTGGTTTGGGGGAAAACTTGGAAAATGGGTTCCTTGGGAAGATGAAAGCTTGAGGAGGAAGATGGAAGGAGAAGGAGAAGCTCCGGTGGCGGCGGTAGGCGTGGATCCCGGCGGTGGCAGCAAGAAGGAAGGAAATGGGAAAAAGGGGAAATAAGGGAAATAGAAAAAGAAGGAAGAAAGGAAGAGGGAGTGGGTGGCGGTGGTGGTTGCCGGACAACGAGGAGTCCGGATCTTGGGTGGGTGATTGATCGAGAGTGGAGAGGGGAGATGGGCGTCGCTGTTGGTGAGAGGGAGTGACAGATGAGAAATGAGAGTGAAGAGAGATAGGAGAATGAAAAAAAAAAAAGAAAAGAAAAGAGATGGGGAGGAGAGAGGCTCGTCTCTGGATGGGGGGAGTGAAACGAGTGAGGGAGTCAAGTGAGAGAGTGAGGGGAGAGAGGAAATGGGTTGGGATTTAAGTAAAATTATAAAACTGCCACTCATATTAATAACTTGGCTAAAACTTGTTTTGTCCATAACTTGTGAACCATAAGTCGGATTGAGTCACTGTCAGTGCCACTGTTCATGAAATAAAATTAGCTTTTCAATGACTATACTATTGGCATGGTTTCGAGGAAGAGAAATTTTGTCCTATTTTAATGGGTTTTTGGGTATTTTTCCATAAAAAGGCTTAATTTTAGAAAATGAGGTATTTGGTAGACAAGATGGGTCTGAATCGGTTCAGATAAAAGGATAAGGCTAATGGAATTAGGAGAGCTACCCCATGAGCCCAAACCTCACAATTTGCAAAAGCTACGAAAAAGGCCTCTACACTTCCTAAAATTGCTAACTACCCCCTACGAAGTTTAGACAAACTCGAAACCCAATAAAACTGCGCACACACGATCCTAATGCTAAAACGGACACGCTTAGACTCTAATAGCTTATTTAGCTATGATACAACTTAATCTATAATAATAGTATAATTAAGGTGCGGAACGTTACAGATACAACTGTAGTGATTAGAAATTCTCCTCAATAACACATTGATGCTCTGGTAGACGATTCTATAGAGGGTCAGCGGTGGAGAATTACTAGTCTATATGGACATCCAGATGTGTTGAAATGAAAGCAGGTTTGAACTAATTACACACTCTCAAAGTTGGCTATTCTCATCCATGGGGTGTGCATTGGTGATTTTAATGAAATTACCAGTATGAGTGAGAAGCAAGGGGGACGAGACTGAACTAATTGACAAATACAAGAGTTTTGGGATGCCTTAGACTACTATCAACTAATGGATTTGGGATACAGAGGACCTCTTTATACCTGGTGCAATCAATGAGAGGGTGTAGGAAGTATCAAGAAGTGACTTGACAGATTTGTAGTAAGTGGAGAATGGGCGGACTTATACCTGTTTGTGGAGGTTGGACACTATACAACTTCGTACTCTGACCACCTACCCATTGCCCTTGATTCTTGTGTGTGCAAGAGAATTCCCAAGAGCAGAAAGAGAATGTTTAGATTTGAAGCGATGTGGGTGGAAATTAAGGAATGTGAAGAAAACATTGCCGAGTCATGGGAGGAAAGAGTTTTTGGATGTGAGATGGGGAAGTTGCGTAAATCTTTGCCAAATTATAGGAGATTATTAAGTAACTGGAACCAAGAGGTGTTCGGCAATGTTCAGGTGAACCTAGCAAAAAGAAAGAAGCTCTTGCAAAGTCTTATAGATAAACACTCTAATGAGACTATTTTGCAAGAAATAAAGGTGGTCAAGAAGGAGATAAATGAAGTACTGGAAAAGGAAGAAATCATGTGGAGACAATGGTCTAAGGCCTTGTGGTTGAGTGAGGGAGACCAAAATACTAAATTCTTTCACTCTAAAGCTTCACTTAGAAAGAAAAGGAATGCAAAAATGGGAATCAGAGATTCTATTAATGGTTGGTGTGAAGGGGAGAAGATGGAAGAGGTGATCATTGGGTACTACTCCGAACTTTTCTCAACCTCACATCCAACAAGTGAGGAGATTATTATCAAATCCATGCATGGCTCAGTGACTGATAAAATGAATAGCCAACTTCTATGGGAGTTCACGGCAGAAAAGGTGACAGCAGCCCTATCTCAGATGCACCCTACAAAAGCTCCAAGTCCTGATGGTATACTGCCTTTATGTTTTCAGAAATATTGGCATATTGTTGGAAAATCTGTTATTGACGCTGTTTTATCTGTGCTAACTTCCGGTCGCATGTGTAGAAGTATTAACCACACTCATATAGTCCTAATTCCGAGAAAGGAAATCCCTGAAGGAATTACTGAATTTCGACCAGTAAGTTTGTGTAATGTGGTGTATAACTAGTATCCAAGGTATTGGCAAATCAGTTGAAATGTGTTCTTCCCCATACTATTTCTAAATACCAAATTGCATTTGTACCTAGGAGGTTGATTACTATAATGTACTTGTAACATATGAGGTGAATAATTCTCAAAAACAAAGTAGCAGGGGTACAAAGGGCCTGATGTCGATTAAGCTTAACATGAGTAAAGCATATGTTAAAGTAGATGGAGTATTCTTGAAAAAGTGATGGTGAGATTAGGTTTTGATCAGAGTTAGGTTTCTTTGATTATGGAATGTATTTCTTCTGTGTCGTACTCCATCAAGATTAATGGTGAACCAAAAGGCTTTATTACTCCCTCTAGGGGTTGAGGTAGGGTGACCTTCTCTTTCGGTATCTGCTCCTATTGTGTGTAGAGGGTCTCATATCTCTCTTACATCAAGCAGAGTATGATAAAAAAATTACAGGAATAAGTATTTGCAGGGGTGCAGAAAGAATAAGCCACCTGTTCTTTGCGGATGATAGTCTCTTATTCTGTTGAGCCAATAAAGAAGAAAACCTGCATATTCAAGAGATTCTCAATATGTATGATAAGGCGTCGTGTCAGAAGATTAACAAAGAGAAGACTTCTTTTTTCTTTAGCAAAAATACCTGGCAAGATGAACATGATTGGATAAGAAACATGTGGGGGTGAGGGAGATAAAACAACATGAAAAATATCTTGGGCTTTCATTCCTAATTGGTAGATCCAAGAAGCAAACTTTTTTGGAGATCAAGGAGAGAGTGTGGGTTAAGCTTCAAGGGTGAAAGGAGATACTACTTTCTACAGCGGGTCATGAAATTTTGGTGAAGGTGGTTGCTCAAGCTATTCCCACCTACGCAATGAGCTTCTTCAAACTACCTATTTCTCTTTGTACGGAACTAGAAAGGCTGATGGCTAAATTTTGGTGGGGCTAACACAATGAGAGGAAAATTCATTGGGTTAGTTGGGAGAAACTTTTGTGAATCAAAACATGTGTGAGGAATGGGGTTTAGGAGCCTAGATGCTTTTAACTTAGGTCTTTTGGCAAAGCAAGGATGAAGGCTAATGCCTAACCATAATTCTCTCTTCTATAAATTCTTCAAGGCGAGATATTTTCCTAATTTTCTTTTGTGTAGTCCTCAATTGTAAAAAGACCGTTCTATACTTGGAAAGGAATCATGGAAGCTGAGGAGATTTTACATGAAAGGTGTATATGGAGGGTGGGGAATGGATAGCTTATTAAGGTATGGTATGACAAATGGTTACCCACACCTAATACGCATAGAGTTACCACTCCAAAAAGAATTTTGTCTCCCGAAGCCACTGTGGATGAGCTAATAGACCCTAATACGAGGAGATGGGATGTCAATAAAAATTGATCAATTTTTTTCCGACATGAGGCCAATGAAATTTTGAGGATTCTTCTAAGCTCTCAACTCCCAAATGATAAGATTGTATGGGCTAAGCATTAATCTGGTGAGTTCACGTTAAGGAGTGCTTACTTTTTGGCATTAAAGGTCAAAAACCACCAAAATGGTGGGAAAAGTTTAAATGTTGAAGCACGTAAAAAGTTTTAGCTAAGGCTATGGAATATGAAATCCCCTAACAAAATTAAAATTTTTGCCTAAAGAGCATGCAAGGATATATTACCAACTAGAAAAAATCGTGAGAAGAAAAATAATATTGACTCTGGCACCTGCAAATTGTGTAGGGGGAGATTGAAGACTGTATGCATGCCTTATGTTTATACCATCATGCGAAGTAGGTTTGGGAAAAATGCTCTTCCTTGGCTAGTTTTCCCTCCAACATGCCAAACAACTTTGGTATATTTGTTTGGGAGTTGGTTGATAAAATTCCGAAGGTAGATTTGGACTTATTCTTTACCATGGCATGGGGGATATAGAACCAAAGAAATCTTTTCATTTCCAATGGGAAACTCACTGAGCCAAAAGTAGTTACAACAGGAGCACTTGCTTTGACTATAGATTTTAGAAGAGTTTGGGTGTCAAAGAATAGGATTTAGAAAGAGAAAATTCTATGCTGGCATCCTCCTCTTTTAGGTGTTTTCAAGCTTAACGTAAATGGTGTTTTATTCAAAAATGTACAAAAAACAGGGGTAGGAGCTATCCTACGAGATGATAAAGGGAATGTAATTATAGCTAGGAGCAAAGTGGAAAATGGTTGGTAGAGGCTGATGATGTTGAGGCTGTAGCGGCATTGAGTGGTGTTTAGATGGTTTATATTATTAGTGTGCGTGACATCATCTTGGAAGGAGACTCCTTATGGACGATTAGGGCACTCAACTCCTCATATCCTAGCCTTTTCAAGACAAGGCTCCTTATTCAATGAGATTAAATCTTCTACAACATTTCATTAATTATGAAGTAATTCATGTAGGAAAAGATGGTAATACAATAGCTCACAAGTTAGCTAGACATACCTGGTTTGTTGATGATATGAAGGTTTGGTGGTACTCTACACCTGACTTCATTATGTAGAATGTAATTGTGGACTGTTGTATTTGTCTTAATAATATTCTACTGAAGTCTTTCCATCATAATATATATATATATATATACGCATATGATTCAGCAGGCTCTATGTCCACAAGAAAGGGCTCTGTCTATTTTTATTCTCCTCTCTTTCATAGAATTTACCAAACTACCCTCAAAAACTATATATAACTCGATTTACCCAAATGTCAATTTAGTTAACCCGGATTACACGACACACACACAACACCTAGGTTGGTCCGATACAAACTTGGTGGTCTTCTAAGAATAAAGGCTTCTTATAGTTTTCCCTCTAGCGCACGTTTGCTTGCACCGAAAGAAAATTTGGTTCCAAGGAATTTGTTCTCTTCTGTGGGGAAAAAATGCTGACCCCGTGGGAAGGCTTTTTCGTGGACTCTGAAAAACAAAAGGCAACTGCTCCGAATATGAGATTTAGTGTAGCGCAGGTAACATTTTCGCTTTTCACGCTTTTTCATGGATATCTATGTATACGAACGTGTCCCTGGATGAGTTCTTTTGGCTGGGGAATGGTGAACTGGATGGGAACAGAATTACCCCATGAGGCAAGAAAATGTTAACTTTTCTAAAGACGGACATAATTCTTTGCAAACAAAATTACCCATGCAGCGAGAAAGTTTACCTCTAGAGAATGTGTAATTCTCCAAAATTTATTCCATGGGGTGGGATTCTTAAATCATCCTCGGCATCCTGAAAAGAGGTATTGGCATTTGGGAATTTTACAAGATTAAAGTGACCTTTGAAGTAATTGGAATTCAAAATTCTAATAAAAAATTATAAAAATGAGACACACCAAAGGAATGGCAATCACATCATTCTCCAAAAATAGCCAGTCTCACAAATTTCAATCAAGAACTCTATTAAAGAAACAAAGTCTTGGGGTCCACTTTTTGAGATGAGCATGATTCTTATGAAGATCACTAGATCAGAGCTCTCTCTCTCTCTCTCTCTCCTAAAATTTTGGTATGCCATTGAATGGAATTGTTATATGTTGATGTGAATTTAAAATAGGACAGTGAATTTAAAATAGGACAAGGTATCAACTCTCAACGCAATCAATACGTCTTGATGAAAAAGGATTGAGAAGTCGACGAGCCAGACTCGAGCTGCACCTACTTGGCCTGAGTCTGATATAACATCCACCTTAGACCATAGTTCCAAGCCCTCCCAATAATTAAAACGAGAAGGCGCAAGCCCTTTAATTAAGTGCTCGGATCAGATGAAAGCCCAACTGCAATTAACACTCGAGGCTGTTAAAGTCTCAATCAAGAATAACCTTTTCGCCATTCAAATAAGAACTTAAGAAGCTTATTGTTTATATTTTCGCAGAGTACGTCTTTCTTTATAAATTGATGTATACAAAAAAAAAATCACACACATATTAAAAGCAAGGGTTTGCTTTAATTTTGACAATCGATTATGATTTTCACAGTCATTAATATATATATTTTTAAGTCTTCTCAGTTTTCTCCCCACTTACCTAATCCACACGACCTTATCTCTTTATGAAAACTATACGTTTAATTCCCACTTTTCAAACTTTCAAATTTTCATTTTTGTAATAACTCAATTTCTATCCAAGCTCTATCATTTCCTTTCTACTCCAATTTATATATCTTTCCTTTCCATGTCATTAGCTTTTAGATTACATAAATAGTTATTCTCATAATCGTTTCTTCTTTTTCTTTTTTTCTAAGATTTTTGGATATGTTTTAATGCATGAATATTTTAGTTGTAATGTTGGCCATACCTATGCTAAGCATGGGCTATTTTATGCTAATACATATGTATAATGTATAACTAGACTCCAATGGGCCTGAATCTTGAGGCCCTGAAATGGCCCGATAAAAGGTTCAATGGTTCATACGAGCTTGTGTCAATGCCCAGCCTGTTGAACCCATTTATGAGTAGGGAGTCTTCAATCATAAGTCAGATTTTTGAAATTTTCCTGTTGGACCCGGGTAAATTGACATCTCGGAAAACATAGTTCTTTATCAAACATTGAGAAACCATCAGAAGTTTCTTAATAAAAAAGAGAACTCGACATCATTTGAATGATCCAGAGGAATCTTTTAAGTGTAAAAGGATGTAACTAATCCTCATCCTCAACGCATACAATGTACCCTACCAAAACGTACAATGATAAAAGAAGGGAAAGAAAACTGCTTCAAGTGAATAGACCTGAAAGACTCACATTTTTAGTCACGGCATATTCTTTGGGATCAGATTGTGATTCTGTCATTTTTCTAACTTCTGCCAAATTTATTATGGTATCTCTCTCTTTCCACACGCAAGTAGACTTCTCCTTAAAATATCTTTAAATTTAGCTTTTCCATCCTTGTTACCCCAGTATTAAGCTATTGGATAATGTTACATAGTGAGAGTACCTTTAATGGATTAATAAATAATGTATCAATAAAATGGAAAAATGTTAGCGTATGCCTTACTTCCTTGCATGCAATAGTGAGCTTCCCAATCTGTGCTCTGCCACCATGCCTCCGCCACTGGTGTTTTGCCAGTGCGGGGGATCAATCTCTAGCGCCGGGGGTGAAAATGGGACGCCTTTACCACTGGCTTAGCTCACATTTGTTGTATTCGGCATTTATTATGAGAACCCAGCCTCCTACTTTACAAATTAAATGACAATTATTTAAAACCATTCATTTTTTTTTTGTAAGAATAGTATATATAGTTAATTTAGCTTGTACAATCATTTCTTTTTTCAAGGAAAGCCATTTTAGTGGCAATAATTATTTCTGCACAGACTTAAATACACACAAAATGCACACAAGTGTATTTATCCAATGAAATGTTGATAAGTGTATTTATTCCACAAATTAAGTAATAAAAAGTGAAACACCGTTGTTATTTTGTGGTGCCATAATAGTTATTATGCATTTTGTGCGTATTTTAGTGTATGCACCTATCACAACTATTTTAGTGTAGACCAACTAGATGCATGATAATCTATACTTCCTAATGACAACACCTAAGAACTTCTTTGAGGAGACTCTTGAAGAAGCATTCAAGGGATTCATAGTCAATTTGTATTTCTGTTTTCTAGTCCTACAAGTACAATACAGTGAGTTGCCTTTTTTTTTCTCCAAGAGGTACAACTTTAAGGTAGAACAATATGGTTTTATATATTGTGTAATTATTTTAAATTTATTATTAGTATTATATGATAAAGGGTATTGTATATATGGATAATGTTTATATTCATCCCGTGATTGTATGTACTGGTTGTTGGGGCCCATTTAGAGCCCCATAAATCTAAGGGGATAGAAAGATCTACTCATGATGGACTAAGATATAAAAAATGGGTCAATTTTATGCCCGGACCTTTTATCCATAACCCATAAATTTAATAACTTTATATAAAATAAAAAATGACCCCAATTCAATAGTCCAGTCCATTTCAGGGGTGCAAATCCAAGGTCCGGAGAGTATCAAGGGTCCTATATGTATTAATAATTTGGATGAATTATAAGGTGCAAATCACTCAAACTATGAATCAATTTAAGTCATATAGACTAAAAAAAGTAAACTTGTTACATGACACCTAAGTTAGTAGACTCGTGAGAGTAGTCATCCCCAGGGTTGGAATGGGTTGGGTTAGATTTAGGTTTAGGTTGACTCTAATCCTGGCCTACATGGCACTTCCTCCACCCTTTTTCCACCTGCTCCATAGGCAATACCTTTTTTCATTATTATTTTTTTCGAGGGGACAATAAATTATAATCCAAACCTTTAAAACTGTTTATAAGGTCAATGTCCATTATGAGATTAAATTTTAGTTGTTGGATGATCATTGATCTTAATATATTTGTTAAAAAACATGAATAATTGGATAATATTTTTTTAGATTTGTGGCCCCTAAACACAAAATCCAAACCGTTAAATCTATTTGAAAATATGAACATGGCCATAGGGTTAAATTTCAATGCTTGAACCTTGTAGATCTTGATAAATTTGTAAAAAACTTTCAGCCATTCATTTAAAAATATCTATTTAAAATAGATCATTGCATTATTAAACACCTACTTTTATTTTAGCCTCTTTTTCTTATGACTCTTTTTTTAATGCTTTATTTTGAAAAGTCTATAAGAAAAAAAGTAGACCTACCAAACAAGCCCTTAGTGTTGCCAAGTCTTGTGGTGTTTTCAAATAGATTATTTTCTTTTTTTTTAATGAAAAATGAAACTCATATATGTGTATGAGTTTCGAAACAACCTATTTACACCGCCTGGACCACCCATTATAATATATTCAAGAGAAGGGTTATTGATTTAATTTTGACTTACTTTGAATCAATTTAAGTCATATAGACTAAAAAAAGTCGACTTGTTACATGACACCTATGTTAGTGGACTGAAGGGAGTAGTCGTCCCTAGGTTCGAAATGGATTGGCTCAAATTTAGGTTTAGGCTAACTCCAATCTTGGCCTAAATGGCACTTCCTCCACCCTATTTTCCACCCGCTCCATGAGTTAGTGTTGCCAGGTCTCGTGGTGTTTTCAAATAGATTATTTTCTTTTCATTTTTAAAATGAAAAATGAAACTCATATATGTGTATGAGTTTCGAAACAACCTATTTACATCACCTGAACCACCCATTATAATAAATTAAAGAGAAGGGTTATTGATTTAATTTTGACTTGATTACTTTTAATTTTGACTTTTTATTGAGCATTTGTAAAAAGCTAAAAAATATATAATTTATAAAGGCCTAGGGATTTGAACTATTGACCTCTCACCCTTTCATAGAAGGGACCTAACTAGTACAACACTCAAATATGTAAGTATCATTAATTACTAAAAATTCTAAGAATTAATTATTTAGAGTGTGGACCCTAGCCATGCGTGTCATGCATGTGCTTAGCACAGGTTATTGTGCTAGTGCTACTTATGAAAAGAGATAATAAGTATTATGTAAGTTATACCTTTCTTGGCCTTTTGGGTAAGATCAAGTATTATATAAGTTAAGACAAATGGGGTAGGGAGGGGTGGGTTAAGCGCACCAAAAATCAGTACCCACCGCAAGCTTAACACGACTCAATAATTGAAAAAAGAAAAGAAAAGAAAAGGAAAAAAGACCCACCCACCTTGAACATGCCAAATAGAGTTGACCAAAGGGCCTGGCTAGGTTCAAGACTGTCAATGCCTACCCTCAACATATATGGGCTAGGTAGAAGCCTTTGGATGGCCTAGTTTACAAAGGCCCTTACTTGGCCCTCGTGGGCCAGGCACGGGCAGGGACTAAAGTAAAGAAAAGAAAATCTTATTTATTTCCGCATTGTCGGCAAATGTTGAATGTAAACTTGGCATTAAGCCCATTCTTAATCCTGGCTTGAATTGACAATGCAATGCAACAAGCAATATAACCGCAAGAGAAAGATCTCACATTACTACAATTTGATTTAGTAGAATTGATGTTTAGCCAATCATTAGATTTATATTTAATTGCCCATCAATTTGAGCATGAATCTTATTGGCTGAAACGTTAGCTCCAATAACTAAAAAGAAGTGATCCCATGCCATTAACAACTCTTTTAAGAATCATGTTCAAATAAAATAAGCCCATTATAATATATTAAAGTAGAAGGTTTTTACTTTAATTTTGATTGGCAGTTATAATTTTGATCGAAAGTCACACTACTTTATAATTTTGACCAAAAATTACACTACTGTATTTTAAAACTTTCTTGTTCTCTTCTACTCTCTAATTCCTTTATTACTTTCTCACTCTCACTCACTTTTATATTTTCATGCAACAACTTACTTTTGTATAGCTACTCATCCAACTTATTCTTTATAATAAGTGATCTCTTATGTAACTAATATCTATTTAAAAATTTTGGCTTGTCCTTTTTTGCGAAGATGTAATATGAAAATGTTTGGATTCTTTGCTTCCCTATTTTTCGCTTAAAATCGAAGAAATGATAATGAAGATCAAGGATGAAATAATTCTTTTCATGTAATTTTCCTTTTCTCTTTTGCTCATTGGCCCAGTGGGCCATGAAGTAGGATGGATAAGGTACCCACTAGGTATCAATACCTAGTGGGCTCCCCGGTGGGCATTATGGGAGTGGGTGCCTATGCCACCAAGACAACCCTAAGTTCTCATATAATTTCTTTTATCATGATTCCCTATCATGCAATTCATAAAATTAAATTTGAAAATTTTTCTCATAAAATTAAATTTGAATTTTTTTTCTTTTTATATGATTTCATAGCAAATACATTCAATAATATATTTAAAATATGATTTCATAGGAAATAAATTCAATAATATATTTAAAATATCTTAAATCGCAAATTTTCCCTACAAATTTATGTTTATTATTTACTTTTATCATAACTTTTGCATTTACATTGCTTGTGCTAAGCACGGACATGTTTTTGCTAGTATACACATTATGCTCAAATAAATTCACATTTATGTAATATTAAGAGAGTTGGAGGGCATGCATAAAATTTTTTCTTCAAATTGTGCAATCGGACTTTTTTTTATTAATTAAAGAGAAGTCCTGTTTTGCAAGCCTTTTGAGAGACAGTGCCTGCATAGGAAAGCTTCATTGACAGCTCTAACAAACATAAACAACATAGTTGTGAATTTCTTCTTGGATGGCATTTTGGTTTGGCCACCAACTTGAAATATTTCGACCAATTCAAAATTTTAGCAAAAATATTTCTGAGTTACAATTCATTAAATAATATAAAATATAAAATATAAAATAAATATTTAAAATTTAAAACTATATATATTGTTTTATTTTAGTTTAGGATAAAAAATGTATTGGAATGCATGAAATTGGCCAAGATGGATTGAAAAATGGGACAAGATTTTGAGGGGTGTTTTCATTTAGGTTAAATGGTTGTAAAAAAGAATCTCGGAAATTTATTTTGGAATAGAACCAAATTTACAACTAGGTTATTAAAGTAAACCCACCCAATGTTGGAGGGATTTGCTAAATGAACACAAAAAAGGACTTAGTTCACTCAATTTCTCTCTACGCATGTCATAGTAATTTAAAACCATCCCTTTTTACTCACTACACTCACCTGTTAAACTCATCTTACCCATTTCCCCTGTCTCTCTTCACTCATCTCCATTTCCATCCATTCTTCCATTCTCCTCATCTCTTCCTCCATTCTCAAGGGCATCTCTTATTTCTTCTAGGGCTTCTCTTTTCTTCCATTAATCATTAAAGGTAACATTCATTTTCATTTCTTCACTTCACCATTTACATGGAAGGGCTTCTCTTCTTCATCATTTTCATTTCTTCACTCCACCTTTTGCATTGAAATGGGTCGTTACATTGTTAAAGAGGATTTATGTTGTTCATAGTGATTTTTTTTTATTTTTTTGGCCATTATTGTTTTTTTTTGAAGAAAAAAAGTTAAAAAAATAGAATTGAAGAACGAAGTGTTCATTTCCTTGTCCATTGTACTATTTGATTAGAGAGTATTAGAAAATAAGGTGTTTGAGAATGAAGGGAGAAAGTAAATGGAGAAGAGAAGATGCTAAGGAAGAAAAAAAAAAGATGTATAAGGAAAGAGATTAGTTGCACAATGCCAATGAAAAAAAGAAGATGAGATAATGCTATGTGAAAGGAAAGATGAGATAATGTCAAGGATGAAGAAGGAAGAAGAGAAGAAGATGGGTTAGTGTGTGTAGAGAGAAAATTGAGTTTTAAATTTAGGTGTGAGAATGTGCTTTTTGGTTATTTCATGTATGGATAAAATTGTAATAAAAAAATTTTAATCCCATGAGTGCATCGAGTACCTTCTTGTGTTCATTTTGCAAATCCCATGTTGGAGTGGGTCATAGTTTTAAACCTAAAGATTTTTTGGGCTTATTTAGAATGGATTAATTCAATCAATCTCAATATTATGTCTGCAAATAATCAGCTATATAGCGGAAATAAATTAAACAAAAGCACGCATCACAAGAAGACACAATTTTTACGTGAAAAATCCAAACTTAGAAAAAACCATGATAAAAAATCAAGCACAATGAATCACATCACAATTATAAGAGATATACTCACAATCCCTATATAAATCTCACACAACTGAGGGACTTGTGATTTTCATTGTACAACACTCCGATGCAATGACGCTCCGTCGTCATTTGTTATAAATTGAAGTACTTAGACGCCTTCTAGATGTTGTGCTTGACTCCCCAGAACAATTTTTCTATGTTTAGAAGACGATCTTTTACAAAGAAATGTAGAAGATAAGGATATCCAGAGCAAAGCTTCTACCGTTCAACTCTCTAATCAAAGCTTTTAGAGAAGATGATCTCCAAATAAGTATTCACTGCTTAGATAATAAGATCGGTGTTTAAGGTTGAGAAGAAACCCCTTTTTGTAACCCACTATTCATGCCTTAGGTTTGAAGTCAAAATAGGAAAAAAAAACAGGCATTTCTGGCACAAACATAAAAGGTTTTCGTGCAAGTTGATTGGTTTTTGCACAATGCTCGATTCATCGGTCGAAAGTTGGATTGATCGGATTAAGTTATTGCATCAGGTTGAATCGATTGGAAGTTTGCCTGATTGATTAGATGAAATTTAATACAAATTTGTAAAATTTTTTTGTGGCCTTAACTTGTTGTTTTAACTTCAATTGATACAATCTTGGGTTTTACAGTTATCTATTTAAAATGAGCTTTTTAATTGTAGGCAGCTTGCCCATATTCAATACTTGGTTTGTGAGATAGATATAATTTTTTTAAAACCATCTTGTCCTTAAAAAAATACTTTAATTTGTTGTTTTTTCTTTGATTTCTTCACTTTATTGTATCTATCCACTCATGCTACAGTCAATACTAATAAATATATAAAATACAATACCAATAGACCATAAGTTATATCAAACCCATGAATTAGCCACTGTAAAAATCCTTCCAAAACCCTACCCAGTCCCATCCGGGTTCCCCGCCCCCTTAAAACCTGTGTAGACTGTAGACCACCTGACCACCTGACCTGTCCGCGTACAAACCCGAGAATCCCGAATTCCAGATCGTTCCTATAACGCCTATGAGACGATTTCATTTATACCTCCATTTTCATTAATCCCTCCATGCAAGCAGCCAAAATCATCAAAAGAGAGCGAGAAAACAGTGAGCAATAGAAAACAAGAAGAAGACGATGGCGAAAGCTTAGCACAAGAGAACTCGAAACCCCACAACCCAAAAAAATAAGAACAAAAAAACACAAAGAAGAAAGCGCACCACCTTAACTCGTACTCCCATCTTCTCTCTTCGTCATGCTCCCCCAGCAAAACCCGCAGCCGGACCCCTCCTCCCCCCACCTCCCCGCCTCCTCCGCCCCCGCCACCGGCGCCCACCGCAAGATCGCCATCGCCGTCGACCTCAGCGACGAGTCGGCCTACGCCGTCCGCTGGGCCGTACAGAACTACCTCCGCCCCGGCGACGCCGTCATCCTCCTCCACGTCCGCCCTACCTCCGTCCTCTACGGCGCCGACTGGGGCTCCATCGACCTCTCCGTCCACGACGCCGACGACGAGGAGTCTCAGCAGAAGCTCGAGGACGACTTCGACGCCTTCACCGCGACCAAGGCCTCCGATCTCGCCCAGCCTCTCGTAGACGCCAAGATCCCGTTCAAGATCCACATCGTCAAGGATCATGATATGAAGGAGAGGCTCTGCCTCGAAGTGGAACGGCTTGGATTGAGCGCCGTCATTCTGGGCAGCCGCGGCTTTGGTGCCTCCAAGCGTGCTGCCAAGGGAAGGCTCGGCAGCGTCAGCGATTACTGCGTCCACCACTGTGTCTGCCCGGTCGTTGTCGTGAGATTTCCTGATGATGAGAAGGAGGCGCCTGACGCAACAGCCGCCGCTTCCCCGGACGGAAAGTTGCATCCGATGCCAGAGGAAGAGCAGGAGCTGAATGGTTAAGTGGATCTCTCTCTTCCTCTTTAAATCTCTTTGGATTCTTTTTTCCTACATTTAGGGATTGGTTGTTTTGTATGATTCTTATTATAGCATGATTTGTGTAGGTTGTGTTGTTTGTTTGTTATGTGTTAATGTGATTTGTATGTTGTGTGAGGGATTTGCAATGTGTTTTTCTGAAATTGTGGATTTTCTTAATAGGTGGTCCTCTGTTTGGATGATATTGTATAGGCAAAGCTGAAACGTGGGGATAGGCGGACATGGCGGTAGTGCATTGATGATGTATTGGTTTGTTTTGGCCATCAAAAGATTCTAAAAGTAAATTTAAAATAACAAATTACTAACATTCATTTGCTCATTGCTTTTAGAGTGTCAACAAGATAGAATGTATAGAGTTTGTGAAATTGGAAGCCGACCCCAACATAGTTACGAGAAGGCTTTGATGACGATGATGAGGTAGTGAAATTGGAGTCTCAATGCATTATTAGTTTTGGATTGAACACAGAGAAAATCGGTTTTGGCGAGATGATGGTAAAGAGATTTTGCAAGGTGATAGTATCTATTGATATTTGTGGTTTACAAGTCTGTACTCTGTAGTTGTTCGACTCTTCTCTCGTGTGAGGGATAAGTGGCAAATGTCAACCATTTACAAAATCCAGACCTTTATGATTGATCAGAGGCATTGAAGAACCAATAAAAATGAAAAGTGGCAAATCTATAACAAATAATGATTATTCCAAAGAAAACAACAGAGAGTAAAATCTCTAGTTTGAATGAATTTCTACTGCAGCCTTATGTATGATATAGGATAGAAATTGTTATAGAGAATAAGCTACTGTCAAGCAGCATATAGAATGTAGAAGCCAGACAAATAATGTAGGTCTGGTAAGATCTTTTGATGATGGAACATGAAAATATTCTATGCCGTATGTTGTGTAATTTCTTAGTGCGTGATTGTGTGCTGTTCTGTAATGTAGGTCACGCAATGCATGAGGAACGCATGATGATGTCTATTTCCACCTTGTCTTAATGTGGCATGCAAATATGTAATGTAATGCATGTGATGCAACATTTATTGTTTGTGTGCAGCCTTCCCTCACCATAGGGTGAGGGATGCTTACATGGCTTTCCCTAATTGTACTTGAGCATTTCTCTTTTTCATATGCTTTTTGTCTTTTATACATTAATATATCCAAATATGGAAGTGTCCCTCACCCTTTGGTGAGTGATGGATGCATACTAATATTCTTCTATGTATATATATGGGAATTCTAAAAAACGCTTCTTTCAAAAAGGGGCGTTTCTTCCATGCAACGTCCAATGAGAGGATGTTTTTGTGGGCTCTTTTTCTCCTATAAATGCAATTGCCGTACTTTTTCTCCTCCTTAATAGCAACAATGATTTCCCATGATGGTAATGGGAAAGATAAGGTCGAAGTAATATGATTCATTCTCTAGCCAAATATAAAGCCCAGCTTGTAGGAGTGAACCTCTAAATCTCATTCGAGCAAGTAGTTGGGCTCACCATGATGAGAATTTTAAGTTTTTCATGATGCTCAATCAGATGGTTGCCTACCTCCTATTAGACTCAAATTTGGTGAGGGGCAGTGAAAAAGGTAGCCAATTATTTTGAATGGATTAGGTTTTTTCATAGGTGTTCCCCACTAATGTTTCTCCAATTTGTCAAAAAACATTAGTTGGCATTTAAAGGAGAAAGGGTAGTTGGCATTAGTTAGCATTTAAATGCCTTAACTTCCATACCTAAATTGTAGGGTAGAGGAAGAACTACATGTTCCATTCGTAAAGAGGAAAAACGCCTGGGCCTATGTAGACCTCCCCATTTATATACATATAAATTCTAAAAAATGCCCTCTAGAAATGGGGTGTTTTTGCCCGTCTCTTGCATCCTATGAAAGCAAGCCACCAATGCAAACATATTAAAATTGGCTCACTAGCATTTATTTACACACCTTTTTTAGGAAAGTGTGTAGGGGTCTAGGAGCGGAAATAGGATATAAGTCCATAAAGTTACGAATGGCTCTTTACCGTAGTGGTAAGGAGTGGCTGTTTTTGTTGGGCTATTCAAGGTTTGAACCTTGGCTAGCCCCCCTTCTTTCCACTTGTATGGGCTACCTTTCTACTTAGGTGGGTTTTCTTCTCGGGTGTGCCGGGCTATCCTTGGGTTCTAGCCTCCTTAGCTAGGCTATTTAAAAAAGAAAGTCTATAAAGTTGGAGACTTGAATTTGAAACAGAGAAAGAGACCTAATATTCTTTAGAGTTTGGACCTACATATGCTAAACTCCTATTTGAATGAAATTATAGTAGGGGCCACAACAGTTGAGTACCAATTTGATTGGTTGGGATTTTCTTTTTTGTTTTTTATGTGTGAGCCCCCCATAACAACCTTCTAATCACCATTTGTAATACTCAATTTTACTTTCGTAAGTGGTCCCCACTGAAGAATATAATTTACCTGTGATGAGTGTGGGTGCTAAGCGCCAACCATGAAAAATCCCAACCATTCCAAATAGATGGCCTTCTCTTTTATGGCCAAATTTGTAGTTATCTTTTTTATTTTCATAAGTGGCCGCTAATAAAAAATATAATTTACATGTGATGAATGTTTCTTGGGGCCATTCATGAAAAATCCCAGCCATTCAATTTAAATGGCTTCTCTTTTATATATTGCCAAATTTCACTCAAATTGTAGTTAATTGATATCAATCCCTTAATTTATATTTAAAGTCACTATCCTGTGTAATCAACCTAGTCCAAATTTACACCAAAGCAGGTGGGGCCTACATCCACTCAAATATGCTTTAAACGCATGACTTTTACAAATATGCTTTAAACGCATGACTTTTACAAATATGCTCTAAACACATGGCTTTTATTTTTTTTTTCCTTGTTCTTTTATTTAATCACATCTTTTACACTTGATCAAATTAAAGTGGACCCAGCTCTGATCGGACAAAAATCAGCTTAGCCCTAGTAAAAAGAAGTGAGGACGAGTTTGAGTAGTTTGCTTCAGTGGTGGGCCTTATGATGCATTCATTAGGCTGTCCTTTGAGAACTATGCTTGCTAACAACCTGGTGGGGCCTATGCTTGCTAACAACCTGGTGTGGCCATGAGGCCCACATATTCAATCCAAACCTTTCAGCTGGAGGGCCACACCTCTTTCAAAACAACTAAGAAGTAGGACTGTAGGAGCCATCCAAAAGAGGAAAATCACTACATTATCCTTTTAGAGAGAGAGAAATTAGGAGTCATGTAAGCCATTTAGTTTTCCTATTTTTAGTGTGAACACTCATTCAATGCGAGTACAGGTCCGTTATTTTCTCAATGGTTAGACTCTACGGCCGTTTTTCTTTTCAAAATGCCTGGGTGCTGTCTAGCATCCCTCATAATCTATCATTTTTTCCCAAAAGATTTATCGTTTATGATTTTGACAATTGTAATTTAGATGTTGGTTGTGTACTAGAATTTTGGTAGATTCCTCGACCTCACATCCTTTGGAGGACTTGTAACAGGGTTGTAGCCAAGCTCAACCTTTATAGGGCTTGAATGGGGTGATAGTTTCGGAAGCAACTGTTTAGTTCGAAAGTTGACGTTTTTTCGACAATAGTTTTATTGTTCTCAAACCCAGCCATTTACGGCATTGATCGATTGAGCAAATTCAGTTACTAATTTTCCCAACTTCATGATGGCCTTTAAGAGTACTTGTTGCAAAAATCATCATTAAATTTAGCCTTGTGAGGTCTTGAATTGTCTAACATAAGTTGTTTTTGGGTTAGGAGGGCGACATTTAATTTGTGAGGAATGCAGGGTTACTATCTCTGCCTCTGTCCTCGCTCTGAAGGCTGCTCTCTCTAGCTTTTGTTTATAGTGGTACCTACTCTGCTTTTGTTGCTTCACCCCCCGTATGTGTAGCCCCTTAGTAGCATAGCTTTTATGTTAGCATCTTATGAAGCCGTGATATGATTAGCATAAGCATCTCCATCCATGCGAGGCTGGCTCTATGGATTAAATGTATCTGTCTGATTAATTTTACAAATTTATGGTGCATCATTGTTTTCAAATTAGCCCTTGGAGAGCTTAAATGGACTAATGAGTTTAGTGCTCTGTGGCCTTTTGAGGGCTTGTGTGAGATGGATCTTTCAGCTTCATGGGCTTTCAAGGGCTTATTAGGCAATTGGAATTCTCTTAAGTTATTACAGTCTTTTGAGAGCTTACTGGGAACCGTTCACTTTGGAACCTACGACCTTTGGAAGGCTTGTTGGGGAGCTGAGATTTCACAAGTCTCCATGGCCTTATGATGGCTTGTTGAGAGCCATATGCTTGGAGGCCCACAAACTTTTGAGGGCATGCAGTGGAAAATGCAATTTTTTTAGCCCTTGAACATCGTGGCAAGTAGGTGTAGCAAATAGGTTAGGTTGATATGGGGTGTCTTAGGGTTGAAGCCTAACCTGCATCTGAACCATTTTTAAATTGGGTAAGACAATCCCAATCCTCACCCTTTGCAGGTCAACCCAACCCGCATGATTGGCATAACAAAAGAGAAGGAAAAAAAAACTAAACTGGTTGGTTGATTTAGATATTGAAATGGATGTTGGAGGTGGTACAAAGACTAGTAGGGATCAAAACTGCAGTTTCAAGATCAAGCTGCTTGTTGTAGATTCCATGTTGGCACTAACACTTTTAGGAACATGGGTGTCTTCAACCCTAACTCCATTGGATTTATTGTTGAGATTTGTAGGAGTGGAAATCCAACATCGAGAATAGGAGGGTGATAATGATGATGAACTAGGGTTGGGAAGAGGGGAGATTCCATGAATTGGGCCAAGATTGAGAGATATAGGAGGAGGAGGAGAAAGGAAAAGGGTGGTGTTCAGGAATCTTTGCTTGGGATTTGGCTTCAAACGGTTTGGGGTTTTAAGGAGGAGATTTCAGAGCTCTGCATTATGCATCTTAATTATCTTTCCGTGGGGGGAGAGAGAGAGGGGTGGGTCGTTGGGTTGCCCATGGGGATTTTTTTTTCTTGGGGCGGGCCGCGGGGGTGAAGGGGTGCATTTTGGTTTTTGTATATGTGAAGACTTTCAGTTTCCATTTTTGGGTTGTTGATGGGCTTGATTGGGTAAAGGAAACTTATTACTGAGCTGGCTTAGAAAAGAAATGTAGGTTAGTGCTTCAACCAAAATTTGACCTATTTAAATTTAGGTCCGGTTTATCTAACCTGTTATTGACCCATGTTTGTTGTAGTTTGGACGTGGGTGGTGATTTCCATCTATGATGCCCAGATATGGCAAGGACATGCTACGGATGTGGTAGGGACACGGATTTTACGCATAAAAAGTAAAGTACTGGATACGATACAACATGATACATCAACCATTTTAAAGTTTATGTGCATCTTGTTGGGAGGTGGCCGTCAGGATCTCTAGATATTATACATAGATCGCTGTGGAAATAAGTTTAGACGATGATGATTCAAGAACCATACCGCAAGATCTCTCTGATTTGATCTTGATTTTACAGTAGCCCGAAAATCTCAAGGTCTTCTACTGTATTCCTCTATGCTCGAACTCGCACCGGGGTGTGGGCCTCTTTTGCGAATTCTCCTTGCTCTCAAAAGCGAGATTTCTCTTGTGTGTTTTTCTTAGAGAGCAATAACGTATATTTATAGGCTACAATAGGGACCTTAAGAAACAAATAAGGAATAGGCTTCTTATGGAAACAGGAAACCCTAATTTGACTCAAATTAGAATCCTAGTTCCATAAATTACTATTTAGCCCACTAAAGAATTATAATTACACTCCTGTCCTTATTTTCAAAATAATATTTCAAGCTTCTTGTTATGAAGTGCTTATTAATCTCCCCACGTTAGGATTTTAGATGTCTATCGATTCAATAATTATTACTGACACCTATATTTACTCGATATCTTTATAATTTCTTGAGATCTTACACTTAACTTATTTGATATGTCGAACACAAAGTTCACCTGCGGGGTTTGACATAATCAAAACTTATAAGCTTCATCAAGGGGATATCATCAATCCCTATTGCGGGATGTAGATTCAGTCAATAAACTAATATGCACCATACATATAGTGTAGTCATCCAATTTATTGATATTATTGACCCATAAACGGTTTCACTCCTTTGTAAATCAAAATTCCAAGCATTAAATGCACGTGTCTATTATTTATATCGGGATTAAGAGTATAAGTACTTATAATCACGATTTGGATGTTAATCATCTTATGAAGTCAGTATAAAGACAATAATCCAAAAGTTGTCCTATTCAATACACATAAAGTGTACTAGTATAACGAGTCGAAACTATACTGTTTCCCACAGCCAAGACAAGCCTACTAAAATATTATACTACAATCGTACCGATGGTGTGTCCCGCTCCATCTAGATTGTGAACAACAATAACTTATGTGCTATAAGAACCGATAGATAAGTCTTCCGTGCGTAAGTTGAACTCTACCACCAACTTGTCTACTTTACAGAATAAAAGACACACTTATACATAGTAACTAATAGTGCAACCATTTGCCCATATAAATTCTTATTAAGATGGAAAAAGGAAACTTTACTGATAAGTAAATCAGTCAAAGACAACTACATAAAAGTATGCTTTTAGTATAAATTTTCAACACATCTTAGGTCTCCATCTTCTTGACTGCATCCTTTCTCATTAATCATATGCCCTGAATGTTTTGGGTAGAAAGAATCCCTTTCAAATACTCAATTCTAATGCCCCTATATTTTCTATTCCACCTAGGATCTTTGGTTTTGTTTATTTCATGCATGTTCTAAAGCAACATAGGCATAAATTGGATGCCAAAGCAGTTAAATGTATCTCTGTAGGGTATCTTACTTCCCAGAAAGTTTATTAATGTTATATGTCCAGAAGGAATGACAGTCTGTCTCTATGCATGTTTCATTCTTTGAGAACATTCCTTTTTATTTCTCCCATGGGAGTGGCAGGGTTCTGCGCCAGCTTCTCTTTGCCTTTGTTTATGTGTCTGTGATATTAAATAATTCAGATGATCAAAATATTGCCTTCAGTCCTTCCAATTTGAAATCTATCCAAGTTAAGATGCTTCGAAGGTGATTGCAATCCTCCTCCTCAAACAACCACCAGCATTTCTCCCAAATCCAGTCACTTCTTCAATCCATCTGTTCTTGTTTCAGTTGATGGTTGTAGCGTGGAGATTGTGTTTCATGTTCACTAAATTTCCTATTTCAGGATTTTCTTTCTTATAATTCTTTATCCACTTCATATTGTGCCTTGAACATGTGTTTTTTATTGTCTGTAAATATTCCTTCTCAGAGACATTGTCTCATCCCAAATGAAAAACTACTATGATTAATTGTAATGTAGGCTTTTGAGAAAAATGGAACTTGGGTTGTTGAATGATGTTCTAATGGGTGAGAATATTGTGGGTTGCAAGTCGGTGTATACTTTGAAGTTAAGATTGATTGGTTTTACTCGTACATATGATGCAGACCATCTTGAGACCTTTGCTCCTATAGCCAAAATGAATAATGCCAGAGTTAATATGTTTCTTGTGGTGAATTATCCTTGGCTTCTTTACCAGTTAGATGAGACAATGTATCTCTTCGTGTGACCTACAAGAAGTTTACATGGATCCTTCACTGGAGTTTATCCCAACGATCCAGCTGTTGAAGACAGTAATTCATTTTCCTTCAAAAAAAGAAGGTAATTTTACATGGATCCTTCACTGGAGTTTATCCCAAAGATCCAGCTGTTGAAGAAGGTAATTCATTTTCCTTCAAAAAAAGAAGGTAATTCATAGCCTTAAATAGTCATCATGGCAATGGTTTGATCAGTTAATCTGGTTGTAGTACAATTTGGCTACAAAGGCTTCATGCTAGTCAATTCCCTTTACTTTCTTTCAAACATCCAACCCAGCAAAGAGAGACAGAGAGAGAGAGAGAGAGGGAGAGAGAGAGAGGTACTGTGCACCATCGACAACCGCTCTTCTACTCCATCATTGTAGATGCCCCAATGCCTCATTCGCTTAGTCATCGTCGCTACCATCGCTCAAGATTAGTTCGTCGGCATTGTTTTTGCCCTTTGTCTCTTTTTTTTGAAGGTAAGAACCTTCCTTTTGTTTCCTGTCTGCTCAAATCCCAAAACCACACCTAGATGGCCTTTTGCACATGTGCCACGTTTAAAAGTTGATTTGGGTCTACTATTAGGTCTGATCCAATTTGAGTGAACCTGCCTATTGTTTGGGCCTTAGTTTGGGTCCAACCCAACATCCACACTCCAAAAAAAAAAAAAAAAGGCCTAGTAGGTCAGTCCAATTTTTTTAAGTGAGTTATTTTTTATTTCCCTTGCATCCTACATCGCTATGAAGATTTTTGGCAACTCCAATGAACTTCAAGCAATTTTTTTTATATATTTGCATATGTAGATTGGTATTTTGAGAATAAGTTATATTTTAAGCAATTTCTTAATATGAAGCAATAACACTTGACAGTTGATGAATATACCCGCCAATTTTGGGAGTTGCACGATACTTTTGCATTATAGGAGAATAATATACATGATTTGGCTCGTTCTATCATGGACATCTCGAAGCATATGAATTATTGAAAAAATTGTTACAAAGCATACGTAGAAGCCTTTCGTGTTGAGTGTATGCTTAGACGGTCTCACATGCAACCAAGACCACGGGCTCATGTTGTGGAAAGACTTTTCGCTGGAGAAAATAATCATATGATTGTCATCTGTTGCCTCCTCAATACAAATGAGATGGAAGAAAAAGAATGGAGACTGTCCAAAAAGTTCTATACGTGGGTATGAGTCAAAGACAGAGACGCTAATTTGATTGTTAATAGTGGCTGTGCATTGAATTTTGTCACACAAGGGGTTATTGATAAGCTTTAGTTGCCCATTGAGCTCCTTCGTAAGCTTTACCAAGTCTCACGGTCAAAT
The DNA here is from genome assembly GCA_037013555.1 of Sextonia rubra. Classification (NCBI taxonomy): domain Eukaryota; kingdom Viridiplantae; phylum Streptophyta; class Magnoliopsida; order Laurales; family Lauraceae; genus Sextonia; species Sextonia rubra. The sequence continues at coordinate 12,992,531 of JASUAD010000023.1, forward strand.
GGTTATGTAATTTTAATGACTCACAAATGTTTGGTATCATTCAAGATTGGCAATTATTAAGGCAAAATTTGGTGTAATGTGATCCATATGAATATTGCTTATATTATTTTTGGATGACCATGGCTTTTTGATCGGAAGCATGACATAATAAAGAGATGAAAACATATACTTTGTTGTGGGAAGGAAAATGGTTTAGGCTCAATCCATTGCCATTAACAGCCCAGTCTTCACCTACATTATCATCTTTAATTGAAGAACCACAAAAAGTGCAAACAGAAGATGTTGATATAATGATTGCACCAAAGGAGATGCTAACCATGACAGCTGATATTCTCGATACAATTGAGCAATGTCAAGGCAAATTTGATCTCATGAAAAATTTAGACCAAGCAGAATCTGCTCTTGATAGTGTTAATCAAGGGTCATAGAAGGTCGAGGAAGAACAAAAACAAATAGCTATTGAAAACTTTGATTGGGTTGGTAAGGTCAGTGAACATCCGGAAGATTTGATTGCAACTCCACTTGCAGCAAATCCAATTAGGTTATTAGAAATCAAATCAATTGATTAAGTGGTTTTGCAAGCTGATTAAGTTGTTAAAGTTCCTTACATTGACTTCATCTTTGGGGATCACACATGGATATTTGAAAGCCAACAATTGAAGAATCGACTGGTTCGTTCACACATCCGAGCTACATTCATACATTCGAAGATGAGACACATCCAACATACGTTTACATGGAGGAAAAGAATTCAACAAGCTTTCAATCCATTTCGTGTAAATGCGGATCAAAATACAAGGAAGAAGTTTCTGCAACTGATTTTCGACTACGGAGAAAGTTTTCCTCACCTTACAATCAAATTCTTCCTAGCATTCTCTAGTTGGCAAATTTGTCGAATTCTAGTTTTCTTAAGCCAAGGAGAGTTGATGCAGGTCAGACCATAGGTCAGCCAACCCGTTGGTCCCTGTCCATAAGCCCCCAATTGGACATCTAGTTATTTAGGAATATTTTTATTAGTTTGATTGTATTAGGGTTAATATGAGTGAGTTTCTTATTTTATTTAGGCTTTTTCTAATATTAGTAAGTTTTGTTTTTTAGGAATCAAGCCAACTCTTCTTTATAAGGATGTTAGGTCTCATTATTTTGCATGCTCCATTTCAATTAAGAAAGTTCTTTTTTGAGATGTTATCTCTTATGGTGTTAGTTTCTCTTGTGAGGATGCCCCAAAGGATTGATTGAATTCAGAAGGATTCAGCATCTAGGGCATGATATCAAATACTGCCCATAAGGAGAGGAATGATATCTTTAAGAGATTTAATTTTCATGATTTCTCTTGAGATACATGTTCTTGATGGCATATGACTGTTTGACAATTGAAAGGAGAGAGAGTATAAAGAGGAAAGAGAATAGGCATCTAGAGAAGGCACAAGTTCAACCTTTGGGATGGAGGAAAGAAAATACCATTTATTGCATCTAGAGAACTACAAAAGTTAATTGTTGGGATGGAAGAAAGAGAATAACATTTAATGCATCTAAAGAGGTGCAGAAGTATATTGGGTAAAGGAAAGAGAAACACATTCTCTTCTCCCACTTCTAGCCTTTACATGTTCTTTTACCCAAAAAAGAGCACCTTTGCAAGTAAGTAGTATGCAGGAAGGAAAGAGAAGCATGATACCTGGAACGACGAACAAGCCCTTGCAACGCAATGCACGAGAGGAGAAATCCTTGAGATAGAGTCTCTCTCATTGCATTGCGGAAAGCCTTGTGATTGGGATTGAACGTCTGCAACTTTATTTGGAGTCTTGGACTGAGATTAAATAGGTATTTTAAGAATTTGAGTCCTACTTTATTTCTAAAACCTATTTGTTTTTTTTCCTACTTTGATTTAACTCTTTATGTGTAGTTTTAACTTTCCTTTTGAAGTTATTTTAGTTTAAATCACTCCTCTCTGTTACAAACTTCTTATAGAAAATAAATTTTATTTTTAAATAATTTTAACTTTTGTGGGAGTCTCCTACTTAAAAAAAAAAGAGATTCTTGTTTTAGAAAATACATATGGGACGAACTACAGTGAACCCAATGTTTCAAGAAACCTGAAAACCACCAAACCGAATTGCAATTTGTTCAGGATGCACTGTGCGGAGTTGGGAACCCTGTAGACCAAATTTGGTAACTATGGTCTCTGGCCTGCTTCAATCTTCTCCTTTTGTTCTCTATTTTAACATTTATCCTCATCTTCTCTTTCCATTTCTATTTGGCCTTTCCATGATAATCAGCCCCTTGTACAGTGACACAAGTGAAATTGAACCATCATAAGAGATCTGTTGAATGTCAGCCTGAATGATAGTGGACTGCAACTTGTCAAACCATGGTCGAGGAGCTTGTTTGAGACCATATAAAGGCCTCTCAACTTGATTGCAAGCACAAGTTTGCAGGAATAACCAAGCATTGGGTTCGTATGAACCATCTCTAAAGGACCTGCATGTAAAACACACATTCCTCACATCCATCTAAAAGAGATGGAATTTGCAAACAGTTGAAATGGAAATACCTGAAGCCTGTTGTCTTTGCTATAGAAGCAAAAGTTTCATTACAGGCCCATTACCATATTGTTGTTTAAAGGTGAATGCAACTGCATAAGCTTTACATATATTCGAAGTTTATCATATTTCACAGATATGCCTATTTCTTGCCAATTATAAAACCATTTGTCATGGTGATAGAACTAGATCCCATGTGGTTTTACTTGTTTGCCTAGAGCTGTCAACTCTTTTTCCAATGGCATCCTTGTCATACTACTACTCTTAACTGCCTATCTGTGGAAAGAGGTGATGGAAACAGAATTTGAAGTGGTAAAGAAAGAAGAAAACTATATTTTTCAGGTGGGTGGTTTAGATGGACGGGTAGATCTTTGTAATGGGGTACCAAGTGTTGGATGAGGCATACTAGATGTTTCTAATGGTGATCGAGCTTGCATCTAGAACTGATCCAGAGGTTGCAGATACTGTACCAACTTCTTCCTTCAGACATGAGTTTGGATGGCTGAATATGGTGGGAACCAAGGAAGAAATGTGATTTAAGCAACCTCAGGATCACTCCCAACATGATTCAAGCATCTATGCTCAATGAAAAGATGTTAATGTTTGTTTACATATCGTAAAGTAAAAAGTTGTGGTGAGTAACTCCAGCTGCTTGAAACTTCATCTTTGTTGTGTTTGTTTGGCAAAAAAGCTTCTTGAAAGTAAACCTCTGGCTGCAAGGCACTTTGCCTCATGCCACCCCAGCGGCAAGAAATTTTTACTGCAAAAAAGTGGGGAGGTAGTGCATGGTAAAATATAGTCCAGACAAAAAAGTGCTACTTTTTTACGCTCTCTCTCACTTTACCTCAGAGAGCACAAATGTTACTTCACCACAAGTTTTATCTTACCTTTGCCATCGATTTGGCATTTACTTCATCTTTACTTCACCTTGGCCTTGTTCGTTTACATGTGTGGAGGAATAAAGGTGAGGTGGATGTCACATCATGGAAAAAGCAAAGGTAAGGTATGTTGAAGTAAAAACAGAGGTGTAATATTTTTTATTTTTTATTTTATTTTTGCATATTATGGGCCAAAATAAGAAATGTTACGTCATGGTAAGATGTCACTTAGAGTATGATTAAAAAGCACTGTCTTAAACTTACCTTCACCACTTTATCACAGTTTTCTGTGGTAAAAAAGGGGCTTGTAGAGGAGTAAAGGTTAGAAATATCACATCATTAATTGACTTCTCCACACTACTTTCACCCAAACATGCTAAGGGTAAATTGTGTCACATCTCAATCAACTTTAATTACCTTCACCCCACTTGCTAAATAAACATACCTTGAGAGCAAGAGAAACCTTTTTCATGGTTGTATGGTGGCAAGAAAGGACCATAGGGCAGTTGTCAGCGCATTAGCATTAGGGAATCACTAGTCCAGTGATATATGGAATCTGTAGTTGTTGATACTGGAGTTCTGTGATTGTTTGGCACTTTCTTTGGAGTGTTTTTATTTCTTAACAAGTTTGTTTGGGAAGAAAGAATCATTAAGTGATGGTGGGAAAACTGTAGGAAGCATTGTTGAAGAGTTTATGAGAAGTTGTACAGAATTCAATCTATAGGTTGGTAATTGTTTTTTTCTAGAAGATTATTTTCCTATTTGTCAAGAGCTATGATGCCTAGAAACGGACATGGGTACGGATATGGATACGGGGAACGAGGATTCGATACGCTAACTTGAAGATTTTAGGATACGGATACGGGTACGGCATTTCAAAAAATATATATTTAAATACTTATCGTAGTGCTCAAAAATTACAAGGCCCACTGTGTGGATCAGATTTTTAATGAGGTGGGCCTGACAGTATCTTAACATAAAAGAAAATAAAAGAAAAGAAAAAAAAGTGGGCCAAGTGTCTTGGTTGGCATAGTAGCTCAATATTAAAAAAGAAAGAAATAAAAAAAAAGCCCAATGAGCCCATTCTTATTGATAAAATGCGACAGGTTCTTTTGCTCTTTTTGCATCCCTGGGGTATCATCGAATGAAAAAAGAAAAAGAAGAATGAATAAGAAGAAGAGGAGGCGTATATGGCATCTAAAAAGCTAGAAGCTCGAAGCAGCAATAGTAGTAGAAAGTAACACAGTGATCTACCACCTAGTTGAAGAAGCAATCCGTCAAAACGATAGTAGGAGTCTCTGTCAGTTTATTTATCTTATTCTTTGCTGCCTCCTTATCCTCCTCTTCTCCTTTTTTGCTTTGCTTTTGATCAAACTAAGAAATGGCTCATGTAGGAGTAAATTGGTCAAAATGGACAAAATCTGTTGTAATTTTGGATAAAAAAATATTGCATAGCCGTATCCTAAAATTGAGAGCCGTATCCAGGCCGTTTCTTGCCTTATCCCATATCCGTATCCGTATCGTATCGTATCGGTACGGATACCACATGGCATTTGGAGTATCCGGGTATCATAGGTCAAGAGAGATAAAATTTATGTTGTGGGAGAGAGTGCCATTGGGACTCAAGTATTTTGGGGGGTTAATGAAGAATTGAATTATGGTAGAGTTGAAGTATTTTGTGGTGGGTTAATGAAGAATAAAATTATAGTAAAGCTGTTTCTTAATAAAAAAAATCATAAGGCGTCGTCATATTTTTGCTAAAATGGTTGTTGTGGGATGAAATTGATTGGCTACATAGATGTTGAATTAAGGAACTACCGACCGATGATCCAAAATGTAAAGATTGGGAAGCTGAAAACATGTTAGTGATTATGTTAGCAACAAGAATTTATGGTGGAAAAGAAAATAAATTGAAGGAAATTTTCAAAAAAAGTAAAAATCTTTTGGCTCATTTTCAAAATAGTACATCATCATCAAAGATCTATTTTTACTACATGAATTTTGTTTTTCCATTCCAATCTATCATGAACCTAATCTTGAAATGAGTTGCACTTCTTCAGATCTATTTTTACTACCTCCATCTATATTCTCTTCTGCATATCCCTTTCTCTTGGTGAGCCATCAACCCACCCAGCCAAACTTTTCTTTATTGTCCCTATTGGCGGCTTGCGTTGGATATGCCCAAGCTATCTCAAACAGGCTTCTCTAATTTTATCCCTTATATGATTTCGAAATTGCTCATTTTTAATTTTATCATTTCTAGTTTTACTAGACATTCACCTCAATATTCTCATCTTTGCTACCCAAGGAATAAAATATCAGCTGATATGAAGTGTAGTGGCCACTGTGCAATATGGGTATTGGCGGCGCTAACACCTGTAGTGGCCTGTAGCAGCTTCTATGTGGAAATAGCGGCCGCTACATATTGGTTGGGTTTAAAAAACCTAGTCGATGTCCCCTTTCCCATTTTTTCACTGTTGTCCCTTTCTTTCCCTATCTTTCACTCCTAATTCTCCTCCACCTTGGTCCTACCTCCATTTTCTTCAAATTTAAAGCAAAAAGACACACGCAAAAGAGGAAAAAAAAAAAGATCAACAAATTGAGGTTGTTCATCATCTTTGGAGTAAAAAGGCATTTTTGACATGGTACTTTTATGTAATTTTTTTTAGATTTATGATTCTATTCTCATTTTTTTAATTTTTGAAAAACAAACTATTTTTCTTAAATAACACGGACCGAATTACCTAAAAATCATTCCCAAGTGTTAGATCTATGAATCGCTTAGATGTATCACATATTCTTTCTTGTATTTTTGAATTTATTTAATTTTTTTATCTTCACATTATTAATTTTTTTGAAAAAATAATTTTTATTTAAACGTGATTAACTAAATCATTTTAAAATCACTCCCAAATAGCTAGATCTATGATTCCCATACATGTATCCAATATTCCTTGATTTTTTTAATTTTTGGATTTTTGACTTTCATAAAATAACTTTTTTGTTCTCAATTTGGTAAACACTTCAAAATCTCTTCTAAATAGCTAGATCTATGGAACTCATGGATGAATCTAACATTATTTGATATTTTCTTATATTTATTTTATTATTTTATTTTTGGATTTTTAGTACTTTTCTTAAAAAAATTAGTTTTTTTTAAGACAATTGGGCTTACCAAAATGCTTCAAAATCCTTTAAGATAGTTAGATCTATGAGCTCCATGGATGAATCTGACAATTTTGATGTTTTCTTATATTTATTTATTTTTTTGAATTTTTAATATTTTTTAAAAATATTATTATTTTTTAAATTGGACAACCAAAATGCTTCAAAATCCTTTCAAATAGTTTGGTCAATGGAGCACATAGATGAATCCAACCTTGATGTTTTTTTATTTTTAATTTCCAGGTTTAAGGATTTTTAGAGGAGAATATTATTATTCATCCTTTCCTCACGATATGGTGAGGGACAATGATGTGGCTTTTCTTCTTTACATATGAAGATTCTTCTTTTCATAATATATGACTTTTTCTCTTTTGTGCATGAATCTTTCCAAATATGCATTTGTTCCTCACCACATGGTGAGGGAAGGATGCATAGCAATATATTTTTTTTAAGTTATTATTTTTTCCCAATTTCATCAACCTAATTGCATCTAAATGGATTTTCCTAACAAATATATATCATATATATAGGTATTTTACTATATGAAAGAGTCAAAGTTCAACGTCTCATATCTTTTGTGGTTTGTGAAGATGGTGTGTGAAGTAGTTCTTGCATGGAAACATGGTGTTGCAATTGATGGAAATACATGAAAAATTACATGTAATCTGTGTGGTAAAATCACAAATGGGGGTATAACAAGATTCAAGCAGCGCTTGGGCCATGTTGCGGGCAATGTGGTAGGATGTTCAAGTGCATCAAAAGACCTTAGAGAAGAAATGAAAAGCTTCTCAATAAAGGAAAAGAAAGCAGAGATACAAGAAAAAAAAGAAATCAAGAAATTGATGATGCCTGCTTTGAGTTCTTTGGGGAGGAAATTCTCTCCAATTTTGATGATGAGTGTGATGACTCAAAAGTGGACGAGCATTACTTATGACAACCAAGCAGTAGAAATGTGCCGTGAGGCATAGGTTGATGCTGCACAAAGAGGAAAACACTTTTGTGTTGGGGGGTTCATTCATCTGGTGTAGGTGGCTCATCTAAGGGCAAAAAGGTATGGCTGGGGCAATTCGTCAAGTATCTGCACTTGACAATGTGAGGATGATGTTGAGATTATTTCTTCACGTAAAGCATCACGGACTCTCAGTAGTGCTCTCCCCAATCCAATTGATCCTCTAGCACATACAGAGGAGTCAGCTAAACAGCTTAAAATATCAAAATTGTTTAAGGGGGCCTTGAAAAGTGTTAGAGAAAAATTAGCCTATGTGATGCAGGCCTTACTGTTAGGGCTTGTGGGAAGTTTCAAAGCACCTGTCCGAGGACACTTAACATGTCTCTGCAGAGACAAAAAATGAGGACACACTTCAATGGGAAAAGCTAAATCAATTAATCAACTCCGAAAATTCCCTGTCTACAATCCTATATAAATAGGAAAGATAACTTGTGGCATGAGAAACCTAATTAAACTAGGAAACTAAGCAAAGCTATTCTAATTACAACCCTTTTAAATAATTTAGGAAACCAAGGACAAAATTAAAATCCTAAAACTATGTGGGCCCTAATTATACCTGAGGATTGCTGTGATACGTGTCCTTAGTCAGACAACATCTTCATCCAATTGTGAAAGAAATTGGAGCACATTCTCTTTAAGAAATTGGCTAACTATGCAGAAGCTCAACAAGTTTGTATATTGTCACCACAATCTTAAGCTGAGAGTAAGAAATAGATAAAAGGAAGGAAAGGGATGATCCAAGTTATTGTCGTATAAATCTGAATAATATCTTTTGAAAAGATGATCCCTTTCATGGTTAGCCGATATGGAGGATCCATTGTTAGATGGACATGAAGACTTTCAAAGGGATATTCAAGAATTAATGGATGAAGATATGAGCTATGAAGTACGGGCACTTGTATAGGGTTGGACACCGACACGGCTAGACACGTGTCTGAGACGCCAAAAATGTGTCCTGTATTTTTTTTTAAATTGCGGACACGGCTTGGACACGTCGGGACACATCTGGGACACGTTGAGGACATGGCAGCGCTAAAATATAATAAAACTGGGCTAAAACTTGGGTTAAAATTAGAAAAGAAAGGCAAAGGGGCTAAACGTAATTTTCTTTAACTTAAAACCCTAACCTTTGCTGCCTTAGCTTCTTTGGCTGTGAAAAAAAAAAAAGAGGCAGTGGCTGTGGAAAAGAAAAAACAGAGGAAGATTAGTGTGAGAAGAAAAAGACAAAGAAGAAGGATCTGCATGAGAAGAAGGAGAAGGATCTGCATGAAGAAGAAGAAGAAGAAGAAGAAGAAGAAGAAGATCTTTCTTTTTTCCAGAATTGCTGTTCTGTAGTTGCTGCTGCTGGTTTCTTTCTTTTTTTTTTTTTTTTTCCGAACTGCTGCTGCTGCTGGTTTTTTTGCCCCAGAACTGCCGTGCCGTTGCTGCTGCTGCTGCTGCTATTTTCTTTCTTTCCTTTTTTTTTCCCTGAACTGCTACTGCTGCTTTTTTTGTTTCCTCGGAACTGCTGTGCCATTCTGCTGCTGCTGTTTTCTTTCTTTATTTTTTTTCCAAACTGCTGCTGCTGCTTTTGTTTTTTCTAGAACTGCTGTGCTGTTACTGCTGCTGCTGTTTTCTTTCTTTCTTTTTTTTTTCCCCCCAAACTGCTGCTGCTGTACTTCTTTTTCAAATGGTGAATCATGAATGAAGTGAGGATTATTGTTATTTTTTCTTTTATGGAGTGGGGTAATGGAGGAGGGATCATTTTTTTGTTGTTTTAATTATGGTGTAATTGTGACATGTAATGTTGATGATGTACTATGGCCTACTAGTACATTACATTCTGCATTATGGATTTTATTTTTGACTTTTCTAGTATTAGTAATGTTTTTTCTTTATTAATTGTGACATTATTGCTTCTTAATTTAGCTAAAAATATAACTATTCTTTAATTTTATGAGTGTCTATAAAAAAATATATTTATTATTTGCCATGTCCGTATCCTACTTTTTTAGGATTTGCTGTATAGCTGTGTCCGTGTTGTGTCGTATCCATGTCCTGTGTTCGTGTCCATGCATCTTAGGATATGACGGAAGGAGAAAGTGGCCATCTCTAGCTATGGGAACTGGAAGATCAAGAGGCAATGAACTGAAGCCTCTCATGTAATGTCTATTGTTAGTTTTAATCGTTCGAGTTCAAGCATTGTTCTGAGTAGTGACTCCATTCAGAGGAGGTAGCGGGGCCGGTCTGAGTGTTTCTTATCATGATGACGAAGTAGATGTTGCTCTCATTGAGAATTTGGAGAAATTTCCACCATCTTATATTAGACCAGGTCATGTTTATGTTCGACATATAGCATTACCATCTAGTGGCCTTGATGGACAAGGAAATGATGCTAGGAGTGGGGATGTCGGACGGCAACAAACAGCACAGTGGTACACTATTTCCCATGACCCATATTCAGGGTACCAACCGTATGTCCCATTAGACCAAGCATATGGCCAAGCGGAATCAAAGCAACAATATTTGGAGTAAGGGTCGTTTGATCAATATGCTCATCCAAATTCAAGTCCATCCAATCTCTTTGTGTTCGAGGATCCCAATGTGGCCACCAACACCACCACACCCCCCCCCCCCCCCCCCCCCCCCCCCCCCCTTTCTCCTCTTTCTTGGGTATTGAGTTATCGACAGCGCCAACTATTCTTTAGCTTTTTTTTTCCCTTTTGTCTTTTCCTATCTCCCTCTAGCCATTTTCTATTATTTTTTTAATGCAACTGCTCACCTGTTGTCTTTCACTTTCTTACGTTTCTCTCTCCTTTTCCTTTTCCTAACCCTCTCTCTTTTCACAACCCCTTTTATTATTTGTTTTTAAGATGCCATGCCAATTTTGAGTTTGGTGGAAAGCATATGAAAGCAGATTTCTTGTGCTTTCTACCATGGCTTGTGATCTACTAACAATTTGATGTCTTCTGTAACATTAGAATAGGCTTTTAGTACATGTGGACGTGTGTTGGATGACAGTAGGACGAAATAATTCTCACGGCCCTAACACCTTTAACATAGAGGTGTCAAATGTGACGTGCCGTGCTGGCGCGACACGGCTTTTGATAGGGCTCAGCCCAACATGGGATGGCTCAAGTCGCGCTTGGGCCTTGCCAATCGTGTTGTGTCATTCATGCCATGCATCCTGCCATGCTTTGGATGTTTTGTGCTTACATTTTGTTAGGGTATCGTAGGTTAAAAAATTTAAGGGATGGACACAAAAAATGATGACACATTGATTTAAGTGGTTTGGTCAAACTCAACCTACTCCACTGAGAACAGATCCATTTGGATCTTTTCTACTTGAAGGTTTTTCAACTGGATTACCTTCAAAATGATCACAATTGTTGTAGATAATTAAAAAAAAAGAAAGTAATAGAATATTTTTTTATATTTACACTAAAGAAAAAGAAAAAAAATTATATTTATAGTCTGGTGATGTATTTGCTTGGACATTATCTTCAATTTTTGACTTCTGCTTTTTCTTGTCTGCTAAATGCTGGTCTTATAGGTAGACATAGCACTCCACTTTTTCATCAGATAATTTTATCCTACTGGCCATGAAAATTATACCGATCATATCCAAGGCCAACCCTATCTCCTTGATATTTACCCAATTTTAGTAATTTGACTAATTTTTCTTTTCCTTGGGTAAATTTCAGCTCAATTTTCTCCTTAGAGCACCTAAGTTGAGTGACTTTGTTGTATTGAGATGAGTTTTCAGATTTTAACCGTATAATCTCTTTTTCAATTCCTTAAACTTGATTAAGTCTTCATTAGCAATTTTCAATTCCAATTTAACTTTTTCATACTCATATGCTAATGAATTCCTTTTCCTTCTTAACTTGACCAAGCTCATTTTTAAACTTAGTATTTTGTTCTTTTGTTGACTCACGTTTTCAATTAATTTACAACTCTCTTGATAGAGTGAGTCATAGACATCCTGATGCTCTTCATCATTTTCCTCATCACTTGAATGTTCGGGATCATATTCACTTCCAAGGGCTTCCATATATGATTTTACTTTTTTTTTTTTCCATTGCCTCTGTGAAGTTAAGTGCAGTAGTGGCCATTGATAAAGAATATCTTTCTATTTCATCATGTTGTGACTCATTTCAATTAGACTTGAATCTGGATGAGTCGGCCCAAGTAGCATTAGCAACAAACCTTTTTTTTTTTTTTTTTTTTTGGATTTTAGTTTTGTAGCACATTGTTGCTATATGGTGGTGGAGTGTGGAGGTTCAGGAAGTTATTCGAGGGAAAAGACATTGGTATAAAGTTTGGCAGGTGACTAAAGGTATGGAAAATTTTGAGCTGTATGAGAATGTAAAGAAAGAAGCTAAGAAAGTAGTAAGTAGTGCAAAGCTCAAGGCATATGATGACCTCTATAATAGGTTGGGAACGAGAGAAGGAGAGAAGGATATTTTTAAGCCTGCAAAAATAAGAGAAAAGACAAGTAGGGATTTAGATCATGTCAAATGTATCAATGATAATGGGAAAAATGCTCTGGTGAAGGACAACGATATTAAAGAAAGGTGGAAGGAATATTTTAGTAAACTTTTAAAAGAAGAACATATGGGGGATACAAAAACTAGGGAGGATACTTCATTACTAGAGCATACTTTTCTTTGTAGAATTAGAGGGGTGGAAGTGAAAGAAGCATTGAAACGAATGAAAATAGGAAAGGCTACAGGCTCATGATATTCCAATAGAGGTATGGAAATGCTTAAGAGAGGTTGGGGTGAATTAGTTATGTAGACTATTTAATAAGATGCTTGTGACAGAAAATGCCGGATGAATGGAGAAGAAGCATTGTAGTACCCATATATAAGAATAGGGGAGATATACAAAATTGTACCAACTATCTAAGGATTAAACTTATGAGTCATATTATGAAGTTATGGGAGAGAATAATGGAGCAAAGACTTAGAAGGAAGCGAAGATTGCTGAAAATCAATATGGTTTTATGTCAGGGAGGTTAACTGTGAAAGCTATCTTTTCACTTAGCCAATTAATGGAAAAATATCGAGCAAGGAGGAAAAATCTATACATGGTCTTTATTGATTTAGAAAAACCCTATGATAGGGTACCGAGGGATTTAATTTGGTGCGTTTTGAAGAAAAGGAATGTCTCCAAAGGTTACATTGAAAATTTTAAGGATATGTACGAAGGAGCAGTAACAAATGTGAGAATCACATGTGGAGAAATAAGGGGATTCCCCATGACTATAGGTTTGCATCAGGGATTAGCCTTAAGCCCTTATCTCTTTGCATTAATTATGGATGAGTTAACTGCGCATATTCTTGAAGAAGTACCATGGTGTATGTTGTTTGCAGATGATATAATATTAGTTGATGAATTAAGAGATGGTGTAAATGTGAAACTTGAGAGATGGCGGGGGACATTAGAATCTAAAAGCTTTAAAATAAGTCGTACGAAGACAATATATGGATTGCAACTTTAGTGGATATATACAAAGTATTGAAACCACTGTCAAAATTGAGACCCATGAGATACCATGTAGAGATTCTTTCGGTTTCCGGGCTCGATAATTAGTAAGGATGGAGAGATTGACGAAGATGTGGAGTATAGGATAAAAACTGGATGGCTGAAGTGGAGACTAGCTTTTGGAGTGCTTTGTAACAGAAAAATGCCAATGAAATTGAAGGGCAAATTTTATAGGATAGTGGTTAGACCAGTTATGAAATATGGAGCAGAATGTTGGCCAATTAAGAAGACGCATATACATAAGATGGATGTGGCAGAGATGAGAATGCTTAGCTGATGTGTGGAAAATTAGGAAAGATAAAATTAGAAACGAGTGCTTTTGAGAGAATTTAGGGGTAACACTGATACGGGATAAGATTAGAGAAACCCATTTAAGATGGTTTTGGTATGTTAAGCATAGGTTGGTAATGGCATTGGTGAGAAAAAGTTTGGCTATACAAGTGGATGGCCCATTAAGAGGTAGGGGTAGGTTGAAGAAAACATTGATGGAGGTAATTGAATCAGATTTGAAGAAGTTTAACTTATCAAAGGATTTAGCTCAAAATAGAATGGAATGGAGAAGCAGAATTTAAGTAACTGACCCCAACATGGTTGGGATAAGGATTTGATGATGATGATGATGATGATGATAGCACACTGTTGCTACATGGCCATACACCTTGCATTTGCAGCATTGAATATCCTTTGCTTATTCTTTGAGGAGCTAGATTTAACTTTGTTTTAGGTTTTCCAAAGAATGTTTCTTTTATACTACTTTTGCCTTTCCTTGTACTAAAATCTAGAAATTTCTTGGCTAGAAGAGTCGCATCTTCTTTATCACATCACTCTCATGTTCAGATTCAACTTTTTATTTTGAGTGTGTAATGTGTGAAGTGCTATAGACTTCTTTTTAGATGTGTCAAATTTGAGCTCAATAGTTTGGAGGGACTAGCTCTTCTCCCTTCATCTTCTCAGGATCCTTATGTTCTTTAATTAATGTTCACATTGATCTATTCCACTTTACAATGATATGGATATTAAATTGAAACAAGAACGCGTGCCTCTTGTAGACGAATCTATCTTGATACGTTTCCTTTGAAGCTTGAACTTGAGCTCGAAGCTTGATTCCTTACTTTGGGCCCATTTGGATGTTTACAAAATAAAATATTTATAGATAAAAATATTGTAAGAACACAAGAGTATAGAATAGAATAGTATAATATTAAAATATTGTATTATTTTTTCTGTTTGGCAATTTTTGAATAATATTACGGATTTAAAAATAGTTGTTTGGAAGGTGCTACGATTTAATAAAATTTCATTATTAGAATAATGTCTTATTAAGTACTTTAATTTATAACATCTAGATAAAACAGTAGTGTAGTAAAGTAAAGTTCAACTGTCACATTTTTTTTACCATAAGTTGCTTTTCTTTTATTACGTAAAACTATGGTAAAGTGTAGTAAAGTAAATTAAAAAAAAAAAAACTTTACAACTCTCTTTCACACTTTACTTTACCACATACTTCATCTCACCTTATTTAACCTCACCTTTAACCATGATGTGATATTAATCTTTATTTTATTTTACCACATTTGTAAACAAGTCATTTTATCACAAGTCACTTCTATTTACCATATAAAACTATGTTAAAATGTGATAAAGTAAAGACAAACAAAAAGAAACTACTTTACGACCCTCCCTGATGCAGCCCTAGGGTTAGGGCTTGTGTGGAGGTGGCTAAGCACGTGTCCAAGGACACTTCGAACCGTCAATATGACTTCAACACACACGAGGAAACACCTCTGGGAAAAACCCAATTTTATTAATCAACCAAATCTGAGAATTTCTTCTCTACAATGCCATATATATAGTAAAAACAAACTTAATGAGCAAGAAAACCTTAGGATAAAAATGGAAACTTTTCTAATAACAATTTAATTAGAACTCTACTAATAATAATCCTAATCTAAGTTGAATAGGGGCTGCTGGGGCCTAGACTGCATCATCCTCCCCGGGTTGAAAAAAGAGTTCGTCTTCGAACTCGATGCTGCTTCGGATTGCCAGTGTAAATGTGTTGAACATAAAGGACATCCTTTGTGGCAGCTTTCCAGGAATTCTTCTTTGGCGGATGTGGTTTCTCAGGATGAAGAGTAACTTGCTGTCCACCATGCATGAATGTATAGGTGTTGTCGCGCATACCATGAGTCTCATGCTTGTCATACATCCAGGGACGGCCCAATAAGATATCACCACTATCCATAGATAGCACATCATACCAGATTGTATCCTTATAAGTCTCACCAATGGCAAAAGTAACTTTGCAAGTATGTCGAACATGTGCTTGATCACCATTCATTAGCCACTTGACAAAATAAGGACAGTTATGCTTATAAACTTTCAATTGGAGGCGATCAACAAGAGCTTGGGAGATGAGATTTTCACAACTTCCACTGTCAATAACAACTGTGCAATTTTGTCCCTGAATCATTCCTGCGGAACGGAAAATAGTTTTGCGCAACCACTTATGCTCAACAGTTGGTGAAGCGTCCTTGAGGACAATAAGAGCTTCATTTGGGGGCTCTGCATTGGTGAATTCAATTTCCCCAGTGTCAATATCCTTGGGATTGTCAATATCCTTAGGATCAGTGTCAGTACCCTTAATATCATCTCGGATATTGTTATCAGCACCTTCAATCTCAATCAATTGTATTCGCTTTGGATATTCTGCTGCTCGATGTCCGTGCTGATGACAATGAAAACAAACCATCTTATGTTGACCTTCAGTTCTAGTAAAAATCTGTCCATTGGATTTAGCTTCTTGTAGAGGGGAATTCTTTGGTTGAACCCATTTGGATTTTTGTACTTGATGATTTGCAATTCCCTCAGCCTTGATAGCATGTTGGATGAGTTCATCGACATTATCAAAATGTTGGAAGGCAAGGATATGCTGAATGTCTAGTCCCAATCCATTGAAAACTCTATCAACTACCACATCATCATCTTCATTCAAGCTACAACGAGTTTGCAGAGTTAAAAATTCCTCAGAATATTCAACAATTGTCTCGGACCGTTGTTTCAAGTTTTGAAAACTGGAACGGAGATCTCTTGCATAGTTGACAGGGAGGAATTTTTGCTTCAAAATATTTTTCATCTCAGTCCATGTATCAACTGGGTCCATGTTTTGATTCCTCCGTTTTCTTTGTGATTCAGCCCACTAAGTTGCAGCATAATTTCGGAATCTGGTGGCAATTAGTGTGACTTTATGATGCTCAGTCATTGGCTTATGCGCGAAAATATTCTCCCCGCACACTAACGAATCCATAAATTCCGCAGGTTGTAATTTTCCATCATATTCAGGAATCACAATTTTAATCCCTAAGTCACGATCAGGATTATGGATAGGTGGATCCCAGTGATTCCGAATATTTGCACCATCATCACGGTGGTGATGCACACGCTGATGATTTTCCAAATTTGTTACTCTAATGTCCAATTGTTGCAGGGTAGTGTGCATGCCATCAACTTTTGCAGATAATTCTCTAATGGCACTAGCCAAATCTTCAAGTGAAGAAGATGAAGATTCAGCATTCACTTGTTTCTTAGGAGGCATTTTTTTAATGCAAAATTTAAATCTGACTGACTTGATGTGTAGATCTGCTTTTCACTAGGACACAGGCGTAGATAGATTTGAAAGTAAGCTTTGGTTCTGAAATTGCAAAATTAATTGCTTCTGTAAGCGGGTCGAAATTGAATTGTCTTGACTCAGGAATGACCTGAATTGAATTCAAGCCCTTGTCACGCACGTGTTAAAGGTCACGTGGGACTTTTTCCTTTAAACCCCAGATGAAACGATGAAAAAGGGTGAGAAGCCCTCTGTTGCCTGTGGACGAGAAGAGGGGCTGGCGGGCAAGACAGTGATGATCAACGACGAAGGTGCAGCGCGTGGCTGATGGCGTTAGCCGCTATGTACGGCTCTAGTGAGGTGTATGCAGCAGCGGTGAGGTAAGCCCTGCAGCAGCGGTTAGAGGCAAAAACGTCGGTGCTAGACGACTGCGATGGTGCTGCGATGGCGGCGATCGTCGAGCAATATCGGCGGGCGGCAGAGAGGGCGGCGATGGCTGCAGTTGCACAGCAAGAGCCAGGTACGCTCCGCTCTCTCTGTCTCGTCTAGGTGAGGATTGGGGTGGAAAAGAGTTAGGGTTTTGTGGCTTTGGGTCCTGGGAATGTGGATATGGTTCGGCCGACGATTATGGGTAGGGTTTGGAAGACTAAGAAGGAGGGACAACCTGCGAGGCTTGTAGAACTGGGGTTGTGTGTTGGGACGGGTTGGGGTAGGCTGGGACGATGGGATCTAGGTTTTCGGAAGTGGCGATGGCTGATGCTTGACGAGGAAGGGGGTGGGGTTTGGTTTCGGGCAGGTTTTTTTTTTATATGGTCGTCTGGGCTATGGGCTTCGGTGACGATGACGGTGACAGTGGATGGGGTTATCGTTGGGATAGAGATAACAGGAGGCAGATGGGGTTTTGTCTGAATTGGCAGACAAGGGGGAGAGTAGGTACACGTCGATGATCAAAGATCGTGGGGCTTTGATACCAATTTGATGCAGCCCTAGGGTTAGGGCTTGCGTGGAGGTGCCTAAGCACGTGTCCAAGGACACTTCGAACCATCAAGATGACTTCAACACACACGAGGAAACACCTCTAGGAAAAACCCAATTCTATTAATCAACCAAATCTGAGAATTTCTTCTCTACAATGCCATATATATAGTAAAAACAAACTTAATGAGTAAGAAAACCCTAGGATAAAAATGGAAACTTTCCTAATAACAATTTAATTAGAACTCTACTAATAATAATCCTAATCTAAGTTGAAGAGGGGCTGCTGGGGCCTAGACTGCATCACTCCCACTTCACCATATAATTTATCTAACTTTTACTTTACCCATCTTTACCATGGTTTGACTTTTATCTTTACTTTACAATATATGTAAACAAATACATTATGAATTCATGATAGATTTCCTAAGTAAAGTCTTTACTGTTTTATTTGACTTATTTTACGTTACCTTTCTTTACCACATTTTATCATGATGTGATGTTAATCTTTATTTTATTTTACCACACATGTAAACAACACACTTTCTCATAAATCACTTTTCGTTTACCATATAAACTACGGTAAGATATGATAAAGTAAAGTCAAATAAAAAGAAACTACTTTACCATTTCCTTCCACTTTACTTCACCATATACTTTATCCAACTTTGAGTTTACCCCACCTTTACCATGATGTGGCACTTACCTTTACTTTATTTTACTATATATATATAAATAAATACATCATGATAGATTTGGTGAAGTAAAGTCTTTACCATTTTATCTGGCTTATTTTATTTTACCTTATTTTACAACACCTTTTACCATGATGTGGTATTAATTTTTATTTTACTTGACCATACATGTAAACAAGTCACTTTATAATAAGTCAACTTTTATTTACCATATGAAACTACAGTAAAATGTTATAAAGTTAAGTCAAACAAAAAGAAATTACTTTACCATTCCCTCCCACTGTACTTCACCATATACTTTATCTAACTATTACTTTACCCCATCTTTATCATGATGTGACATTTACCTTTACTTCACTTTTTTTTTTTTTCTGAAAGATAAGTTAGGATCTATTATTAATAAGGGTAATTATCTATAATGTACAAAAGTAAGTCCATGATGAGAATCGATGGAACTTAGAAAAAAATAAAAGAACCCATATCCCGGGTCAAGAAAAAAGAACATACCCATTATCTGGGCATAATTGAAGACCAAGAAATAATAACCCACATCTTGAGTCAAGAAAAGAGCCAAACTCAAATGAACCAGCTAACCTCATATCTGAGTAACAGTTTTTAGATCCATAGAACTCAAATGGGATGGCACCAAAGCATATTTCTTAATTTTCTTGCTAAAAGCAATTGTAGCAGATGAGAGAACATATAGGTCACATTGTGATCAAGTAAAGCTGCTACCAATTTTTGAGTTTGAAATCGTACTTGTTGATGTGAGATGTTTGGATTTTGGAGAGAACACATGGAGCACTATTAGTCTCAACATGAATATGTTGAATATGAGTTGGAACATTTGTAAGGTGAGATAGAAAACCATCATGGAGAGAATTATTTGATAAGATATGAGCAGCTTCATGTACTCCTCCTGGATCCCAAAGAATACCAATACATACTAAAGGTAAATAAACCAACGAATGCTTCCAGTTAGAGCTCTGAATGCGCATGGGATGAATAGGCTGTTGAACTTGATGAGGAATATCCTAAGAGCTAGCAAGAGGATTTGGCAAAAAAATACCCAAAAAAATAATACGGCTTTGCACTTGATATAATATCTGCTCGAGGACTTGATCTTTAGATTTGAAAGCATTTGAGAATATCCGATTATTCCTTTCCTACCATATATGGCCAACAAAAGCAGGAAAAAGAAGCAAACTTAATGTGCGCACTCCATCATGAGCACAATCCATTCGATTTATGATGGAATGGATCATCTCAAAAGGTGAAGTACAAAATAATTGCTTAAGGTTGATCTTCAACAGCAGATTTTGCCAGATGAAATTTGCTGTGGGGCAAGATAGAAAAATATGCTTAGTAGATTCCCAAGTGCAATCACAAAGGACACAACGAGTATCACACGACACATGGTGGTTAAGAAGAAAATCTTTGGTTTGAAGGTATCCTTGAAATATTATCCAAGCACAAAGAGTGTGCTTTTTAATGCAACCCATAAACCAAATAAGGTCTACCCAATTCGGATGGGTATGTTTATTTATTTGACAAGCAACCCCTTAAGCTGATTTCAAAGAGAAAGCTCCACTTTCTTCTAAGGACCAAAGCACCTCATCATCAAATTGATTTGATGGATATATCTCTGCTTCTATCTTGGACCACAGCGAAAGAAACTTATTAGAAGAGGGAAACCACCGATGGCCATTTTCAATAAAAGTACTAACAAATGGTCCAACTTCATGACTTGCAGAATCACCTATTTGATCACGAAGTCTACCATCTCTCATCCAAGGATCAGACCAAAAATGCGTTTTCCTTCCATTTCCAATCAAGTGATGCAGATACAGAAGAACAAACTGACGCATCTTAAGAGGACATTTCCCCAAGAAGCATGATCAAGAATAGCAATATCCCATAAAGATTTATTTTTTAGATATTTAACTTGAATCCATTTATTCCAGAGAGTATCTTTATTTAGAACAACATACCAAATTTGACGCATTATTGCTGCCTTATTCAAACCTGCAACTGATTAATCCCCAATCCATCACAAGACAAAGGAAGAAAAATTTTATTCCAAGCGAGAGGACGAAGATAATGAGAGGTCCAAGCATTCCAAAAGAAATCCCGAATTAATCTTTTCATAGCTTGAGTAATAGATTGAGGAAGAAGATATATCGTACCCCAAAATAAAAGAAGAATGGTCAGAGATGATCTGATTAATTCAATACAACTTTCATAGTACAAAATCTTCGATTTCCATCCCACAAGCATTTTCCTAAACTTTTCAAGCAAAGGCTGACAATCATTAAAAGGTAAGCGCTTAGGAGAGAGAGGCATACCCAAGTACCTTATAGGAAGTTTACCAATTTGGATACCCTAGATATCAGAAATAATTGCTATGTTCCTCTTGCCCACAATTTGAAAAGAAAATATTGCTCTTTGGCCAACTGGTGCAACACCCGAAAAAGTATGGAAATTATCAAGAATGCTTTTAAATTCCTAGCTGCTAGTGGGGATGCTTAACCACATCATATGCAAAGAGTAAGTATGAAATGGATACTCTTTTACTATAAGGAGTTGGAATCAACATAGAGGAAGCACAAGTATTCATCATAGCTGAAAAGAACTCCATAACAATAGTGAAGAGGAAAGGAGAAATAGGACATCCTTGCCGTAATCCCCTTGTACTTTTGAAGTATCCAATTGACTGCCCATTCAAAAGCAAAGAAAAGGAAGGCTCAATAACACATGCCATAATCAGGTTTATTACATGAGGAGGAAATTTCATAGCTTTAAGAGCAGCTTTCAAAAAATCCCACCTAATGCTATCATAGGCCTTTGCAATGTCTAATTTCACACACATTCTCGGGACACCCTTTTCTAGATGGAATTTAGATACCAAATCCTGAGCAAGGAGGGTTATCAGCAATAGACCATCCAAGGATAAAAGCAGATTGTGAAGGTCCCACTAAATTAGCCATCATTGGTTTCAGTATCTGGCAACCATATTGTTCCATAGTTAATGATGAACTCTGTAACTGAAGCACTACCTATGTTCATTTTTGGCCATTTGAACCCCATTAATTTTATCAATTACGAAGAGTGTTCTAAGGGCCTTTCCTTTGTTTACCTAAGGTCCTTTTACCTAAATAGGTTGGCACATTATGGAGATTCTAACATGATTAACCAAGGCCCTTCCAAGGCTTGATCTTCTGCCATTAAACTTGATCTTCATTTCTGATGCTTTCAAAGGCAAGTTCTTGGACTTGACATGGAATTGGCAACACTAGGGAAGTGCATATATGACTGGCACTGACGGACTTATGCAGACGAGCGTTGTCATTTCATCGGGTTTTTTGAAGGAGCATTCGGAACGGTTACCACGAGGAGCTTATAAGAAGTTACATCCATGCAATGTGGGTTCCTAGAAAGTTTTGATGAAACTTAGCTCCAATGCCTACACTCAGATTTATCGGCATATCTTGGTGTCACTCCAACTTTCAATGTTGCAAACCTCACTCTACCCTGGGCATGATAATGGTGACAATTCTGAAGAATATGCCATTGCATTCCTAGCTACTCCTCCATGACGCAGCACAGAGAAGAAGAATAGCCAATGAGCTATTCTCCAAGACAAAAGGCTTTAGGATAAACTGTCTAGGTCTCACACTAAGGACAAGTATTCAACTCACAATGGAGAAGAAACTGTACACTCATTCAATATTAGTATCGATGTCTGTACCATGAGAAGGGATTACATATATTTAAAACTAAGCAATCAATTAAGGAAACAATTCTAATTCAATTCAAATAATGAGTCTTAACTCAAATATAAAATCAACTTCTTAAAAAATGACAAACTTAAGAAAGCAACTACTAATAATAAATTAATCTTCATTGTTGGGCGTTATTGGATTTGGACCCAATGGGCTGGCCAATTATGAATTTGGTTCCCCGCCCCCCCCCCCCCCCCCCCCCTTCTTCTTAGAGGAGTACTCGTCCTCGAGTTTGGTAAATGTCCACCTGGGTTGAAAATCATTCAAACAAACTTCTGAGTTGCTTGTTGAGCTTCATTGTGGGGCGTGGGGATAGAACCTGAAATCTTGATGTGATTTTTTATCCCACATAAAAGTATGTTGGAGGTGTTGCTTCTTCTGATGACTGCTTGTAGCTTCAGTTGTAGACTTTGTACCAATAGATCATATTCTTTTAATGTCTTTGGTTGATCTCTAAAGATGAAATCAATGTGGGGAACTTCAGCAAAAAAACCTTCTTGTGAAACCACTGGAGCAATTGATTTGTTTTCTGATGATCCAGTTGGCTTTGCAGATGGCAGCAGTATGTTTAGATCCATTGGACGGATTTTACTTATTAATCATATCCAAGTCTTCAATCTTTGCCTCTGATTCCTTTGCTTGATCGTGCTTGTCAATGCCAACAATTTTTGTTTCCACTTCACTTTTCTCTTTCTTTGCATCTTTCTTCCTTATATCAGCATTGCCCTTCGAATGAGATTCAATTTCACGTTCTTGAAGTTTAGTTGAAGCATGATCCATTTTTGAAGTTCTACTGTGCATTTTACTTGAAGTTGTCATGAGATCATTTTCTCCTTGAATGTGTTTCTCAACGTCACCTTTGGATTTTGTTTCGTATTGTTGTTCTTCCTTCGGCTCTGCAATTGAAGGGGATGATGTAGACAAAGATAAAAGGAGCATGACTCGTTGCCCCTGCCACCTGAAGGTATGTGTTCTCACTTTCATTGTGAACATTTTTATTAGAATTCCATGGTTTTTCCAAAAGAATATGAGTTATATTCATAGGGATTACATCACGTTAAATTTTATCTTTATATCCACCAATCTTGAAAGATGCCAAACATCTGTAAGTCACAGGAATAACGGAACCATTAGATTATGTAACTTTGTGAGGCTTTGGGAGCTTCTTTGTAGATCGATTGAGTTTATCAATAACCTCTTGTGTTACAAAATTGATAGTATTGTCATGATCAATAACTAGATTGGCTAATCTGTCTTCACATGTTGCTCGCGTTTGGAATATCAAAGTTTGCTTCCACTCTTCTTTTTCCATTTCAGTGGGGTGAGAGGTTTGTGAATGACAAGTGTGGGATTATCTTCAACTGTTTCCACTACATGAGCTCTTGGTCGTTGCCGAAAATTTTCTTCCTGAGACTTAACATGTCACATGTGAGGCCATCGAAACATGTTCTCAATTCGAATAGCTTCTTTGTAGACTTAATGAAAATTGTTGCAGGGTTTCATCTTCTCGAGAATGGTTGGCTTCAAACCTCTGATGAAGCGACTCAAGTCATGCAACTCATTATGTTCCAATTCACATACTTAATGCAGTCTTGAAAATTGATCTAAATATTCTTCAACTGTCAACTCATTTTGCTTCAAATTGAGAAATTGTTCTAATAAGAACTGATTCTGAAAATACCAATTATCATACATATGATCATACTGCTTTTTTTGTACTTTGGATGATCCAAAGATGTGCATATTAGCTTTTGATGTAAGAACACAAAATTCTTAAAAAATGGACTGACTTGATGGCTTGATCTTGATGATAGAAATATGCACGTGAAGACGAATTGTGAGTCAAAATTTAGATGACTATGGCACTGACAGACTCATGCAGATGAGCGTCATTATTTCATCAGGTTTTTTGAAGGAGCATCCGGAACAATTACCGCGAGGAGCTTATAAGAAAATTACATCCATGCAATGCGGGTCCATTCAAAGTTTTGATGAAATTTAGCTCCAATGCCTATACTTTATGATGCTGGCAAACCATAGTTACCTGATTCATAGTTACCACGAGGAGCTTATAAGAAAATTACATCCATGCAATGCAGGTCTATTCAAAGTTTTGATGAAACTTAGCTCCATTGCCTATACTTTATGATGTTGGCAAACCATAGTTACCTGATTCATAGTTCAACAATTCAAATTCGAATTCACAATTCGCAAGTTACTCAAATTTGAAAATTCGATGGGGTAGATTTAATTTGATTTTTAGTTCGCTTGATTTGTAGTTTGAGTTCGATGAATTCGCTAAACTAATTCGAATATATTAGTTCAATATGATTATTAAGTTCAATTAATATATATATAAATATTTATATAAATAATAATAATAATAATAATAAATGTTGTTGATGGTGATAATTTAATGCTTGCATCTTAACATATTCAATAATTTAATGTAAGGGATTAATCTAACTATTGGCTCAATTTATTTTAGATTGAGATTTGGTTAAATCTTATAAAAGGGTGCTAGTTATTTTGATTGGTTAGGATTTCTCGTGGGTGAGAGTGGACCAACATTGATATTCACATATTCAAATTTTAATATTACATGTACAAAGCTACAGCACAAAGGGAAAAAAGATATACATGCTAAGTCAAAATAAAAAATATGCACATGATGTTAAGTGATAATGATATCCAGAGAGGTGCTTTCAATTTTAAATACTATCCATGAGGAGAGAGAAACGATATGAGTGTTTAACAATTGAAAGTGAGTATAAAGAGGAAAGAGTATGCATCTAGAGAAGGCAGAAGTTCATTGTTTTATATGGAGGAAAGAGAATAGCATTTATTGCATCTAAAGAAGTGCAAAAGTTTTGGGTTGGAGGAAAGAGAACAACATTTATTGCATCTAGAGAAGTGTAGAAGTACAATAAAGGAAAGAGAAACACGTTGTGCGAAAGTATAGTACATTAAGAGAAACACGTTCTCTTCTTCTTTTACCTCCTCCAAGGCCTGTTTTAGAAAATACATACTAGACGAGCTACAACAAACCAGACTTTTCACCAAGCCTAAAAATTGCCGAATTGAACTGCAATTTGTTCGGTACGAATTGTGTGGAGTTCGAAACTATATAGATGATGTAGGCCCTAGGGCTAGGGCTTGCGTAGGGTTGCCGAAGCACGTGTGTAGATACACTTTGAATTGTTAGAAGGCTTCAATAGATGAAGACGTACTTCTCAGGGATAAAACCCAATTCTATTAATTAATCTAAGTCTGAGAATTTCTTCTTTACAATGCCATATATATAATAAAAGCAAACTTAATGCCTAAGCAAACTCTAAGCTATTAATAGAAACTTCTCTAATAACAATGTAATTAGAAATCTACTAATAAAAATAACATAATTCTTATCTAACTTGAAGAGGGGCCACTTGTGGGGCTTAGACTGCATCATCCTCCTTGGGTTGAAAGAAGAATTTGTCCTCGAATTCGAGTCTGCTTCGGATTGCCGCTGTAAATATGGTGAACATGAAGGACTTCCTTTGTTGCAATTGCTCGAAAACTCTTCTTCGGTAGCTCCGGCTTTTCAGGATGAAATGTGACTTGCTTTCCATCATGTAAGAATGTATGTGTTAGTGTGCATTCTATGAGTTTCATTTTTGTTATACATCCTTGGGCGACCCAATAAGATATCACCACTATCCATGGGTAACACATCATACTAAATTGTATCTTTGTAAGTCTCACTAATGGCAAAAGTAACTGTGCAAGTATGTCAAACATGCGCTTGATCACCGGTCATCAACCAGTTGACAAAATAAGGGCGGTTGTACTTGTAAACTTTCAACTTGAGGCGATCAACAATAGCTTAAAAGATGAGATTTTCACAACTTCCGTTGTCAATAACAGTTGTGCAAGTTTGTTCATGAGCTGTATCCGCAGAATGAAAGATATTTTTTCTCAACCATTTATTCTTAACAGTTGGTGGAGCCACTTTGATGACGACAAAAGCTTTACATATGGTATCTGCGTCTGTATACTCAATTTCCTCGGTTTCAATACCCTTGGGATTAGTTTCAGTATCCTTAGAGTCATTTGGGATATTTTTATCATCACCTTCAATTGCAATCGGATGTATGCGCTTTAGACATTTCGCTGCGTGATGCCATGGCCGTTGACAGTGAAAACAAATCATTCTATTTTGACCTTTAGCCCTTGTAAAAATCTGTCCTGAGGAACCATTGGGTTTAGCATCTTGCAAAGATGAATTCTTTGGCGGAACTCATTTGGGTTTTTGTGCTTGATGATTTGCAATTCTCTCAGCTTTGATAGCATGTTGGATGAGTTCATCGGCATTATCAATAGTTTGGAATGCGATAATATGCTGAATGTCTATTCACAACCCATTGAAAAATCTATCAACAACTAATCATCTTCATTCAAACCACAATGAGCTTGTAGAGTCAGAAATTCCTCAGAATAATCAATAACGGTTTTGAATCTTTGTTTCAAGTTTTGAAAGCTTGAATGTAGATCTCTTGCATAGTTGACATGGAGAAATTTTTGCTTCAAAATATTCTTCATCTCAGTCTATGTTTCAACGGGGTTCATGTTCTGATTTCTCTTTTTTCTTTGCAATTCAGCCCATCAAGTTGTAGCATAATGACGGAATCTAGTGGCAATTAGTGTGACTTTATAGTGTTCAGTCATTGGTTTGTGTGCAAAAATTCTCTCCACACATACTAACTAATCCATGAATTCAGCGGGCTATAATTTTCCATCATATTCGGGAACCATGAGTTGAATCCCTAAATCTGGATTAGGATTATTGACTAATAGATCTCGTTGATTCCGAATATCATCTCAATTGTGATTTGCGTGCTGATTATTTTCCAAAGTTGTCACCCTAGTGTCCAGTTGTTGCAAGGTGGTTTGCATGTTGTTAATTGTGGCAATTAAATTTCTAATGGCCCCATCCAAATCTTCAATTGAAACGGATGAAGATTCCACCTCAACTTGCTTATTAGGAGGCATTTTTTTTAATGCAAATTAAAGAGTGACCGACCTGATGTGTAGATT
This sequence comes from Sextonia rubra, assembly GCA_037013555.1. Classification (NCBI taxonomy): domain Eukaryota; kingdom Viridiplantae; phylum Streptophyta; class Magnoliopsida; order Laurales; family Lauraceae; genus Sextonia; species Sextonia rubra. The sequence goes on from JASUAD010000023.1 coordinate 13,019,784, forward strand.
TGATCTCCATAAACACGCCAGTAAAGATAGATCAGAAAGTTGACTATAGATGGTGCTGAAATCACAAAAACAAATTATGGCCCTTGATTCGTTAAATCTGCTATAGTTGGGGCTTGACCAGACTTGGTTTGGATCATAACAAATTACAGTAAGGCTGCAACCTACACATGGCTGAGCACATGGTGATGAAAAAAAAAAAAAAGGCCAATGGGATACCTCAATCTTTGTGTGCAAAGACTCACAGAAGGGTCACTGCGTTTGCTTTCTTCTTTTGTTGCCAACAACAAGAAAAGGGAGCGGTGCTTGACAAAAACGCTAGTGTAGACGAAGGTTGGCTGGCGGCGTATCTATTGGTGCTGGCAAGAGGAGCAAGTGATGAGCAGTAGGGGGCTCGACGTGAGTGAATGGTGGAGATGATGGCAGGGCGGCTCGATGGAGCACGGTACCCTTCGAATGCCTCTCTTTCTCCTTCTTTCTCTTGATCTTTTATTTTCTTTTTGTTTTGGGTTCTGGTGAATCAAGGGGTCGATGGGTTTGGGCTAGGCTTTTTTTTTTTTTTTTTGGTAGAATGGAGATTTTTTTTTTTGGCTGGTACGGGTTTAGGAAGATGGTAGGGATTCGGGTTGTGCAGGGTGATGGTGGGCTAGCGGTTGATGGCCGGTGCCTGATGAGGATGGGGTTTTATCGTGGTTTCAGGACAGTGGGGAGTAGATGGGTGGTGTGATGGTGATGGGTTTTTGGCAAGAGGGTTATGCGTGGTTGTGGATGGTTTTGACTGAGGAGTCTGGGTTTTCGGCAGGCGAAGAAAGGGGTGAAGTGTGATGTTTGGAGTTCAGTGGTAGGGTGTTTTGGGATTAGGGTTTCTTGGTGACGAAATTAGGGGACGAGGGGTTTCGACGGAGAGGTTTCGGTGGACTAACATGAAGGGGATGGATATACTTCGATCAGTGACCGGAAGGTAATCGGATCATTAAGGATCTTTGCTCTGATACCAAACTGATGGAGGCCCTAGGGTTAGGGCTTGTGTAGGGGGTGGTGAAGCACATGTCCAAAGACACTTCGAATCATCAAAAGATTTCAACACACGAGGATGCACTTCTCAGCAATAAATCTCAATTCTATTAATCAATCCAAGTTTGAGACTTTCTTCTCTATAATGCTATATATATAATAAAAGCAAACTTAATGCCTAAGCAAACCCTAAGCTATTAATATAAACTTCCTTAATAACAATGCAATTTAGAAATCTACTAATAAAAAATTATATAATCGTATTCTAACTTGAAGAGGGATCACTTGTGGGGCCTAGATTGCATCAATAGACCGAACTAGGTAACTATGGGACAGACCCATGGTCCCCATTGGTCAACTTGCTAATGGGCCCAGCACACCCATCTCGACGAGCTCTTTTGGGACCGGCCCACTTATCAGTTAGATTTTCTATATTATTTAGGCTTTTATTATGTTTTTAGTTGTTTCATTTGGATGTTTTAATCCTAGCCATCAGTGTATGTCGATGGTTTAGATTAGTTTAGGTTTTTATTTTCCTATATAATGATATAAAGCCTCTTTGGCTATTTAATTATTGATGAATGAAATTTTTATTGAGAGATTTGGAATTTTTAAGTTTCTTCTTCTTTCTCGCCTGTGATGGGAACTTTGGTGTGAGGCCAATCTTTTGGGTGAAGCCTGATCCATCCCCTCCACCTTTCATCTATGATCTCTACATCTATGCCTGCCCTGCATTTGGTACCCCACTCCGCATCATTTGGTATCAGAGCTGAAGATCTATTCATCTCGGATTCAAGAGTCGGCAAACCACATATACATAAACATTGCTATCCATAGTTCTAGACCAAAATCGAGCATTCACTATTCACAAAAACCTCATCATCCGTAACCATTGTCGATCCTCATCCTCACCAAAACCTAGACCCAACACACATCCCATCACCATTAACCCTAACTAGTGTTACAATCATCTATGCCCTTGCTAATGAAAGCCCCAAAACCTTTAATTAAACTCAAAATTTCCCCACTCTCGACCCCATCAGAACCTAGATCCAAGAATCTAGATCCCCTTCGCCGAAGACAAATCGAGACAAGAATATGAAAAAAAATAAGTTTTCTCCTATTAAAAATTCGAGTCCTCATTTCATACCACCCTACCTTGGTTCATCTCGGCCAACCCTACCCATCCACCGATCCCAACTCCCTTCACCCCATTGTCTCTCCCACACCTCGACCCTTCACAAACCCCATGTGATTGAGACCCATCCTTGTCTAGTCCAAGCCATCCCAACCTCATTCAAATCCTGAACCCACCTTCATATTCCAAATCTCACTTGACATTTGATCCTGGAGGACATCTACAAAACTCGAGGTTGTGTTCTCAAGAAGAGGAGAGTTGATGCAGGATAGACCCATGGTCCGCACGGGTCAACTTTCCAATGGGCCTAGCCCCTTCATCTTGATCATCTCTTTTGGGACTGGCCCACTTGTCAGTTAGATTTTCTTTATTATTTATACTTTTTATTATGTTTTTAGTTATTTTAGTTGGATGTTTTAATCCTTGCCATCAGTTATTCCGATGGTTTAGATTAGTTTTAGGTTTTTATTTTCCTTTATAATTATGTAAAGCCTCTTTGGCTATTCAGTTATTGATGAATGCAATTATTATTGAGAGCGATTTGGGTTTTGCAAGTTTCTTCTTCTTTCTCGCCCGTGATGGGGAGTTTGTCATGAGGCTAATTTTTCAGGCCAAAGCCTAACCTATTCCCTCCACCTTTTATCTCTGATCTCTCCATCTCTACCCGCCCCGCGTCTGGTGCCACGCTCCGCATCATTCTATATTTTACCAGCATATCTTGCTGTTAGTCCAACTTCCAATGTTGCAAATCTCACTCTATTGTGGGCATGACAATGGTGACCTGCTCCTCCACCTATGGGTAAAATCATTGATGTTCGTGATGATCAATTTGTTTCTACTTGTAAAGGAGGATTCTAGAGGTTCCTTGTTAGCTGGGAGAACCATCTGATCTCCGATGATGCATGGATTATTGCTACTTACTTCTAACGCTTGAATCCTGATTGCTATGAATATTATCAAGCTATTAACCTGTTGGAAGTTAAGTTTTTCCAAGCTGGGGAGAGTTGATGCAATACAAACCAGGCCCAAGAAGTCAACTAGGCCAACCCATTGACTCAGGTCAATCTAGTTCATTTGGTTCAGTCCACATGGCCAATTTGACCAAGAGCTATTATGGAGTTCTAATTTTTTCTTATTTCTATTTTCATTCATTGTTTGATTAATCAAAGATTTCTCCAATACTGACGTTTTCCATTATCGTTATTGTTCTTGTTGGGACCTTTGTTGGATTCAGTCAACCCCATTTGGCGCATTGATCTATTCAATCACGGGTCTGGGGTGGCACCATCCTTCCAACTGTGCTATGGCCTCTTGTCCAATTGCAGGCTCATGTTGGCCTCTTTTTGCATACCTTGTGGCTATTGACTTCACTTGGCCTGCATCACTTATTGAGAACCATCTGGTTTTAGTTTGAAATCCATACATTCCTACCTTTCATCCTATGGGGAAATCCATACATTCCTACCTTTCATCCTATGGGGATATCCTGGTACTTGGCGATCTCTCTTTTTACTTTTCTTCAATTCATCTCTGTTAATTCATCTGGAAAATCACAGAAGGTGAACCTTTCCTGCCTGCTTGAATGGGACTGCTTTTCATAGTGCTTGTGTGTCTCGTGGGTGAACATGTCAAGATGGTGGGATACCTAAATTTATGAAATATTTAGCTTAAATAAGATGTTCATTTATCAATGCCTTCTGCATTTAAATTACCATATATAACTATGTGAAAATACATCTCATTCTGTCTTTAGTCCTTAACATAAAATTTACTCTTCTTTTGTCACAGATGGTTGAGAGGAAGGGTTATGGTGTGATCCTAGTTGATACAGGTGATGTATTTGACTATTTTCACGCATGCCTGCGGTCTTACTAGTCTGCACACTCTTTGTAGCAGTTTGTGTTTGTGTTGCTGATGTTCTTCTTCATTTCCTTTTTTCTTTTTTTTTTTTTTTGGGAAATCTGTTCTAACTTGATTTCTGACTGTCGTTTTCTTGACTTAAAAGTTACTGATTTTAGGCTTGGGTATCTCCCAGATCTCTTCATCCTTTATATATGTTATTGCATAGGGGAGTTAGAATTACTGAGTTCTGAATTGAGTATCTTGTGGGTCTTACAACCCATGGATGTGATCTCGTTAATTATCATAATGGTCTGACAAGCATGACTATTAGATTTGCCCATAAATTGTAGGCTGCTCTGTTCTGTTTTGTTTTTCACCCCAATGTCAGCTGACATGATTGATGACTGTGTCTCACCTGATCAGCATGTGACATAAAATAGTGCCTGGTACGAAACTTGTCTCCAGTCCTGGTGGACCAAACCCATGTTCCTTTATTGAATTATTTTCTTTATCAGAAATATTAGTACACTAACCCGTGATGAGCTTGAGCATGTCTACCCAGTATGTGTGTAGAAACAAATAAAATAAAATATAAAAAATTGGGCTACTTAAAAAATTGACCCAAGACTGAGTGATAACAAAAATCAACACAATCACTATAATAGATTGACCCAAAACACCACAAATGTCACCAATAACAATAAATATTTAGAGTAAGAATCTGACAAAACTTAAAATGAAAACCCTTTGCTATATAATATTTCATATATAATAATATGATGTGTACCAGTGGGCACTGACTCTGTTTGAACTTGAAACATACTACTATTAGGTAGGTTGTAGGTCAAGAAATCCTCACTCAGTTAACTGGACTGGATGTAAGTTAATCTCCTAACTTGCCACGTAAACCAACCATAATATAATCTTGCATAGCTGTCCACAAAGATCCTTTAAATGGGAAAAATGTGACCTGATCTGGTGACTCCACGTGAACTTGTTGATCACAGGTTGGGAAATGCTGACCCATAGTTAAATGAGTCGGACTTGGATTGACCTTGAATAGGTTATTGTGCTTTGGTGGGTTTTTCAGGGTAATATTCATGATAGGTTGTAACAATCTTAGCATGATGCTACCTACATTGTTTTGTTATATTAATTTATTATAGAAAGTTTTAAAAATTAGTATTTTGTGGATGTTTGTAATATAGTAGAAGGGTCTAATTTTGTTGTGGTTAGACAATCACATTTATGCAGGGTTTGTGAATAATGACACTAAAGTCATTACCTAGTGTGGGTCCCACCGAAGCAAAGTCCTGGGCGGGTCTAGATGGGAGACAAACCTAATCTTTGGCAATTGCATAAAGGGAGTAGAAGCAAAGTCTTGGGAGGGTCTAGAGTAGAGACAAACATAACTTTTGTCAATTGTATAAAGTGGTTGCTTACAGTTCTCGAACCTGCGTTATCCCACATGGCACCTGAGACTTTTACCACTTCACCAAAGCAATGACCTTATTTGTGAATAATGACACTAATATTATAAAAAATATATATATTCTTTCTCTCTTTCATTTATAAATGCACATTCAAAGATTTTTAAGAAATATTGAGATATTGTAAGAAGACTACATAAATATGGTAATTGTTATATTTGAGGGTCATTGGTTGAGAGTCAAAATAGGAAAGACTCGGGTTCTTTTCTAGTTTTTACTTTTTTGAAGTTTTCATGAGGATGTGAGGATTCTATGCAAGATAATCCTAATGTACTTGTATAGTTTTAATGACAAGTTGTTAACAGTAGAAAATACCTAGATCTTAGTTAATTAGTAATACTTTAATCCTTTAAAGATTATGGAAGATATTTTAAAAAGACTTAAAAATTAATGAAATTATTTTAAAGTGTAGGAACAGTTGAAATTTTAGTGATTTATGCTTAATCTAAAAAGGTGATTTATAATACCTAGATCTTAATGGTAAGTGGTTATTCTTATTAAAAAGAACCATGTGATCCCATGTATGGTAGTTTTAATCTTTAAAAATGAAAGTATTTTTAAAAATTGTCAATGGTTAGAAAGTTGGTGATTTAAAATCTTAAAGATTGATGTGGGCTCCAGGAAAAGTCAAGATTGAGAAGGAGCCTTCAAATTGAATTGAAAACCTTTTACTGTAACATATAATTATTAGATGGGATACATGTACCTTGTATTATTTTTCTTGGAGGATAAGCACATGCGGTAATTAGTGATTTACATGTATGGTGATGGCGAGAAGTTATCGCATCTATCATGTGAAAAATTCTAATTTTACATTTTTTTTCTTTTGGGCATGCAGAAGGTGAAGATGACGGAGTGAGGAAGAAATAGGGGGTTGGTCACTTTTGACTGGACTCATGCCGTGTACTGCAATGGTAGTAATCTTATTGCTGTTTTCTTTTATTGTGTGTATTGCTTCATGTGAGCTCAATGTTTAATGGAGGCTTCGAATCTTGAGATCCCTGGAGTCTTTTAGTATGTTAACTACTAAAAATAGGGGTTTACTGCTTGCTTTATGAGATATGTTGAACCAGTTTACCATTTGCTAGATATTTCCTTATGGTTTCTCCTCTCCTGGGTATCTTATTCATCCTCCTGATCTTTTGATAAACCATGTAAAAGTGTGTCTCTCTCTCTCTCTCTCTCTCTCTCTCTCTCTCTCTCAATATAGAAAGTCTCGTAGAGGGGTTTTATTATTGGTCTAGTAACCTTGCGAACCCTAATAATGTTCAAACATAACAAACTACTGATGCTCTGCTTGCACCATCTGATATAGTTAAGTGAATTGGCAACTGCTATCTGCTACATGATACAGGGGGTGTGTTTCAGTTGACCTTTTCGTTCATACTGGGATTAGGTTGATTAGTAATTGTTATCTGATCCATTAACCTCACACGAACCAACTAATTTTGTTTACTGCCAGCCAAACCTGAATTTCAACCTGGTAATGCAGAGTTTTGAGTCAGATCTTTAAATCCCTTTTTGGTTTTGGGTTGACATTTTCCAATTCAATAAGCGAGCCTCGTTGGGGTGTGGTCCATGCATGCAGCCATACCACTAACGCTGCCTGACCCATCGCCACATTTTAATGATGTTTGCGGATCAGTTTTGAGGTGGTTAGCTACGAAGACTACTGTTTGAAAGCCATGGAGACTATTGTTGTAAAGAGAGGTGTATTAGTGTGTAAGACTTTTAAAAATGCCTATCCTTTATTGCGTGATAATGCTGAGAAGGGGAGATTGGAATAGTGAAACTCAGCTGCACTAGAAACTGTGGACCACGTATCAACATGATCGTATCTCGTGATGTGGGGTGCCGGATGATTAAGATCATATAAAAAATGATTACAAATTGATTGAACCGAAGGTCTGTTAGTCTCGAATGGCTTTTATTTTTTTGGGTTAAAGGGGTTGGGTTCCACGATAGAGCCTGCACATGTGGGAATAGAAGCCGCGCACAAGAGAAAGAAAGCTCACACGCCGTAATAGAAGCCCACAGACGTGGAAAAAGTGGCATTTAAAGGGCTTGTTACAACCTGAGCTGACTAGGGAAATTCACCAGGTGTGATTGTGTGCTCCCGTGAAATCCGTACCCGAACTGATGTTAAGGTAGAATTTTGCAAGGGATATGTGAGGACTTTTTAACGGACACATATCCTTGTACCAAACACATGGAGGTTTGTCAATATCACTTATATCTTATTTTTCATTTCCAATTAAAATTTCAACGGTAGCCCATTCATGAAAACAGTCCACTAATAGCAATACTAACGTACGAGAAAGTATATTACATTCTATATTCTGTAAGCCGGACACCCACAAGGTTTATATGATATGAACATGTATGTATGTCTATATAAAAGAAAACATGTCTAACAAAAGATAATACTATTTTTATCAGCACTACGCAAAAGAGCCATCATCTATGCATGTACAAAAACTAATGCAAGATGGCAAGAAACCCCAAAAACCCAATATACAAAATCTTATAGTACTGTTGTGAGACTCTAATTTGGAGATTAGTCATAAGGCTTCTGCTATTCACTCGTCAAGGCCTGAAGGAAACACTATAGTCTCCTCTGCTTGCGCAGGCTCTGCAAGACCAAGATGGGGATTTGTGCTTGTAGCACCAATTAGATTGTCGTGAACTATTCAACAAAGCATAAGCATGGTTAAAGTAATACAAGTTGTATCTGTAAGAATCAAGTGATAGGTGATTATAAGAGATCAATTTAGCATACTAGGCATGTTGAGTAGTGAATATAGCATAATACAAGAATTAAATAATAGAAATACTATAATTAAATTTGTAAATACAATTGCTAAATCTCCCATTAGGGATCTTGTCCTTGGAAAACACCAATGTCTCAGCCAAGGTACATCTGGGTCATGGCAAGCCTGGAGTCCGGAAGCTCCAAATACCTATTGCAGTGGTACGAAGTCAAGTCTATACCTTATTCAACCCCGTTGGGTCTTATAAGGTTGAAGCTAAGTAGTGCCAGACTAATTGGTTCATTATTGCAATTGACTAAGTATTCAAGGCTATTCAATTCATTACAAATACAGTCAAGTCAAGTCATTCTTACTCAATTGAATTTAAACCAATAACAAAACAATGGCAAAGGTTACACTAATAAACGAGTCATGATATATGAATATCAATTCAATTATAATAATGGAGAGTAACTATAGGATCATCAATATGTGATGAAAATTTCATTTTAAGGAATAAAGGTGAATTACTAGCCAAATCCTAATCTAATCACCTGTCATTTCTAACCATCCATTTCGATGTAGTTTTATTAGACTATTCGATACGTGACTACCTTTGCTTGTTGCTACATTATATGTATTGTGTATCAAAGGCCCCTAAACTAACACTCATGGTTCAGTGCTAGACTTGTTGGATGATGTACATAAGGTAATCTTCAACCTCAATATATCTCATGTATTCTGAATTATAATTAGGCCAAGTTGATTGGTTAAGGAATCCAAAACTAGGGCCCTAAGAGGTCTTTGATTGACTTAGGGTCCTATAGGTTCAATTTCACATCACAACTACCCTTGGGGTTAATTATGAATAAGCTAATTGGGGTAGCTATTGAAACCCTGTTTAATTTAGTAGTGGTCCACAACAGACCCTTCAAAGTTGTTAGGGAGCACGCTCGAGCGCCTAAGCTACTGGTTCCAAAAACGTTTCGATTGACGAATTTCTGTCATATCGCACGCGCTCTAGAGTCCCAATCCAAATTATGTAGCACACATTTTCTCTTCCCATTTAAGTATCTGCTCCAATCCAAATTATGTAGCACACATTTCCTCTTCCCATTTAAGTATCTGCTTGGAACCTCCTGTGCCACCCTATCAAATCTCCATATTTGTACTAAACACCATCTTCAACCGTCCTCCCATCATCATATATACAAAACAAACCCATTTCCAATTCATGTGACAATAATGAAAATGAGGTTGAAATCCAACTAAATTGAAATTAGATTTTACAATCAATATATATACCAGCATGCATTCAACATAAACTTGCTTATACTTGCCTCAATTGATGCTTGCACAAAATTCCTCTTCTTTTATCTTAATTGGTGAAAGGAAACTCAATCTTAGAATCCTAACATGACATGCAAGTGAAATGAATATTGAATATATTTGTGTGCAGTTTATAAGAGTCTTCTTGACTCATAATTTACCAAAATTTCTGTCAGTGGGAGGAATGTTTCATCTTAGGAGCTTGTGAAAGAAAGGAAAAAGGAGTATCTTGCAGATCCAAGTGTCCTTAGAGGTGTAGGAGAGCTTGAGAATGGAAATTCTTTACTCTAAGCGTACATGCACCATTTGGCGTGAATTTGATGAGAAGAAGAAGATGAGAGGTGAAGGAGAACTCCAGCACACAAGAAGGGAAGCTCTGTTATACCTTAGGAAAGAAAAGATCGATTGAAATGGGGTTTGAGTAGTTTTAAGTATACATTTTCTGTAAGTTATAAGAAAGTCTAGTTTATCGTACATATGTAAAAATTGAGTCATTTGAAGGTTTACTTAGCCCAATTGAAGTTAAATGGGATTAAGTCCAATATGAAAAATGATATACATGTCGAGATGGACGTGAGGTTGTCAAGATGATGCATGTATGATGTAAAACTATAAAATCTAAAATTACGAAAAAATGGCTTTATTTTACCTAATCAAGGTCAAACTCAGCCCAACTACCAATCCATGACCTAACTTGACTTTGTAGACTCAAATAAGATCAATAAACTTAATTAACCTAATTAAACATGTAAAAAATCATTAATTAAAAAATTTTAGATTAATTAACCACTAAGTATGATTAATTTGGGTTGGAGTGTTATATCCTCCCTACTTAGGAATCATTCAGTCCTTTGAATAAACAAATACTTATGTGAAGAGGTTGGGATATTTTGGGCCATCTATTTCTTGAGTTCCTATGTGGCCTCATCGGGTCCATGGTGCTCCCAAAGGACTTTGATCCATTGTATGGTCCTCGTTTGCCACACTTGCTTTTTCAAGCCATTGATATGGAGCGGACGCTTAACGTATGTCGCATTTGGCTAAATCTGAATTATTGTTATACCGAATGACATGTGCATGGTCTTTGACGTACTTGTGAAGCATTGAGACATGAAATATATCATGAACTCCTACGAACACTGGCGGAAGGGGTAGTGTGTAGGCCAAATCACTAACTCTACCTTTAATATCAAATTGACCAATATATCTTGGAGCCAATTTACCTCTTTGCCCAAACTTGATTGTGCCCTTCATTGGAGAGACTTTTAGGAATACCCAATCACCAACTTGTAATTTCAAGTCTCATCTACGAGTGTCAGCATAACTCTTTTGCCTTAAACAAGTAATATTTAGATTTTCAACCACTTTCTGCACTTTCTCAGTGGTTTTTGTGATAATAGTGAGTTCATGGGAACTTTGAGTTCCTGATTTTTCTTAACAAACTGGAATCTGACACTCGCATCCATACAATGCTTCAAACAGATCCATTCTAATGCTCTCATAATAGCTATTATTATTTGCAAACTCGCACAATGATAAGTAATTGTCCCATTATTTATCAAAATCCAAAATAGTAGCATGCAACATGTCTTCTAATGTTTGGGTCGTGCGTTCAGTTTATTCGTCAGTTTGCAAGTAATATGCTATACTAAAGCTAAGCCTGGCAACCATAGACAGCTGAAATGCCTTCCAGAAAGATGAGACATATCTATTGTCACGGTCTGAGACTATAGATACAAGTGTATCATGTAATCTAGTAATCTCATCGGTTAACTTCTTTGCCATCTCTGTATATGTCATACCTTTTTTGAAAGTAACAAAGTGTGTTGACTTTGTTAGCCTATCAACAGTTACACAAATAACATTGTTCATCTTGCTATTCATGGGCAATCCAGACACAAAGTCTATAGTGATGCGCTCCCATTTCCATTGAAGAATATGCAAAGAGTGTAATGGACCAGCAGGCTTCTGATGATCAGCTTTTACTTTCTAATAGGTATAAAATCGAGATACAAATTATTCCACCAAAACTTGCCTTTTAAATTCATGTATATCTTTGTGCAACAAGGATGCATCACATATCTTGCATGATGCACTTATGTCATAGTGCATTCTTTCATTCCATCATGAGCTGGTACACAATTAGTTCTTGAAGTAAAGCACACCATCTTCCAAATATAAATCTAGTCTATCAACTACGTGTTCTTTAATCCTCACCAAATCAGGGTCTTCAAATTGCCTATCGTTGATCATCTATATTAATTTAGGCCGAAAGACAATCAGAGCTGCAAGCATCACCAAGTTATTAAGCAATTTAACCTTAACATTCATGCCTTTAAATTCATCCACATAGAATAGCTTGCCACACAGGGCACTAGGATTAGCTGCCTTCCTGCTAAGGGAATCTAGCACGACATTCCATTTTCTAGGATAATACTTGATACGGAAGTCATAATCCTTGATAAATTCAAGCCACCTATGCTGTCTCATATTTAAATTTTGCTGATTAAAGAGATATTGCAAACTGTGGTGACCTGAAAGGACCCCGAACTTTTCACCATATAGATAATGTCGCCAATGTTTCAATGCAAACATAACAATGGCTAATTCCAAGTCTTGTGTGGTATAATTCTTTTCATGATTCTTCAATTACTGAAAACCATAGGCAATAACCTTCCCGTTTTGCATAAGAACACATCCCATTCTAACTCTTGAAGCATCTAAATAAATTAGAAAACGTCCTGTACCTTCCTACAATGATAAAACTAGGGCGGTAGTCAACTTTTCCTTCAAAGTTCTAAAGCTTGAGTTGCATTCATCAGTCCAAATGAATGGTACATTTTTCCGAGTTAGCTTTGTTAACGGAGCCAATATCTTAGACAAATCCTTCATAAATCACTGGTAATAACATGCAAGTCCTAAAAAGCTTATGATTTCTACTACATTTTTAGGACTTTGCCAATTAATAATAGCCTCTACTTTTGCTGGACAAACTGCCAAATCATTGCATGAAATGATGTGACCCAAAAAAACTACCTGTTCAAGCCAGAAATCACACTTCTCCAATTTAGCATATAATTAATGCTTTTTCAAAAGTTGCTTTGACTTCCTTGAGTGGTCTTCATGCTCCTCTGCTATCTTAGAATATACTAGGATGTCATCAATGAATACGACAATGAATTGATCCAAGAAAGGAGTGAAGACCCTATTCATTAAAGCCATAAAGACTATAGGTGCTTTAGTCAAACCAAATGGCATAACGAGAAATTTATATTGACCGTACCTAGTCTCGAAGGTTGTTTTAGGAATATCTTTTCTCAAACTCTCAACTGGATGATGAATCCGCCCAAAGTTTCATCAATAGGTGGAGGGCCCTCTCATGCATGTGTATAGAATCTCCATCACAAAAGGTTGTAGTAGAGATGTGCGTGGACAACCTTAGGCCTGAAATCTGTGCCATGATGGTGGGGCTAAAAACCATGTCTCTCTCTAGGCTCATTGAGGTAGCCATTAGGGTTGAAAATGTTCACAAAGAGTTGGACAAGAAAGAAGGAAGGAGAAGCGATTCTACCACTTTGACTAGGACAACCAAGAGTGCACAAAAGAATGAGGAAGTGTTCAATGTCCAAACCTCCACGGCAAGGCTCAAAGCCTGTTGATGAGTAAATTTGTAAGGAGTATGAAAGGAGGAAAATACAAAATAGCCCTTCGACGAGGATATTGAAATCATTTTTCGGTCATTTGTTCAAAATGAAAAAATCGACCTTCCTCCCTCCAAAAGACCAAACCAGGAAGAGAAGGTTGATGATTCCAATTACAGTGCATACCACAAAGTAATATTGCATTCTTTGAAGGACTGTTCTAGCCTCAAAGAGAAGATCAACGAGATGTGGAAAAACGGAGTGATCACCTTAGATAAAAAATAGAATCTAACACCCATGAATATGGTGTCCTTTGGAAAATTTGAACCAATAGCACTCTCTGTTACCTCGACCACTAGAGATAGTTGAATTCCAAGTCAAATTAGGTCCAACATGAACACAGCATGAAACCTGTTAAGACCAACTGCAAAGACGAACTATGGGTCCACCCGTACCTAGTCAATGATGAAGATTGGGAGGTGGTCAAAAGACCATCGGCAAAAGAAAAGAAGAGAGGTAAAAAGAAAACCAAAAGGATGACATAGAAAATCTAGACCTCTCCAGCAAACAAAAAGGGTGACAAGATCCCGAAGGAAGAAATCTCTCCCATTCAAGCCAGGAAAACCTTGACGCTGGTAGATTTAATGGTTCATGTTAGTAGTAGTGACGAAGGGGACCCACAACTCTCTAGTTGTATTTGGATATCCTAGGGTATCTATCCCTCGGACTCTAAAAATGAAGATAAAAGGAGTCTACCTCCATGGGATGAGCCAGAGGAAGAAGAATATTTGTCTGATGAAGTTCTAAACGAGGAAGATATCTTCTACCTCGAAATGCCAAAAGTGACTGTTTCCTTCTATGACCCCTATATGCCAATAGGAAATGACTGGCCAGTCAAGCAGGGGGCAAGAATAGGAACTTCACTACAAAGAAAAGCTGATCCCCGATTAATCAATTGGTTGTATCAGCAAGTTAGCCAAGTTTGCCTCAATAACGAACTTCAAAAATCATGAAGTCACAAAACAGGATTAAGAGTTTGAGAAGGAAATATCAGTCGCACCCAGCCTAATGGTGGCAAGCCTTTGTCGGGCCTTAAACTCTTAAGATACGGGGAATTAAAATACCAATTCATGCCTACCAGAGGCTGAAGAAGTCTTCATTGCTCGAAGTGCCACAAGGACCGAAAAAAAACCCAATCATAGAAGAGGGACATGCTCAGGGAGAAATTATAAGGCTAACTATGGTTGGCCTTTTTCTTCTTATGTAAATCCCACACAAAGGGGTAAAAATGTAAATGTTTTAGAGAATGATAATGAAAAGCCACTAGGTGCATTTAAGTATGATGCTGTAGAACACATGAATCACATACCAGCACGTCTGCACATCCTTGACCTGTTACAAATGTTAAAAGAAACCCGTGATAACCTAATACGGGAACTACAAGCACTCAATTAGGAGGACCAAGCTCATGTGGAACAGGTTCACTAGATCGAGAATGAATATCAGAATAGGAGAATTGAAAAATCAAAAGGATGATAGGAATGCATTTCCATTCAAAATGCAGCTAAAGAACAATTTCCTTCAAAAAAAAAAAACTTATTGCTGGGTGAAGCCAAACACGCTTGGCCCTTTATTTTGTAGCCCATGTAAATGTAATGCCAATTCCAAGGGTACAAGCCAATCTTAGTTAGCAGTCAATCTCATTACCATGACAGCCTTGCAAGAGCTAGGCATTCCAACCAGCAAACTGTCCAACACAAACACGTCGATAGAAGGGTACAATGGGGAAGTATGAAAACTAATTGGAAAAATATGCATCAAGTTCCAATTAGGGATCTAAAGTTAGAAGCTACATTCCATGTCATCAAAACTAGGGCATGCTACAACATCTTACTTGGAAGACGGCTACACAATTATGCCATTGTGCCTTCCACATTGCATCAGTGCCTCAAGCAAATTGATGATAGTGGTGAGGTGCACCACGTCTTTGCAGATAAGCAGCCTTTCAAAGAAAAGGAAGTATACTTTACAGATGCTGCAATGTACAAAGGATAGTCAGAAAACCCAAAGTCTAAAAAGGATAAAGATAAGACACCACTGATAGGGGACCAAATAGAGATCCCTTAAAAGAAGAAAGCAAGCAAGGCCCTGGTTGTTAGATTCGCGGAACAGCCAACTGTGATCAAAGACAAAAATTGCCCTTTGGTTATCTTAGTAAAAGTATTTCGAGATTAGACCTTCATGACCCAAACCAAGAAGCACAGTAAGTCAGCCATGATAATGTTGCCAATTCGTAAAGACATCCGAGGACTAGTCTCCATCACCTAGCTAGCAAGGGCCAAACAAGAAAATGATGAGTTAGTGCTTGATTTCATCAATAGATGGAATAAATGGCTAAAAGGTGTAAAGATCCCATATCAAAACTAGTTGGTCATACTTGGTGTTGGCATGCGTTTCAAAGTTGCATTCGTTCTTCGTTGATTGGGATGGAGATTAAAACCTCTTGATCAGCTAGCCAAGATTGCTGTAAGAGTATAAAGGAATCTCTTACACCCTCCGTCAAACTCACAACAAAGCCACTAAGTTGACTATGAAACAAGAAGGAAAAACACAAGCCAGTCGGATAGCCTAGGGTTTCTCCTGCGGAAAATAAAAGAAGAAAGGGGAATAATTATAAGAAGAAGGGGAATCATCTCAAAGGTTCATCAAGAGATGGATAGACTTGGCCAACCAATGTGCTGAGCTACCATCACAAAGAACTTGCATGATACCAGCATGGACTTCACTATCACATCCGAAGAATCATGATAGGCATGCAATTCTAGTCATACAAAGAACTGCCCTTGGTGGCGATAAGCATTGAAAGAAGCACGGCCCATTTGATCAGAAGACTAAAAATGATGTTACTCCATGTTCGCTGTGTTTGTTACATATGACTCTGACATCAAATCAGAGCAAGATATAGATGATCGCGTAGACCACCCAAAAGATGATTACATTTCCCTTCTGCACCCGTGGCCAAATTCGGGCCCCATGTACAATGCTAAAGGATCCATCTTTGTGGTAGGACGAGCTCAATAAAATCCACATTCAATAGCTTTTTTTCTGAGCAGAAGATGATTCCTCCTCATATCCTATTGAAGAAATCACTTATCAAGGATGAGTAATATTTAATTCTTGTAGTTGGCAGTCTCATTAGATGATGAAGAACATGGGTTATCAACTCAAAAGGCCAACTAGGCTAGGAATCAGAAAAGGTATCCTAGCCCCCTCTGATGGCAGGACCCCTTAGTAGTGGGAGGAATTTAGAATCAAAGGCCATACGGACACTCAAACTTACAGCCTCAAGTATATCCCTGAGTAACTTTCTGACCTTGAAGAGGGGGCTGTCTCCACTGCAAATGAATATGAGGCAGATCATTTTGAATAAACAATTTTAGCCTATGAACCTAACGACTGGGCTCTTTTCCAACAAAATGAAGAAGGTAGCAACAATGACAAATATCCCTTGCAAGTTATGTGGCCCTTAGGTGAAGGAATGAGTAGCCAAAGCCAGGAGTAGAAACACCTTGTATCAAATGTAGAAGTCGAGAGGCTAATAAAATAAACCCTTGGAATGGGATAAGGCCATGGTTCAAACCTGAAAATGACACCCTAGAGGAATTTATAGAGTTGGAAGCTTCTAGGAGAAATGTGGAAGAGCCTTCTTTTAACCTTCCAACAGAAGGCCAGGTTCAAGAAGTAAACCTAGAAACCTTGAAAAATCCTCGGCCCACTTTTGTAAGTTCAAAAATAAAAGGAAAAGAGCTTGTAGAGTATGTCGCTTTCCTCTATGAGTTTGTAGGTTGTGTGAGTTTGTAGATTGCTTCGGTTGGACTTACATAGAGATGCCCGGACTCAACCTAAAAGTCATGATTCATAGACTAAATATTACCTCAAAATGTAGTGCTTGTGAAGCAAAATGAAAGATGGACAAAACCTTACAAGGTGGACAAAATTGAAGAAGAAGTCCAAAACCTTAAGGTTGTTAAGTTCATCCGTAATGGCAAACATCCAAATTGGTTGGCAAATATAGTTCTGATCACAAAAAAGAATGGCTAGATAAGGGTTTGCATTGACTTTAGGGACTTGAATAAGGATGTCCAAACGACTACTTCCCACTTCTTATCCCTGAGCTTATGATAGATAATACATCTAGATACGAAAGGATGTCATTCATAGATGGGTTCTTAGGGTACAATCAAATAAAAACACACCTTGAAGACGAAAAGCATACCTCGTTTCAGACCCCCTTGGGGATCATTACTACGCAATCATGCCCTTTTGACTAAAAAATGCATGAGCCATCTATAAAAGACCGATGATGAAAATCTTTAAAGATATGCAGCATAAGACCGTTTACTGTTATGTTGATGATTTAACTGTTAAAAGCAAAAAATCGGTCAACCACTTGACAGATATTCATAAATTCTTTGAGAAGTTACAAGAGTACGAACTTCGTATGAATCCATTACAATGCTTTTTTGGAGTTTTCTTCGGAAAGTTCCTAGGGTTCGTTGTTTGAAAAGAAGGAATCAAACTCGACCCAAGCAAAGTCAAAGCTATACTAGAGATGTCCTAGCTTCGAACATTGAAACAACTTAGAGGAGTGTAACAAAAGTTGGCATACATTAGAAGGTTCATCTAGAATCCATCTGGAAAGTGCCGATCAGTCTCCAAGTGAATGAAGAAGTGAGTGGAATTTGCATGGGATAAAGAATGTGAAGAGATGCCTTTGAAGACATTAAAAGGTATCTCATCAATCCACCCATTCTGGTAGCCACTATATCTGAAAAGGCTTTCATCCTTTACACAAGGTCCTTGGATCACTCACTGAGGGCATTACTCACTATAGAGAATGATGGAGGAAAGGAAGTTAGTCTCTATTACCTCTCCCGAATGATGATAGGAGCATAACACAATTACTCTCTGATCGAAAATGAGTGTTTGGCATTCATGTATGCTGTTCAAAAATTGCAACACTACCTGCTCTCCCATACAATACACTTGATCTCTCCAGTTAATCCAATAAAAGTGTTGGTCTAAAGAATTGGAGATTTAAGTGACAGGCTAGTAAAATGGTCCGTCTTGTTAGCCCATTACGACCTTAGATATATACCTGCAAAGGTCGTCAAAAGACAAGCCTTGGCCGACTTCTTGGTGGAACATCCACTAATAGAAGTTTCTAAAGTTGAAGAGGAGGTCCCGGATGATCCAGTATTCCTCATAGAAGAACCATCAACAAAGGTAAATTCGGATGTTCACTGGACCATGTATTTTGAAGGAGCTTCAATAACCAATGAGCATCACCTGATGGTAATAGGAGTAGGAATCATATTCAATAGCCCATAAAAGACATATATACCACACTCCTTCTCTCTAACTAGATGATGCTCCAACAATGAAGCAGAACACACAACCCTAATCATCGGACTGGAACTCGTTTTAGAGATCGGCATCAATATTCTAGGGGTTTATGTGGACTCCTTGTCATCAAACAGATAAATTCAAAAGATGATGTGAAGACACCAAGCTTGTTGCAATATCATGATTGAGCTCAACAACTAAGGGACAACAAATTGAGTTTAGTGATATCCCAAGGCATCCGAACGCTAAGGCAAATTCGCTAGCTAGTTTAACAGCATCACTGGCTATACCGTAAGGCGATTAGATCAACATTACGTTTGTTGAACGAAGGTTTCTATGACCTCTGAAAACTCTCTCAACTCCTCCAGAGTGTTTCAAAGCAACCAGAATCCAAATTTCCTCCCTAGAATTCTTTCCAAGACTGGTAGGAACTCTTCATTGATTACATATGGTTTGGAGTCCGACTGGAAGACACCGAAGATATAACAAGTATTCAAAGGCAGGCTCTTAAGTTCTACTTGGACATGCCATAAAAAACGCTTTATCAAAAATCCTATGGTGGGGGTACTTCTCCATTGCTTATCCTAATAGGAAGCAAAAGAAACTTTGAAGGAGGTACATGCTGGCGTATGCAGAGCACATCTGCGAAGACCAAAATTACATAATCAAATTCGAATGCAAGGTTACTATTGTTCGACTATGGTCTCTGATGCAATGAAATTCACAAAAAGATATAGGGAATGCCAAATTCATGGAGACTACATTCATGTACCACCAAAAAATCTACACCCAACTTATGTCTCCTTGCCACTTGAAGCCTAGGGAATGGATATCATTGGAAAAATTCACCCTCCTTTAGATCGCGGACATCACTTAATCTTGGCTGCTATAAAGTACTACTCTAAATGGGCCGAAGCAGCATTCTTAATCGATGTCAAAACAAGTATGATTATCAACTTCATGAAAACAAATATTATTTGCAGGTTCGGGGTACCAAAACGGTCATACCATTACAACGGATTGCAATTCAATAATGACAAGTGCTATCGGTTTTGTGACAACTACCGGATTCAATGTTGCCCATCCACAACCTATAATCAATCAGCAAAAGACTTAGGACAGGTATTCAATAAGACAATTTGCAAGACATTGAAGAAGATGGCCTTAGACAATAGAAAGTCATAGGCAAAAAACTGCCTAAGGCATTGTGGGCTTATCGGACAACCATGCGTGGCCCCACTAAGTCTACCCCTTAGTCTTTGATGTATGGTTGTGAATCAGTGGTACCTTTGGGGATACAACTTCCCTCCTTTCGTGTGGCTCTAAGAGAAAAGCTCACACAAGAAGAGAACACAAAGTTAAGACTCCAAGAACTTGAAAATTTCAACGAAAAACGAGTGGTATCCCGTCAAAGCATCGAGTTATATCAAGCTCAAATGGCTAGGGCCTTTGATAAAAAGGTGAAAGAAAATTCATGAAAAAAGGACAACTTGGTATTAGCCATCAAAACACCGGTCACCCCCACTCATAAATCTGAAGGGAAATTTGAGTCAAAATGGAAAGGACCATTTGTCATCGACAAGGTCTATTCTAATGGTACTTTTATTGTTCTTACAATGGAAGGAGGCGGTGTATGATACCTGTCAATGGAAAGTTTCTAAAGCTGTACTACCCGTAAAAAAGGCTCCTTCCCCTCAAACAAAAGACAAAAAAAGATGATGATGAACAAAAGGTCTTGTGATAAGACAGTAAAGCCCTCCATGATAATTATTCTAGAACGTGGTCAAGGGCCCTGGATAAAGTCATATATTAAAGACACCGGCCAACATCCATTCATTCAATCTCTTTTAATTGATCAGGAGGACTAAGTTGAAGACCCTTAGTAAAGTCACACATCAAGGCACCGGCTAACGTCTATTCATTAGACCCTTCTCGACATAGCATACTGCATAAGTCATGGACCCTAGATAAAGTCATACATCTTGGCCCCAGCTATAGTCTATTTATGATCACTTTCACTCTTACACCCATGGCCTTCATCAAAGGATTCTGACCATGCATACCAAACCATTCAAATCCATGCAAAAAAAAAAAAAAAAAAGGATAGATGGAGACATTCGCAAAAGCCTTTATTTATTAATTTCAAAATCCTAGTTACATCAAAATTCCTCACCCACTACATAAAACCCCTTGATCTGCTCTGAAAAGTCCCTAAGTTTTGTGGTAGTCTATTGATCAAGGCAAGCCTTATTAGCTTGAGCAGTGGGTTCTGTGGCAGCCTCATCAATCTTCGATCTCTTTCACAGGTTAAACTAGGTTGTTCATCTGCGCTTCTTCGGAAGTTAACCTCCCATTAGTGCCCTGCAGCTTTGCAGTTACCACGGCATGAGCCATTTCTCTTAGGCATAGGTTGCTTGGAGCTCAAATAGTTTCTTCTCAGCCAAATCAATCTGCTTCCTCATAGATGTTAGGGAATTCTCAAGATAGTTCTATTCAAGAAAATGTCCCACTCTTAATTGCTTGTGCTGCAACACTTCTTGTTCAAAAACTTTTTCTTGCCAAGCATTACCCTATGATAAAAGCTAGATGGATCTTGGCCAGCCCGCCTTTGCCAAGCCTCTACTTCTTCAAAAAATGGCATAAAAAAATAGCCGCCAGAGGACTTATATCCATCACACCAGCTCGTACCCCTAAGAGCATATTAACCAAGTGTCGGAATAAGCCAAGAAACCTGATGTCACTAGAGGATAACGCACTAAGAAGGCCACCAAAGATGGGTCGTATAGAATCCTTAGCAATCTCAGCAGATTCCTAGTCCTCTCTAGTGGCATATCTCTTATGAGGAGTTCACCTTCCAACGATTGGCTACAACCAATTTCGATTGCTTGATCAGTTCTAGCAACGACAAGTCATGTCTTAGCTATTGCGATAGTTGCACTCAGCCCAGTCGTTTCAGTCAAATGCTTCCTCTTCAAAGGAGCCACTCCCTTGTTACCTGAGGCTATGGAGACTGGTGAAATAATGGTACCTCTTTCTTCAAAATAAACCCTCAAGGAGTGCTTAAAAATAGTTGCCTGAGGTTATTGCCGGACCACTTCCATGTTGCTTGCTTTTAAGGTCTCGGCATCCAAAACTTCCTACCGTTACTTTGCTGAGAGCGTCTGGACACCAACATCACGGGCCACCAAGAGAATACCTAGGCTCGAGCCCTCTTCATAAGATCTCGTGGGAACAACATCAGGGTTGGAGTTAGTTGACCCGATCACCATCATGGGGTCATCCTTCTGTTTCACAACAGTCTCCTCTAATGCTACTCGAACATGTTCAGTAGCAGTGGTGGGGATCTCCTCATTATGCACAACAGTGACCTCCTGACTAACTCCAATGGTAGCCACAACAGTTGCTTTATCTTTATTTATCTCCATAGGGGTTGGAGTGATGATTGTCCTTTTGGAATACCTCCTTCAAGGTATTCAGCAAGGTCTCTTGTGAAATCACTTGCACCCAAAAGCTCTTTTTGGGAAGAGTTTTTATCCAGGACAATCAGCTTTGCTTGGGTAGTCCTGCTCATCTTCTACTAGCAAGAGGAAATTACCCATGTTCTACCAGCAGCTCTGATCATGGATCGATGATCGGATCCGCAAGACATATAATTGGTTCGGTCTGATCAGGTTTTGGCCTTGGTTGTTCTACAAACAAACAAGAAGGACATGAAGCAAGTTAAAACCAAAGAAAGAGGAAAGCAATAAATAGAGAAAGAAAAAGAATCACCTTCAACTCTGGGGATAGGCTTGTTTGAAATCACTTGAGCTGCCTCAGCAATGATTTTTTCAATCGAAGACTCTGACATAGGTGGAGCCTGTGAAATCTAGGGAATAATCCCTGCAGATCCCGGAGGACTTGCTACAAACATCAAACTTTCGCTACTGGACTCTGAAAAGAAAATGGCATCAAACAAAAAACGAAGAAGATAAACATGAACAAAAGGAAAGGTGACATAACATACCATAACTGCCTCTATGGTAGGATCCGCCATCATCTCTTCTTCAGAAGTAGTGTCTGCCATCACTTCAAACTTAACAACAGGAATTGTTGCGTTTGCAAAAGGAAATGAGAAGCTATCGTGAAGTTCAAAAAACAAAAAAAATAGTAGAAGGGCAAATACAAGGTTTACCCTCCACAAGTTGAGCAGACTTACGAGTCCCAAAACGGGAGGTTTTCTCTTTATTATATTTCTCCATCTTCTAGGGCTCAATTACAAGATTACCATGATGCCTGTTGCATTCTTTCGCGACTGCTTAGACATTGACTTTATCACAACTTTGTCAGTAGAAGAACGAGTGAGGGTAGACTTGGAAGAGGAACCCCAAACATCCTGAGCTAGCACAGAAGGAATCGATAAGCTGTTGATGCCCGGAGACTCGATAACCAAATCATCAAAAGTGCTACAATTATCCTCATTGCCTCGATGTCCTATCAACCACTTGGACTGGCCATTAACAAAAAGTTCAAAACTTTCTCGATGTTGTCCTGATTAGCCCTTGCCTTCAGAAACACATCGGTGACAGTGCTCACCTTGAGCAAAGTTGGAGGTCACCTTGGCATTTGCCTCCTGGGGATAAAGGAAGGTAGCACCAGTCTCGGTGGTCTGAACAAATCTCCAGGCATTCTGGCATCCAACATAATGCCTTGGCCACCTCTCAGATTGCACGGGCCTCCCACAATCCCTTGGGAAAAGCCGAACTGCTGCTCAAATCTTGGAGGCACGTAAGTCTTAATCTTA
Organism: Sextonia rubra; assembly: GCA_037013555.1. Classification (NCBI taxonomy): domain Eukaryota; kingdom Viridiplantae; phylum Streptophyta; class Magnoliopsida; order Laurales; family Lauraceae; genus Sextonia; species Sextonia rubra. Next base: position 13,043,174 of record JASUAD010000023.1, read on the forward strand.
GCAACATTGCCTCTCCCGTAAACGAGGTCTCTGGGTATGATGGAAACCAACCACTCTCTTTCTAACAATGACAGGGTAAAAGCTCTAGTTGGTGTTGACCTATTAAAAGCCACAAAATGTTACGAGTGTTGTAGTGAAGACTTCACAAGCAAATTCCAAGCTCAAGGGTTGTGGAATGCAAGGTCAAGTACTGTGTCCAGATGTTTAGAACTAATGCAACTTACTCAGAAGACTTCGGATGAGCTTAAAGTATAGCAATTCAAATTTCAAGGGTGGTGGACTCTATTTGGTCACTTAACTAACCAAACATCAAATTCAAGGTTCATTGGTTCAAAGCCCAGGGCTCATTGAACACAATCAAGTTTTTGGGTTACCAAAGTGGCTAAAAATTACATGGAAACTCCAAAACATGCTTAGGAATAATGTTTTAAAGTTGCAATGCATTTGGACTTCATTTCAACTCAAACTTAAGTTTTAGTGACTATCTGTTAGCTCCTTGGGGTCATTGTGACAATTGACATTGCTATATGTCAAAATCAGCTGAAACTCCTAGAGAAAGCTCAAATTATATTCAGGAATAGCTTTACAAAATTCTAATTCAAATGGATGTCATTTGTCCCAAAGTCCAACAAACATGTCAACTTTGGGTTAGTAACCCCTAAGCCATGGGGTCACTGACCAAAGTCCTGCTTTTAAGTGACCAAAATTGATCAAATTTAGACATAAAGCTCAAGTAAAGTTCAAAAATGATTTTCAACTTTTCAAGCCATGAGGACTTCATTTGACCTTGCTTTAGCTGCATGTCAGTTTAAGGGTCAATGACCCTTAAGGTCACTGACCATAATCCTACTTCTAAGAGGCTAAAGTTGATGAAACTTGGATTAGAGATTCAAAATATGTTCAAAGTCAACTCCTAAATGTTTCAAATTAATTGAACATCATTCAGATAGAAAATAAGCCAACTGCATGTAATGCAAGAGGACATTGACTTTAGAACATGCAACAAGTGGGCCCCTAGTCAAAATCCTACTTATACAAATCTATACTGTAAGAAATTTAGATGGATAGTTCAACATGCTGCTGATATGAATCTCTCCGAGTTTCAAGTTAATCTAAGGTTATTTGGGCTTCCATCAGCTGGTACAAGGGCCTATTTTCATGAAAAGTTAAAAGGAAAGTTGACCAACTTCAAAAGGTCAAAACAGGCTGAAATTTCTCTAACATACTCAAAATGGTGTCATAAAACATCCTTTCAAGTTTTGTGAAGATCAGACATCGGTCGTGCCCCAAACTAATGAAAACAGGTTGCATATACAAAAAACCCAAAATTAGGCCTGTCCGTGACAGCGGCCACGGTCATGGACACCAGTAAAGTGGGTTTTGACGGTTTCTAGGAGTTCTTTCACTTTCTTTCGAAACTCCCCCACAACTACTGGGAACCACCTCAACTCCCTCTGAAGTCTATAAAAGGCATACTTAGGCACTTGGGAAGGGGTTCCAAACAAGTTCGAAAGTTGAAGAAGTTTTAACCAAGTTCAAAGCAAAGATTTTAAGTTCCAACTCTCCACAAGCGTCAAGCTTCCAACTTCATCCTCTGTCTTCTTCATCTCACTAATTCAAGGTGAGAGTTAGTTTGGAGGAGGAAAATATACATGTTTATCACTTAGAGAAGATGAGTTCCATGGCCATCAAACATATCAATGGATGAGGTTGCGTTCCTCTGGTTCTCTCACTAGAAAGGGCTTTAGGCTATATTTAAGGTTGTACACAAGCCTCTTTAGGACAATGAGGAAAATATTTTGGTGAAGGACAACGATATTAAAGAAAGGTGGAAGGAATATTTTAGCAAACTTCTAAATGAAGAACATTTGGGCGATACAATAGTTAAAGAGGATACTTCATCACAAGAGCATACTTTTCTCCATAGAATTAGAGGGGTGGAAGTGAAGGAAACATTGAAGCGAATGAAAACAGGAAAGGCAACAGGCCCAGATGGTATTCCGATGAGGTATGGAAATGCTTAGGAGAGGTTGGGGTAAGTTTGTTATATAGACTATTCAATAAGATACTTATAACAAGGAAAATGCCGGATGAATGGAGAAGAAGCATTGTAGTATCTATATATAAGAATAAAGGAGATATACAATATTGTAGCAACTATCGATGGATTAAACTTATGAGTCATACTATGAAGTTATGGGAGAGAATAATGGAGCAAAAATTGAGAAAAAAGACCAAGATTTTTGAAAATCAATTTGGTTTTATGCCAAGGAGATCAACTATGGAAGCTATCTTTTCACTTAGGTAATTCATGGAAAAATACCGAGCAAAGGGAAAAAATCTACATATGGTTTTTATCGATTTAGAAAAAGCCTATGATAGGTTACCGAGGAATTTAATTTGGTGGGTTTTAAAGAAAAGGAATATCCCCAAAGGTTACATTGAAAATTTTAAGGATATATACAAAGGAGCAATAACCAATGTGAAAACCATATGTGGAGAAACAGGTGGATTCCCAGTGACTATAGGTTTACATCAGGGATCAACCTTAAGCCTTTATCTCTTTGCATTAATTATGGATGAGTTAACTGTGCATATTCAAGAATAAGTACCATGGTATATGTTGTTTGCAGATGATATAGTATTGGTGGATGAATCAAGAAAGGGTGTAATGCAAAACTTGAAAGTGGCGGGGGGCATTAGAATGTAGAGGTTTTAAAATAGGTCATACAAAGACAGAATATATGGATTGCAACTTTAGTGGACATATACAAAGTGTTGAAACTACCATCAAAATTGAAACCCATGAGATACTACATAGAGATTCTTTTTGGTACCTAGGCTCGATAATTAGTAAGGATGGGGAGATTGATGAAGATGTGGAGTATAGGATAAAAGCCGGATGACTGAAGTGGAGACTAGCTTCGGGAGTGCTTTGTGACAGACGAATGCCAATGAATTTAAAGGGCAAATTTTACAGGACAGTAGTTAGACCAGCTATGACATATGGAGCAGAATATTGGCCAATTAAGAAGACACATATTCACAAGATGGATGTAGTGGAAATGAGAATGCTTAGGTGGATGTGTGGTAAAACTAGGAAAGATAAAATTAGAAATAAGCGCTTTCGAGAACATTTAAGGGTAGCACCAATAGGGGGATAAGATTAGAGAAATCCGTTTAAGATGGTTTAGGCATGTTAAGCGTAGGCCAGTAATGGCACCGGTGAGAAAAAGTTTGGCTGTATAGGTAGAAGGCCTATTAAGAGGTATGGGTAGCCCGAAGAAAACATGGATGGAAGTCATTGATTCAGATTTGAAGAAGTTTCATTTATCGAAAGATTTAGCTTAAAATAGAACGGAATGGAGAATCATAATTCATGTAACCGACCCAATATAGTTGGGATAAGGCTTTGATAATGATAATGATGATAACACAAGCCTCTTTAGGCTTCATTCTACTCCTTGAGAATTATAGGATCAAAATGACACAACTTTGGCCTTAATTGTTTGCATGACAGCACCGTGTCTGTATTTGCACAAAAGTGATCCGAACAAAAAAGTGGTGATTACCAAAGGTTGTAGGTGATTCTATGGTCGAATTGAGCCCTCTTGGTGATCATTCAACACATGCTAAAGTCAGAAAACATAAGTTCCACTACTTTGAAGGCACCACAGGAGCAAATAGAAATGAAATAAGGACAAACAGTGGTCAAAACGGCCATTGTTTGTCGCCACGGTCATTGCCCCTTTGCATTCATTTTTCTTGCATTTTTTCATATTTTTCATGTAATTTCTCTGGTTTTCCTAGTTTGGATCACATATGAGATCGGAGGGAGGGGTTGTAATTTTCCAAAACTAGTAAACAATTTGTATCCCTATGGTTACAGCATTGAACTTATGTAATCAAAGGAAATTTAATGATGAAAAATATTTATTTTCCCATTCTTCTTTGCACTTGAATATATGAATGTCGGACATGATTCCATTACATTTCATATCATTTCGAGTGTGATTAGAAGATTGGCACCATTTGTGGGAATTCTTTTTGCTCTTATTTGTGATCGAACTTGGCTAAAAGACATGAAAAAGGTGCCAAAATGCATACAAAAGTGTTGAAAGGTGCTGCTGTAAGCCAGTGACCACATGATGCTAGGTAAAATGGGCTATGATTATAGGATGCTGTGTAAAATGTGTTGTGACACAGAGGACTGTGTAAAATCGCCTATGATAGCAGAGGACTATGTAAAATGGCTTGTGACCGTAGAAGACTATGAAAAAGTGCTATGACTGCAGGAGGTTGTGCAAAATGGGCAGTGTCGTGGATCCACAGTCACTGACCTATTTTGACCCTAGTTGACTTATTTGACTCTGAAGACACCCTATTCAAGACCTTTGATATCTATAATGAGTTTGAGAGCATTTATGGAAGAGCACCTTGAAGGGCATTAAATTGTCACTTAAATGGAGGAATCTTGCACCTTGAAGTGTACGGACCAAATCAACACCCTTATATGAAATGAAAGAGTGTTAATTTAGTCCAAAAGGCTTTAAGTTACTGGCTATAGCATCACTAGTTCATTTATAAGACCTAAACAAATGTTATATCAAAACAGTCATAAGAACAATGACATTTGCAGTTATACATTTTCTGGAGTATTGCACTAATGGATCCCGTGTGATCATTATGGTAGTGGCGTAGGCTTGATTCTATGGGCCCTATCCCTTTGATTGGATCCAACCCTCTTTTGTTTATAAGTCTAATCAAGATATTCCAGAAATGCCGCCAAAATTCTGGTAGCCAGGATCAGTCAGCATAGCATGCTTCTAAGTTTGGTTACATAATCCTAGAATGCTGTAGAAACTTTGATAGCTAGGACTGGTCAGCATAGCACAATAAGATTGGGTCATGCAAATTTCTGACCATTTTAGTTTATTTAATAAGGAAACCATGTTGGTTTAGAAGGCATTCATAAACCATTTTGGCTAACCCAAGAGACAACCATGTTAGTTATGAAACTGATACATTCCTTTGGGCTTATTATTTTATAGAAAATATCATCGGTTCCCTAATCATTACCTTTGATGAAGCTAAGGAGAAGTTATTCAAGATCACCATTACCCAAAACGGTCCATTTGAAAAAAAACCAAAGCGGGCCCGGACTGACCCTGCTATTCCTACATCAAGGGTCTCAGTCTTTCAAAGGCTCTCTACTCCTATGAACTCAGCTACTTCCACTGATTTGAACGGGCAATCAGTTACCTTGAATTTACTAAGAAAGTTAAAATTCTCAAACCCTGAGTTTCCAAATATGCCCAGAACTCATTTGAGATTTTTACCAAGGTTTAGGAGGAACCTAAACTCAAGATGCAGTCAAAAGATAGCAGCCTTCACATCATTAAGCCTTTTCTAGGGCCAAGACAGGTCCGATTCACGGATTGTAAACCAATGGTTCCTAGCAAGCTACATGCTGTGGTTGCTTAGAGCCCAAAGTTAGCATTAACTCGACCAAGCAATGGGTTATCAAAAATAAAATGCATGGAGCACTTGAGGACCTTCGACAGTTTTTGACTCACAGGAAAGCTCAGAAGGATGTGTCCATTCCAAGATACAGCAAATGGTCACCTCAGCCACATATTTAAAAACACAACAAGACTGAGAACAAAACCTTGGCCTCACTTGAAGAAAATACCTTTTACCTTCTAACTAAGAAGGAGGGACAAAGGTTCAGCGGAAGGCATCTACCTTCTATCATTGTAGCACCTAATTCGCCATTTTCACCTCAACGTCCGTTACACGCTGCCTAACACCAAAAGATGACAAGTGATTGGTCATTAACAATGCGACCGATCTCACTCATTTCAAAGACTCGCTCCAGCAAAAGAAGGGGCAAAGGAAAAAGAATAAAAGAGGAGTCATCGACATCCTTTCATTCCCTACTTCCGATCCTATGGATTGGGAGCAAGTTGGTGGTACCTTAAGGTTATTAATGGCCAGGTTCAAAGATCAAACCTTGGCAGCCAGGCTTGCTGATCAAATTAAGAAGAAAGCCTTGGCTCGTTATAGGGAGCGAACTTGAAAGGTGTCGCAGCGCAAGATCACTCAAAAGTGGGTGGTCAAAGAAGATGATCCTGACTTGACCTTATCTTATATGCTTGAGCCAGGTTTAGCTCAAAGAGTTACCTAGAGTATGGCTCGGACTCAATCACAAGAGTCTAATTCAAACTCTCATTCAAGTAGAACTTCTGAAGGTCACGTCGAAACTGATTTTGACAATGATCCTATCACTATCTTGGATACAAAAGATAGTCAGTCCACTCCTCAGGCATTGACATTGTCCTACCCCCGTCAGTACACTATATTCATGGTTGAGGGAAGTGGAACTAGTAGAGATGGAGCTGATGATGCTGCTGGAACCAAAGATACCGGCGAGGAAGATGCGGTGAAATTCAAGATGACAATGTCAGTGATATTGTCAAACCACAAGGAGCTAAGATTGACACTTGACTACCCAATTGAAAATCTTAATAGATAAGGAAAGTGGTCTGGCTAAAGTTCAAGTAAATCCACTATTTGTTAACAAAAGAAAACAAGCGATGATCAAGAGGAATGCAACTAAAATTGATTTGCTCATGGCTTAAATCAAATCCTTGACACATAAGGTGATAGCTGTAGGTACCTCTAGTGATCATTCATCAATACCTGGTCTTCACACAGATTCTGAAAAACATGTAACCTTCAAGGAGGTTGAAGAAATGTTGACAAAATCAAAAGTGGAGACCGGGATGAAAAATCACACCAAAGTACCCTTCGGAGCTCGATCTTATTCCATTTGCTCCAGATTATAAATTTTTGACTTTTCAACCATACCTTAGGAAGGGGTCAGCTTATCAATACATTGTGCATTTCAAATCACTTCTTGGAAGTTTGTAAGAATTGAATGCATTAAAAATAAGGCTGTTTGTTGGTACATTGAAGGAAATTGCCTTTAATTGGTTCAAGCAGTTACCAGAACTCATTTTCATGACATGGGCCAACTCAGAAGAGAAGTTTTTGCTCCACTTCCAGGAGGACGATCAAGCAGTCACCTTTGCCATCCTCATCAGTACAAGGTAGGGAGACAATGAAATTGCATATTCCTTTATTAACAGATGGAGAACATTAGCCTACAGATGCTTGAAACAACCATCTCAAAGGACAACCATCGAAATGTGCAAGACTAATTTGCGACTACAGACCAAGGCTATCATACTTAGTCAAAAAACTAAGTCTTTGGCCCAATTGGTTGAGGTGGCCACTCATGCAGAACTGGCCCTCAAAGGGATCAGTTAGAAGAAGGCAAACTCTTAAAAAACAAAGCCATCTTCAGCTTCTACATCAAAACCAAACAGAAACGGGAGTTCTTCAATGTGAAAACCTCCAAACCTCCTCAGAAGCCTAAAAAATACAAGACTAATCAAACCAAGAAAGAGGAATATGAGAAAATGAAGAAAACTAAATATCCTTTTGATAGAGCTATTAAAGTGATTTTTCAGTCATTGATGGATAACAACAAGATTGAACTTCCACCAATGAAGAAACTTCCACCAATGAAGAAACTTCAACTTTCAAGTCGCATCAATGATCCAAAGTACTGTGCATACCACCAGATAGTGTCACATCCTTTCAAAGGCTATTTCATTCTAATAAAAAAAAATGATAATGAGTTATGGAAAAATGGAGTAATAACTTTTGATCGGATGTATGATCTTGCTCCGGTCAACATGATCTCCTTTGGACAGTTTGCACCTATGGCAGTGTCTTCTCCACTGAAACCAATGACGGCTGAATTCCGTGCTGTTAATGCAATGCATCTTGAACAAGGTTGGATACAAATCAAGTCTTTTTTAGGAGAAGAAATGTGGGTCCATCCAGACCTATTGGATGATGAAGGTTGGGAAAAGGTTAAAACTAAACCCACACTTGCAGAAAGAAAGATGGTTAAAAAGCAACTTAAGAACTTGCAAAGAGCTTCCCAGAATTGCTTGGTCAAGCAAAAAGAAAAAGCTTAAAAGAAAAAGGAAAAAGCAACAAAAGCTTTCATTTCAGAAGAACCTCCCAAGCCAGCCAAAGGTCATTTTATGTTGGCTGACTTTATCATTCTAATTCTAAAGGATGAGGAAGAACCATCGATATTTAGTTGCAACAGGATATCATGGGATGGTACCCCTCCTAATTCAAATGATGAGGAAGATTTGTCATACTACTTTAACTTCAATGATGATCAATGGATTGATGATTTCTTCGCTGACGAATACCTCTCTGACCAGGATGAGAATTTTGAACAAACTTTCGATCTTGAAATGGGTACCCTCTTCATTAAACATGGTCTAATACACTATCAGTTGCTCTTTGTGATCTACATAGATAGAGTGCAAGTGGTTGGTCGAGTGATCGTCTTCTTTTTTCACTACCTCCAGAAGTTCATTTGGATCCTTTGCCATTAGTTAAATCTGATGGGACATAATAATAGCAAGCATCATCTTTTGGTTCATAGGCAGTAGACTCCATACCAAATATTTCTCCTGAACCAAGTGTTGAGCCAACTTTTTCAAAGCCAGACTTTGAACTAAACACTTAACTTATTGTCCCAAAACAGATGGTGAGCTTAAGTCACAAGACGAGCATAGTGAACTTAGCATTGGTAGTCCTACATACCTCAGTTCAGGATAACCTCTCTGATTTAGAAGAAGAGATGCCACTAGTGCCTGCTTTGGTAGTCATTAGCGCTTCTGTTGAGGAACCTCTAACACCTCAAGACATTTTTGACAATGCAAATCAAGAGGTAGGATTGGAAGAAGTCAGCTAGCTCTTTGCTGAACCTAAAAAAGTCCATGCCATAAGAAGAGATACTTGTTTAGAGGTTGATCAAAACAACATAGTCAATGACAGCACTCGTTCCGGTCGCAAATTTTTCAAGTTAACTTTAGTAGACCTTCTTCTTCTTCTTCTTATGTAAACCCTTCAGGGAAGAATCTAAATGTAAATGTAACTTCTTTATAAGCAAATGCTAATAAAAGGCCATCAGAGCCATTCAGGTTTGATGTTGTTGAACACTTTAAGCACATACCTGCATGACTTCATATTTTTGATCTTTTGTTGATGTCTGAAGAGACTCGCAATAACTTTATATGAGTTCTACAGGCTTTAAATTTCGGCAATCAAACTCATGTGGCACAATTCCATTAGATAGAGAAGCACTAGCTTAAAGGAAAGTCCAAAAGGCCTTAGAAGCAATGTATGGAATATTTTTCCATTCATAATGATTCCAAGGCCACCATTTTCTTTACCAAAGATGATATCCTCTTAGGCAACATGAAGCACACAAGGCCGCTTTACTTCATGGCCTACATGAAGGACATACCTATTCAAAGAGTTCGAGTTGACCTAGGATAGGCTTTGAACCTCATCACAATCATAGCTCTTCAGGAATTCGGCATCTCGATGAGCAAGCCATCTGCTACCAGAACTTCGCTCCAAGGCTATGATGGTAAAGTTCAAGATCCGATTGGCAAGATTCGAATTTAGTTCCAGCAGGGTAATCTAACTTTAGAAACTATTTTGTACGTAGTAAAGACACGCGCTTGCTACCACATCCTCTTAAGGAGGTGATGGCTTCATGATTACTCCACAGTGCCTTCTACTTTTCATCAATGCCGCAAATACATTGATGATGAAGGTAGGGTGCATTGCGTCTTCACATATGAAAATCCATTTAAAGGCAAGGAGGTTTACATCACCGATGCAGCCATGTATTAGGAAAGACTAGTAAACTCTAAGCTAAATGCAATCAATTCTCTCATGGATAATGATCCAACAAAATCTTTCACCATCTCAACATAAGAAAACTTATCTAGGATTTGTTAAAAGATCTGAGCCCGCTAAGAAGTTAAAATCTACAAAGAGGCTAGCGGTTAGATTTGTGGATACCAAAGCTCCTTTGGTGATTAAGGTCAAATCTAAAATCATACAGTCAGATCAACCCTTGGTCATATCCACAAAGCCAACCAAAATAAAGTAAGCCAGCGTTCTTATTCATACAAGCAAGACATGTAGTCTAGCTATGTATACAACACCCACTCGGAAATCAGCATTGCTATTAATTGAGCGCTTGTCAGTTCTAATGAGGGATGGCGAGGTTCCTACTGTAAGATAACAAAGGCTCTCATATTCAACAAATGTGATTTCCTTGGTTGGTAACTTAGATTCTGACCAAGAAAGTAATTATGTACCTCCCCCAGTCAAGGGAATGTCACCAATGAGGCCTGATCTCCTATCACTTTCAGCCAACTTGTGTTGACATTCCATTGCAGGGGTGAGTCATCTTTTAGATACATCAGTAGCTGGTTTCATTTGGCTGAAAGATGTGAAAGTCCTCCACACTACTCAACATGGGTTTATCTGTGCTAGATAGGCTTACGGCTAGCCCTTCACAGTTTATTAGTGGCAATGGAGTTTCAAACCTCCGATGAGATGTCTTGAATTGTTTTATCCATTGAAGTGGCACTCTATTGTCTGCGTGGAAAGTCTAGACGAACACACTTAGTGTATGTTGTCTTAGTGGTCAGAGATTTAGATTTTGAGTCAAATTCTAAGGATGCTGAAAAAATGGACACCTCTATGTACTCTATTGTGAATTGGGATCCTCCACTCTTATCGTGGCCACTCCACCCGAAATTTATGATTTCGGAAGTTCTTGCTTCTTCATACCTCCTTTGCAACATAATTACTCAATAGTTTTCCATTGAGCTGAAGATGCTTCTACTTCTTATCCTATTGACAAAATCACTAATGATGGGGAGGATAAGGCTTGATATCTACAATCCTGTGGTCTATAACATGATAAAGAACATGGGGTACAATCTCAAGAAACTTGCTGGCCTTGAAATGAATGCAAATGGAGTTCAAGTTCCTTTTGATGTCTTCACTCCTGAGATAAAAGACAATCTCCACAAAGGACGCATAATTGAACAGCTTCGACATTTCATAGGATACGTTCCTTACAGCAATGTTCCTAAACAAAATAAAGATTTTAGAGCAAGAGTTGTAATCTTCACCGAGGAGTATAACTCTAATAGCTCTCAGGAGACTACTGTTTTCCAAGATCCTGTTGACTGGGCTGCTTTTCAGCATCTTATGTGGGTAAGTGATGATGATGATGCATAGTTGAACAGCCGCAACATTTCATAGGATATGTTTCTTACAGCAACATTCCTAAACTAAATCAAGATTTTAGAGTAAGATCTGTAATCTTCATTGAGGAGTATGACTTTGATGACTCTCAGGAGATTACTGTTTTCCAAGATCCTACTGACTGGACTGTTTTCTAGCATCTTGTGGGGGCAAGTGATGATGATGACATAATGTTACAAGTCACTGAATACTGGCCACTTAAATTAAATGAAGAAACGGACCCATCTCAACATACTCATTGCAAATGTTTAGCTCTAAATATAAAAGTTGAAGAGCCTAAAAGATCGAATCCATGGAAAAGGATCGGGCCTTGGTTGAAATCCTTAAATGAAACAAAAGGTTTCACGGAGTTGGAAGCTTCTGAAGATACTGTGGAAGAATCTCCTCCTGAACCTCCAACTAAGGACCAAGTACAAGAAATCAACTTGGGTACCCAAAAAAATCCTCGTCCTACCTCTATAAGCTCTCAAATTAAAGGAAAGGAACTTGATGTGTATGTAAGTTTTTTGCAAGAATTTATGGGTTGTTTTGCATAGACCTATGCAGAGATGCCAGGTCTAGATCTAGCAGTTTCTGTACACAAATTGAACATAGTAGACGATGCTAAACCTTTGAAGCAGGAACAAAGAAGGAGAAATCCAGAAATCATGGACAAAATAGAAAAATAGGTCCAGAAACTCAGGGATGTTCGCTTCATCATGAAACGCAGCATCCCAATTGGTTAGCTGACAAAGTTCCAGTCACCAAGAAGAATGGGAAATTATAGTTTGCACTGATTCCAAAGATCTGAACAAAGCCTGTCCGAAAGATGATTTTCCACAACCCATACTAGAAATCATGATTGATAATACTTTCAGATTTGAAAGAAAGTCATTCATAGATGGGTTTTCTAGATACAATCAAATCAAGATGCACAATAAGGACGAGAAGCACACATCCTTTTGAACCTATTTGGTGTATATTGCTACATCGTCATGCCCTTTGGCCTCAATAATGAGGGAGCCACATATCAAAGGGTGATGATAAAAATCTTCAAAGACATGCAGCACAAGTTTGTCGGATGCTATGCCACCAATTTGGCAGTTAAAAGCAAATAGAAGTCAAATTATCTCGCTGATCTTTACATAGTCTTTGAAAGGTTGCAGAAACTCATTCTTTGAATGAATCCTCTGAAATGTTTATTTGGAGTTTCCTCTGGGAAATTCTTAGAATTTGTGGTTCAAAAAGGTGGTATCAAACTGGGTCCAGTAAAAGTCAGAACCATACTGGAGATGCCTTCTCCAGGAACTCTCAAAGAACTCAAAGGATTATTGGGTAGACTCGCCTACATTTGTCAGTTCATCTTAAACTTATCAGAGAAATGCAGAGCATTCTCCATATTCATGGAGAAAGGAGTTGAATTTGTGTGGGATAAAGCTTGTGAAGATGCCTTTCAAGATATCAACCGGTATGTCACAAACCCATAGGTTCTTTCAGCTCCAATTATAGGCAAACCTTTCATCCTCTACACTCGAGCTCTTGATCAGTCCTTGGGGGCATTATTAGCTCAAAAGAATGATGAGGCCAAGGAAGTATCTCTTTATTACTTATCATGGATGTTAGTTGGTGTTGAAGATAAAAGAATGTCTTACATTGATGTTTGTAGTACAGAAGCTACATCACTACATCCTCTCCAATGTGGTGTACTTGGTTCCCAACATCATCCCATTGAAGATGCTTGTGACAAAAGTTGGTGCACTGAGTGATTGTTTGGCTAAATGATCTATTCTTCTCTCTCAATACGACATTAGATATACCCCAACAAAGGTGGTAAAAGGACAAGCTCTCACTGACTTTTGAGCAAAACATCCACTTTCAAAGGATTCTGAATTCAAAGACAATCTCCCTGATGAGCCGGTCTTCTTTGTTGAACAAATATGGAAACCCATTATTGATCCAGACTTACATTGGATCATGTATTTTGATGGGGCTTCTGAACAATTGAGCTAGGAGATCTAGTTCCTAAGGTTGGAATCATTTTTTGTAGCCTAGAAAGATTCTATGTCCCTCATTCCTTCTTATTGATCAAGCCCTTTTCAAACAACGTGGCGGAATACATAGCATTAATTATGGGTCTCGAGTTAGCCGCGGAGTTAGGCATCAATATGCTTGGTGTTTATGGAGATTTGTGACTCGTAATCAACCAAATGAATGTTGAATACAAAGTGAAGAAACCGGATTTGCTTCCCTTCTTCAATAAAGCTTGTGAACTCAAGAAGAGAATGTGTTGATTGAATTTCACCATATCCCCAGACATCAAAATGTCAAGGCTGATGTGCTCATAGGATTAGCGACATCAATGTCGATTCTCAAAATGACAAAATGATGTTAGATGTAGAGCTGCGATGTAGTAATATCTCGGTAAGTACGGGGTCGAAGCCACAGGAAGCTATGTTTAAAATATTTTTAATTTGTCACCTGCCTAAACAAAATTCTAAAACTAGCTTAATTAAAATCTAACAAATACATACATTCCTAAAAAAAAGAAAATAATTACAATCACAATTCAAATAAAGAAAGTAGATCCTAAATCTAAAAGTTCCTAAAAATAAAATTAAATTTACTACAAAACAAAAAACATGTTAGAACTTCCAATAAAACTAAATCTAAAATTAGAAATTTACTAAAAATAAAACTAAACAAAGTTAGGAACAAAATAAACAAAAGTTAAAGAAAACAAAAACTTTCCTAAGTTAAAAATTAAATTAGGCTAAGAATCTGCTACCTTCTAATAAGATAAAAGTTTTCTAAATCCTATTCAAACTAGAAAAAGGTTAATTTTGGAAAGAAATCTAAATGAAAATCTAAAATCAAATTAGTAATCTTCTAAAGCTAAACAATTTCTATAAATAACAAAATACAATATAACAACTACAATACGTCAACTTTCTATATTAAAAATACTCTACACTAAAATATCAAACATGATGGAAAAAAAAACAAGAATGCAAATCTGACCTCTAAAATTCCTAAAGAAAACAAGATGAAAAAACTCATGAAGATTCTAATTTCTAAAACAAGTGACTCAATGCATGAATGTAATCTATATGTGATGGTATTATACATGAATGTCCAATCATGAACCTTTCCGAAACTGTTTTATGCACAAAAATCTGAAGTGTTCTCAAGTTTTAAATCTGATTCTTCAATTATGATCTATTTTTGGTGACAAACAAATCTTGTGAGAGCAAAAAAAATCATACACATAATGGAGTACAAAATTTGGTCAAGCCAAATCCAGATTTTGGAATGCTTTTCATGATTTTAGAACACATAAATTTTAGGTATTAAATCTGATTTCTGAAGTTCCATGACAAACACCATTAAACATGATTCTAAAAATTAAAATATAATGTAAGCTACAGCAGTAAATACTATCAAGCAAAACTGTGCAAGAACTTAGTGTACAGAAAATTGAAATAAAGCACAGGAAAATAAAAAGAAACGTGCGGGAATTCAAATAAAGGTGTAGAAATTTAAAAGTGCAGAAATTTAAGATTAAAAGTGCAATAAGAGAAAATAAAAATTACAAGAAGTCAAAGGCGGTAAACAATTGAAGTCAAAGGCAGTAAACAATGGAAGTCAAAGGCGGTAAATTCACTCAAAATTCTCTCTTAATCTAAGCCTAACAATTTCTTAAAGTATGCTCTTCTATTTGGGTCGTCAATCCAAACAAAAAAAAAAAAACACAAATCAAGCAATCATGCAACCGTAAGAATAAGAAGAATATCAAGATGAATATTATTAAACTAGTATGACAATCCTTTACATAAGATGAAAAAATTAAAACAAAAGATTACACATACTAGGATGGAAAAGAATTCCTCCTGTTAGTTGATCTTTAAGGTTGGTGGTGTGGCTTTAGGGCTAAGCTTCCTTGATGACTTAAGATGTAGAGAACAAGAAAGGGAGAGGTGGAGTGTAGAAATTCTAGAGGTGGGAGGTGCTTGAAGGATATGAGAGAGGGGTGCCCTATTTATACTTTTTCAAATCCTATTCCTTCTCAAACTCTAAAATCTTAAAAATAATAAAAAAATTTGAAAGAAAATAGGCTCCATACAAAGCATTGGGCGTGACTTGCTCTTGGGGATTTTTTTTTCTATTTTGTTTTTTTTCTTTCCTTGCTTGCTTTGTTTGGAAGTTCCTCTTGGATGCTTCTTTCCTTTCTTGTATATGCTACCTTGCATTGAGGTCTTTGGAGAGATAACTTAGGGATAAGAATCATCTCTTGGAATCAAACTTGGCCCACATGAGGTGTAGAACTTCCCCTTTTATCTCTTTGCATTGTCAACTTTCCTTTTTTGGAAAGTTCTCCTTATTGGCTTCAAACTTAAAGGGATCTTTGAAGATAACCCTCTTGATTTTTTTTCCTTTTCTTTTTCAGCCAAAAATCTAAATTAAATCCTCTTTTGGACATGGAATGTTTGGTTGGATATTTATTTTTATTTTTATTTCAATTAAATCTTCTCCTTCTCCAAAAAGAACTCCTATGTGGCTTTTCTTGTCCATCTTTGGTGAGATATTCTTTAAATTATCTTCAAAATCTCTTAAAAATGTGCAACAAATAAATGGATCCCATCTTGGCTGTTTTACATGTGTACCCCACACATGTTCATGTGTGTGTGGGAACATGAAGCCAACTTTTTGTAATTTTTTTAAATTTCTTTTTCTCTTCAATTCTTCTCTCCTTTCTCTTGAAAATCAATTCCTTGCCTCAATTCTTTACAAATGGGACCCATATCATCAATTTCCTACAAAAACAAACGTTAATTCATGTAAAAAGATAATTTTACCCCTAAATCACAAATGCATGAATGTGGGCCCATTTCTCATAAAATGAAAATGAAAATGGACACCATTTTTCATGATTTTATGTGGATGAACTAATGATGATGAAAATTCAATTTATTTCATGAGAAAAATTATTTTCACAAAACTTTCCAAAAATAGACATTCCAAAAATGGTAGGTTTCATGAATTTATGCAAAAAGTATGATTTTTAAACAAATTATACAGAGAAATACTAAAATGAATTGAAAATGCTGGAAACCATGATATCACACTAAATAAGGCTCTTTCAAGTTAATAAGTCCTTAAAATGGTCCAAAATGTGTATGAAAATGTGCATTTTTAAGAACTTATCAGAAGTAGTTGAAAAGGCTTCTACCTCCACATGACACCCATAAAGCAGTAGCAGATTGCTTCGAAAAGATCAGGAATTGGATTTCATCTTTCCAAAACTCATTTAGAGACTGGAGATACCCTTTCATTGATTACATTCTCCATGGAGTCTTTCTAGAGAATGCTAAGGATAGAATTAGTACCCAAAGGTGAACTTTAAAAGTTTACTTTGATTTACCTTCAATGACTATTTAACGCAAGTCATATGATGGAGTACTCAAAGAAGTTCACTTTGGCTGATGTGGTGCTTACCAAGTCGGACCAAGGCCTCATGATCAGATTCAAAGGTTAAGCTACTACTGGCCTACCATGGTATCTGACACCATCAGTTTTGCAAAAAGATGTCATGAATGCCAAATCCATGGTGATTACATTCATCAACCACTTGAATATCTACATCCTATGTCAACATCTTGGACATTTGAGTCTTAAGAAATTGACATAGTTGGAAACATCCATCTGCCATCGGAACGTGCTTATCAATTCATTTTGGCCGCAATGGATTACTTCTCCAAATGGGCAGAAGCTGTGCCTTTTGCAAAAGTCGAAACAGATATGGTCTTCAGCTTCTTGAAGACTCCTACACATTTGTCATTTTGGGATACCTAAACATCTATATCATGATAATGGTCCTCAATTCAATAAGGACAAATCCTATAGATTTTGTGACAAGCACAGAATTCAATGCTGTCCTTTTACGGTATATAACCTTGCAGCTAATGAACTTGCTGAAGCCTTCAACAAAACTATCTGCAAAATTGTAAAGAAAATGGTCTCTGACTATAAAAAGAGTAAGAGTACCAAACTTCCTGAAGCTTTGTGGGTTTGTAGAACTATAGTTCGAGGTATAGTAAAATCAACACCATATTCCTTGGTTTACGGTTGTGAAGTTATGATACCTTTAGAAATTCAACTTCTTTCTCTTCTTGTAGTTGTGATAAACAAATAAAATAAAGATAAGAATGCCAAGCTCAAATTTTAAGATTTGGAAAACTTTGATGAGAAGAGGCTTGCTGCTCGACAAAGCTTCAAGTTATATCAAGCTCGCATATTTGGGTCTTTTGACAAAAAGGTCCAATACAGAGCTTACAAGAAAGGAGACTTAGACCTTGCAATCAAGAGGCTAATGTTCTCCACACATATGTCAAAAGGCAAATTTGAATCCAGATGGGAAGGACCTTTCGTTGTCGACAAGGTCTACTCCAACGGTGTGCTTATGAAGTCCTCACACTTGAAAGAGACAGATGCATGATGCCTATCAATCAAAAACCCCTAAAAAAATACTCTACTTGAATGTCCTTGGCATACCCAAACTATGTATAGTGTACATTCTCACTCTTAAAATCCTTGGTTTCTAGCCTCATAACTTATGACTCATAACTAAAATCCCTTAGACTTGCACAAAATGAATACGAGGATCAAGCTGTTTGGCCCCTCTATTCAACTCTCATTACTCGGATAATGTCTCTATAAGACCCCTTATGACATCCTGCTATATAGATCAAGTCCTTTTACGGACCCTGTATAGCTAAGTTCAACTATATGAAACAAGTCTTTTTGCAGGCCCTATATGGCTACCATAGGTTATATGGAATAAGTCTTTTCATAAGCCCTATATAACCAAAACAAAAAAAAAAAAAAAAAAAAACCAAAAAACCAAATTTCTGTCCTCAGGAACCAGTTAAAAGACCTCGGAGAAAGCCTTGCACATGGCACCCGATAATGTCCACTTTGCTTGAGCCCTTTCGGCATCTAGAAGGATCAAGTCATGGACCCTGGAGAAAGTCTCACACATAGGGACCGAATAATGTCCACCTATATGACTCCTTTACTTTTGATTTGTAGATCCAAAGATCACAAGTCACTCCTGTATACAAGTCTAAGAAACCAAACCAAAACAAACCATACATATATCAAAACCATCCATACAATCCACATAAAACATTCATACAAAACCAAACCAAACATTCCATGCTAATGATAAAAATAGGCAGAAGGAAAAGAAAATTTTCATTGATATTCATTTGAGTTTCAATACAAAAATGAAGTGTATACATAGCCATTAAGGCAAATAAAAAAAAAGGAGAGTTGGACAAGAGCTACAACGGAATCATTGCAAGAATTTCTCGAGTTGCCTCGTTGCATTTAAAACACCTTCCATCAAAATGCGCCCTTTATAGCTTGCATAAGCAGGTACGATAGTATTGATGTCAATCTCATCCAGTTTGATATGCATTTCACTCTCTAGAGAATGAACAAAGTCGTTTAGGGCTATCCACTTCGCCCCCACATGAGCAAAAAGGTCATCTCTATGTTGATTGTCCTCTGAGCTAGATTTCGTCAAGTCTTCAATGGTGTTTTGCAATCTAAGAGCATTATCTTCCAAAGAAGAGAGATGTTGCTACAATACAGCAATCTGCTATTGTAGATGTTCTTGTTCAATCACATGCACATTTATCTCCTTTTTGGTGCTCTCAATCTTTGCAACCAGCTGGACTTTTGGCCTTAGTGCTTCGTCTTGAAAAGCATTGGCAAGATCAACACCTTTATCCCGGGTATCTTTTTCCTCAAGCTTGTTGAAGAGGACCACCAAAGCATCATGAAGACCACCCAACTCTATTCCAGTACTAGAAGATATCATCATATCAGCAAATACTTTAACATCCTGGATCTTATTAGTAAAGAGGTCTCCCTGGAAAAGTGTGGCCAAGATGCTGCGAATCATTATCTTTATGGCGCTCTTTATAATGGATAGAGGCTTGGGGCATACCAAACAAACTCAGCTCTTTAGGTGTAGAGAGATTTGACTCTCTCTCCTAGGAATTAAATTGGGTTTGAGAGCTTGAGCGATCTTGTTCTTCCTTTTCAGCATTTACACCCTCACCCCCGTGGATAGTTAATCCTTCCTTAGGGATGGAGGGTGATTCATGCGAGCCTTGTGAAGACAAAATGGCTGAAGGATCCTGATTTGCATGTCATGCTATTGTAACATTTAATAATACTTTTCGGGAACCTCCACCCTCAGCAGCTGAAGCTTCGTCTGATATCTTTAGTGTAGTCGGACCTTCAGCTCTTCTTAAAGGAGTCAATTGCTCAGCCCTAAAATGTACTTTTGTAGGCATTACAGCCCTCAGCAGCATGAAGCTGGGGGTGATTGGAGTGGCAGGAACATCATCTTCTATAAGATTCATAGCTTCATCTTCAAGAAACAACTCCCTCTGAGCAAAAAGGATGGTCTTAGCTATGGTTGGCTCCACCACAATAACGTCCCCAACTAGAACCATTTCGGTATCAACCTCCTTTTCCACCATGGCAACAGGTTCAATGTTTGGCTCTATTGGAGCATCCAAAGTCGCATCAGTCCTTAGCATATAAACTATAGGAGATCTACTTGCATGTGATCCTCATTCTAAATCAAGGTCACCAACGGGATCACACTTGGCATTACTAGGGGGATGGCACTGATTGGCAGTAAAGTGAGCACTGATGATAACTCTGGATTGTTATTAACACTCGTGGTTGGTGAATCTAAAGAGGAGAGATCTTGCACGATCTTTCACAAGCTGCTTTTTAGAGCACTGGTCATAGATGCATTGAAATATCCACCAGGGATAGAAATGTTGTGCAAGTTGATCAAAGCTTCGAGATTCTCTTTCCCATCGGCTCTTCAATTGGTGACCCAAAAGGCTTTCTCATTAATGTGAGAGGCACAACAGGGCCACTCTTGTTCATTTGGGTACCTAAGAAGAAACACGAACAAAAAAAAAAAAAGAGATCAAATCCTCATGTTCAATAAAAATTTTTTAGCTTCCAAATATTTAAGTCAAGATTTACCCTTAGAAGTTGGATCTGTAATTCCCTTAACGGTATTGGGAATTTCTCCTTCTTCCATTGAGATGTTAGCAATTGGTCCCTTAGATACTTTTGGTCGAATCTCTTGTTATTCGGTATGAGGGACATTATCTCTTTTATAAGTAGTAGTGGCACCAATTTGAACTTTGCCGCTGTTCACTTGTTCCAAAACTGGATCCATGGGTACATTGCCACTGGCAACTTTATCAATAGTAGTGGTAACACCCACATTTTTGCAAGATCTTTCCACAGCAATGGACTCTACTGGCACATCCATTGCAATCTTTCTTCTAGACTTAGGGTTCATTACTTGGTCAAACATATTTTCGAAATCGAACTCAATATTAATATCACTATCGGTTTGCTCTTCGATGGTAGGAGTATCAAAGCCACTTCCCCTCTCGCTAGCATCATCAGAGGCATACTCCATGATTTCGACCACCTTCTGAGAAGCTCTTTCGATGGCCGACATTTGAACTTGTGGGGCTACAAGACAAAGTGCAAACGTCAAGACAAGAAAATAAGAACAAGTAAAAAGGTCTTAAAAGGGACATTTACCAGCTCTTAGCCTCTGGGAACGATGAATTTCAGGGTTTTTAGCTTTCCTTTTCTTTAATAAAGTCCCTTTGCCACTGGGAGATTTGCTTACATTCTTCGAGCATTTCGCCAAAAACTTCCTATGAAGTATTGGGCCTATCAGAGGTTTTGTTGATGGAACGATTGATGGCCTTGACTCAGCATCCATCTCTGTCGACTGTACTACCTCTGCTGAACTTGAAGTCACATGTGCCTCTATTGGTAACAAACTAACAGCAATAGTCTCTGACAAATTTTTGAGAGCCAAGTCTACCTTTGTGGCTGCCCACATGATTGCTTGTTCCTTTTCAAATTTCCTCGTCTGCTCGGCAACTAAAATTTTGGTTCTAATAGAACGAGAAGCTGACCTGAAATCCAATGTAGCTCTACCAGTTTGCCTGGCCTTAGCAAGAATTTCTCTCTCCTGAGGGTTTTCATTTACAACCTGCTGCATCCTCATGGCAGTCAATTAGGAGGAGGTAAGTAATTCTCGTCTTCTTCACCTTTCAATCAGCGATGACCTTCGTAGATGTCAGACCTGGTGACTTATCCAATTCACCACTCATTTCCATTTTAAAACCAAATTTCAAAATTGATTGGGATGAAGTGATCATTTTCCACCTTCTCTCCTTTCTTGTGAACCGGTGGGATGCATCATTGGACGTGAGGATTGCTTACATATGCCTCTTCTTCGTTAACTGCAAGTGTAGAGCTACAATATAGTAATAAACTGGTGAGACTAAGTCGATTCATAGGGAGCTAAAATAAGGTTTCCAACTTGACTTGTCTATTGCCCTAAATAAAATCTAATACTAACTTAAAACTAGAAAATTATAATCACTATTCCTTTTTTTAAATTAAATACATTTCAAAAAAAATATAAATTTCCTAACCTAAAAAGGAATCTAAAATTGACTGCAAAAGAATACACAAATTAGAACATCAAATTAGAAAGTTTCTAAAAAAAAACTTACCGAAGTTAAAACATTCACAACAACAACAAAAAAAGATAGTAGACAAATCATCAAACAAATCTAAGTTAGAATCAAATTAACAATGTAATGCATGCCATGAAAACAACTAATGCAAACTTTCCTAATACGAGATGCAAAATTTAAATAAAATATGATCCTAATCTAATGCAAACCAAATCTAAATTTAATGGATGAAAAACACACTTAATGAATGCATGAATCCAAAAAAAAAAAAAAAAACAGCAAGGAAAAAGATTGAAAAACGAAGAAAATATGCATGAATGAATGAACTAGTTACAAGAATTTTGCAGTGCAGAATTTTACAGCATTTGTGGCCTGTTCTTGCATACTTTTCACATCTGAAACACCATGATTTTTGGGCATACCTGAGATGAAAATCTCAGTTTTTAAATGTGTTTCCAGCAATATTTATTTTCCATAAACTTTTCATTTTAAATAATGTAAGAATGCATGAGAACTTGGCTTGTGTAGGCACCAATATAATGTTAAAGAATTTCTGAATTGTAATGTTGAAAATCAGATTTCAAATTTGAAGCATGTTAAAAATCCTTCTCCAAATCATATATTTTAATACTTCTTAGATATCACAATTGAACCAATAATGAACATGTAAACCAAACATGTGATTTTCATATTTTTAACAGAAATAGATTGATGTTTGTCATCCAAAAGAAAATCATTAGTTCTGAATTTTTAACTCCAGTCAAATAATTCTGAAACTTAGTTATTTGGAAACCTTATACATTAAGAAACTTACCAATAATTGATGCATACTATGACTAAACTTTCAACCATTAAACTATGCATAAAATAAAACATTGAAATATAAAGAACATTAAAAGATGCAAAAAAATTGCAGAAATTTAAATGTAGTAATGATAGTAATTTACCTATAGTAATTGCCGAAATTTAAATGTAGTAGTGCATAAAAGTATTGTAATAGTGCTAAAAATTAAATGTATTGAACAAGAATTTAAATGTAGTATTTGTAGTGAAATTTTCTTCTTAAAATTTACTCTTAATTGGGTTCATGGTTACTTGAAGTATGATCTTAGTATCTTGGGTCATCAATCCAACTACAAAAACAAGAAACATAAACAAAGTATCCACACAAACCAACAAAAAAAAAATTGAGAAGAAGAACATGATACTAGTATATAAAGTCTTTACATGAGATAGAAAAATCAAATAAAAGAGAATACATGCTAGGATGAAAAAGAAAACCTCTTCTAGTGAGTAACTCATGGGTGTAGTGTGGCCTTAGGACTAAGCCTCCTTGAGGACTATAATGAAGGGAGAGAGAAAGAGGGAGAAGATGAAGTGTAGAGATCTAGAGAGGAGCTTTTTCCAAGCCTTGGAAGCCCAAAAGAGTGCCCTATTGATACTTTTTCAAGCCCCAAAATTTTCATTCTCACTTGATCTTCAAAATAATTAAAATTGGTAGAAATTGGGATACACCTCCATGGCTTGGGCGTGAATCACAGTGGGATTTTTTTAGTTTTTTTGCTTGGAAGTCCTTCTTTGATGCTACTTTTGTAACACCCCGATCCCCTTTGAGCCGGATTAGTGGCTCATTAGTGTGTTTTTATGTTATTTTATTCTTTCGGACTTGGTTTTGGGTCTTGGATAGGTAGTTGAGTAACCTTTGACTTGAGATAGGTAGTTCTAAGCCCTTTTTCGTAATTTTGCTTTTGCTTTGCTTGTATCATCTTTGCATCATCTTGGTGTCAGCACGTGTATTTTGTTGAGCTCGTTATATTCCATAACTGTGTCAGACCCATTTGGAGTCAATTGGAGAAGTTGGACCTTCGTGTGACTTGAACCGTAAATAGTTTAACTCTTCGGACTTTGACTTAAACTCCAAAACCTATATAATGAGTCAGCTTCCAGATGTCTTATTCATTTCGTTGATCGACTGCATGCAACTCCAGAAGGAGCCACGTTCATCTCTCTCTCTTCTCTTCATCCTTCTCTCCTTCCCTCTTGGTTATCATCGGAGTTGCCATAATTCGATTGGGTTCTTCCTCTTTCTCTCTCATCTCTGTCTGGGTTTTGTGGCTTGAGGTGAGTGGGTTCTCTGCAACTCTTTTTTCTTCATCTCCAATTTCACCTCTCTTTCTTTGTTGCTGTGTCTTCATCTCATGCATGGTTTATTTCTTTGATTTGTTTTGATTTTAGTTGATTTGGAGCTTGATTCAGTGGATTGACAGAGTTTTGAGGCAAGTATAAGTACAGGCTTTGATAACACATATGGGTATTTGTTTGATTGCTGTGATTCTTTTGTTCTCATAGGCTTAGAAGGAACTTACAGCCTAAATTATCTTTTTGGGATTCATTGGAGTTTGTTTTGCTCAATTTATACATGTTTTTCCAAGTTCTGTAACTTTCCCGATTCGTTTTCTGTATTGTACGGCTAAGCCGTAACTTTGTACGGCTCAAACTCCAGAGACTTGAAATTTCACTTTTGTTCTACGCTAGGATACGGCTAAGCCGTAAATTGTCCTACGGCTGAGCCGTAAGCTAGCCGTGACCCAACCGTAACCCAGCCGTGAATTAAATCTCTGATCAATCGAAACTTTCCCGATACAGTACTCTTACGGTGTGGCTACGGCTAAGCCATGGATTGCTATGGCTAAGCCGTGGATTGGTCTACGGCTAAGCCGTATACTGACCGTAGCTCAGCCGAAAAAGGTATCAGATCAGAGGTGAAGATGACCAGTTTAGCTGTGTTTTCAATGGAACCATGGTTAAGCCGTAGTGCATATTACGACGAGCGCGTAAGATGTCTTCGGCCCAACCATAGGTCACTCATGGCTAAACCGTTAGGCATGGCAAATCTGAAATATAACTTAGGATAATGGTGAGACTTGTAGGGCTCAAATACAGGTTAACCACCCATGTAAACCGGCCCAATGGATGCTTTGGATAGCATGAATAGTCTGTTAGGCTGTGACTTATTCATGTGAGCGTTGATCACTGTTAAGCACCTCCCCATGGGTGTTGGTTTAAGGGATTTCGGTGCACGCAAAGATTACATTGCAACACTTTGATGGCAACGGTGCATTGAATAACTTAAAACTACATCAACATGCACGGTTAGTGACAGTGAACAACTAGATTAGTATTGGCTTGTAATTAACCTTGACTCCGTATTAATCTGAGATGCATTGCATATTGTTTACAGTTTTGCCCTCTGTTCTGCCAATCTATGTCTATGCATTCCGCAGTCATTTTGCTTTCGTCCTGTATGTCTGTTTTACTCTTCGATCTGCATTATGCTTTGATCTATGCTGTGCTTTGACTTAATCTATGCTCTGTTTTTGGCTTTGTATATCTCTGATTTATTGGGTATTCCCTGGTGGCTCTGCCCAGTGATTAACACGTGAGGATAAGATCCGGTCTTTGTCATCGGTGAGTCCAAAGCGGATAATCTCCCTTCTTTTGGATTTGATTGGATTGGTATTAG
Source organism: Sextonia rubra (assembly GCA_037013555.1). Lineage (NCBI taxonomy): Eukaryota > Viridiplantae > Streptophyta > Magnoliopsida > Laurales > Lauraceae > Sextonia > Sextonia rubra. The sequence continues at coordinate 13,068,515 of JASUAD010000023.1, forward strand.
TCTGGCTCTACTCAGCCTCAGCCCTAGGATGCCCGACGGGGTTACCTCTGGCTTAGATCTCTGTATCTCTGTATCACTGCAGTGTCGCTTTGTCTTGGGTCCCCGAAACCCAGGAAACTGAGACCCACTTGTACCCTGGCTCGGTCAGTGGTGTTCTCCTCTGCTCTGTTTTGCTCTGCTCTCTATTGGAGAGAATATGGTTAACGTAGTAGCCACTTAGTTCAGTATTTCTATGTTTTGATTCACTTATCATGCTTTACTTCTATGCACGATTTGCTTAGCTTACTAAGATGAAACTCTGAAATTACTATTCTGTCCTTATTCTATTTGATACTATGAGTGTTTCATCCCTGTTACTTGTATTTGCTGGATCGTTGTATTCATTTGTGTTGTCTGTGGTGTTGCAGGCACAGATCCCTTGCCCAGCTCCCCGGCGGTCGAGGAGGCTGCAGGGCCGAGTGTAGAGGCACCCTCCGGTTTGGCAGAGTGGGCCTGATCACCTCTGCCGAGTGCGTGCATGCATATCAGCGGCCTAGTTGTTTGGTTTTGGTTTTTGGGAGATTTGTATTTGGCACTTTGGACTTTGGACTTTGCACTCTATATATTTTGTATATCATGATTTTGGGTGTGTATTCGGATTTTATATTAGCGTATTTATCGTTGTCTTTTCCGTTCCGCATTTGTTTTGGCTTCCGCTATTTTTTTTCCTTTGTTGCTTGCTATGATATATACAGCTTCCGCGTACGCTTAGTTCGCACGTGTTAGATCCCTTGTGTGTGTGCATCTGGACTGGGTTTGGATGCACGTGCACGGGAGTACGTGTGTCACCGGTTTAGCTTTTCGCTAACCCCCGATTTCTGGGCTCGGGTCGTGACAACTTTCTATTCTTGTATTTGCCACTTTGCATTGAGATTCTCTTGAGAGATAATTTAGATAAGAATCCTCACTTGGAGTCAAACATAGCCCACATGAGGTGTAGAACTTCCTCCTTTATCTTTTACATTTTCAACTTGCCTTCTTTGGAAGATTTCCTTTGTTGGCTCCAAAATCAAAAAGATATTTTAGACTAGTTCTCCTTGATTTTTTTATCTTTTTTGGAAACAAAAATCTGATCCACAATGATATTGGGTGTGGGATATCTCTTTGATTTTTTTTTTCAATTTCTACTCCTTTGCAAAGAAGGTCTCTTATGTGGCTTTCCTTCTATGAAATATCTTGAGATCTCTTGAAATTATCTTTGAATTATCAAAAGATAATTTAAATGATGTAGTATAAGATGGTGGACCCCTTCTTGGACATTCCACACGTGTATCCCCACACATAAGCACGTGTGTGGGACCATGAATCCAATTTTTCATTTATTCTTCTAATTTCTTTCATCTCTTCAATTCTTCTCTCCTTTCTTTTGAAAATAAATTTCTTGCTTCAATTCTTGAAAATGAGACCGATGTCATCATTTCTCTACAAAAACATATTTGAATTCATGTGAAAAGACAATTTTAACCCTAATCACAAATGCATAATTGTGGGCTCATCTCTCATGAAATGACAATGAAAATGCACATCATTTTTCATGGTTTTATGTGAATGATCTAATGATGATTAAAATTTGAATTTAATTCATGAGAAAAATAATTTTCACAAAACTTTCCAAAAATAGATTTCTAAAAGTGGCAAGTTTTTGAATTTATGCAAAAAGTATGATTTTTTAGCAAATTATGCAGAAAAATACTAAAATGAATTTAAAATGCATGAAACCATTATATCACACTAAATGAAGCTCTTCAAGTCAATAAGTCCTTAAAATAGTCCAAAAATATATATGAAAATATGCATTTTTAAGGACTTATCACGCCCCAACCAGTGTTTTGCTAGTCCCTAGCAAGAATTGCAAATAAAAATGAGGCTTCTATTATGACCTAATCTAACCTAAAACTATTGCAATACAAGAAAAATAAACATGAATATAACGCCACTTTCGCTAGCATTCTCTACTGCATTTAGCGTATGTAGTAAGTCCTTAAACCCTTAAGTTTCCCCCAGTGGACGAGTTGTTCCTCGTGAGGGTTTACAGTAAATATACCTACAAAATTCTTTTTTGTAAGAAGAATAAAGAAAATAAAAGAGAAAAGAAACTTTCCAAAAGAAAATTCACTCATATAAGATATTTTCGAAATTTCGAATAATCATATTCTCAAACTTTTCAAAGTTTGGTCCATAGTTCTATTTTGGAAAACTTTCTCAAATTCGAACCAACTTGTGTGTATGATGAAAAATGTATACATCAAAAAATTATTTCAAATATTCCACGATAATGCTGCAAAAATAGTCTGATCCCCTGAGATTTAGCAAAAAGAAATTTCTTCTCAATGTTACTAAGATAGTTGCCACATTACTGTTTACTTTGATGGCCCTCTTTTCTCTCACTGTCTTTTTCCAATGTAAGGGTACCCAAGTTCATGTGATATAATAAAAGTTAAAACCCAGAAAGCAAATCTGATACTTGTTCTGCCCCGCACATACTCCTTTGCAAACTCTTGCGGACACTCTTCACTCACTCACTTTTTCCAACGTAGAAATTCCCAACTTCATATGATATAACAAAATTTGGGATCTAAGGAGCAAACTTAGTCCTTATGCATTTTCGCACATATTACTTGAAAATTTCTACGGACACTCATTAGGACATAATTCATCATCATTCTTGCTTTTTTTTTCTAACAAATCATTTTTGTGACTATGGAATGTCTAGGTCCCTTAAGCTTTTTAATTAACCCATGTAGCGAGCGTTAGGCCAATGACTCCTAAACCAGATGGCTTTAGGGCATTAGATATAGATATATCCCTTTGGGCTTACTAACTCAAGTTAAAAAGGCTACAAACCCAAACTAGTCACAAACTTCTCAATCTATGCTCTTTTTTTTAAATTGAAAGTAAACACTAGGTGGCCGTTTTTATTTCGCTCGAATTAATTCATCTTGGTTATAGTATATACAATTCACCAAAAATGAATAAGAAAACAAAATATTAGACAAACTAAATCTTAAGTTCACATTGCATTTTCCTGAAAAATTTCAAAAATAGCATTAAAGCTTCATATCCAAAATGACGAAAAATGTATACATGTGTGTACGTGGAAAGCGGGTTTTGGTAATCTTTTGATAGGTTTCCTCTAGAAAATGCAAACTTTCTTTTTACTTCCTTCCAAATATATGAAAATTCCAGATTTCTACATATTTTCAAATTGTTTCAATTTCTTTTGAAAACTTTCTTTTCTAAAATAAAAAATAAATGAAAAATAAATAAAAATTAAGTAAATAAATAAGTGAAAAATAAGTGCAAAATAAGTGCCGGCACAAAATTCCTAAAACCAAAATAAAAGTCTAAAAATGCAAATATTTGCATAAAAAATGACAAAAGAACAAAAAAAAAAGTAAAAAAATCTTACCTAAAGTGCCTATGAAGTGCCTAAAATTAGAAAATTGGACAAGTGTGCTTGTTCCCAGCCCCAACCAATTATGAGCATCGTCCTCGATGTTTATGCATGCAATGCAGAATAGTAAAAGGAACAAGAGGAAAGATAAATGTAAAGGGGAGTAAAAGCAGAAAGTCACCTGAAAGGGGGTCTATGCTACTCCTTGTCCAAGGTTAGACAAAACAAAAGAAATACTACAACATACATAATATACATAGAAAGAGGGCTCTGTCAGATCTAGGGCCGATTAATCCTCGTAGACAGGATCATCAAGAGGAATTTCTTCCTCTTCAGGTGGTGCAATCTCTAATAATGGATTTAATCTTTGGCCATCGACTTTAAACATTTGGCCATCCATGGGGTCATAAATCCACATAGCACCACATGGAAAATACTTCCTTCACAATGAAGGGTCTAATCCAACAGGAGCTCAGTTTACTTAGAAATATGTGAAGCCTAGAATTATAAAGGAGGACCTTCTGCTCAAGGTGAAATGTCTTTCGCAGAATATTTTTATCATGAAAGATCTTGGTCATTTCTTTATAAATTCTTGAATTGGCATAAGCGTCCCGTCTTAACTCATCCAATTCATTTAGTTAAAATTTCCTCATGGTTCCAGCCTTATCCATATTAAAGTTGAATTGTTTTATAGCCTAATAAGCTTTGTGTTCCAGCGCCACTAGAAGGTGGTAGGCTTTCCCATAAATAAGCTGGTATGGAGACATTCCAATTAGAAAGCAGTCCGGTAAGCCCATAAAGCATATGTCAACCTTGAAGACCAATCTTTTCAATTAGGGCTAACCGTAGTCTCTAAGATTCTTTTTATTTCTTAATTGGGCACTTCCACTTGCCCATTAGTTTGTGGGTGATAAGGGTGGTAATTTTATTGGTTATCTCATATTGTTTCATCAAGACCTCAAATGCCTGATTACAAAAATGTGAACTCCCATTACTAATGATGGCTCATGGAGTACCAAAACAAGAAAAAATAATTTCTTTAAAAAACTTTAGGACTGTTTTTGCATCATTTTCCTGACAGGGAATATCTTCCATTCATTTGGACACATAGTCTATAGCCACTAAGATATAGATATAGCCAGAATTGGGAGGAAATGGACCCATAAAATCAATACCCCATACATCAAAGAGTTCTATTACCAGAATGGGATTGAGAGGTAGCATGTTTCTTTTAAAGATTGTTTCCAACTTCTGGCAGTAATCATAGGCCCAACAAAAATCATGAGCATCATGGTACAATGAGGGCTAGTAGAATCCAGACTGCAAAATTTTATAGTAGTTTTTTTGTCCAGAGAAATGCCCCCCACAAGTTTGTGTATGGCAAAAGGAGAGTACACTATATATCTCATTGTTAGGTACACACCTCCTAATTATTTGATCTTGCCTATACTTAAAAAGATATGAATCATCCTAGAAAAAATATTGAAACTGAGAAAAAAAAGAAGCCTTACTCTTGCTTGTTCCATTGATCAGGAATATTGCCCTTAGAAAGATAGTTCACAACAACAGCATACCAAGGGGATTGTGAGATAGCAAATAAATGTTCATCAGGGAAATTATCATGGATTAGCGTCGGTTCAGTGGTGTTGAAAGTGACCAACCTTGATAGATGATTTGCCTCAACATTTCTCTACTCCTTTCTTATCCTTGATTTCTAAGTTAAATTATTGGAGTAGGAGGATCCAATGGATAAGTCTAGGCTTAGCATCCTTCTTTGAAAGAAGGTACTTGAGTGTAGAATAACTGGTGAAAACCACTATCTTAGATCTAATCAAGTAGGATATGAACTTGTCAAGTGCAAAGACCACTACCAGCAATTCTTTCTTAATGGTTGAATAGTTGATCTATGCACTATTCAAGCTCTTGCTCTTACTTGCATAATATATCACGTAAGGTTTCTTACCCTTACGCTGGCCCAACACAGCCCTAATTGCATAATCACTGGCATCACACATGATTTCAAAGGGCAAAGTCCAATCAGGAGGCTGCATAATCGGTGCAGACATCAACATGCTTTTTAATTTATCAAATGATTCTTGGCATGCCTCAGTCTATTCAAATTTTGCCTATTTGGAGAGTAAGTTACAGAGAGGTCTAGATATAGAGTTGAAATCTTTGATGAACCTCCTGTAAAAACCTACATGCCCTAAGAATGATCTAATATCTTGTACGGTTTTTGTGTGGGTATGTTGGTGATCAAATGTATTTTGGACTTGTCAACTTCCGGTCCTCTTTTTGACACAATGAGGCCAAGGACAATTTCCTGGCGACCAATGAAATGGCACTTCTCCCAATTCAACACAAGGTTCTTTTCTTTGCATCTAGTGAGGATCATTTCTAGATTGCTCAAATAATTCTCAAATGTATCGCCAAACACAGTGAAATCATCCATGAAGACTTCAAGAATATGCTCCACCATATCACTAAAAATGCTTAACATACAACGCTAAAAGGTGACTGAAGCATTGCATAACCCAAAAGGCATTCACCAATAGGCGAAGGTACCAAAGGGGCACGTGAATGTGGTCTTTTCTTGATCCTCCATTGCGATTTCGATCTGGTTTAGAATATCTATCAAGAAGATAATAGTATGAGTGGCCGGTTACCCTTTCCAAAATTTGATCCATGAAGGGTAAAGGGAAATGGTCTTTATGTGTGTATGTATTTAGTTTTCTATAGTCAATGCATACTCTCCAGCCCGTAGGTGCTCGGGTTGGGAGCATGTCATCCTGAGCATTCTTGATTACAATAACACCGGCTTTCTTTGGAACAACTTGGGTAGGGCTGACCCATTAGCTATCTGAGATTGGATAGATTATACTTATGTCCAGAAGTTTAAGCACCTCAGCCCTAACCACTTCTTACATGGTAGGATTAAGCCGGCGCTGCATCTGCTTACACGGTTTAGCATCATCTTCAACGTGAATGTGATGTGGACACGCTAAAGGATCAATTCCTTTAATATCAGCTACATTCCAAGCTATTTCTCCCTTGTGCATTTTGAGAATTTTCAATAGTTGGACTTCTTGGTCCTAAGTAAGTAGCAAAGAAATAACCATAGGATATGTTTCATTATCCCTAAGGTAAGCGTACCACAAGTTCGATGGGAGGCACTTCAACTCAGGTTGAGGTGGTTTCATATGAGATGGAAGAGTTGGTGTACTAGTTGGTACTAGCTCCTCAAAATGGGGTTGCCATATTGTATGGGCATTTTCAATAGTTTCATCATCCAATTCCTCAAAAGAGTCCATGTCCTCTTTGTCTTTAAACATCAGTGCAATGTGGGAATTAACACACTCCTCAAGATCATCCTCAACCAAGGTAAAAATCAAGTCTACGTCATATGGTTGGTCTCGCTATCTCTCAGTACTTTGCACATTTGAAAGATATCGAGGTCCAAGGTCATGTTCCCAAAAAAAAGTTTGAGTTTTCCACTCAAGTAGTTATTAAGTGCATTGGAAGTGGCCAAGTATGGTCTTCCCAGAATGACTGAAATTTCACTACTTTCATTCCGTACTGGTTCTGTATCAAGCGCGTAGAAATTTTAGAGAAAAAAATGCTCAATTTGTACCAAAACATCTTTTATTAACCTTCTCGATTTCTTAACAGAACAATCGGCAAGTTGAAGAGTAGTTTTGGTCAGTTTTAACTTGCTAAGCCCTAATTGCAGATAAACCGAGTAAGGTAATAAGTTCATAGTTGCTCTCAAATCTGGTAAAGCTTGACCTATCCGGTGATTTCCAATGACACATGGAATGGTGAGGCATCTTGGATCTTTTTATTTAGGAGGAGTGGTTTGAGTCAGATATGCACTTCTTTGTTCAGTGAGGAATGTCTTCTTTGGAACATGAACCCTACGCTTAGTAATGCAAAGATTTTTTAAGAATTTAGCATAGGTGGGGACCTTGTAATGGCATCTAGTAGAGGGATATTGATTCTAACCTTTTAAGAACATTCAAAATTTCTTGATTTGGGATTTTCTGTTTAGGATGGGTCAACCTCAGAGGAAAAGGGGCAACCGATTTAATAGTGGGTCTGGACTCTTTTCAATGTTAACAGCATTCTTTGCATTAGTGCTATCTTTTTCTTCAATCTTCCCATTCAAATTCGAGGAGACATGTCGTTCATCTTTTTTTGGATTCTCTTGAAGCTCTTTGCCATTGCGTATAATGATAGCCTGAACATGCTCCTGATAGTTTGGATTAGTTATATCGTTCACCTCAAACTGGCCTTTTAGGTTTGGGAGAGGTTGTGCTGGAAAGGTTCCTTGAACTTGAACTTGAAGGCTACGTTTGATTTGTTCAACAGAAGTTTCTAACCTTTGGATAGCTTGTCAATTATCTTGATTAGCCTGTTGGTTATTTTGAATAATCTGTTGATTATTATGCAGGCTTTGCATAAACTATTGTTAAGATTGTACTAACATTTTAGTGACTTCTCCAATGACCTATTTTGAGCCTATGGTGCATAAGATGTATTCTGTTGTGGGGGCACGTATGCACCAGAATTTGATGGTATTTGGGGATTATACTTAGGTGTGGCATTGGGTCCATTCCTTCATCTAAAATTGGGTTGGTTCCACCGCGAAGGATTATGTGTTCCCCATGGCAATTGTATCGAATGGCTTTTGAAAAGAGTTCAAAGCGTTAGCCTGTTCTTGAATCGTTTCTTGTAATGTAGGTCCTAATTGGACAGTTTGCTGACAAATGATTTTCGGAGGCACAACTACCACAAATCATGATTGTTTCCTTGTTCTTTCCAAGTTTTAGGGTTTTAAATTCTCTTGTAGGTGCCGCAAGTTTGGCTTAGATTTCAGTTTGATTATTCAAGTAATATACTCCTCCCCCCTTAGACTGATTCAATGACCTGGATTGATCTGCCCATTAAATGAGGCCCATTTTTGCACATTTTCGGCCATTAATTCTAAAAATTCCCATGCTTCATCAGTTTGCTTTTGATCAAATTGGCCATTGCACATTATCTCAATAAATTGAAGGGTATTAGGAGTTAAACCCTCAATAAAAATTTCTATGAGCCGATATATTTCAAATCCGTGGTGAGGATATGCAAGGATCAATTCATTAAATCTTTCCTAACACTTATAATAGGGCTCCTTGAGATTTTGTTTGAGCATCATAATCTCCCTCTTTAAAGTGTTGGTTTTATGTTGGGGGAAGAATTTTTTCGAAAACTTTGTCTCTAGGCCTTTCTAGGTGTTGATTGAACTTGGTCCAAGAGAATGGAGCCAAGCTTTTGTCACGACCCGAGCCCAAGAATTCGGGTATTAGGACTAGCCCTAATTAGTGACACATGAACTCCCATGCAATTCACATCTAGACTAGAGTTGGAATGGAATTACACAAGGGATATTCACATGCTTACACGTGTGAGGGGCCGATTGGGACATCTATCCAAGGATTCAATGCGCGGAAGCTTGTCCATATCACCTATAATTTATTTTCTTCACTTTTCATTGAACAGTTCAAACAATACAACCATGAAACAGTCCAAATCTTAACATTTAAAGAACATATGATTACTATATTAATTCTACATATCACCTGTACAACCCAAATGTGATATGCACATGTATGTAACTATGCCAAGGAGAAAACATCTAAACAGGTCTACATAAGGAAGGTATAAGTATGATGCACAAGGAAAACAAGGACATACGTAACGAGATCAAGTTATGTAAATAACAGTTTACATAGATGCAATTGTATGCATATGCTAAAAGTTCCAAAATACCCAAAGTATACATTAAGAGAGATGTTAGTGTGTCGCTCTCAGCATATGGGTCAGTCATTAAGCTTCTGTTGTCCACTCGTTAAACTGGAGTGAACCACTGTGGTCTCCTTCTTTGACTTCTGGGTCTGTGTCAGACTGGGTTCGGGACCTGGACCTATAACTCTGACTTCTGGGTCTGTGTCAGACTGGGTTCGGGACCTGAACCTATAACACCAATAGACAACTTGTAAATAAGACTATTCAGCAAAGTATAAGCACAATTAAGGTAGTACGCGTTGTATCTAAAAGAGTTAATGACAAATGATCAATAGAGGTCAATTCAATATACTAGGCATGTTGTGCATTGAAATAAACATGCTATAAGGACCGATAAGTGAAATACATACTATTTGGTTATTATATTTGCCATAGTCTTCCCTCTAGGGATTTTTACATTAAAAACACCATCGATCGGGGCAAGGTACGAATGAGTCTTTTCATACATGGAGTCCGAAAGCTCCAAAAGCATACTAAAGTGGTAACGTTCGTACTACACCAAAGTCAACCCCTACAGGTATCATAAGCCTGAGCCTAAGTAGAGTTAGACCATTTTGATTCAATCATATCATTGAACTTAAGTAATCATCCAGTTCATTCATTGAGTGAGAACTGTTGGAAGTAGGTGGGTCTCGTGGATAGATTTTCAAAACTTTTGACCCACTTGACACAGGGATCAACTATCCATAAGACCAAAAACTCAATCCAGGATGCATTACCCTCAATCTCGTAACCATGTATAGTAAATATTCTATCTAAAAGACAGAATCAAACAGCACTAAACATCCATAATAATCTACGACATGCAAGAAGTAGATCATACCTTTGGAGATCTGTAGTGCTCTAATGGAGAAGTTGCAACTCTGCTTGATGATGAGAATCTTCAACACCTTTTAGCCTTCCACGCTATGACCCAAATTAGATTTCTTTTCTTAAGAAGATTGGTGGAATCTTCAGGAGAAATTCCAACTCGAAACTCCAAGGAACTAGAAGAGAGAAGGAGAGAGAAACTCGTGCAACTCTTGTACAAATAGGGTTTTGGGTGTGGGAGAGACTCTTATTGGACGTCCAAGAGATTTTATATATTTTCAAATCTCTTCCTTGCTTAATTGAAATAGAAGTCTTACTTCCAAAGCAATTAGCAACTTTCTCTTTTCTAAAACCTTCTTTCTAGAGTTCAAGTCGGATTAGTATATTCCAATAACTTGGGTTAGCATGGGGACCACTGGGGATTCCTTAGAAAGCTGGCTTCAACTGGAACACCACGACCCCACATCTCATGTTCAATCCAGGCCCACAGTTAATTGCAAATAACAGCACTATATAAATGCAATTGCACTCCAGTCTTATGAATAAATCACAATGAAGACCCTAAACTTCCCAATTACCACAAGTAAGCCCCTTTATCAATATCTGTGGATCAATTGGAATAAATCTGTCTCTTCCAATATAAGTTCCACATCTTATTATCCTTGAGCCCTAATTAATCACAGTAATCATTAGTACCATCCAATTAACTCTTAATTGAGATGGGTGCACACTTAGTAATGAAAAATCCATTAATTAGCACAAGGGTATAATAGAGATAGATTCCATCTTGATCATTCAACATGCCCACAGTTCTACTACCATATACCTAAGACACCGAGGTGTTAACCTACAGTCGGCCTCACTCATTGGTGACTCAAAGCAAATGAATAGATAGAAACTTAGGTTCATCAATGTCTCAGGATTGAGAGCCTATTGCCAGGGAATTATGAGAGTATACCTTATTATTGAGAAAGAATTCCATAAGGTGCATCTCATGGTCCTTCAATACATCCAATGTACTAGCACCGTGATCCAGAATCTTACATTCTGATGATCGAAACAAATCACACTATCGCATAGTGATCAAAGTGCTGCAACCTTATCAAATGAGGTGCCTAGTCTCATTACTAGTTGTGAAGCTATTTAAGTATAAGATTTGTGACAGATATCTCCCGCGTGTGGATCTCATCTATGCACATATATCACATCTAATATACTAATGGGACCCGGTTCAACTCATGAACCATTATGTCATATGTATTGGTCATGTGCATAAAGTAGTAAAATAACATTCATCTCATGAAAGTAAAGCATGATATTATTGAAAAATAAAGAAATTAATCAATTTATTACATCAACTGATGGCTGAGTCCACAAAATCTAACAATATCAAACCGTATACATTCAATTCATTTGTGTAATACGTTCGTACTCAATTCCACGTCAATGTCAAGATAATATCAAGAAATATTTCAAATAAATTCAATGTATACAATGATCATTTCAATTTAATTCAAATCATTATTGGAAGAGTAGAAGTTCTACAATATCGTTAATCCAATATACCACGCAATTCAATTTAATAGGATCAAGGTAGTTTACTAGCCAACCTTAATTTAGTCATCCATTGTTTCTAATCATGCATGATGGTGTAGTTTTAAGTTGTTTGATACACAGTTGTCTCCTTTTGGTGTTACATTGTGTCAGAAATGTGTGTATCGAAGACCCTTAAACCAACACCCATGGAGAGGTGTTTAACAAATAGACAACGTCACATGAATAAGTCTTAGCCCTCAAGACTTTTCATGATCTTTTATTATTCCATTGGGTCAGTTAATTAGGTAAAAGGATTCAGTAACTAAGGTTCTACAAGGTCTCGTACAGTGCCTATTTAATCTTAAGTTTCAATGGTTTTATGACTTAGCTGTGAGTGACTTATGGTTTAGCCGTGTGCATCTTACGACTTAGATGTAACTTGCACCACGGCTTAGCTGTGGGCGACTTACGGCTTAACTGTGGCACTCTACGGCTTAGCCATAAGTTGCACTACGGCTTAGCTATAGGTACCCAATTTTCCTTTGCGTTTACGGTTTAATTGTATACTATTCTACAGCTTAGGCATATATGTCCTATGGCTGAGCTACTGGTTAGTTTCGGCTAGCCGTAACATGTTCTACGGTTCAGGTTTGGTTTAGGTGTAGAACAAAATTCAAAATTTGTGCTCTTTGGACTGTGAACCGTAACTTTCTTATGACTTAGCCATAAGCCTCAGTTTTCTAAGTATATTCAACGTTTGAGGTAAAATCAACACCTTTCAACTTGGGTTCTTATTAGGGTATTCCCTACCTATTGCTTTCATTCATTCTTTTTTCAAACTCATACTTTCAGAAACACTGAATTTCATAATACAATAGAGTGTAGAGAAATTGAGAACAATAGGGTATCATACGGCAGAGTTTAGAAAAATGAAAACGTTAGGGCTGAATGCATAGAATTCAATCAATTTACAAGAATCATAATATACCAACATGTATTAAATAAAAAATTGCTTATACTTGCCTTATTTTTTAATTCAAATCACTAACCCTCCTTTTGGCTCAGTTTGAGAAGGAACATTTGATTTTTGACCTTAAAATGACATGAATGTTAGAAATGATTAAGAAATTGAGTGCATGCTTGAGATTAAGAGTCTCTTGATTTCATTGAACTAAGAAATCTGTAACTAGGAAAGAGATCTTACCTCAAACAATAGCTAGGGAGCTGTTAGGAGAGATTTGAACCACTATTTGGCTGCAGTGGAGAAGGAAAGTGGAGAAGAGAAGAAACGGTAGAAGGTGGGAGCCTTTAGTCACACATGCATGCCTTGTTCTCAAGAGGAAAACGGTGATGGAAGGAAAGACAGAGGAGAAGGATCTCTACAGCATCTGAAGGAAGAGATGATTGAACGAAATGGGTACTGAAACCCATTAGAGTAAATATATATAACTTGAAGTTTATAAAAAAGTCCTTCTTACTTAGGGTTATTATCACTTAAGTCATTTTGAGGATCCAATTAAGTTAATGCATTTGAGTCAAGCACGAAAGTTGATGAGCTCAACAAGACAAATGTGATGGCGTTAAAATGTGCATGTATGACGTGAAGCCATAAATTCTAAAATTATGAAACAAGGTTTCATCTTCATCTACCTAATTAAGTTCAAACCGACCCAATTACCTATCTATGACTTGGACTTGACTCACTGGACTCCACAAGACTAGAATAGACTTGTTTAAGATAAAACTACATTAATTGGCTAATAATCATAATTAGTTTCTTGCTAATCAAGCTTAACTTGGATCGGAGTATTACACTTTTGCTTTGTCATTTAAAGAAAATGGAAATAATCTGAGTTTGATTACATCCGGCATTACATATTGTAATTAAAGTGTTGCACATACTTCATTACATTCTTTTAAGTGCAAGTTTGCACTCTCAAAGTCAAGCCCATGAAACTTAGGTAGAAGTTAGATCATGCTCGGTTTGATTTTAAATTAACTTGTGATTTTGGGTACCATTGTACATGATGGTGCGGCTTGACGTGCAGAGTTCAAGTAATCATGTAAAGTCCTAGGTGGTTGATTAACCTCCACACCATTGCGGTCCCCATTATATTTTCATTCCTGAGTTGGGTATTATTGTTATCGGACCAACTCGCCATTTGAGACAATCTTGAAGGACTTGAGGGTCTAGGAGATTCTTTCCTTTTTAATCTATGAGTTAAACCTCTTTGCCAAATTGGCTAAGAGGGCTTGTCCTTTCTTTTTGGAATTTTGAGAATTTTTATTTTTTTAAATTTTTTTTAAAAAAATGAGAAAAACTAAGATAAGTAGCAACTAACTAACTTCCTATGGTCAAAAGCTTCCTTAAGTTCTCCAATCCGCTCTTATGAAACCAACTCAACAACTAAGTAACTCGCTAAGGTCAAAAAGTTTCCTTAAGTTCTCCACTCTGGTCTTATGAAACCAACTCATCCAGGTTAGCCACCAAGAAGTGGTCGAGTCACAAATGGACTTATTTGAAGGACCAGTTTCCTGAACAGACTAGTTGTCATGAGCTACAGGGACAAAGGCTTTCTTGAGCACCGAGAAGATTAAGGATAGAGATTAGATCACTTTTGGTGTACTTTCTTCCAAAAGGAGTTATGACAAGTTGAAAGTAGTAACTTTTGCCAATTTTAGAAAGTTTCTAAAAATAACAATGATTTGTACTTTCTAACAATCCATGCTCTTTCTTATTCCAATTTAGGGAGGCTCATCATTTCATGCATGTCCTCCTATTTCTAACAAGATGCAAAAATGAAATCACACCCATAAAGCATTATAAATAAGGAAAGTCAGAAAAGTTATCTTAAATGGCGCTTTCCGGCAATGGCGCCAAAAACTTGTTCGTCAACTCCAAGTGTAGAACTGTGATGTAGTAATAAACTAATAAGATCAGGTCGATTCACAGCGAGCTAAAATAAGGTTTCCAACTTAACTTGTCTCCTTCCTTAAATAAAATCTAATACTAACTTAAAACTAGAAAATTAAAATCACTATTCCTATTTTTAAATCAAATAAATTCCAAAAAAATAAAAATTTCCTAACCTAAAAAGAAATCTAAAATTGACAATAAAAAAATACACAAATTAGAACATCAAATTAGAAAGATTCTAAAAAAAAATAACTTACCAAAATTAAAACATTCACAACAACAACAAAAAAAAGATTGTAGACAAGTCATCAAACAAATCCAAATTAAAATCAAATTAATAATGTAATGCATACCATGAAAACAACTAATGCAAACTTTCCTAATATGAGATACAAAATTTAAATAAAATATGATCCTAATTTAATGCAAACCTAATCTAAATTTAATAGCTGAAAAACACACTTAATGAATGCATGAATATAATAAAAAAATAGCAAGGAAAAAGATTGAAAAACAGGGAAAATATGCATGAATGAATGAACTAGTTACAAGAATTTTGTAGTGCAGAATTTTACAGCATATGCGGCCAGTTCTTGGATTTTTTTCACATCTGAAACATCATGATTTTTGGGCATACCTAAGATGAAAATCTTAGTTTTTAAATGTGTTTACAGCAGTATTTATTTTCCACAAACTTTTCATTTTAAAGAATGCAAGAATGCATGAGAACTTGACATGTGTAGCAATACAATGTTGTAGAATTTTTGAATTGTAATGCTGAAAATTAGATTTAAGATCTGAAACATGTTAAAAATCCTTCTCAAAATCATGTATTTTAATACTTCTTAGCTATCACAACTGAGCCAACAACAAATATTTGAACCGAACATGTGATTTTCATATTTTTAACAGAAATAAACTGATGTTGGTCATCCAAAAGAAAATCATCAAATCTGAGTTTTTAACTCCAGTCAAATAATTCTGAACTTAGTTATTTTGACACCTTACACATGTTAAGAAACTTACCAATAATTGATGCATGCTATGAAAAAACTTTCAACTATTGAACTATGCATAAAACAAAACATCGAAACATAAAAAACATTTAAAGAAAAAGAAATTGTAGAAATCTAAATGTAGTAATGACAAGAATTTAATTGTAGTAATTGCTAGAATTTAAATGTAGTAATGCATAAAAGTAAATGTACTAGTGCTGAAAATTAAATATAGTGAACAGGAATTTAAATGTAGTACTTGTAGTGAAGTTTTTTTTTCAAAATTTACTCTTAACCGGGCTCATGGTTATTTGAAGTATGATCTTAGTATCTTAGGTCAACAATCCAAGTACAAAAAAAATAAATATTAGCAAAGTATCCACACAAACCACAAAAAAAATAAAAATAAAAATAAAAATAAAAATAAGAGACAATTGAGAAGAAGAACATGATACTAGCATATAAACTCTTTACATGAGAGAAAAATAAAATAAAAGAGAATACATGTTACGATGGAAAAGAAAACATCTTCTAGTGAGCAACTCAAGGGTATAGTGTGGCCTTAGGACTAAGCCTCTTTGAGGACTATGATGAAGAGAGAAAGAAAGGGAGAAGATGAAGTGTAGAGATCTAGAGGGGAGCTCTTTCCAAGCTTTGGAAGCCCAAAGGAGTACCCTATTTATACTTTTTCAAGCCCCAAAGTTTTCATTCTCACTTGATCTTCAAAATAATTAAAATTGGAAGAAATTGGAATACACCTCCATGGCTTGGGTGTGAATCACAATGGGATTGTTTCTTTCTTTTTTTGCTTGGAAGTCCTTTTTTGATGCTACTTTCTATTCTTGTACTTGCCACCTTGCATTGAGACTCTCTTGAGAGATAATTTAGAGAAAAATCCTTACTTGGAATCAAACATGGCCTACATGAGGTGTAGAACTTCCTCCTTTATCTTTTGCATTGTTAACTTTCCTTCTTTGGAAGATTCTCCTTATTGGCTCCAAAATCAGAAAGATATTTTATAATAATTCTCCTTGATTTTCTCTTTTCTTTTGGCAACAAAAATCCGATCTACAATGGTATTGGGCATGGGATATCTCTTTGATTTTTTTTCCTTTTTCCTTTTATTTTTCAACTCCTACTCCTTTGCAAAGAAGGTCTCTTATGTAGCTTTCCTTCTATGAAATATCTTGTGATCTCTTGAAATTATCTTTAAATTATCAAAAGATAATTTGGATGATGTAGTAAAAGATGGTAGACTCCTTCTTGGACATTCCACAAGTGTATCCCCCCGCATGTGCATGTATGTGGGATCATGAAACCAATTTTTTATTCTTTCTTCTAATTTCTTTCCTTTTTTCAATTCTTCTCCCCTTTCTTTTGAAAATAAATTTTTTGCTTCAATTCTTGAAATGGGACCCATCTCATCAATTTTCTGTAAAAACAAATGTGAATTCATGTAAAAAGACAAATTTAACCATAAGATCACAATTGCATAATTGTGGGCCCATCTCTCATGAAATGACAATGAAAATGCACCATTTTTCATGATTTTATGTGAATGATCTAATGATGATTAAAATTTGAATTTAATTCATGAGAAAAATAATTTTCACAAAACTTTCCAAAAATAGATTTCTAAAAGTGGTAGGTTTATGAATTTATGCAAAAAGTATAATTTTTAAGAAAATTATGCAAAAAATACTAAAATGAATCTAAAATATGTGAAAACATTATATCACACCAAATGAAACTCTTTCAAGTCAATAAGTCCTCAAAATAGTCCAAAATGTATATGAAAATATGCATTTTTAAGGACTTATCACCTCTACAATAGCAGTGGTGCTTTTTGCATACCATTATATAAAGCCCTTTGTGTATCTGGCTTGTGGAAGACAAGGATAGCCAAAGCAAGCTCTGATATCGGAGAGGGCTTGATAAAATTCCCAAGCATTTCTCGCAACTTGTAAAGAATCGATTGTACCTTGGATGCGACCAGGTGCTCCCACAACGGCTTGGTAGAAGTTAAATTGCCTCAAAATTAGGCAAGTACATAAGGTTGGATGTTGATATAAGTATTCTTCATGTACACCAAGTCTGCAGGTCTTAAACTATGAAGCCAACTCTTTTATTCATTTGAAAGGCCAACTTCTCAACCACCTACTCCGACTCTATTAATCGGTGGCTCTGCCGCATTTCTTATACGGGTTGGAACTTCAATATTTGGCACAGAGGAGCGAGAGGCGGCATAATTATTAAAATTATGGAAATGTTGGCATAAGTTAGTCATAGTGTGGGCATTGGTCAAGCAGCTTCCACCCACCATGCCTTCCATATAGATGCTCCTTGGCACACCATTATGCGAATGAATCCCATTGTAGTGGTATGTAAACCGGGTGTACAACAAATGCTCCGCGTAATACAGGTTGAAAGCTTTTCCCTTTATGACTGTGAAGTCTGATAGCTTCAATTCAGTTGGCATGTATGCCACAAAAGTTAGGCCAAGAGCAAGCTTATGCCCAAATGCCATTCTGAGCACAAGAAATATGCAACCAGGTCTAATCTCACTTCCAACATTTGTAAAAAGAACATAGAATAGCCAAGCTATCAAATCAAGTTTGGATGCTTGCCAAAAATATATGGCATGACGTCATTTTTCTCATAATAAACAATTTCTGGCTACTTCTTGGGATCTTTATAGAGGATAACCTCTATTTGCTTACAATATCCCTTATTTAAAAGGAAATCGCTAGTGGTGGTTTTCACCCGATCCACCCATAGGGAAATTTTACTCTGCTTTGGTTACTTATTTGAATCGAATCTTCGAGAGCGAACAGGAGTTAATATGCGGCTTGAAACTCATTATCCATGGTGGCCAATTCTTCGTTGATTAGGATGGTTTCATCATAAAGCTCTTTGTAGGGTGAAAAACCAAAGATTTTCTTCATCTCCCATAAAGAAAATCCTAACTCCATGTTTGGAGTAATAAAGGTATTGGTGGCAGGACAAAACAATTCGAGAATGACCATGCATATGTTCTTATTTTCACAGGGCACTCTTTGTGTGGTGGCGCTGACGGCTTCAAAAATGCCAACTGCTCTTAAAGCACATTGCAGTGATGCTTGATCAAAGTCGTCTAATTTTGCCATTTTCCGACGTAGTTAAACCACCTACGAGATTGATATTTTTAAGCAACCTAGGCACTTTTATCTTCAGAGTGGATTCCAAGTCCAACTGTTCTCAATTGTCAAATCACGGTGCCTGCCGCAAGATTTATGCCAACTACTCTTAAAGCGTCTTTGCAGCGACATTTGATCAAAGTCATCTAATTTTGATATTCTCTGATGCAGTTAAACCACCTCCGAGATTGACATTTTTCACCAACCCAGGCACTTTTTTCTTCAAAGTGGATTCCAAGTCCAATTGTCAAATCACGGTACCCACCACAAGGTTTAGGGTACATCATTCTTGGGTTTCTATTTCAGACCTTGGGATCTCCAGGAAATAATACGGATGCTCGTGCATGAACTGACCAGTCTTAAAGTGATCATGATGCTTTATCCATGTAAAGGGATCATTCCTAGCTGGGATAGTCAGAGTCATTATCATTATTCTCGAATATCTCTTGACAAATCGAGTGATGATCACTTCATGAGAAACTCCAACCGTATTCACATAACGGTATTGTACTCTCTCACTAGGTTGCTTCATCAACTCCCTCGTGGCATCTCCAAATATATAACAAGGCTTGTCAAAACTGACTTAGTTGTTATTCTCCCAAGTGGTGTTGTTAACTAAGCACCAGCAGGTGTACCAATTTTGCACTGCCAAGGCTTTGGTTCTCTGATTTCTTAAAGTTGCTACAAACACATCATTGAGGTCAATTTCATCAGGGTTACTTGTAGTTTTACTCTTCGAACGACTCTTTGATGTGTCGGAAGTTGAGGTTGTTGGTGCTTTGCCTTTTCTATCTGCAAAATGAAAAAAAAAGGAAAAAAAAGAAAGAACATTAGTAGCAACAAAAATGGCTAAGGCATAGAATTCTACCGAAATTTCGGCATCATCTCCCCTTAGCAAAAGACCAAAAAATGAAAATGATACTCAGGTTTGATACCAAGAATTAGCATCAATGCACACTTAAGTCTTAGAACTGAGGCTCCTTGTCTAAATAGGTATTCAAGTACCTTAAGACCTTTTGAGGGGGCCGTTGATTTGTACTCAGGCACAAAAGATGCAGAATCCAAATGCATGGAATGCACACACAATGCAAGGCATGATAGTAGTTATATACATCACAAATCACAAACACGCTCAACACGCATGAAAATGTAGCATGTCAAAGTAGACGGCATGTTTTCAACAAGAAAGCAACATCAATTCAAAGCATTGAAAGTAAAAGTTAATGTTGTTAATCTAATGGCAACCATCCACTGTCATTTTCCATGATTTCATTAGACTTACTTGCAACTATTGGTGGCTGTTTTATTCTCCACATTCAAATTTGATGCTAACAGAAGAATCTCAACATTCTTATGGCAGCCTCTTCAACAAAAACAAACAAAGTACTTCAAACATACACTTTAATTGGGACTTTTCATCTTGGCAACCAAATTCTCATGTAGTGATATGCTATGATGGATCATTATATATTCTTATGGTTACATACTCTTCTTAGTGACTATGGAGCTAATGAAGGAAATATTACTATGCAAAGTTAATTTCAAAACAAGATCATCAATTTTCATCAATAATCAGAAGGTGATATTGTATTTGTTGGTTTCCCACAAAGATGGTCGGCATCACTCAAATTGACTCGGACAGCACATCTCAGGTCAAAATAGGAAAAGACAAGGAATAGTGAATTAGCCTTGAAAGTTGTCATTAAGAAAGACACTATAAAAAGCTCATTGGTGATCATACTCAAAGCTATCTCCATTGGTTTCTCCAACTGGCCATCATATTCATGAGATTTTTACTTCTCATGTTTGTTGAGATTTAAGAAGAGTAACCTTCTTATCAAAAGCAATAAGAAGTGTGACTTATGGCTACTCAATTTGACAACCATGAAAGAATTCCCATAGAGGCCATAGTGATCTAACTTGTACTTTGCCCTATGTTAAAGATCAAGTGGACTATCATTTTTTTCCAATCCCCTACACTTCCTGCAATCTGTAAAAGCTAGATGTGTGCTCAAATTGTGTCATTGTTCAAGCAGGGCAGGAGGTGTGCCCTCACTAAGTCCAACAGTGAGATATTGAAGCCTAAATGTTCTACCAAAACTCTATATTGCCCTAGATAGAGCTTGTTCACAACAAATTTGTTGGAGGATAACTTCTTTCCAAACCTTTCAAGGTCCAAGGCCTCGTGTGTTACCCTAGGTGGTGACGTGAATTTCCCCAGACGGTGCTTAGACAAGCTGATGTTCCAAAGATTCTACTCTTGGTTATATTGTGAGCTTGAGAGGGCATTCAAAGAGCAATTTTACAACCAAGAACATTAAAATCAAACAAGCATTCAAAAAAAAAAAAAAAAAAAGAAGAAAAGGGAGGACAGCAGCCATTCATTGGATAAGCCATGACTGAGAAAAGGCTTAAGCATTAGAAACACCATGAAATTCTACTCCCAACTATGTCAAGCATAGCTGGATTGGTGTCTAAGGAACAATCTTTCATCAAAACCTTGGATTAACTCAGGCATCTCAAATAAACCAAAAAAAAAAAAAAAAGAAATAGAAAAAAATATTTTTTGCCGTGACCATGGGATTCGTCCGGACAGTGCTGGTTGTAACTGTGGGCTTGCTCAAATGGTTCCCAATTTGAGAAAACCATTACGGGAGAAGCTCAAGCATAGCTCTTGTATAAAAAAGGCCAAACAATAGAGGAAGAAAGGAATTAAATAAAAGGGGCTCAGCCCTAATTCCAACTTGCCGTGTGCAGGAGCCGCCAAAACCGAGAGTAGGGACTTAAGCTCCATCGTGCCATGCACAAGAACTCCAAAACCGTAGCAAAAACCTTTGGACTAGGGGATTATTATGAGGCAAATCCATAGAATAGATGCAGTATGGTGTGTGGAATTTGGTTTTCGCATCCTAAAATGTGAAATCATGGAAACAGTTAGAAGAAATTTCAAACATAGAATAGAATCTAAGTTCAGCTATGGCAGAATTTGGGGAAGACGAAGAACAAGACTCTTACCAACCATGGCAAGCATCTACAGTCGAAGGATGCACGAGTTGGAAGAAGAAAACTAAGAAGATAGAGTGCTTTGATCTTTGTCCCACTCTCAACTGATTCGAAACTAAAAAAACGAAAAGGGGTGAGCTCGCATTTTAAAAGGATTATGTCTAGACACGAGGACTACACGGACACGAGTTCCCCCTTTCTTGCTCATGGTCATAGCCGTTGTTAGCAGTGGAACCCATAGCTTGAAGGCAAAACTTCTCAATTTTACTTAAAGCTCTCAACCACTAGAATAAACAGTGGGTTGTTGTTTCCTCAAGAGTATCACGGCCTTCTTTTCCCATGGACACGAGGCCCGCCTCTTGCCCACGGTCACAGTGGCTAACGGACAGAACCTGACTAAAGTAATGGGATCCACAACTTGGCCAAATCCACTGCTACTCCACTCCAACTCTCACGGTCATTGTTGATTTTGAGAATTCAGGACACACTGCTTACTGGCCCCCATTCTCTCTAAATGTGATCATCCAAATTCTCATAGCATGTGGTAAATCTACTCTGGCTACTTTACAAAATAAAATTGTGTTTTCCCATAACCGAGTGGACCCACTTTGGATATTTCTTTTCAAAAAACAAAAAAAAAACAAAAGGTTATCTTACAAAATCAATCTAAATTTCAAATTATTCATGGGTTAAACCCAATTCTGAGAAAACTTTGTCATCTCAAATTACCTTTGGATCAAAATCCACAAAAGCCAATTTCCTTTAAAACTCCACCTTGTTTTGACAATGTCAAGCCAAGCCAAAACCAAAACTTGTTTTTTCGAAAATAAACCACAAGTCCATGAAAATCCAAATCTAAATCCATTTCAAATCCAAACCTTGATTTTTCTTAAACTTCAAGGATTCATTAGGTGGGTGCTCCTCATAGTTCCTACAGAGATGCCATTCTAGATATTTGTGACAAGTAGGTCATGAGAAAATCAAATCCACTACCAAAATCCAAAACAAATTCATAAACTTCTCATTTTTTTCAATACCTCAGAGATTCTTTTTGTGGGTGTTCCTTACAGTCTCCATAGAGATGCTATTTTTGATATTTATGAAAAACAGGGCTAAGAAAATCAAATTCTTTATGTTTTTACCAACTTTTATCATCAAACCCTTCATGGTTTTTTATTAAAATTTCAAAACTTCAAGTCTAGGCTTACAACCACCTTGACAAAACTTCATTTTCATCAAGCCATTCACCAGTCCAATAAATTGGCTATTTTGAGGCACATTGATTGTCATACTTTAATCATTGCACCTCGAATGGGCAATTGTTGACCCATAAAAAATCACAAAACATTACAAGTGTTGCAGTAAAGACTTCACAAGCAAATTTCAAGCTCAAGGGCACATAAACCCTAGGGTTGTGGAATGCCAGATCAAGTATTGCATCCAAATATTTAGAACTCATATAACATATTCAAAAGACTTCGGATGAGCTTAGAGTGTAGCAATTCAAATTTCAAAGGTGGTGGACTTCATGTGGTCACTTAACTCACCAAACAACAAATTCAAGGTTCACTAGCTCAAAGCCTAAGGGTCATTGAACATACTCAAGTTTCTGGGTACCAAAATGATTGAAGATCATACGACAACTCCAAAACATGCTTACGAATGATGCTTCAAAGTTGCAATGCATTTGGACTTCATTTCAATTCAAACTTAAACTTCAGTGATTATCTGCTAGCTCCTTAGGGTCACTATGACAATTGACATTTCTACTATGACATCTGACATTTATATATGTCAAAATTAGTTGAAACTCTTGGAGAAAGCTCAAATCATATTAAGGAATAGCTGTACAAAATTTCAAGTCAAATGGATGTCATTTGACCTAAAGCTCAACAAACACGTCAACTTTGGGTTAGTGACCCCCAAGCCATGATGTCATTGACCAAAGTCCTCTTTCCAGGTGACCAAAATTGATGAAATTCGGACATAAAGATGAAGTCAAGTTCAAAAATGATTTTTCAAAATTTCAAGCCAAGGGGACTTTATCTGACTCTTTTTCAGTTGCATGTCAACTTAAGGGTCAATGACCCATAAGCCACGGGGTCATTGACTAGAATCCTACTTCTTTGAGGCCAAATTTGATGAAATTTGGATCAAATATTCAAAGTGTACTCAAAGTCAACTTGCCAACATTTCAAATCAATTGAACATCATTCGAGTGAAAAACAAATTGACTGCCTGCAATGCAAGAGGAAATTGACTTAGAATATGCAACAAGTGGGCTACTAATCAAAATCCTACTTCCACAAATCCAAATAATATGAAATTTAGATGGACACTTCAAAATACTCTTAACATGAATCCCTCCAAGTTTCATGTCAGAGGGAGGGTTGACCAACTTTAAAAGGTCAAAATAGGCTAAAATTTTTGTGACATACTAAAAATGGTGTTAGAAGACATCCCTCCAAGTTTTGTGAAGATCAGATATTGTTCGGGCCGTGAACTAATGAAAATGGGTCTCATATGCAAAAAACTCAAAATTGGCCCTGTCCGTGACCATGACCATGGTGACAGACATCTGTAAAGTGGTTTTTAACGGTTTTGGGGAGTTATTTCACTTTATTTTGAAGTATCACTCCCCCACAACTGCTGTGAACCATCCCAACTCCCTTTGAAGTCTATAAAAGGCATACTTGGGCACTTGGGAAGTGTTTCCAAACAAGTTGGAAAAGAAAAAGTTCTAACCAAATTCAAAGCAAAGATTCTAAGTTCCAAACTCCATAAGCATCAAGCTTCGAAGTTCACACTTTGTTTTTATTTGTCTCACTAACTTAAGGTGAGAGATGGTTCAGAGGAGGAAAATATACATGCTTATCACTTAGAGAAGATGAGTTCCAAGGCCATCAAACATTCCAATGGATAAGACTGTGTTCCTTTGGTTCTCTCACTAGAAAGGGCTTTAGGCCATCTTTAAGGTTGTGAAAAAACCTCTTTAGGCTTCATTCCGCTCCTTAAAAATTATAGGATTAGAATGACATAACTTTGGCCTCAGTCACTTGAATAAAAGCACCCTTCTGGATTTGCACAAAAGTGATCTAGAACATAAAAGTGGTGATTACCAAAGGTTGTAAGGTGATTTTACAGTCAAATTCAACCCTTTTGGTGATTATGCAACACATCCTAAAGTCATAAAACACAAGTTCCAGCACCTTGAAGGCATTACGGGAGCAAATAAAAATGAAACAGTGGCCAAAACGGCCACTGTTTGTAAGTGACCGTAGGCCACGGTCATTGTCCATGGTCATTGCCCCCTACATTCATTTTTCTTGCATTTTTCATATTTTTTATGTAATTTCTCTGGTTTTCCTAGTTTGAATCACATCTAAGACTGGATGGAGGGGTTGTAATTTTTTAAAACTTGTAAATAACATGCATCTCCGAGGTTAGAGCATTGAACTTAGTGATGAACAGTAGTTATTTTCCTATTTTTCTCCGTGCTTAAATGTGTGAATGTCAGACACAATTCCATTGTATTTCACATCATTTGCAAGCACGATCAGTTGGTCCTATTGAGCGATCAATGGGAGCTTGGGTTCCAACTATACCCACCCTTTTTGCTTCCTGGACCACCATCGAGATTCTACAAATCGTAAAGTTGCAATGGTCCTGCAACTGGCGTCGTGCTTCGATGAGAGATAAATTAATTCCTTTGCCACAGGTCATAACTCTATGTAATGGAAGATCTTGACGGTCACAGAATCTATGTAAAAAAGGTACACTGAGAAGAATCTATGGTATGCTCTCCACTGCCTCACCGAAAGGGCACAAGCTTTAGCTCAGCACAGATATAGCTGGTTAGGGTAGGTGCGGTGCCAGCCTCTCTCCAAAAGCCATGCGGCATGCAGGAAGCATATAACTATTCTGGACCTCCTTCCCGATAGACACAAAAATCACTTCCGAAAGCCATGCCGTGATGTACATGGCTAGGATTTGGCAACGCTTCATGCCTCAATAAAACTTATTTGCCATCATCTCTATGAAGGTCGGGCTATTGACCATATCCACTATCTTAGGACCCTTAGAGGTCCCACCAGGTATGCCTACTCGCCCATCAGAATATGTCTTGCTTCACAAAGAAGAAGGCATCCTCTTTACAGGCGTTCGTCAACCAAACAGTGGTCTTTAACTTGGAACGGTTGTCCAGCGACATCTTGTATAAGGCGGAGATTTGAAATTAGTTTGCCTTGAACTCGTCACTCCTCACCTTAAGGGAACTATTATAGGGTATTATCTATTCATAAAGAGCACCCAAAATTGGCAGCCTAAAAACTTCTTACATCTATTACAAAGAAAACCCCGACTCAGCATCAAGGGTGATGAAAACGTTAGTGGTCGGACAAAAGCTTTCAATGATGGCGTGGCACACCTCCTTGTTATCTGAAGGGACCCGGTCCCTAATGACCAAGACAACTTCGTAAATACCAACTCTTTTCAGTATACCTTCACATTCCTTAAGGACCAGATCAGTCCATGTCTGCCAAGCTTCCGAGGAAATAAACAACCCTCGTGGGACATGCTGCTCTATCCAGTTGTAGCTGTCATTGGCAAGAACTCCTAATTCTACTATATGGAACTGAGAAATATGGCTTTGCACTGGCAAGGTTGCATGATTGGGCGCCAACATCTCAATAGATTGCCCCTCTTTCAATATAATAAGGTGACTTGCTCAAAAATAGTCTCGTCTTATAGTGAAGCATGAACTTCCCCCACTTCAAGTCATCACTCCTCAAAGGAGCAGAGCTAGACAACTCCAACAACTAAGGACCTCTTTTATACTGATGCTCGATGGAAAGGTCAACTCGTACACTATCCTTGTTAAAATACTAGTAGACCAGAGAGTCAGCGCTCTGGTCATATTGGTAGCCATCACTATCACTAAAAATATAGTCCAACTTCCTCAGGGCGACTTGCTTATCATCTTTCCATGGAAAATCACCGAGCATGTCTTCACAAACTTGCAATTTACGAATAGCCAACAAAACGGGCCCTCAATTCCATTCATGTCTTGGCAGTGTGTGCTTCTACATTTTTACGGATCTTTTCAAATTGGGCCCTAGCCCAATGACCGACAGTTCGTGGAGAAGGAGGAGGGCTAGAAGAAGATGAGGACTTCTTGCCCTTAGAAGAGGAGGAAGGAACCTTCTTGCCCTTATCTATGAAAAAAAAATTCAAAATAAAAGCACAAGAAAGGAACCAAGTGTAAAAAGTTCGCAAATTTGTATCAGAATTTCGTCATCATTTCCCCTTAGTAAAAGGGAGAGGACAAGGCCACAAAGAGAAAGGGTATACTTACCTTCGAGCCCTAGCAACTCTTAAGTGCATGTATGAAGCCTGGAGATAAGGCTTCTAGGTCAAAGCGATGCAAAGCTTGCTAACGACCCTATGGAAACAAAGTTAGGGTTTTGGTTAACACAAATATATGAGATCAAAAGCAACATACAATACATTAGAGAAAAATATCCAAGCAAGAAAAAATTCAAGAAAGCTCTAAGCATGAAAATCATCCCTCGGCCATACTAGGAAAATTCTAAAATTGACTAAGGCATGAAAGTTTTGTTTTCAGCTATTTATAACAAACCATCAGCCACGATGGGAAAAGCCCAGAAAATGCCTAAGGCATGGAAGCCTCTCGGCCATAAAAATAAATAACTCTCAGCTACCTAGAGGAGGCCAATAGTCAAGTTGTACTATCAACTACCCTAGGGAGACCAAAAGCCACTGAAATTCAAATCTGCATGGCAAATTAGTCGGCTACTCAAAAACTGAATTTCAAGACCCTTCAAAACTTGTGAAGATTTGCAACAAGTTGAAGAAAAGCCTAGCCCACACCTAAATTAGCGTAACCCATCATTTTGTGAAAAATTGAAGTCCAAAAAACCCTTGAAATTCCAAAGTTCCCTTCTTCCTACTTCTCGAGTAGCCGACTGTTACCCATTTGAAACCCAAGGTAACACTATGTTAAAATTACTAAAAAGCTACAGCCGATGGCCATGGTGTTTCGAAATTTGCATAGATATGACCATGGCAATTGCCATGGCTAGGAACAACATAGTATTTCAAAAACCATAGCTTAAGGCTAGGGCAAAATTTTAAAGAACCATAGCCTCAACAATGGTTAACAAAAAATACAAAACCACATATAAAGTCATGGTTTTTTATTATAAATTTCAAAACAATAACCACAACCATTAGCCAAGGTTTTTTGTCATCTTTTTTTTTTCAACTAGCTAAAAATAAGAAGGCACCTATTTTATACCAATAATAATAAACCAAACAATCAATCCAATTGAACCAACCAAACTGTATTTATAATAACTTGATATAAAATATCAATTTACAAGTCCATACAATAATGAATCATCCATCAACTAAAACATATATGTAGTTAACAATTTCTATCAATAGTCAAATTTAGTGTATGAAAACATTCAATTTAAAAAGCTAAATAGAGATGATCCTAAATTCTGGCTAATCTATGGTATCACTTGGTGTAAGATCTTCGAGCTTGTCTTGTCCATTTATGAGGTTAACATTCCCATCAACGATCTCATCTAAGAGGATCCTTTGCCAACTCGAATCTTTAGCAGGTTCATCTATCTTATAGCCATATGCGATACATGTATTCTTCATCAAATGTAGCAATTTGTACAAAGTTGAATTAGCTTGAGCGCTTGTTTGGTCATATTGTGCCTCCTGACGTGGGAAATTTTGCCTCACCTACACATATTATACATTAGAAATAGTGAGTATTTCATTGATATATATTTAATTACTTTTATGAATTTGTTATTTATGTAAAATTGGTTTGTACTTCAGATGAACTCTCATCATTTGTAGAAAATCTTATCTGTCTCCTGCCATGAGATGCAATGATCTACTCCATTTCTCTATGTGCTCCTTCATTTGTTCCACTCAGTATGAAGGGTGGCATTAGACAGCTGCTATCTTATAAGGAGTTGAAGGTGAAATGGCATACTCGGAAACTTCTAAACCCATGCCTCTCACACGTCCACGAGTATCACAGCCACATACTCATGCAACTTGGGTCTTGATGCAAATGTCCATCTGCAATAGAGGGGTCACTCTCATGTATTTTATGAACATCTTCCTGCAAAATGAAAAATCATTGGTATATTCACTTGTATAACTAATAAGAAGCATAACTAACATCATATTAATACTCTATAGAATGTGGACATTAGTTTTCAAAATTTATAAAAAAAAAAAAAACCCTTGTGTATCACTCAATATGTAAATATTAGTACATTTATTAGTGAATATAAATAAATCAATCAATAGAATAAAACAAGAGTGTAAATTTAGGACTTAAAAGATAAGTTTATGGTTTAAGCATGAGGATCTCAATCGTTTTGTTGAGAATATCTAATTTTCTATCAGTTTTTATGAAATACCTAGAGATACCCTGAACATCTTAGTTAAATAAGATCCTTGCAAATGCAAAAAGAAAACAACAATAATTTATTGTTATGGTGATCTATGATGCACAAGTAGTTCAAAATGGGCAATGTATTTTACATATGAATATATTTACATTACCACTTATACTTCAAAAAAAAAATCCAGTAGAATCTCCTCTGTGTTTTGGACCCTGAAAAGCATCTCGAGTGCACAAATATATCACCTGTTAAGATAACACTCCATAGATAGAATGCCAATACCCTCAAAACTGCATTATCAACAATCCAAATCATCACGTCACATAACACTTCTATAACCAATTTAACTTGTGAATATATTTATATTAGCACATATCTTGGGTGCACAAACGTATGATCTATTAATGGACCCGTTCATATATACATCTATAATGTCAAAGCCCTCAAAACTCTCACAGCAATAACCCATACCATCACATTACATAATGCTTTTATAACCAACTCAAGAATAAGTACTCCTAAAATTTCTTTAAAATGAATCCTTGACTACTTAGAGTTGTCATAAATTTCAAAATAGACTTAGTGATAGTGCAGTCAGTTAAATTCAATTTCTCTATTGTTTCTTGGTTCAAAGGACAACCATCCTTCTTTGTATGAGTTTCCTGCCAAACATCAATATGGGGTGTCACAACCCAAGCCCAAGAATTCGGGTATTAGGGTTAAACCTTAATCGTGACACACATACTCCCGTGTAATACACACCTAGACCAGAGTCTAAGTAGAATTATACAAGGGATATTGAGATTACTTACACGTGTAGGGTTAAAACATAGGCACACAAAAGCTTGTCAATATCACCTAAAGATTTTGTTTCCTCTAACAATTAATTATTTTTAATGTATCACTTCTTGAAACAGTACATACTATCATGCAATGAAGAAAGATGCATAACTAGATAACATAAAATGACATGTATAAGGGGTTGAAACAAGAGTAAGTATACATGCCTTTACCAAAGAGAGAATAAAGTTCATGGATGATTACAAAATACACATTATTCTAAAATGTGAGGAATTATGGACTATGCATGACAAAAGAAAACTAATGCAAGTCATGAAACTGCACTTTGTAGGTGGATCAGTAAAAGTATACCCGTTATCCACTCGTCTAGCCTGAGGGGATTCCGAAGGGCTCCTCTATAATCTCCTCGATCTTCACAAGATCGAGACTGGGATCTGAGCTTGCAATACCATAGACAACTAGTGAATAAGACTCTTTAGTAAAGTATAAGCATAATTAAGGTAATATGCATTGTATTTACAAGAATCATTAACATGTGATTATAGAGGTCAATTTAGTATACTAAGCAGGTTGTGCAATTGAATAAAGCATGCTATAAGAATCAAAAAATAAAAATACTTTACTATTTGGCTACTATATTTGCCATATCCTCCCTCTAGGGATCTTTACATTGAGAACCCCAATGACACGACCAAAGATATGATTGGGTCTCTACATACATGGAGTCCGGAAGCTCCAAAGGCACATTGTAGGGGCACCGTTCATTTATTACACCAAAGTCAACCTCACTTTGTATCATAAGGCTAAGGCTGAGTAGAGCCAGACCATTTCGATTCACATAATTAAACTTGAGTAAATCATGCAATTTATTCACCGAGAACAATACAAGACATCATACATTTAATTCATTCGTTTAATTTGTTCTTACTCAATTTCATGTCAACGTCAATATAAAACGTATATCAAGAAACATGTCAAATAGAATCAATTTATACTATGGTCATTCCAGTTCAAACTCATTATTGGACTAATAGAAGGCAATAACGGTAAGCCAATATGCTATGCAATTCGAATTAATAGAATCAAGGTAATTTTACAAACCAACCCTTATCTAGTCATCCATTGTTTCTAATCGTGTATGATAATGTAATTTTAAGTTATCCAATACACGGTTGCCTCCCTTTGGTGTTACATTGTGTTGGAAATGTGTATCGAAGTTCCTTAAAGCAACACCCATGGAGAGGTGCTTAACAAATGGACAACATCATATGAATGAGTCTCAGCCCTCAAGACCCTTAATGATGCTCAATTGTTCCATTGGGCTAATGCATAGGGTAAAGGGATCCAAGAACTGAGGTCCTACAAGTTCTTGTAATAGCCCGTAATTAACCCTAAGTTTTAATGGCTTACAGCTTAGTCATAGACAGTCTATAACTTAGCCGTAGATTACACTATAGCTGAGCCAAGGTTAAATAAAATTTTCCTCCACATTCCCTGTTTAACCATATATTGGTCTACGACTTAGCCGTACTTGACCTACGGTTGAGCCACGGCTTGGCTACGGCTTAGCTGTAGAAGGATTCTTCAATTTTTGCACTCTGGATTTCAAGCCGTAGAATACTTACAGCTTAGCCGTAAACTTCAGGTTTTTGGAACTGATTCAATACAAAAGTCAGTTCAGTTTGGATACTTCTCAATTTGGTTTCCACTATAGTATCTTTACTACATTCAGTCATTTTACACTTCCAAATGAACATTTTATCATTTTTTGAAAGTACTTTATCATGCATTCAAAGTGAGTTAAATAAAGGTATAAGGGTTGAAAATCCACATTAGAATCCAATAGATTTACAGGAATCATGATATACCAACATGCATTCAATTAAAATTTGCTTATACTTGACTTGGTTTAGAATTCAAATTACTACTCTTACTCCTAGCTTGACAAGAGATGACACACCCAATTCTTGATCCTAAAATGACATGCATGTAAGGGATGAGGAAGGATATGAGTACATGCTTACAAAAGGAGTCTTCTTGACTCCTTAAACCTAGGACTTGTGAAAAGGGAAAGAGGTCTTACTGTTGGAACTGCTTTGGAAACTGAAAACCAAGACTCTACAATCCCAGTTATAAGAAGATGAAAGGGATGATGGTGGTGGTAAGTGGAAGCCTACAGTGACACATGCAACCTCTATGGCTTTAGTTGTTGAGGCATTAGTGCTTATCAAAAGAAGAATTCTAAAGCAGAGGTTGCGAGAGCGTAGTAAGAAGAGAAAGGTTCGAATGACTACAGTTTCCTTTTTTATAGAGGAAATTTTCTAAAGTTTATAAGATAGTCCATATATCTTGAGATAATTTCAGTTTAAGTCAAATAAGGGTCCAACTGATTCAAATGAAGTCATTTACATTCGTATCAAGTCCACAAGTTAACGAGCTTAATGAGACAAATGTGATGATATCAATATGATGCATGAATAACGTGAAACCATGAAATTGAAAATTATGAAAAAGGACTTGTACTACCTAATTAAGGTTAACCTCAACCCCACTACCTATCTATGATCTGAACTTGATCCATAAAGGTAAAATAAATTAAATCTATCCTGATAACATGTTAAACATGCTTAATTAGGTTCAGAATGTTACACAGGGTGATCTTTTTGTCAAGATTTTTTCAACATTGAAAATTTCATAATCAAATATCTTGATTACATAAAAATACCTTTAAATTGTGAAAAAGTGAAAAAAATGCATTTATTGTGGCTACTAAAATATCGGCAACCCTTGCTTGTCCCATTCTACCAGAGGTGTGGTGGCACCTCACGACTTGCTTAGCGGCCTTCCCAAGCTCACTCTTCGCTTGTGCCTCAGATGTTGAGCATATGTTAATAAACTTCTCCCAATCCTCCTTCTTGACAAATTTAGGTACATTATTCTTCTTATCTGCGTATGTGTGATATCTAGCGAATATGAATGCATAATTTTTTACTTCCGATCCCTCCAGCATACAGTTGCTTTCTTGAGCACCGACTTCTTATATTCAATTGAAACTTCATACTTGTTCTGCAAAGTAGAATATTAAGTCAGATAAATCAATATAAATAATACAAATAATTATGAAAACTGAAACAACCAAATACAACTCACTATTATTATGTCCCACACCTTTTCCTTCACTACGTTAGGCACATCTGACCATTTAGAAAATGCAGGTGACATATTGTTCTTTATAGTTTGCCCTATCATTGTGGATAAGCTGGCTACAATGTGACTAATGGATTGTCCATCTATGTTAAATGCCACTGGGGAGACATGACTTGTTACAAATGGTAGATAAACTTTGGAACATTAAAAAAAATAATATCACAATCCAACCAAATTATGATATGCATTACATACTCTGATGAGTACCACATCCCTGTATTGTAGATGCGGTTGCTGATGAAGGTCTATCATATGACATAGTTCCTGCAACACATATGTTAGATTTAAAATAGAACATATTAGAATAAAACAAAGAAAATTTTAATAGATATGGTATCAAAGTATTACATTTTCGATTATGTTACATAAGAATAAGAAATTCAACATACAATATGATATAAAAGAATGCAATAAAGAAAATGTCATACATGGATTTATAGTTCAATCTACTCATTATCATTGATATCATCATGTAGTGCTGTTGGCAAGACATTTTCAAATGTTCTTGCTTCAAAGATGAAGGGATCTTCAAAAGAATCCATATCCCGGTTCAAATTCTTTGAAACATCCAACACAACATGCCATTCCTCCTCAGGGCTACTATGATCTTTACAATAGAAGACTTGAGTTGCTTGATTAGCTAAAATAAATGGCTCACTGTCTTCTTTTGTGTTTCTTAGCAACTTCCCTAGATTAACATAAGTAAAATTCATTTTTAGATAAACTCTACATCTATGACTATCTAGACACACCCAATCACAATAGAATCCTACTTGTTTGTAGTCATAATAATCCAGCTCTAGAATTTGTTTAACAATGCCATACTAAGAGAGTTCTTCATGCACAAGCTTTGTGTCCCTTGCACTTGCTCTAAAACTAGTCATAGCCCTCACTAAAACTCCACTATTTTATTTCATTTTGTTCATTTTTGATTCCATTGTGTAAAAAAAATATCCATTTACCATGTAGGATGTATATGAAGTGGCTTCAAAACTTGGTTCATCAGCAAGCCTTTTGAGGATACAGTTTTTGTCATTTTCTAATTGCTTTTAAGCCAAGGTATGTAATGCAATACCTTTGTAGATTGAGTATTGCCCCTTTGACTTTGTTTGTTAGATCTTTGGCTTGGAACATATTCAACATAAATCCTATATTCATTTATGTATTGTGAATGCTTTATATATTTAAAAATAAAGTTGTACATGGTATTATCAAATCTACTTACTTCATCTCGACATTCTCAATAGACTACTTTAGTACCCATTTGTGTGCTTGCTAGTATTGCACATTTCCAAGAATGTAGACCTTCCCATTTTCATCAATAGGGTGGGCAACTTCACCTTCTTTATCCATACACACACTCTTTCCTTGCTTATGACTTTTTTTTAGTGCCATCGGGCACGTAATTCATTGTATACAACATTGCTTTATTTATAAGGTAACACTCAGCAATAGAACCATCTTGATATGTCTGATTCACCACATATCATTTGTTTGTTTTCATCTTCCTGGTAAAAAATAAAAAAAGTTGGTTAGATCCTTATCTAGATTGTGATTACTATGGACAAAGAAAAAATTAATCATTTTAGTTACCTCTCAAAAGGATGCATCCATTGATACCTACCAGGTCCACAAACTTATGGTTCTTCCACCAAATGTACAACAAGGTGTGTCATGGAAACAAAAAATGGAGGATAGTATTTTTCAAAAACACTTAAGGTTTCCACAACCTGTTCTTTCTTCTTCCGCAGTTCCAAATGATTGATAACTTGAGAACATAAGACAAGAATGAATATTGATAGCTATTGAATAGCAGCACATAATGGCCTATGTGATTGAAATGCATGGATCAAAAACATTAGTAATAATTGTTGAAAGAGTATGTGATAGTCATGTGATTTAATATTTTTTATCTCTCTATCCTCTAAGCTTACTTTGTGTCTCCAATTTGCACTATACTCAATAGGAACCTTTAAATGATACAATGTTTTACAAATTAAATCTTTCTCCTTTCGAGATAGAGAGTAAGGTGCTTCTACAAAGGTCTCCTTACTATTCTTTTCCAATAGCCACAAACTTTTCTTAATTCCCATAGCCTTACAGTCTTTGTAGGCTTCGAGATTTTCCTTAGTCTTACCCTTAGTATTCAAAGTTTTTGCAAATAGGATTTTAGTTACATTTTTTTCCATGTGCATCACATCCAAATTATGGCAAATAGGTAGTTCTTATGAAAATAATAAATTTATGTTAGTATGGAGTTTTCTAAACCACATTATTTTAGCACTAGGAGTTAAAGTTAAATGCACCTTCCACTATGGCAAGTCAAAAAAGATTGATCTCTTCGACCATGCAATGGTCTCATTCTCCTTTTCACGTCTTTTTCTCTTATTATCCCTCCTTTTCTTGAAATTGCTATGAATACTTTCATTTTTAATAAGATTTCAGAGCCAGTCAAATGCCTAGGATGTTTCTCATGATCTTCTTTCCCATTAAATTGAGATTTTTGGCTTCTGAACGGGTGGTTAGTTGGAAGGAATTTTCTATATCCTATGTAGTCAAACTTCATTCCATTTGTAAGTCGCAACGACTCTATTCCTTCACTACACATAGCACAACCATACTTACCTATAGTCCTACAACTCGACAAATGCCCATATGCTAGAAAATCATGTATACCCATAATAAAATTCTTTTCATTAAAAACCAACTCTTACTATGAGAGTCATAGGTTAAAGCTCCAATGGACAACAATTTTTCTAACTCAACGATCAAGCAAGTAAACATCAATTTCATGTCTAGGACCTTTCTTTCTGGAGGTCAATAATGTTAACATGGTGAACTCTTTCCGCATGCACAAAGATGGAGGAAGATTGAATGGAACAATCATAATAAGCGAACCACTATAGGAGTTGTTAGTGTTCCTAAAAGGATTGAATCTTATCCCAAGTCCCAATCAAACATTACATGCTTCAACAGCAAAGTCAGTCCATTTATAGTTAACTTGTGTCCAACATGAAGAATCCATTGGATGATGTATTATTGCTGGATTTCATAATAAGCTTGCATTTATGTGCCATGTCATATGATGAGTCTTTAAAAATGCATATTTTCATACACAATTTGACCCATTTTAAGGACTTATTAACTTGAAAGAGCCTCATTTAGTGTGATATCACGGTTTAATTCATTTTAAATTCATTTTTATATTTTTCTGCATAAATTGCTTAAAAATCACACTTTTTGCATAAATTCATGAAACCTGCTATTTTTAGAAAGTCTATTTTTGGAAAGTTTTGTGAAAATAATTTTTCTCATGAAATAAATTGAATTCTCTTCATCATTAGTTCATTCATACAAAATCATGAAGAATGATGTACATTTTTATTATCATTTCATAAGAAATGGGCCCACAGTCATGCATATGTGATGTTAGGGGTAAAATTGTCTTTTCACATGAATTCACATCTGTTTTGTAGGAAATTGATTATATGGGTCCCATTTGTAAAGAATTGAGGCAAGGAATTGATTTTCAAGAAAAAAGAGAGCAAAATTGAAGAGAAAAGGAAATTGAAAGAAAATTGTAAAAAGTCGGCTTCATGGTCCCACACACACATGCACATGTGTGGGGCACACTTGTAAAACATCCAAGATGGGGTCCATTTATTTGTTGCACATTTTCAAGAGATTTTGAAGAGAATTTGAAGAATATCTCATTAAAGATGGACAAGGAAAGCCACATAGGAGTTCTTTTTGGAGAAGGAGAAGATTTAATTGAAAAAAATGCAAAAAAATATCCAAGCAAGCTATTCCACGTCCAAAAGAGATTTTGGATCAGATTTTGATTGAAAAAGTAAAGGAAAAAAAATCAAGGGAGAATTATCTAGAAGATCTCTTCAAGTTAGGAGCCAACAAGGAGAACTTTCCAAAAAAGGAAAGTTGACGACGCAAAGGGATAAAAGGGGAAGTTCTACACCTCATGTGGGCCAAGTTTGATTCTAAGAGAGGATTCTTATCCCTATTTCATCTCTCAAAAGATCTCAATGTAAGGTGGCAATGACAAAGAAGGAAAGAAGCATCCAAGAGGGATTTCTGGACAAAACAAGCAAGGAAAGAAGAGAAAAATAAAAAGAAAAAAAAATCCCCAAGGATATTGCACGTCCAAAGCATTGGTTGGAGCCCTTTTTTCTTTTATTTTTTATTATTTTTAAGATTTTTAAAGTTTGAGAAGGAGTAGGACTTGAAAAAGTATAAATAGGGCACCCTTCTCCCATATTCTTCATGGAAGAATTACCCACCTCCCACCTCTAGAATTCTTCATCCATCTCTCCCTCTCTTGTCTCTACATCTCAAGTCATCAAGGAGGCTTAGCCTAAAGCCACACCACCAACCTTGAAGTATCAACTAGAAGGAGGAATTCTCACCCATCCTAGTATGTAATTGTTTGCTTTTTATTTCCAATCTTTTGTAAAACAATTTCATGCTAGTAAAGTTTGTTTCTTTTCAATTGTTCTTGTCTTTGATTTTGTGGTGTTCATAATTTTAGTCTTGTTTGTGATTGGGTTAATTTTTGTTCTTGTTTAAATATTGGGATAGAATTGGAATCACAACTAGTAACCCATCTTAGTAACCTTTTTAATATACTTTGTCTCTTTGGATACATTGTATGTTTGGAGGCAATGCAAGATGGAGTTAAAGAGGTTTGAGTGAAAAAAAACTAGAGGCCAATTCTGAAATTTATTTCTACATAGAATGGAAATTTGTTATTCTCACTTAGATTGACGACCTAAGATGAAGAATAAGACCTTAAAACAACACTGCTAATCTATTTTAGCCCAAATTAAGATAAGAAATTGAAAGAGCAATCTACCGCCTTTGACTTCTTGTTATTACCGCCTTTGACTTCAGTTGTTTACTGCCTTTGACTTTCGTGTTGTTTTAGTTAATTTTCATAATTAAAATATCTTTCTAAAATTGTTTTAATTGAAGATTTTAAATTGAAAAGTTTTCTAGTTTTGGAAATTCTAACCTAGGAAAGTTTCTAATTTTTTTTATTTTGTTTCTAACATTGTTTAGTTTAGTTAGTTTCTAATTTTAGTTTTTATTTTTGGAAGTTCTAACTTGTGTTTTAGTTTTGCAACAATTTTAGTTTTATTTTAGGTTTTTAGATTTAGGAAAGTTTCTTTTCATTGGTTTGTAACTAATTTAATTTTGGTAAGTAAGACACTTGTATTTGTTAGATTTTAAATTAGGCTAGTTTTAGATTTTTATTTAAGACAAGTTACAAGTTGAAAATACCTTAAACACATTGCTCTCTGAGGATCGACCTGGTCTCACCAGTTTTATTACTACATTGCGGTTCTGCACTTGGAACTCACGATCAAGTTTTTGGCGCCGTTGCCGGGGAGTGCCATTTAAGGTAACTTATCTAAGGTTCCTTATTTACATTGTTTTGTGGGTGTGGTTTAATTTTGGCATCTTTCTAGAAATAGGAGGACATGCAGGGAATGATAGGCCGCCCTAATTTGGAATAGGAATGTGCATGGAATGCTAGAAAATACACATCATTGTTATTTTTAGAAACTTTCTAAAATCAAGAAAAGTTATTGTTTTTTAACTTGTCTCAACTTTTTTTTTTTTGGAAGAAAGTATACCAAAAGTGATCTAATCATTGTCCTTAATCTTCTCGGTGTCTAAGAAAGCCTTTGCCCCTGTAGTGCGTGACAGCTTGTCTGTTCAGGAAACTGGTCCTTCAAACGGGTCCATCTGTGACTCTACCACTTCCTGGTGGCTAACTGGCCGAGTTGGTTTCATAGGACCAGATTGGAGAACTAGAGGAAACTTTTCAACCTTAAGGAGTTGCTTTGATGTTTATTGTCTAACTTAGGTTTTCTTTTTCAAAATCTCAAAATTCAAAAAAGAAAAAAAACAAGTGATTTCAAAAAAAAAAAAAAAAAAAAAACAAAAACTTGATCGTGAGTTCCAAGTGCAGAACCGTGATGTAGTAATAAAACTGGTGAGACCAGGTCGATCCTTAGGGAGCAATGTGTTTAAGGTATTTTCAACTTGTAACCTCTCTTAAATAAAAATCTAAAACTAGCCTAATTTAAAATCTAACAAATACAAGTGTCCTACTTACCAAAATTAAATTAGTTACAAACCAATGAAAAGAAACTTTCCTAAATCTAAAAACCTAAAATAAAACTAAAATTACTGCAAAACTAAAACACAAGTTAGAACTTCCAAAAATAAAAACTAAAATTAGAAACTAACTAAACTAAACAATGTTAGAAAAAAAATAAAAAAAAATTAGAAACTTTTCTAGGTTAGAATTTCCAAAACTAGAAAACTTTTCAATTTAAAATCTTCAATTAAAACAATTTTAAAAGATATTTTAATTATGAAAATTAACTAAATCAACACGAAAGTCAAAGGCGGTAAACAACTGAAGTCAAAGGTGGTAATAACAAGAAGTCAAAGGCGGTAGATTGCTTTTTCAATTTCTTATCTTAATTTGGGCTAAAATAGATTAGCAGTGTTGTTTTAAGGTCTTATTCTTCATCTTAGGTCGTCAATCTAAGTGAGAATAACAAATTTCCATTCTATGTAGAAATAAATTTCAGAATTGGCGTCTAGTCTTTTTTCACTCAAACCTCTTTAACTCCATCTTGCATTGCCTCCAAACATACAATGTATCCAAAGAGACAAAGTATATTAAAAAGGTTACTAAGATGGGTTACTAGTTGTGATTTCAATTCTATCCCAATATTTAAACAAGAACAAAAATTAACTCAATCACAAACAAGACTAAAATTATGAACACCACAAAATCAAAGACAAGAACAATTGAAAAGAAACAAACTTTACTAGCATGAAATTGTTTTACAAAAGATTGGAAATAAAAAGCAAACAATTACATACTAGGATGGATGAGAATTCCTCCTTCTAGTTGACACTTCAAGGTGGTGGTGTGGCTTTAGGCTAAGCCTCCTTGATGACTTGAGATGTAGAGACAAGAGAGGGAGAGATGGATGAAGAAATCTAGAGGTGGGAGGTGGGTAATTCTTCCATGAAGAATATGGGAGAAGGGTGCCCTATTTATACTTTTTCAAGTCCTACTCCTTCTCAAACTTTAAAAATCTTAAAAATAATAAAAAATAAAAGAAAAAAGGGCTCCAACCAATGCTTTGGACGTGTAATATCCTTGGGGATTTTTTTTCTTTTTATTTTTCTCTTCTTTCCTTGCTTGTTTTGTCCAGAAATCTCTCTTGGATGCTTCTTTCCTTCTTTGTCATTGCCACCTTGCATTGAGATCTTTTGAGAGATGAAATAGGGATAAGAATCCTCTCTTAGAATCAAACTTGGCCACATGAGGTGTAGAACTTCCCCTTTTATCCCTTTGCATCGTCAACTTTCCTTTTTTGGAAAGTTCTCCTTGTTGGCTCCTAACTTGAAGAGATCTTCTAGATAATTCTCCCTTGATTTTTTCCTTTACTTTTTC
Organism: Sextonia rubra; assembly: GCA_037013555.1. NCBI lineage: Eukaryota > Viridiplantae > Streptophyta > Magnoliopsida > Laurales > Lauraceae > Sextonia > Sextonia rubra. The sequence goes on from JASUAD010000023.1 coordinate 13,109,195, forward strand.
AATCAAAATCTGATCCAAAATCTCTTTTGGACGTGGAATAGCTTGCTTGGATATTTTTTTGCATTTTTTTTTCAATTAAATCTTCTCCTTCTCCAAAAAGAACTCCTATGTGGCTTTCCTTGTCCATCTTTAATGAGATATTCTTCAAATTCTCTTCAAAATCTCTTGAAAATGTGCAACAAATAAATGGACCCCATCTTGGATGTTTTACAAGTGTGCCCCACACATGTGCATGTGTGTGTGGGACCATGAAGCTGACTTTTTACAATTTTCTTCCAATTTCCTTTTCTCTTCAATTCTGCTCTCTTTTTTCTTGAAAATCAATTCCTTGCCTCAATTCTTTACAAATGGGACCCATATAATCAATTTCCTACAAAACAAATGTGAATTCATGTGAAAAGACAATTTTACCCCTAACATCACATATGCATGACTGTGGGCCCATTTCTCATGAAATGATAATAAAGATGTACATCATTCTTCATGATTTTGTATGAATGAACTAATGATGAAGAGAATCCAATTTATTTCATGAGAAAAATTATTTTCACAAAACTTTCCAAAAATAGACTTTCTAAAAATAGCAGGTTTCATGAATTTATGCAAAAAGTGTGATTTTTAAGCAATTTATGCAGAAAAATATAAAAATGAATTTAAAATGAATTAAACCATGGTATCACACTAAATGAGGCTCTTTCAAGTTAATAAGTCCTTAAAATGGGTCAAATTGTGTATGAAAATATGCATTTTTAAAGACTCATCATCATACTCTCTGCAATCCATGACACACTATACATTCTTTGCAATCATTGTGTTAATGGAGAGTATCTTCACTTTTTCTATGGTAAGCATTTGCATCTTAGCTTCAAAATGTTCCTTAGTTACCACTTGCTAACACCACATGTAGGACAACTATTTTTATTTTCATGCTCTTTCCAATAAAGTATAAAATCATTTTTACGGGCATGGAAATTCTTGCACTTCACATGTAAAGAATTAATCATTTTCTTGGTGTTGTTCATTTTCTCAAGCAAGGTATTCTCAATTGGTAGAATATTTTTGATTAGTTACAACAACTCCATGAAACTCTTATTAGACCATTGATGTCTAGCCTTCATGCTTAACAAATTAACTGTCACCGACAACTTTGTATATTCAACTTGACAAGAAGGATATGATGGTTCCACCACATCCTCCATCAACTTCTTATATCGAATATTCTCTGGTGAAGGATCTTGTCCTTCAAAAAAATCTTGATCAATAGCTTCATTGGGGCATATGGACATTCCACCCCCTACATGTGCTTCAGAATCATCCTTATCATGAACACGTCCAAATATATCATTCACCATATCAACTATTCTTGGATATGCATCTTCATTATTGTTATTTTTCATTACGTTTGCATGACTTCAGAAATGGAGTTCTCCATGATGGATCCAAGTTATGTAAGTCTTATCTATACCATCACAAACTAAATGTGTACTAATTTCTTCTAATGTCTTTTTCTCTTTTATCAGATTGCTACATTTGACACAGGGGCAACAGTACCAATCATCATCCCCCAACTCATCTTTGTTAGCTTTATGAACTCAATGAAGGATTTAACCCCTTCTAAGTATTCACTAGCATTCCGTGGTAATGAATGATTTAACCCCTTCTAATTATTCAATAGAATGCCATGGTGCCTTTATCCATTCCTTGTTTGGGGACATGTTCTGAAATGTTAAAATCATAGAGTGCAAACGATATTAAAACTATAGAACACAAGCATAATCCAAAAGAAATTTATTGTGATGAAAAAAATCAATTATCTTTTATAGAAGGATGACATAGTCAAGCTACAGCCCATCTGAGGAAGGTAAATCAAAGAACAACAACTAAAATTTTCAGTGAGTTTCTTCTTTCTTTTAATAATCTTTAGATGTTTGTATCTAATTGGGTTTGTTTCCCCTTCATTTATGATCTCTTCTATATGTTGGTAGCTATGATTTATTCTTTCACTTTCTCTTTTTTAATTTGTCCATTTGTGTTTCTCTTGGTTGGATTTTTCTTCTTTGGAATTGTAAGTGACTATATTCCAAAAGAAAGATAGATACAAGCCCCATTAGGTGTTTACTGTACAATTAAAGATAATGCCTAGATCTCACTAGACCCTCATTAGCTACAAACCTGTTAAACAATATGAGAAGATCACACACCGGGTGTCTACTGTAAAGATAATGTAAGGCAATTAAAGCGAACACCATGGAGTGTTCCCAAAAATCAATTAAAAATGGCATAAAATGAATCAAATCATAAGACGCAATTCAATAGAATATCTTGTTTGGCACATGAAAGTAAAATGATATAAGAGTCAAGCCTAGTTGGTTGAAATAGATGCAGAATATGTCCCTTTTTCTAAATGATATCAAATCCACAAAGCTGCCTATAATTCATACGCACATACAAAATTCCTTTGTATTATGTAAATTACAGTTGCATCCACTAAAACATAGCAATTACAGTTGCATCCACTAAAACATAGCAATTACAGTTGCATCCACAAAAAGGTCAAATCAATTGCATTGTGTAAAAAGGATCATACTCAGAGTTCATCCTTATGTGATGAGCATTTAAAAGAATGCTGTTGATGGTATCAAACTAAAGTCAAAATAACTCATATAAGCTTGAATCTATCCATCATTTACCAAAATAGAACTGAATATTTAACTATAAAATCTTAACTTAAAAGCCTGTTTCTCCTCATTTCAATTAGGAAATCCTTTCTTTTTCCCGAATATTGCTCCCACTTGAAAGGATCGCATCTAAGAAATGAAACTCATAGAAAGAGACAAAAAAGAAAGGTTACCTAATCATAGAACAAAGAAGTGATCATATACCATACATTCCTAATAATAGAACAAAGGAGTACCACATGGAGTAACAACCTTTGATGCTAGGCATGACATCCAACCATTTGATCTCAATCACATTTAATTCTTTAAGATCATTGAAATCTTCTAAAAGATACTCGTAAGCTAGGTTACTTGAATTAGAGTTTTGGGATTTGGGGATTGGTTATAGGGTTTTAGATCTAGGATTAATGATTATAGTGAAAGGATTAGGTTAGAAAGTCGATTTAGGATATGAGAGTTGGATTGGGATTCTAGTTTTAGGTTTTACTGAGAGAGAGAGGGAGATCAAGATGAACTTGTAGCTATTACCTTTGCTTATGACATTCCTTATGTTGTTATTAACCTAGTAAAACTTCTGGAAAAATCACCTGGCTAATTTCTAGATGATGAGTGGATAATGGGTGGGCCAAACATGAGCATAGCAATGCACGATTTGCGTTATTAAGTGCTTCCTTTCCTGCACCCTATTTTCTATCAACCTCAAGTAGAGAGTGTGAGACCATAGAAACAGAGAGAGAGAAAGAGAGAGTAGGGAAAAAGGAGTACCTAACCTATAATGAGAGAGAAAATGCAGCACACGAAGAATGGAGAACCACCACGATTGATTTGAGATTTCTATAAACAACAAAAATAGGGCATAGCAACGGTAGATCAAGCATGGGAGAGGGAGTGAAAAATAGACAGTAGGAAACAAAAAAAAAGCTGCAGTTAGTTTTGGGTATTTATTGTCAAGAAAACCCACATTAAAGGACTATGGTTATTTGAATTAAGATGTGGTAAAATTAACCACGGAGTGACTAAGGCCTTTTAAAGCTAAAACGTGTAGTTTTTTTTTCTTTTTTTTACGTAGTGCAAATCTCGTGAGAAAGTTGTGATTTTCAGCAAAAAACCATGCAAAAAGGGAAGGAAAGCACGTCTTGAACACATCTTTACAAAAAAGAAATCATTTCATGATAAGGAAAGCAAAAAAAAGATGGAAAGACCACTTGGCCATGGCAAATAAAGGAGAAGATCAACAGTCAACATTATTCAACAAAAGATTGGGCTTTCAAAACCTCACTTTTTTGTCATCATCAAACAAAAAATGAAAGGCATAAACAAAAATGATGCATGTAGCTCTCAAATTCAAGGAAAACATGATACAAAGCTTGCAAATTTGAAGAAAACAACAAAGCTGATCAGCTTTGCAACATAGCGAGTAAATAGTGGGAAACCCTAGCACAAGCTCTCATGGGTAAGAAGATCGAATTTTTGCAAAATGGGAAATTCGAAGGTCGCACTACCCTTTTATAAACTGTTTGATTAGCTACCCAAGGCAATGCCTACAGTAGCCGAGAGGCAGTGTCTCGTAATTATGCCTACTTTTCAATTTCTTCAAATTTTCAAAATTCCAAAACTCCTTCACCTTGATATTCCCCTCCAAAATACCTTTGAAATAGTAGCTACATGATTAGTTTCGAATCCATTAGATCTTTCAAACCCTTGGTCATGTGAAAATAGTTGATTTCCATAGGAAACTTAAGGTGGATCCATAACTCATAGAAAACCAATTCACTTGCTGATTCCAACCTTTTGATGATTAGGCGTCTCTCTTCTTGTGCAATAAAGATCTTCTCTATAACCTTGATAAAAATCAACCTCAAGAGACTCAGTCAAAGAACCTTAATGTAAGGTCAACTAATCATAATTTACTATAATTAATCTTGTTTTACCTTAATTAATATATAATTTGATTGATTCAATCCAAATCCCTTTGGTTTAGGTCATGGATAAGTAGTTGGGTCAGGCCTAAACCTCACTTAGGTAATCAAGGATTTTCTTGTAATCTAGAGTTGTATGGTTTTGCATTAGATTAATATCATGCTAATTGCATCATGTGTATTTTCATCTTGTGGGTCATCTTTCATGTTTGGCCAAGCTCAATCCGAATACATTTTGGCCCAAGTAGAGTCTAATTGACCAAAACTATAATTTTCTCAAACTAGTGGACTTGCTTGCAATTCCAAGGAGATTTTAATTTAAAACGGCTAACCACCTCATTCCCTCTTCACTCTCTCTAATTTTCCATTGGAGCTTCATCTCCTTCCTTCCTCCTTGCTCTCTTTCTCATCAAATCAGACACAACAGCCTTCATGTAGTAGCACAAGGTTTCATCTTCTTCTTTCTTCATCCTCCTGTGTTTCTTCTCCTTTAGAACCTCCAATTACATCTCCTCTTCTTTTCTATAGCTCTCTAAGGTAAGGATTCCATCACCACTTCAATTTTATGGGTTAATAGAGTCAAGGAGATTGAATTTTATGACATTCATGCATCTCATATCCATTTCATCAATTGTATATCTTAGGATTGATTCTATTGGGGCTTTCTCTACCATTAAACAAAAGGAGAAACTTGATTTGGGTAAAGCATTGAGTTAAGGCAAGTATAAGTATATATTTTGCTACATGTATGTTTAATTATGTTGATTCTTCATGAGCTCACTATGGATGCCAATCTATAGCTCTTTTACTCTTTAATTAAGATGGTTTAAGTGTCAATGATTAATGTGAACGTAATTAGGGATGAATGTTGATAATTGGATGGAAAAAAAAACCCCCCTTGTGTAGTGAAAATGACTACTTGATGCTTAGGTATAAGGGAGACCAAAAGGGAGTGGGCAGAATTGGTTTAAAACTAATTCACCCTAGTGCAAAAGTGTTCTAGGGCTGATCAATTGGGTCCAATCGATTGAATTCCCCTTTCGGGAGGTGTCCAATAGATCAGACACATGCCCAATTGATCAGGTGCCCCTTTTGAGCTTTAAAACTTTATTTTATTTATTTTTAAATGGGGATCAATCAGGGGTGGTTCTAGCTTTCCTTCAAGACCTTAAGACCTTAAGTACAAACAAAGACCATATAGGGCCTTAGAAATGCTATTTTCACCTAAAATAAATTAGCCCAAAGATAATTAACACTAAAAAGGAAGAGTGTGGAGTTGTCACTCATTCCCTTTTAATCTTCCAGTTGCTTTTTGACATCACGTTATGGGTGTTGACATTAGAAGTGGTGTCCATCGCCTACACAATGTAATGTCGAAATTTGGTAGCACATTGATACCGGACGGTTTATAAATACATCGTATTGGATGAATAAGAAAAAACAGACTATTTTAGCTAGGGTTGGGTAGTAAACATCCTTGTTAACCTCTTCATTCAAATACATTCGTACTGTTTAAGTAAACCTTTCCCTCAACATAATTAAATCATATACCCATACTTCCTAGTGAACATTGAAGCAAAATCAGAGACAGAGCTTTTACTAAGCGTGAATCCATGAGCCAAGAAAAGGGTAAGTAAGGTTGAGAGGGTTTGAACACTATTAGCTCACTAATGTATGCATTGTACAAATAGTAAGAATTATTGTTCAACTTCAGTTATATGATTTGTATGATCTGAAAACCGATATATGCCTCTGTATAAGTATAAGTCAATCGTTATGTAGGATAACTATGAAAGTTATGAATCTCAATCGATCTTGATACATTGAGTCGACACTGTTTAGCTTATGATCATGAGTTCCAAGTGCAAAACTGCAATGTACTAATAAAAAATGGTGAGACCAGGTTAATCCACTGGGAGCAATGTGTTTTAAGGTATTTTCAACTTGTAACCTACCCTAAATAAAATCTAAAAACTAGCCTAATTTAAAAACTAACAAATACAAGCATCCTACTTACCAAAATTAAATTAATTACAGCCAAATAAAATGAAACTTTCCTAAAACTAAAAACCTAAATCTAAAATTTCCTAAAATAAAACTAAAGTTGCTGTAAAACCAAAACACAAGTTAGAACTTCCAAAACTAGAAAATTACTAAAAATAAAATTAACAACTAAATTAGAAACTAATAAACTAAATTAAAAACAAACTAAAATTAGCAACAACCAATAAAGAAAGGTTAGTAACAAACAATCAAAGTTAGAAAACAAACCTACTTTCTAAAATTAAAATCTTAAAGTTAAAAACTTTCCTAAGTTAGAATTTTTAATACTAGAAAACTTCCCAATTTAAAATCTTTGTAATTAAACACTTTTAGCAATAATCTCAAGTCTGGAAATTACTTAAAGCTATCAAGAACCTAAAATTAGTAACAAATTTAAAATTAGAAAATCAACACAATTTATGCAATGTATGCTATGTAACTAATGCAAACTTTCGGACTATGAGATGCAAAATTTAAATAAAATATGATCCTAATCTAATGCAATCTTAAACTAGATTTAATGGCTGGAAATCATGCTCCACTGATGAAAGAACTTAAAAAAAATGAATTTAAAAAAATATTCTAAAATTCAAAAACATATGCATGAATAATAGTTACCTAAAATAAAAATTCTGATATACAGTTTGGCAATCAATCTTGGCAATCAGTCTTTGTTTAGGCTTCTGGAAATTAAACTTACCATAATCTTTTGATTTTGGAACTTTGGGAGTTTAAAGTTTATTCATCAAGGTTCAATTCATCCAATTTCAATAGCAAAACTCACTGATTTGATATGTCTAGTAATTCCAAACTTTTGGACAAAAAATTTGCCATGTGCAAATTTCTATGTACAGAATTTCTAACTAGTGAGTGTTTCAACAATTGGAAACCGAACCTCCTTAATCCTTTTCCTTTTAAATTTTTATGGCACAAAGTTAACTCATGTGTTAATGATTGTTCCAGATTTCAAGGAAAATAATCTTTCTATATCACATTTTAAATTGCCAATATTTGGACGAAAAACAGTGACTGTTTGCTGTCTAATGTTGCTATATTTTTAAATCCGAAATTTATCCCTTTAATTTCCAAAGAAATTATTAATTTTAGATCTAAAATTCCAATTTCCAAAAACACATGAGATGAATGCATGCTTCTAAAAGATTAATCCTAGCCATAAATCATGCAACATAAAAGCAAAATAAAAGTAAATATGCAGGAAAATTAAATGTAGTGTTGGAGTGAAAATAAAAGTAGTGAAGACAAGAAGATTAAATGTAGTCATGCAATGAAAGTAAATGTAGTGATGTTGAATTTAAATGTAGTATTTGCAGAAAAACGTAAATGTAGTGATGTTATTTTCTTAAAAATTCTTTTTTAGCCCAGTTTATATTTACTTCAAATATATTCTTAAGAACTTGGGTCGTCAATCCAAGAACCAAAGAAAGAAACATAAATGAATCATCAACAAACCACAAGAAGAAGAATTGTGAGAAAAATAACTCTTTACTAACATGTATATCTTTACATAAGATAAGAAAATAAAGTTTAAGAAAATTGCATGCTAGGATGGAAAAGAAAAACCCTTTTAGTGGAAATCTCAAGGGCGTAGTGTGATTGTGGCAGAGTCTCCTTGAGGAAAATGATGAGAGGTGAGAGAGAGGGAGAAGATAAAATGTAGAGAGGCTAAAGAGGGAGTTCTTCCATGAAGAGTATGGGAGGCCAATGCCTTTAATTTATAGGAGTTGCAGAGCCCTTTGTTTCTCTCCATAGATCCCACTTTGTAGCAAAGATCTCCTTCAAGTAATAAGTCCTCTTTTTGGCCAACAAGTCCTCCAATGTTTGGCAAGATATGTGAGGGATTCTTGATTGTTTCCTTACTTAAAAATTCTCTACACAAGCTTTCTAAAATAACATTATCAAATCTTCACAATTTGGCCCCACCAAAGATGAAATTTTTTATGTGCATGGTAAACCCCGTCTTTGGTCTTCGTTGTACTTCACTTTGCTCTAAATGGGCCCCATGTAAAAGTGTGTAACATGGAGAACATTTCCAAAATCTTTGCAATCCCGCCTAAAAATGTATAGTAAATTTTCTGAGTTCATATCTTTGTCTTTTAACTCTGATTGGTGCAATCTTAGATCCTACTGATATCTACTTGAAAAGAGCTTTCCAACAGTAGATAAATTGTCCAAATCGGATGCTTGGTTTGAGAATTATGACTATTTTAATGTATGTTATTCAAAGAAAATGTGATTCACTTTCTATTTTTGAATTCTCTTTCTTCGACTTTTCTTTCTTTGCATTCTCTCCACCTTGGCTTTCTTTTCTTGCATCAATTTTGAATTCTTGCAACAATTGGAGAGTGGGACCCCTTTCTTCAATAACTTATAAACAAACAGTAACATTTCATTTCAAAAAATAATTTTGACCATGAGTCAACAATGCATAAATGTGGGTCCATCTCTCATGAAATGATAGAATGAATGGATATCATTGGATTTGATCTAATTGGATTTGATCTAACTTAGATTAATTGATGATGATGATGAAAGATCATATCATTCCATAATAACCATTTTTTTCAAAAACTTTATAAAAATAGAATCCTCAAAATGGCAGGTTTCATGAATTTAGGCAAAAATCATTATTTGTTAGCAAATTATGCATGAATGCACTACAATGATGTATAAATGTACAAAACTATAATTTCAATATAAATGATGATCTTTTGAATCTATAATTCCTTAAAAAGATCAAAATTATTCATGAAAATATGCTTTTTTAAGGACTTATCAACTTATACCCATAGGAGATTTGACAATCTGACTTAGGGTGTTTAATATGTCACCTACCGCAGGAGTCATGTGAAGAGTTGGTCGGCGCTCTTTGGGTAGCTAGTCGAATCTTGGCTCAATTGCTAGTGTTTTCCCACTGTATGACATGTGCTTTCTTAAGAGAGAAAATAGCCTTGTAGATGCCAATTAGTACATTATTGTATTTCATTTATGACTTTTTATTCATGCTTATTCACATGCACAACATGCCTAGCTTCCATTATTACTCTTTTAATTAATGTCTTTCAATTCAATTAATACATCATGATAGTCTTATATACTTATATTTGATTGATCGGCGTGTTAATAGTGTTACCTTTGGTGTTACAGGTGTAGAACCCATTGTTGATGTGGTAGCGGACATTGCCCCGTGGGAACGACAGTGGTACCTTGGGTCGTGGATGAGTGGAAAGAGAATGATATCTACTATTAGTCATCCTATGTTGTGCGTCATGATTTTTGTTTTGGACATTGCTTAGGTTTTAGCCATGGCTTAGTTTGTGGATAGATCATGCCATCTTCATCATTATGCTATCTTTGGAGTTATCGATCAATAGACATGTATTTTGTATTTTTGTATATGTCTATGTTTTGTAAACCACATGCATGTGGATGGGCGACTTAAGATACTCTGATATATATATATATTAATGATTGAATGTTTCTATTAGTGTCTATGGTAATTATAGGTTCTTCACAGGTTTTTGCTTTGTTGTTCAATTAATTGACATGTGTTTTATGGATCTTCTCCACACATTCCTGTGAAATTACCTTTGTGGCAGTTCGTACGTGTCTTAACATGGCACGGATTGCCATGGGTTACAAGTGTCGTGCTTCGGGATCCACCCTAATCTCCGAACCTCTGGTCTGGGTGTGAATGTAAGTATGGCATCAAAGCCATTAATAGGTCAATTTAAGAGACTTAGTAATCCTAGTATACGTGGTAAGGACATGATAGGTTCGATTAGAGGATAGAAATTGTATATGTTATAGTTCGCCTTATGTATTTTGGTTTTGTAGGTGACTAATAAGTGATATAGCTGCAAGTAAATGGTTTCTTGATCAGGAGCAGATAACAACTTGGGAGACTATGATCGTGCTGAGGTCACACTTGAGGACATGGATCCTCAGCTACCCACCCTCATCATACAACGAGTGAACGCTTCATGCTAATGATGCAACAATTGGCAGCAAGTAATGCAAATCAAGCAACTATGTAGATGCAATTAGTAGCTTTATTAGAAAAGTAGGGTAAAGCTCACAATCCTAATTCTCTAAATGAAAAGTTTCAAAAAAGAGGAGCCACTGAATTTATGGGAAGAAAAGATCCATTACAGGCAGATGAATGATTTGTAAATACGGAGAATGTCTTCAATTCGTTAACCTGCATGAGGAAACAACAAGTAATCCTGACTGCATCTATGTTTATAGATCTAGCGGATATATGGTGGAATAGTATCCGTGAGCATATTAAAGCTATGCCCAAAGCTGTAGTTTGGGATACTTTTAAGAAACAATTTAGGAAGAAGTTTATTCTGGAGCATGTTAACCAAAAGAAAAAAGCAAAAGTCCTCACTCTACAACAGAACACTATGACAGTTGCAGAGTATGTACATGTTTTTAGCTAGCTCTTTTAGTTTGCCTTAGAATTGATTGACACTAAGGAGAAGAAGACTGAATGATTTCTCGAAAGATTCAAAGCAGCTATTAAGGGACACACTACGACTTTCAAGCATCCTCCAAAATATGATGATGTTATGGAGAGAGCCTACGCAACTGAAGGGATAGGAAAAAGCTTATTTTGGGAGAACCTAAGAGGAATACGCCATCATTTAGAAAGAATCAACAATACTCCAAGAAATAGAAAGGAGTTGCTAGTGGATCATTAAGGCCAATCTGTGGCATATGCAGGAAGAACAACGACACAAGCAAATGCTGGAAGGTTATAGGAGCTTGTTTCGGTTGCTGCTCGATGGACCACTGCTTGTTGAAATGCCCAAAGAGGAAGAACACTAGCTAAGCTCCATAACAGCAGTATTAGTAGCCTCATAGAACAGCTCCACCCATGCCTCCACCTCAGCAACAGCAAACAAGATAAGGCCAAGGACAAGCTCGATTAGGTCGAGGTCAGCATAGACAAGGCCAGTAGAGGCAAGGGCAGTAAAACTGACCTCAAAGGCAAGGCCGTGCTTACGCTCTAACCCATGAGGAGGTTGAAGCAGCAAGTCATGTGGTCGTAGGTAAAGTTTTTGTTTGTGATGTTGAAGCTAAAGTGTTGTTTGTTTCTGGATCTTCGCATTCTTTTGTTACACCACAATTTTCTAGTAGGTTACGGCAGTGCTAGCGTAACTACCGTATGTGTTGATGTCATCACCCTTATAGGCGAAAAGATGTTTGCGAGGTCTTTTACCCAAACTGTAAGGTCTTGATTGGTGAGATGCTGTTGATAACAAAACTCATCGTGTTACCGAAGCATGACGTTGATGTATCCTAGGCATGGACTAGTTGTCTATGTACAGGGCCTATACGGACTGTTTTCATATGACCATCATCGTGAAGATGGATGAAGGCTTGAGCCACTCTTCAAAGGATAAGCCTCCTTACAAGAAATATACCACCTGGAAGGAGCAGGATTCCATCGAGGTGGAGAAGGAGACCATGTGGCTTACATTGAGTGGTCACCTCTAAATCTTGTCTTCTTGAAAAATGAAGTCAATTAGTACTCTTCATCGTGCGGTGGATTTTTCATTGAGTATTGAAGCCGTCGTGATGGATTGAGGCCTTTGACTATGCTTTTTGATAGGCTTTTCGAGGTGGCGACAACATGGCTGGGGCAAGTAAGTTAAGACCCTTCAAGTTATTATCAGAGAGAAGTTCTTGACTAAAGAGGGTCCTTGATTAAGAATTGCTAAAGCTTAAGTAAGAAAAAGTAAGCCATACCCATCATGGAGCCACCTTGAAAGATCCTTAGAGTTCCAGAGGAAGTAGATCAAGTAGGCTAAGAAGAGGTTATCTGATTTTTGTGTGACTTAGGCTCGTGATAATGCTGCACACACAGCCATAGTTGAAAGCTAGAGGATGTTGCAAGCAAATTAGGCACTGAAGGGACATAAATGGACACCTTGGTCAAGTTTTTGGAAGATATCCTCTGAATGGGAATTGCTAAGGTTGCTCTTGAACCTGCTGCTCATGCCTTCATTGCTCATTTGGATCAACAGTCTAGGATCGATCTTCGAGAAGTCTCAAGGCAGATAGAACAAATTCTTATGTAGACCTTAAGGATGTAGTGGGTTTTTTTTAATGAATAAAAAATTTTTGTGAATGTCACTATTTTCCCTTTATATTTTTTCTTCTTTTTTTGTTGCATGATTTGGGTTTTCAAATGGCTGAAATTTCTTGCTACTAGTAGAGATCATGTAGAAATGGACTTTCGCTGTAGTTTGAATGTATGACTTGATTCAGGGTCCGAAACCTATGCATTCTATTTTGTTGAGAAGGGTCAAATGAATGAACATTGGCCAATGCCTTGATGAATGACTTTGCTTAGGGTCCTTGACTTATTCCTCTCAAGTCATTAGGAGGGGTCAAATATCCAAACTTTTGCTAGTGTTTTGTTATATGACTTTTTCCAAGGTCCTTGACTTATTCCTCATTGATTGTTGTAGAGGGCTTGGACTATGTTGAATGACCTCTTATTTGTCTTATGGATGAGAGAAGCTGTCCTTTAACAGTAATGTTGCTGCAAAAATTTTCCATTGTTTGGCATCACACACTGATCTCCTTCCATGGTAAGGATAATGTAGGTACTGTTGGAGTAGACCTTGTCAATGGCGAATGGCCCTTCCCATTTTTATTCATACTTCCCTCTTGACTTGTGAGTTGGAGTGATTGGTTTTTTCATGGCTAGAACTACGTCGCCCATTTTGACTGACCTTTCCTTCACCTTTTTGTCGAAGCCTCGGCCAATCGAGCTTTGGACAACTCAATGCTTAGTTAGGCCCTCGAGTCATTTTTCATCGAGACTCTTAAGTTCTTGGAGTCTTAACTTCGCATCCTCTTCTGGTGTGAATTTTTCTGCGAAGGCCACATGAAAAGAAGGGAGTTGTATTTTCAAGGGTACCACTACTTCAAAGCCGTATACCAAGGAGTATTATGTAGACTTATTAGGACTGCGTACAGTAGTCCAATAAGCCCATAGTGCTTTGTCACAACCTAAGCCCCAAGAATTCGGGGATTAGGGTTCATCCCTAAGCGTGACACACATGCTCTTGTGTAGCCCTCACTTGGATCATGGTCTAAGCAGAATTACACAAGGGAAATTCACATTACTTACACGTGTGAAGTGCTTTTAACAACCATCTATCTAAGCATTAATCACATGGAAGCTTGTCAATATCACCTTAAGAGTTTTTTTCTTTTTTCCAACAAATAACATTTCCAAGTATTAATCATGAGACAATATACACTAAAATGCCTATATAAATAAAAAGGAAGAGAACATAACTACATAACGTAATGTGATATGTACATGAGTTTGAACAAGAGTCAGTATACATGTCTTTACAAAAAGGAAATAAAGTTTATGGACAATTATAAAATACACATTTTCCCAAAAGAAAGGGAATCATGGCCTATGGCATGGAATAAAAATGATGCAAAATTTCATGAAACCCTAATGCTATCAAAATCTTAAAATAAGAAGGCCTTATGATGCTCGTGTTGCACTCCGTAGGTGGATCGTCAGATCGCTGCTGCTGTCTACTCGTCGAGGCCTAAAGGGACCTGGAAGGCATCCTCTGGAGTCTCCTTGATCTTCACAAGATTGGGACTAGGATTTGAGCTTGCAACACCATTAGACAATATGTGAATAAGACTATTCAATAAAGTATAAGCATAATTAAAGTAATACGCATTGTGTCTAAAAGAATCAGTGACAATTGATTGATAGAAGTCAATTTAGGATACTAAGTATGTTGTGCATTGAATAAAGCATGTTATAAGAATCAAATAAAAGCTACTTTACTATTTGGCTACTACATTTGCTATATCCTCCCTCTAGGGATCTTTGCATTAGGAACACCGACGACCTGGCCAAATGTACAATTGGGTTTCTATGTCCATGGAATACGGAAGCTCCAAAGACACACTGCAGTGGCACCATATCAATTTACAACACCAAAGTCAACCCTATCGGGATCATAAGGCTAAAGCTAATTAAAGCCAGACCATTTTGATTCATGTTATTAACTTTAAGTAATCGTGCAATTCATTTCATTGAAAACAGTACAATATACGTTCAATTCACGTTCAATTCATTTTTACTCAATTCAGTATTGATGATAGGAAAGCATATATCAAGAAACATTTATAGTAGAATCAATTTTATTATAATCATTTCAATTCAAAATCATTCCAATAATAGATGGCAAAACTACAATCCATTATGCTATGCAAATTCAAATTAATAGAATGAAGGTAATTTTACAAACCAACCCTAATCTAGTCATCCATTGTTTCTAACAGTGCATAATGATATAGTTTTAAGTTATCCAATACACGGTTGTCTCATTTTGGTGTCACATTGTGTAAGGAATGTGTATCAGAGTCCCTTAAAGCAACACCCATGGGGAGGTGTGTAACAATTGGATAACGTTACATGAATAGGTCTTAGCCCTCAAAACTTTTCATGTTAAGTAATTTTCCATTGAGCCAAATGATTTGAATAAAGGATTCTAAAGAACTAAGGTCATATAAGGTCCCCTCAAATATCCCTAATTTTCCTTAGGTTTTTATGGTCTTATGGCTTAGCTGTGGGTGACATACTGATGAGTCTTTAAAACTTTATTTTTTTATGTATAATTTCATATATTTTAAGGACTTAATCATTCTAAAATGCATCAATTAGTGTATAATTATGATTAGTGCACTTGAAATCCATTTATTATGTTTTAATGCATAATTCTCTCAAAAATCATCATTTTAGCACAAAATCATGAAAACTATTTTTTTTAACCCTAATTTCTCAAAACATTTGTCAAACCTTGATTTTGCATGAAATGATTTGAAATTCCTTCATAATTAGTTTATTTAAGTGAAAACATGTGCAATGAGGCATCTTATGCTATCATTTCATGTGAAGCGAGTTCGCATTCATGCATTTATGACTCAGGGGTAAAAGTGTCATTTCATATAAAATGTCACAGTTTCATGCATGAAATCACTAGAACCATCACTAATTACATTATTCCTTGTGTTTCATATCATTTCTCAAACTTCTGGAGGAATCCTAGTTGAATCAAGACTATTTGCGAAGAGTCTTAGTTGGATTAGAACTTTGTTAATTCTTATCGTTTAAACCCTTTTTACAGGTATTGTGAAAATTGGGATCCACAAGATATCAATTGGAAAAGATACCCTTCTTGGATGAAGAATCCTACTGACATCATGATTCTTTCTTGGGATTTACACACAGCTCAGAAAATCATATTGGGTCCCATAGTAAAGATTGGAGCTGAAAAGGTGTTAATATGAAGAAGAACAGAAAAAAGTTAAAGTTAGTAGACCCCGCAAACATTCAGACATGTGGAAAGCTCACACATGTACCATGGGTAAAAGGGGGGGGGGGGGGTCCACTCACTCCACTTGAACTATCCCTATAACCTTTTTTAGGAAAGTTCGAAACAATTCCACGATGATGCAAAAATTGAAAAAATAGTGCAAGAAAGAGTTTGTAAAGCTACAAGGGGACCAACATATAAGCATGCACGTCTAAGCCTCTTATATTTTTACATTTGAATCACACTTAAACTCTCTTAAATTATCTCCCCATTATTTATGCAAAATTTGAGAAAGAAAGGAGATAATTCATGAGAGAAAAGAGAATTTTAGTGGAAAAAGGATAAGCCACCAAAGGACATAGGCCCCTATCCTTTCAAGGAGTGTTTTGAACATTTGAAAGAGGCTCACCCTTAGCTTTGGACGTCCAGCCAAGGAGGTGGACCCTACTCCACTTGAAAGTGAAGAAAAACTGAAGAAAACTGGGCCATTTTATGTAATTCTACATTATACTTGAAGTGGGCCTTACTGCCATTGCTTGTGGATCAAATTCAAGGATATTCATAGCAACAAGACTTCTCCCTAACTTATCCTTGCCAAGGTTGGAGATTAAGGAGCAAAGAGAAAGTGATATTTGAAAAAAAGAAGAGTCCTATCAGAAGAAGGAAAGTGAATCTCATTTTATTCAAAAAGCAAGGATTAAAATGATCATATCTCTAAAACCGTAATTAGATTGAGCCAATCTTGGTACCATTGGAAAGATCTTTCAGAGCAGGTATCCATAAAGCCCAAGATTGTACAATTTGATCCTGAAATGAGAAAGTTATAATCCCAAGAAGATGGCTGTGATTTTTCTACTTGGGATTGAGATTATCTCATCAAAGGTGGGCCCTATCCTTTGGCAAGTGTTAGCTAAAATTTAAAAGGTGGATACACTTAGAATTCTAGCAAGAGAAGGCATCTTATCTCATCTCAAACTTGGAAGACTTATTGGCTAAGAAGAGGACTTACTAATTGAAGGAGATCTTTGCTACAAAGTAGGATCTATGGAGAGAAACAAGGGGCTCTCAACTCCTATAAATTAAAGGCATTGGCCTCCCATATTCTTTATGGGAAGATAGACCACCTCTCTCTAAAATAATTACTACACTTCATCTTCTTCAATTCTTTCCATCCATTGAAGTCATCATGGAGATTTGGTCCAAAAATCATACTACACCATTTGGTTTTTTCATTTAAAAGAGGCTCCTCATCCTAGTATGTAATTGTTTTGATTTTTTATTCATTATTTCTTATGTAAAGCCGTTGCATTCTAATAAAAGTGTTTCTTTTTCTTTTCAATTTTTCTTTCTTGTACTTAGGTGATTGGTGCTTGATTTATGTTTCTTTACTTGTTGGTGTTTGGATTGAGAACCCAAAGGCCGTAAGAGCATGAATCAAATTATGAACCTACTTAGAAAAGAATTTAAAAGGAGAAGAATACACTTCCACATATTTACTTTTCTGCACTACTACATTTAAATTCCAGAATTACTATAATTTCTTGTTTCTCAATACATTTCACTTTTTTGTTAATTCTACACATTTACTTTTCTTGCAACTGCACTTTTACTTTTCTGCACTTTTGCTATTTTTCTTGTTATATTCAAGTTGATTTTAAGTTTTGTTTTTTGCATAGTTTGATGGTTGGATTAGTAATCATTACATTAATATAATATGGTGGATTATTTTACATGATTAAGTTATTGGAAATTAAGCTTTTAGATCTAAATCTAATGATAAAATTCAGACTCAACACACAAACAGCATAACTCAACACAGTTTCAGCAAACTACAAAAACAGTTTTTAGCAAAAAGTCCGAAGTGGGTAGAATAGTCGAATCATAATATTTTTCTTTGAAACTTTGGAAAATTAAAGTTTAGGATGTGGTCTTTCATTTAGAATTTCAGATCAAAGTAATTTTAGGAAGTTGGTAAACCAATGGCTTAAACTTGGAACACCAGATCACCTCTATGTAGAATTTCTACATAGAATTTTGTCAACTTGTCATGTGCATTCATTCATAACTTTTTTGTTTTAAATCCTTTTTCACTTTTTTTTGTTAGTTTTCTAAATTAGTATACTTTGAATTCCAGCCATTAAACTTAGATTTAGGATTAAGAAAAATCATGCATAAAGTTTGCATCAGTACACTAGTTTTACAGACTTAAAAATTTTCAGCATATCATGGCATGCATTGGATTAATAATTTTACTAACTTTCTAATTTTAAATTTTTTTCTACTTTTATGTCTTTTATTGTTTTAGATAATTTCTAGAGTTAAAATATCTTTTTAAACTTGTTTTAATTGAAGATTTTAAATTGGAATGTTTTATAGTTTTGGAAATTCTAACTTAGAAAATTCTAACATGAAGATTTTAATTTTAGAAAGTAGGTTTGTTTTCTAACTTTGATTGTTTGTTACTAAGTTTTCTTGATTGATTGTTACTAATTTTGGTTTGTTTCTAATTTAGTTTAGTTTATTTTTGAATTTAGTTTTTAATTTTAGTTTTAGTAAGTTTATAGTTTTGGAAGTTCTAACTTGTGTTTTAGTTTTATAGCAACTTTAGTTTTATTTTAGGAAATTTTAGATTTAGGATTTTAGTTTTAGGAAAGCTTCATTTTATTTGGTTGTAATTAATTTAATTTTGGCTAATAGGATGCTTGCATTTGTCAGTTTTTAATTAGGCTAGTTTTAGATTTTATTTAGGATAGGTTACAAGTTAAAAATACCTTAAAATACATTGCTCCCTATGAATCGACCTGATCTCACTGATCTTTATTACTACATCGTGGTTCTACACTTGGAACTCATGATTAAGTTTTTGGCACCGTTGCTGGGAAGTGCCAATTGAGGTAATTTTCTAACTGTGGGTGTGATTTAATTTGTGTATTTTTTAAAAATCGGAGGTGCATTTATGGAATGAAAGACTGCCCTAAATTGGAATTAGGATTTGCATGGAATGTTAGAAACTGATTCATCAATTCTTAGATAATTCGAAAGAAGTTACCAAAAATTTCCAACGTATTATTAGATTTTTTTCATTTATTTAAATCACGTCTAAGTAAACTCCTTGGTAAAAGGGCACACTCAACACTCAAAACTAAAAACTGTGTTTTTTGGTTGAGCTTGATGTCTACAAAAGCGTTTGCCCCTATAGTGTGCGGCAGCTTATTTGTTCAGGGAACTAGTTTTTAAGCAGGTCTTGGTGGTTTGCCTGGTCAGGACTCAACTTCATAAGTGCGGATTAGCGGTTTAAGTGTAGTTCATAACCTTGAGAGTATTAGGTAGTCCCTAGCTTAGTTGCATTCATTTAAAAAAAATATAGAAAAATTCAAAAAAAAAAAACAAGTGATTCAAAAAATGGATTGGTGGGAATCCATAAACATGGAGGCAACTTAACAATGGGCAAACCAATGGGAATGGAATCAATGCTGATGGCCCACCGAAGCCCTGGCATGCCTTGTGTAAACAAGACAAGATTACAAAGTTACATCAAACAAAATTTTCAGTCGGATCTTATGGATGGGAGTGGGCCAATCATTGTGGTCATTGTTACAATGAGGAATTTGTGGAAAAGTTTAATGTAATGATTATGTCAGATGATCAACCAGTAATGGCCCCGCATGAGTTCTCATACCCTATTCAATCATTCACTCACTCTGATATGGATGTGGGAATTCAATGGCGGGCTGAATCAAATTCAAATCAATGGCATTACCACAATGAAATGGGTAACATGTGTGGTCCAAATTGGGATAATCAATCACTCGATAATTAGCGAAATAGGCCGAATATGGATTATGTCTCTTATCCCCAAGAATTTACTCTGGACGGGTCGCATGACTACCCCTCATAAGAAATGCCATATGCACCCCTTTCTTCTCCCTGGTCATATGCACCTCATAATTCTCAGCCACCTTAATGGTCATATGAACCACCACCACCCCCAAAGAATTCTTTGGAAGATACCTTAGCCAAATTCATTGAGTTTACGCAAAATACCATGCAATCCATACAATATCATGCATAATGCATGGAAAGCCTAATGACTTCGATTAGTCAAACATCGCTTGAAATGAGAAAAAGAAATGCCACCCTTGGAATTGAAGATGATCCTACATTTATTGAAGATCTTATAGATATGAATCACACGAACATAAAGCGGATATCCAAGGATGCAAATGAGAACACGGATGATGGTGTGATGCATGAACCAATTGATGAATCACATGAGTTCGTGTACCTTTTGTTTCCTCAGTACCACCCATTCTACTTCACTAAAGAGGAATCTACTCCCTTTTACATAAATCCTTTTTTATGATTTAGATTTGTCTGATGATTTTGGCATTGTGGTCTTTTAAAAATTTGATATTCCTATGAGCAAGGAAACTGTGAATGCAATCAATATGCCCCAAAAGAAATATTACAATTGAGAGGATGACCCCATTTTTTAGATTTCTGAGTTAGACAATTTGGAATCCTTGGAATCTTATACTAAATTCTTCATGGAATCTGATGATCCAATCCTTAGAGAAATTGGCCTGGTATTTCTTAGCCCTCAATGTTATTCTGAAAAACTTGTGAAATTGGAGAACAGTGGTCCCATTCAAACCCCCAACTTTGACAATTTGGAATCCTTTGAGTCAGTGTCTAAATGGACTGCTGAAATTAAACTGATGAAATTTGTGGCATAGGAGGTCCTAGGGTCAAGCAGTTGCTCATTGCATCCTCTCCTATTTTTCAAAGATCCATTTTTAAGAGAGGAGGATGACTTTTTCATGGTAGTCCCTCCTTCACACACTCAAAAAGAACAAGCGGTCCTCTTGTTCACCGTGCCTCAAATTCTCATAGTTCCTTCATTATCTGTACTTTTAGTGAACTATGTGAAGGAAAATTTTATTTGGGATCGAGTGGACTCATGGTTTCAAATCCAATAGTGTAGGTTTTCTTTTCTTTTCTTTTTAGCATAGATATTTCCTTTTAGAGTAGCTTCTTGTCTTTTTGTCCTTGTTTTTTTTTTTTTTTTTTGTCTAACCTTGGACAGGGAGCAGCTCAGACATATCATCAGGTGACTTCTTCTCTTTACCCTCATTTACATTTATGTTTTCTCATATTGCTTCTGCAGTTCTACATTGCATGCATAAACATGGAGGATGATGTTCATCTTAGGTTGGGGGGTGGAACAAGCACGCTTGTCTAATTTTAGGCACCTTTTTTTAGGCACTTTTGGCAAAAATTTTTATTTGTGTCACTTTTTAGGAAAATTCTTCAATTTTTAGACTTTCATTTTGGTTTTAGGAATTATTGCCAGCATTTATTTTTCATTTTAGAAAAGAAAGTTTTCAAAGGAATTAAAGCGATTTGAAGATATGTAGAAATCTAGAATTTTCATACTTTTAGAAGGAAGTAAAAAGAAAGTTTGCATTTTCTAAGTAAGAAACCTATCAGAAGAGTACCAAAACTTGCTTTCCACATGTAGACACGTATACATTTTTTTTTTTGACATTTTGGATAGGCAGCATTAATGCTATTTTTGGAATTTTTTGGGAGAATACGATGTGAACTTAAGATTTAATTTGTATAATATTTTTATTTCCTGGTTCATTTTCAGTGAATTGTATATATTAAAACCAGGATGAATTAATTCGAGTGAAATGAGAAAAGCCACCTAGTGTTTGCTTTCAATTTGAAAAAAAAAGTGGAAATAAATAATAATAATAAAAAAAAGTTTGTAACTAGTTTGGGTTCGTAGCTTTTATAACTCGAGCTTGTAAACCCGGAGGAGATGTCCATATCTAGTGCCCTAAAGCCATCTGGTTTGGGAGTCATTGGCCTAACATTTGTTACATGGGTTAATTAGAAAGTTTAAGGGACTTAGACATTACACAGTCACAAAAATGATTTGTTAAAAAAAATGATGATGAATTATGGCCCAATGAGTGCCCATAGAAATTTTCAAAGGATATGTACGGAAATGCATAAAGACTAAATTTGCTCCTTAAATCTTAACTTTTCCTATTTTTACACACTCCCTAACTAGCGTTTTGCTAGGCCCTAGCAAAAACTGTGAAAAATATGAGGCTTCCATCCTGACCTAATCTAACCTAAAATGAATGCAATGCAATAAAAGTAAACATGAATGCAACGCCACTTTCGTTGGCACTCTCAACTTCATTTAGTGGATGCAGAAAGCCCTTAAACCCCTAGATTCCCCCTAGTGGACTAGTTGTATCTCGTGAGGGTTTACAGTGAATATACCCACAAAGTTCTCTTTTTTTTATAAAAAAGGAGAAATAAACAAAAGTAAAGGATAAAAGAAATTTTCCAAAAGAAAACTCACTTATATCAGATATTTTCAAAATCTAGAATAATCAAACTTTTAGTCTTGTCAAAGGCTGGTTTACAGTTCTATTTTTTAAAACTTTCTCAAATTTAAACCAATTTGCATGCATGGTGAAATATGTATACATTAAAAACTTATTTCAAATATTCCACGGTAATGTTGCAAAAATGGAATTTTTCCTTCAAATAGTCTGATCCCCTGAGACTTAGAAAAAAGAAATTCCCTCTCAAAGCTACTAAGATGGCTGCCACTTTACTATTTACTCTGACTAGCCTCTTTTCTTTCACTGTCTTTTTCCCATGTAAGGGTCTCGAGTTTATATGATATAAGAAAAGTTAAAATCCAGAGAGCAAATCTGGCCCTTATTCTTCCCCGCACATACTTCTTTGTAAACTCTTACGGACACTCTTCACTCACTTACTATGTCCAATGTAGAAATTTCCAAGTTCATATGATATAATGAAAGTTAGGGTCTAAGGAGCAAACTTAGTCCTTGTGCATTTCCGCACATATCCCTTGAAAATTTCGACGAACACTTGTTACGCCATAATTCATCATCATTCTTCTTTTTTTTCTAACAAATCATTTTTGTAACTGTGCAATGTCTAAGTCCCTTAAGCTTTCTAATTAACCTATGTAATGAGCGTTAGGCCAATGACTCCCAAACCAGATGGCTTTAGGGCACTAGATATAAATATATCCCTCCAGGCTTCCTAGCTCAAGTTAAAAAGGCTACGAACCCAAACTAGTCACAAACTTCTTATTTATTTCCATTTTTTTTCAAATCAAAAGTAAACATTAGGTGGCCATTCTCATTTCGCTTGAATTAATTCATTTTGGTTCTAGTATATACAGCTCACCAAAAATGAACTAGGAAACAAAAATATTATACAAACTAAATCTCAAGTTCACACCATGTTCTCCTTAAAAATTCGAAAAACAATATTAAAGCTTCTTATCCAAAATGTCAAAAAAACTATATGGATGTATGCATGTCGAAAGCAAGTTTTAAAAAATGCAAACTTTCTTTTTATTTCCTTTCAAAAGTATGAAAATTCTAGATTTCTATATATCTTCAAATCACTTCAATTCTTTTAAAAACTTTTATTTCTAAAATGAAAAATAAATGAATGCTGAAAAAAATAAAGTTTCTAAAAAACTTTTTTTCTAAAAACTAACTAGCTAAAATGATTAAAAATTGACTAAAATGACAAAAGTGACAGGAAAATTGAAACATTTTTTGTCTAAAAGTAGACAACAATCATGTTTGTTCCCAGCCCTCAACCTATGATGAACATCATCCTTGATGTTTATGCATACAATGCAGAACTGTAGAAGTAACATGAAGAAACATAAATAAAAAGGAGAGTAAAGAGAAGAAGTCACATGAAGATGTGTCTAAGCTACTCCCTGTCCAAGGTTAAACAAAAAAAAAAACAAAAAGACAATAAATTACCCTAAAAGGAAATATCTACGCTAAAAAGAAAAGAAAAAACCTACACTACTAGATTCGAAACCATGAGTCCACCCAAATCCCAAATGAAAATTTTCTCCACATAGTTTACAAGAAGCATAGAAAGAGATGAAAGCATGTCGGTATTGGGCTCAATGAACATGAGGATTGCATGTTCTTGTAGACTGTGTGAAGAAAGTACCATTGTTAAAAATTCTTTCTCCTCCCTTAAAAATGGATCTTTGAAAGATAGGAGAGGGTGTAATGAGCAACTGGGTGGCCATAGGACCTCCTGTGCCACAAATTTTATTAATTCAATTTCAGCAGTCCATCTAGACACTGGCTCAAAGGATCCCAAATTGTCAGACTCGGGGGTCTGAATGGGACCACTGTTCTCCAATTCCACAAGTTTTCCTAAATAACATTGAAGGTCAAGAAATGCAAGGGCAATTTCTCTACGGGATGGATCATTAGATTCCATGAAGAATTTAGTACAAGATTCCAAGGATTCCAAATTATTTGACCCAGAAATCTGAAAAATGAGGTCATCTTCCCAATTGTAATCTTCTTTTGAGGCATATTGATTGCATTCGTGGTTTCCTCAATCATAGGAATATCAAATGTTTGGAAGACCGCAATTCCAAAATCATCAAAAGAATCTGAATCATAAAAAGGATTTATGTAAAAGGGCATAGATTCCTCTTTGGTGAAGTGGAATGGGTGGTACTGGGCAAAGGTAGAGTACACGAGCTCATGTGATTCATCAACTAGTTCATGCATCACATCATCATCCATGTTCTCACGTGCACCCTTGGATATCCACTGTATGTTTGTGTGATCTATATCCATAAGAGCTTCAATAAATGTAGGATCATTTTATTGAATTTTCATTTCAATGCCAAGGGTGTCATTTCTTTTTCTAATGTCAAGCAATGTTTGACTGATCGAAGTCAATAGGCTTTCCATGCATTGTGCATAATCTTGAATGGATTGCATGGTATTCTATGTAGACTCAATGAATTTTGCTAAAGTATCCTCCAAATAATTCTTTTGGGGTTGTGGTGGTTCATATGACCATTCGGGTGGCAGGGAATTATGAGGTGCATATGACTAGAGAGAAAGAGGAGGTACATATGATATATCCTATGAGGGATAGTATTATGACCCGTCCCGAGTAAATTCTTGGGGGTAAGAGACATAATCCGTGTTGGGCCCATTTAGCCAATTGTTGACTGATTTATCATCCCAATTTGGACCACATATGCTACCCATGTCATTGTGGTAATGCTATTGATTTGAATTTGATTCAGCCCGCCATGGAAGCCCCACATATGTATTGGAAGGAGTCACTAATTGTGTGGGATATGAGAACTCATGTAGGGCCATCATTAGTTGATCATCTGACCTAATCATTCCATTAAACTTTTCCACAAATTCCTTATTGTAACAATGATCATAGTGATTGGCCCGCTTCCGTTCATAAGATCCGATCGAACAATTTGTTTGATGTAACTTTGCAATCTTTTCTTATTTGCACAAGGCACGCCATGACTTCTATGGGCCATCAGCATTGATTCCATTCCCATTGGTTTGCCCATTGATTCCATGCCCAAAAATGGATTCCCACTAATCCATTTTTGGAATCACTTTTTTTTTCTTTTTTGAATTAAAAAATGAGAAAAACCTAAGTTATACAAGTAGCAACTAAGTAACTCCCTGAGGTTGAAAAGTTTCCTCTAGTTCTCCAATCCGGTCCTATGAAACCAACTCGGCCAGATTAGCCACTAGGAAGTGGTAGAGTCAAAGATGGACCTGTTTGAAGGACCAGTTTCCTGAACAAACTAGCTGTCGTGCACTACAAGGGCAAAGGCTTTCTTGGGCACCGAGAAGTTTAAGGATAGCGATTAGATCACTTTTGGTTTGCTTTCTTCCAAGAGGAGTTATGACAAGTTGAAAAGCAGTAAGTTTTTCCAATTTTAGAAAGTTTCTAAAAATCAGAGTGATGTGAACTTTCCAACAATCCATGCACTTTCCTAGTCCTAATTAGGTGTAGTCTTAATTAGGGTGGTTCATCAATCCATCAATGCCCTCCTATTTCTAGAAAGATACCAAAATTAAACCACACCCATAAAGCAATGTAAATAAGGAATGTTAGAAGAGTTACCTTAAATGGCGCTCCCCGGCAACGGCACTACAAACTTGATCATAAATTCCAAGTGTAGACCTGCGATGTAGTAATAAAAATTGATAAGACCATATCGATCCACAGGGAGTAATATGTTTTAAGGTATTTTCAACTTGTAACCTATCCTAAATAAATCTAAAACTAGCCTAATTTAAAAACTAACAAATACAAGCATCCTATTTGCTAAAATTAAATTAATTACAACCAAATAAAATGCAATTTTCCTAAAACTAAAAACCTAAATCTAAAGCTTCCTAAAATAAAAATAAAGTTGCTGCAAACTAACACACAAGTTAGAACTTCCAAAACTAGAAAGTTACTAAAATTAGAAACTACAACTATATTAACTTTCCAAGTCTTAAGGAACTTTCTAATTTTAAAATCTTTAGAATCAAACACTTTTAGAAAGAATCTCAAATTTGGAAATTACTTAAACTATCATAAACCTAAAATTAGTAACAAATCTAAAATTAGAAACACAATCTATAAAATGTATGCCATGTAACTAATACAAATTTTCCTAATATGAGATGCAAAATTTAAATATAATATGATTCTAATCTAATGTACTCCTAAACTAGATTTAATGGCTAGAATTCATACTTTACTGATGCAAGAACCTAAAAAAAATGAATTTGAAAAATATACAAAATAAATATGCATGAATAATGGTTCGCAAAAATAAAAAGTTCTGATATGTAGTTTAGCAGTCTATTTTAATTTAGGCTTCTGGAAATTGAACTTACCGTAATTGTTTGAATTTGAAACTTTGTGATTTTAAAGTTTACTCATCAAGGTTCAATTCATCCAATTTTTAAAGCAAAACTCACTGATTTGGTATGTCTATTAATTCCAAACTTTTGGACCAAAAATCTGTCCTGTGCAGATTTCTATGTACAAAATTTTTGACTAGCGAGTATTTCAGTAGCTGAAAACCCAACCTTTCTTAATCATTTTCCTTTGATATTTTTATAGAACAAAGTTAACTCATCCAGAAATTGTTCATCCAAATTTCAAGGTAAAATAATCTTTCTATGTCATGTTTTAAATTGCCAATATTTGGACAAAAATAGTGACTGTTTGCTGTTTACTTTTGCCGTCCTTTTAAATCCAAAATTTATCCCTTTTATTTCCAAAAAAAAAATCATGAATTCCAAATCTAAAATCATGCAATATAAAACACAAATAAGTTAAACTAACAATGAAATTTAAATGTAGTGTTTTTGCAGAAATATAAATGTAGTAGTGCAGAAAAGTAAACGTAGTAGATTTGCTATCTTAAGATCTAATGATTCACAAAATTCATCCATCAACTAGAACATAATCCTAAAGAATTGGGTTGTCAATCCAAGCATTTCCATGAGTATTATAATCAAAGTATAGAGACAAACCATGCAAAAGAAAGATCTACAAAAAAGCAAAACTTTACTAATGAAGTAGTCTCTTACAAAAGATACATAAATTGAAATAAAAGATGCTGCTTACACTAGGATGAGAAGCCTTTTCTAGATGAAAAAACTCAAGGTTTTAGTATAATTTCCGGGTCATATCTCCTTAAGGACTTCAATAAAGGGAGAAAGTAGAGCTAGCAAAATCTAGCCCGACCCGCCAACCCGGCCTGACCCAACCAGTTTCTAACCCGACTTGTTTGAAATATGGGTCGGATTAGGGTTAGGGTTTACTAACCTGTATAAAAACGGGTTGGGTTAGAGTTGACCCACCTAACCAGCTCTAACCCGTTTGACCCATTTATATTTTACTAAATTACGTAACTTTTGAATTTCATGTGACTTTTCTTACTTATGTAAGCCATAAACTATGTATTCTTAATCTTTTGTGAAAGAATTATGTAAAATTTTAATACTTAGAATATAAAACTTTTTTTATTTGAAAATTTGATGTTTTTGTAGTTACAATATTGATATGTGCTTTTTATTTTTATGTTGATGTACAAATTTGCCTCTAAAATATTGATATAAATGAAATACAATATCATTGATGAGTCTTATAGTTATACTCAAATATGGAATTATAAGATTGAACAAAAATTGAAAAGGGATTATCTCAAATTCCCAAAAAATGGGCTAGAAAATATTTATAGATTTCCCATTTTTCACACCTTAAAAATTGATAAATTATAAATTCATGCTCAATACAATATTTTAAATGAATCTAGATGTAAGGAGAGCTTTACAAATGAAATTGAGCCACATAAAATGAGTTAAAATATACACAAAATGGGAATTAAATATGTTAGGTCGAGTCAACCCAACCCAACCCACATCAAATTCAAGTTAGGCGGGTTGGGTCGGGTTGACCCACCAAGGGTGCGGATTGAAGGTTTCCATCCTATTTAAAAAACAGGTCAGGTTAGGGTTAGAACCAACAAATTTGGGTTCAGGTTGACCCGACCTGAATTTGGTCAACCCGACCTGTTTGCTAGGTCTAGGAGAAAGAGTTGAAAAAGATGAAGTGTAGTAGTAATTCTAGAAAGTGGTGGTCTATCTTCCCATGTTTTAGACTACTACAAGGGTTATATATTTCTTTTCTTCTACTCCTTTTCAAAGAAAGTTTCATATGTGGCTTTTCTTCTTTGAAATATCTTGAGATCTCTTGAAATTATCTTTGAATTATCAAAAGGACAATTTGGATGATGCAGTAAAAGATGTGCACCGCTTCTTGGATGTCCCACAAGTGTGTCCTCACACATGTGAATGTGTGTAGGACCATGAACCCAACTTTGTAATTTCTCTTCTAACTTCTTTTCCTCTCTCCAGTTCTTCTCTCCTTTCTTTTTTAAAATAAATTACTTGCTTTAATTCTTGAAAATGGGACCCATGCATCAATTCTCTGCAAAGCAAATGTGAATTCATGTGAAAAGACAATTTTAACCCTAAGATCACAAATGCATGAATGCGGGCCCATCTCTCATGAAATGACAATAAAAATTCACACCATTTTTTATGATTTTATGTGAATGATCTAATGATCATTAAAATTGAATTTAATTCATGAGAAATTAATTTTCACAAAAGTTTCTACAAATAGAACTCCAAAAATGGCAGGTTTAATGAATGTAAGCAAAAATTGTGATTTTTAAGCAAATTATGCAGAAAAGTACTAAAATGAATTTAAAATGCTTGAAACCATTAAATCACACTAAATAAAGCTCTTTTAAATGAATAAGTCCTTAAAATGGTCCAAAATATATATGAAAATATGCATTTTTAAGGACTTATCAGTAGTGCCTTGGAAACTTTGAGATCTTGCTTGAAACTTGGTTGGAACTACTTGAATTGTGCTTGAACTTGATTAGAATCTTTTGAACCTTGCTCGAACCCTTTCTCAAGTGCTTAAGTATGCTTTTTATAGACTTCAGAGGGAGTTGGAATGTTTTTTAACAGTTGTGGGAGAGTTCTACTTTGAAAAAAAGTGAAATAACTCCTAGAAACTGTTGGGAACCACTTTACAGGTGCTCGTGACTGTGGCCATGGTCATGAACAAGCCTAATTTTGGGTTTTTTTTGCATATGTGACCCGTCTTCATCGATTTAGGGCTTAAACGATGTCTGATCTTCACGAAACTTGGAGGGATTTTTTATGATATCATATTGAGTATGTCATAGAAATTTTAGCATGTTTTGACCTTTTAAAGTTGGTCAACCCTCCCTTTGACTTTTCATGAAAATGGGCCCTTGTATCAACTATTTGAGGTCCAAATAACTTCGGATTGACTTGAAACTTGGAGGGATTAATGTTAGGAGAATCTTCAAGTGTCATCCAAATTTCATATGGTTTGGATTTTTAGAACTAGGTTTTAACCAATGGCCCACTTGTTACATGTTCTAAGTCATTATCCTTTTGCATTGCAGGCAATCAGCTTGTTTGCTACCAAAAAGATGTTCAATTGATTTGAGACTTTGAAGAGTTGACTTTGAACACATTTTGAGTCTTTGATCCAAATTTCATCAGCTTTGGTCTCCTAGAAGTTGGATTTTGTTCAGTGACCCCAACGATGGGGGGTCACTGGCCCCTAGCTAACATGTAGCTGAAGTAGGGTATGTCGATGACCATTTCACTTAAAAATTTGCATAGTCATTTTAGAATATGACTTGAGCTTTCTGTTCGAATTTCATCAATTTTAGTCACCTGAAAGCATCACTTTGGTTAGTGACCCTATGGCTTGGGGGTCATAGACCCAAAGTTGACACGTTTGTTGAATTTGAGCAAATGATTGTTCACATGAATTAATATTTTGTAAAGCTATTCCTGAATATAATTTGAGCTTTCTCCAAGAGTTTCAGCTGACTCAAACATGTAAAAGTGTCAGTTGTCACAATGACCTTAAGCAACTGGCAGATAGTCACTAAAGTTTAAGTTTGAACTGAAACAAAGTCCAAATGTTTTGAAACTTTGAAGCATCATTCCCGAGCATGTGTTAGATTTTTCAAGTGATTTTTAGCCACTTTGGTAATCCAGAAGCTTGAGTGTGTTCAATGACCCCTAGGTTTTAAGTTAATAAATCTTGAATTTGGTGTTTGGAGAGTGGAATGACCAAATGAAGTCTACAAACTTTGAAATTTGAACTACTGTACTCTAAGCTCATCTAACGTCTTCTAAGTGAGTTGCATTAGCTTTGAATATTTGGATGCAATGCTTAATTTGGCATTCTACAATCTAGGATTTATATGTTGGGAGGCACCCACTATAATACTTAGATATTGCATACAGATTAATGTGGAAATAACTTTAAACAATGATGATTCAAGAACCATACCTTTGAGATCTCTCTAATTTGATCTTGATCTCATACTAATAAAAAAATCTCAAGACCTTCTACTGTATTCCTCTATCTCAAACTCGCACCAAGGTGTGGGCCTCTTCTACGAATTCTCTTTGCTCTCAAAAGTGAAATTTCTCTTTCATGTATATCCTAGAGAGCAATAGCGCATATTTATAGGCTACAATAGGAAGCTTAAGAAGAAAACAAGGAATAGGCTTTCTATAAAAATAGAAAACCCTAATTCAATCCAGATTAGAATCATAGTTCCATAAAATACAATTAAGTCCACTAGAGAATTATAATTACACTCCTATCCTTATTTTTAAAATTATATTTTGAGCTCCTTATTTTTAAATGCTTATTAATCCTCCCATGTTAAGATTTCAGATATCCATTGATTAAATGATTACTGACATCTATATTTAATCATTATTTTTTATAATTCATTGAGACCTTACACTTAACTTTTTTGATATGTCGGACACAAAGTCCACCTGAAGGGTTTGACATAATTAAAACTTGTAAGCTGCATCAAGAGGTTATCATCAATCCCCATTATGGGATGTGGATTCTATCAATAAACTAATATCCACCATACACATAGTGCAGTCATCCAATTTATTGAGATTATTCACTCATGAAAGGTCTCAATCCTTTGTAAATCAAAATGCTAAACACTAAATGCATGTGTCTATTATTTATATCGGGATTAAGAGTACAAGCACTCATAGTAACTATTTGAATGTTAATTGTCTTATATAGTCAATATAAAGACAATAAACCTAAAAGCGGTCCTGTTCAATACACATAAGAC
This sequence comes from Sextonia rubra, assembly GCA_037013555.1. Lineage (NCBI taxonomy): Eukaryota > Viridiplantae > Streptophyta > Magnoliopsida > Laurales > Lauraceae > Sextonia > Sextonia rubra. Next base: position 13,140,846 of record JASUAD010000023.1, read on the forward strand.
GTATTAGCTTAACAAGTCAAAACCATACCATTTCCCGCAGCCATGATAAGCCTATTAAAACATCATGCTACAATCATACCAATGGTGTGTCCAACTCAATCTAGATTGTAGATAACAATAATATATATTCTATAAGAACTGACAAACAAATCTTCCGTGTATAAGCTAAACTTTACACACCAAGTTGTATACTTTATAGAATAAAGACATACACATGCATAATAAATAACAACGCAACCATTTGCCCATATAAAATTTTATTAAGATGAAAAATAAGCTTTACTAATAAATAAATTAGTTAAAGATAAATACATAAAAATATACTTTTAGTATAAATTTCCAACAATCTATCACTTATACTCAAAACCATGCTGATATGTATTTCAACCATATTCCCTCCATATGATTATCAAAGCACTTTGCTAGTAAACTCTTTGTAAATGGATTTGCCAAGTTGTCCGTTGATGCAATTTTGATCACAATTATGTTACCCTTCTATACGACTTATCGTATGAGATGATACTTATGCTGGATGTGGTTATCTTTCTTATGCATCCTAGGTTCCTTTGCATTAGCAACCGCACTGATATTATCATAAAAAAGTAGTATAGGAGATTTTACCATACGTACCACTTCTAAATCCATAAAGAAGTTTTTGAGCCAAATTGCCTCCTTGGCTGCTTCTTAAGCTACCACATATTCGGTTTCCATGGTAGAGTCAACAGTACATGATTGCTTGACACTCGTCCAACTTATGGCTCCAGCTGTTAACGTAAATAAAAATCCTAAGGTCGACTTTTTTGCATCATTATCTGACTAGAAGTTCGAGTCTGTATACCCAATGGGTATCAAGCTCTTGACCTAGTGAATCAGCATATAATTTCTAGTCATCTTAAGGTACTTAAGTAAATGCTTTACAGTAGTCCAATGGTCTTTCCCTAGATTAGACTGGTATCTGCTAACCATGCCAAAGGCAAAACAAATATCAGGTCTAGTGCATAGCATTGCATACATGAGGCTTTCCACTGCCAAAGCATAGGGTACTTCCTTCATCTTTTCTATATCATCAAGTGTCTTAGGACACTGATCCTTAGATGAAGTAATTCAATGCCTGAAAGGAAGAAATCTTTTCTTGGAATCTTGAATGTTAAAATGGGCAAGAATTGCATCAACATAAACCACTTGATATAAGCCCAACATTCTTTTTTCCCGATCTCGCAGGAGGTTGATCCCTAGAATGTGACTAGCTTATCCTAAGTCCTTCATATCGAACTGACTGCTCAGTCATACTTCAACCAAAGACAATACCCAAACGTCATTTCCAATGAGTAGGATGTCATCTACAAAAAGTATTAAGAAAACCACCACACTGCCATTGCACCTCCTATACACACAGGATTCATTAGGGTTGTGCTCGAAACCATAAGATTTAATAGCTTGATCAAAATGAATGCTTCAAGATCTAGACGCTTACTTAAGTCTATAAATTGACCTCTTAAACTTGCACAACATGTGCTCATGGCCCTCAGTTATGAATCCATTTGGTTGCACCATATAGATATACTCGTCAAGATTTTCATTAAGGAAAGCTATCTTGACACCTATTTGCTAAATTTCGTAATCAAAATGAGCCATAATGAATAAAAGAATTAGGATGGATTTGAGCATGGCTACTGGCAAGGTCTTCTCATAATCGATTCCTTTTTAAAGTAAACTTTTTCGCAACCAGCCTAGCTTTAAAGGTTTCAACCTTTCCATCCACCTCTTTTTTCTTCTTGTACACCCATTTACAATCGATAGGTTTTATCCCCTTTAGTGGTTCTACAAGATTCCAGAATTGATTAAAGCATATAGATTCCATTTCTGATTTCATAGCTTCTTGTCATAGTTCTACATCTTTGTCTTAGAGTTCTTCATTATAGTTATAAGGTTTAGTATCTAGCTCATTAGGGACTCTGTCAAATGACTCTCCTAAGAATGTATACTGCTCAGGTTGACAAACAACCCTCCCCCTAAGACAAGGCACATTTGTGTCTGTGTATGAGTAATGTCACGCTGTGTTAAAACTAATCCTAGTATACCATCATCTACATGCTGACTCAGCTCATCACCGAGCATGTAGGTGGGATCACCGGGAGTATCATTAGCTTGTAACACGATAATCCTCTCACTACGACAAGTTAATGGAACATCGAGTTTTCCATCTTGTGGTGTCTCTTCTTATGCTACTAGTAACGGAAAATCTTGGGTAGGTCTCTCTCCTCATAATTCCTCAAGAATAATTCTATTTTTGGGTTTGTGGTTCATTACATAGTCCTGTTCCAAGAATCGAACATTAGTGCTAACAATGACCTTCTGATCTTTAGGATTATAAAACAAACCACCTTTTGTTCTTCTAGGATATTCAATGAAAACGCAAACTTCCATTCTTAATTCCACCTTATCGATGTTCCCTTTCAGCATGTGTCTAGATTATCCCAAATCCGAACATGCTTTAAACTGGGTTTGCGCCTAGTTCATAGTTCTTTGGGTGTAGTAGGTATTGACTTAGATGGAACTAAGTTTAGATGTATGCCGCCATTTTTAGAGCATGCCTCCAGAATGAATTAGGCAAATCCAAATAACTCATGATTGACCTTACTATATCCATAAGAGTCCTCTTCTTTCTTTCTGCTACACCATTTTGTTGAAGTGTAACTGGTGCTGACACCTGGGATGTAATCCTTTTTTGTGCTAAGTAATCCCTAAATTCTCCAACGATGTACTTGCCACCATGATCAAATCGTAATGTCCTAATAATCTTACATAGATGCTTCTCCATTTCCGCCTTATACTCCTTGAATTTCTCAAAGCATTTGCACATACAGTGCATTAAGTAAATGTACCCATACCTTGAGTAGTCAATAATAAAAGTAATGAAATACTCATAGCCGCCTCATGCCTAGACATTCATGGGTCTACGCAAGTTAGAGTGAGCCAATTCCAACGGTTCTTTGGCCCTGTAGCCTTTTACAGAGAAAGGGCGCTTGGCTTTCCCCTCTAAAAAAGATTCGCAGACTAGAAGTGCCTCCATTTCCAACGAATCAAATGGTCCATTTATAACTAATCTTGAAATCCGGTTTAGATTAATCTGACCCAAGCGTAAATGCCAAATATACGTTTTGTTCAATTGTAAAGGTTCCTTTCTTTTGCATAGTAGGGTAATTATGTTATTTGATTCAATCAATTACAATTTAGAAAAGATAGGATTAATAATATAAAAATCATCTATAAATGAACTAGAGCAGATAAAACGCTTATTGTACTTAATATCCACAAATTTATTAAAATAAATTAAATACCCGTCTTTAACCAACTTGGAAATAGAAAATAAATTCCTCCTAATAGAGGGAATATAAAGGCAATCTTTTAAAATTAAAGTCCTATCTCTAGTAAAACTTAGATAAATATCTCCTATTGCAACTGCTTCCACTCTCATAGCATTACCCATAAGCAAATAAATCTCTCCATCACTTAGTTGCCTGGTTTCCTAAAACCTCTGCAATGAATTGCAAACATGATTAGTGGGTCCCATATCTACGCACTAGGTACTAGTAGATATAATTGCCAAACATGATTTAACAACTAGTGAATAAAATTTACCTTTATTATTCACTTTATTACAATAAGTTGGAGATTGCTTTTTCTAGTACCCTACTTTCTTGCAATGAAAACACTTGCCCTTCGTCTTACGTTACCCCTTGCATTATGATTTTGACCATTTTATTGTTTCTTCTTGACTTTCGGTTTAGAAACATAACTTTTTTCAGCAACATGAACATTACCTGGCTTTTTCAAAATGCCCTCAGCAGCTTGAAATTCATTGAGTAATTCCGCCAAAGAAAAGTTAAGCTTGTTCATGTTGTAATTTAGGGGAAAAATTGTCAAAGGAATTAGTCAAGGATTGGAGAATGATACCGATCTGGGTTTCCCCATCAATTTCAGCTCCAAGGACCTCTAGTTCATTGAGGTATCCCGTCATTTCAAAACATGGTCCCTCACGAAGGCACCTTCAGCTATCTTAGTGTTAAACAGTTTTTTCATAGCAACCTGCCTAGCCGCCCGATCCTGATCACCAAACATCTCTTTGAGACTATACATGATGTCATACGTAGTAGGCAAAGACTGATACTGATGTTGCAAGTTATTTGACACAGATACCAACATGTAACATCACACCATCTCATTAGCCTTGATCCATTTTTTTTTCTGGACAGCCACCCCATTAGTACAACCATCCGTAGATTTCTCTAGGCATACCTTAGTAAGCACATATTTGTACTCTTCAGCAATTACACAATATCCAAGTTTCTTTTCCAGTCAATGTAATTAGGTCCAGTGAGTTTGTATTCTTTGAGAATAACAGCAAGTGGATTGAAAGAACCCATCTTAAATCCTGAGAATCACATAATCAACAAAATTATGATGGGCAAATAACTTTGGATTCAAATAAAAGGAAAGTGGCTCCCTTTGACAATTAATAAAAGAATCCGACAGTAATATAAAACACGAATGCATAGTATGCCTCAATGGGAGGACTTTTACTATACTTATTCTCTTTAGAGCGGACATAACCTATTATTTTAACTATCAAGGAAACAAATCATGACAAGTAAAACCAAACGGTTATCATGACTTTAGTCCTATATATAATAGCACTGGCTTAGATGGAGAGTATACTGTTATTTATAGCTAAGTATATACCATTATTTAATTCAACATCCATTATTCTAAGTTCAGTCTCATCAGATGGAGAAGTGACTTATACTAATAAGTACCCTAAATCATTCATATGGGAGTTTGTACTGGAGATTCCATAATTAACTCATCCAATGATGAGGAAGACTCCAAGGTCAACACATAAATCAATTACTTCTCCTACAAAACAATGATGGAGACTGTGGGAACTAAAAGGTTCCCTCTCCCACTTAGTTATTTAACGAAAAAGGTTCTTGTATAATAGTTTAACTAAGACTAGTTTAGAATCTTAAAGTAATACCTTACAAAAATGTCTAGATTACCCTATCTTTACTACTTTACCATTCCAAACATTATTAAACAGGTCTAATATTATATTTAGTAGGTTATGATAATAATAGACATCCAAGCACCAAAAAAAAAAAAAAAAAAAGAAAGACAACCAACAAAAGAGTCCTAGCTATCTTGGTCAAATAAGATCCTTTCTCTTCATGATTACAACTTCTTTAAAACATGCACTTCACAAAGGGGGTTCGTGGGTGTCCCCCGACGAGGATCAAGTTGTCTCTTCTTAGAAAAAAGTTACATTGATCCTAAGCCTCTTGACGAATAGATTCACATGCTATATCAATAAAATTACATCACCATGAAAAATTACATTGAATCATAAGCCTCCTAACAAATGAAGTTCACATTCTATGTCAATATAATTGCATCACCATGAAACATTGAAAAAATATGTAAAACAGTAACTACGAATTTAATTCGTAGGATCCATTCACATAACATACACACATGGTGACCATAATAGCCAGATATTTGTTGCAAAACTAAGGTTAGATAGTTTGCCGCAAAACAAGGGTTTGTTACAAAAAATGCAATCTCTATGTTTTTTACAGCAACCTATAATCTTACTTTGTTCTGTTTATTCATACGTAGTGTCAAGATTGGCTCTGATACCATTATTGGGAGGCATCGGCCAAGATCCCTAGATATTACATACAGATTACTGCGGAAATAACTTTACACAATGATGATTCAAGAACTAAACATTTGAGATCTCTCTGATTTGATCACGGTCTTACAACAACCCAAAAATCTTAAGACCTTCTGTTATATTCCTCTATGCTTAAACTCGCATTGGGGTGTGGGCCTTTTCTGTGAATTCTCTTTGCTATTAAAAATCAGATTTCTCTTTCATATATATCCGAGAGAGCAATAGTGCATATTTATAGGCTACAATAGGGAGCTTAAGAAGGAGAAAAGGAATAGGCTTCTTATAAAAATAAAAAATCCTAATTCAACGCACATTAGAATCCTAGTTCCATAAATTACAATTCAATCCACTAGAAAATTATAATTGTGCTACTGTCCTTATTCTCAAAATTATATTTCGAGCTCCTTATTATTAAGTGCTTATTAATCTCCCAATTTAAGATTTCAGATATCTATCGATTAAATAATTTCTGATATTTATATTTAATTAATATTTTTATAGTTCCTTGAGACCTTACACTTAACTTTTTTGATATATCGAACAAAAAGTCCACCTGCAAAGTTTGACATAATCAAAACTTATAAGCTTCATAAAAGGATATCATCAATCCCTATTACGGGATATGAATTCCGTTAATAAACTATTATCCACCATACACCTAGTGCAGTCATCCAATTTATTGATATTATTGGCCCCAGAAAGGTCTCACTCTTTTGTAAATCAAAATGCCAAACACTAAATGTATGTTTCTATTATTTATATTGGGATTAAGAGTACAAGCACTCATAATAACCATTTAGATGTTAATCACCTTATATAATCAGTTTTAAGACAATAAATCCAAAAGCGGTCCTGTTAAATACATACAACGCATACTAGCATAATAAGTTGAAACCATACCATTCCTGCGGATAAGATAAGCCTGCTAAAACATCATATTACAATCGTACCAATGGTGTGTCTAACTTCAACTAGATTGTGAACAATAATTAACTTATATTCTATAAGAACTAACAAACAAGTCTTCTGTGTATAAGTTAAACTCTATACCAACTTGTTTACTTTATAGAATAAAAGATACACACATGCATAATAAATAAAAATGTAATCATTTGCCCATACAAATTCTCATTAAGATGAAAAGACAAACTTTACTAATAAATAAATTAGTCAAGGATAAATACATAAAAGTTTGCTTCAAGTATAAATTTCCAACATTGTGTGCCCTTGATTGGAATTTGCTTATGATGTCTTCATTGCGACATTTATGATTTTTTATGGTTCAACAAGTGCCCCCTCAAGGTGCAATGATGAACTTATGATAATCATTGTGCCTCAAAATAGCCAATCCATAGGAATGGTGAATGGCTTGATGAAAATGTAGTTTTGTCAAGATAGGCTGCAGCTTAGACTTGAAGTCTTGAAATTTATATCAAAAACCATAAAGCATTTGCTGATAGATTTTGGTAAAAACATAAATGTTCTGATTTTCATTGCTTTAATTTTCATAGATATCAAAAATAGCATCTCTATGAAAACTATGGGGAACACCCACAAAAAGAATCCTTGAGGTATTTGAAAATTTATAAGTTTATGTATTTGGTTTTGAATTGTAATAGTGGATTTGATTTTCTCATGACCTATTTGTCACAGATATCCAAAGTGGCATCTCTATGGGAATTGTGGGGAACACCCACACAATGAGTCCTTGAGGTTTTAAGAAAAAATCAGGGTTTGAATTTGAAATGGATTTAGTTTGTAATTTTAACGGATTTTGTTTTGTTTTAAAAAAAATCAAGGTTTAGGTTTTGAGTTGGCTTGACTTGAGTCAAAACTAGATGGAAATTTGAAAGAGATTGGCTTTTGTGGATTTTGATCTGAAAGCAATTTGAGATAATAAGCTTGCTCAAAATTGGGTTTGACCCAAGATGAATTTAAAGTTTGTATTGGTTACAAAAGAAAACCATTTCTTTTTTAAAAGAAATACCCAAAGTGGGTTTACTCCGCTGTGGGAAACCTTTTTTTTTTTTTTGGGTTAAATACCCAAAGTGGTCCTACCACGTGCTCTGGGAATTTTCATGATCACATTTTGAGAAAATGGGCCATTAAGCAGTGGATCCCACTGTTCAAAATCACAATGCCCGTGGGTAAGGAAGGCAGTGTCCATGTGAACTTGGCCAACTTGTGTCTATGGGAAAGAGAGTGAAACACTAGTGACCATGGTCAAAGCAATAGTGTCTGTGTGGATTTAAGGGAGTAAGCCAAGCAGTGAGCCCTCACTGGTTGAGGGCTACAATGACCACAAGTAAAGGAAACAACAATAGCAACCATGATCTTTGGGAGAGTATGTCTCCAAATAGTGGCCCCCATTATTTCAAGACTGCAATGTCCATGAGGCCATGGGGAAGGAAAAGGAGTGGTGTTCGTGGTGTGCAAGAGAAGTGCAGCACATTGTTGACCCCACTACTTTAATCAAGCCATATCCGTAGGAGAAGTAGCCAGCAATAGTCATGTTGTGACCATGGGAAAAGCAAGTGTTTGGACACAGTGGGCATATATCCTTTTTTCTTTTTTTTTGTTTGAATTTTTTGTGCACAACCGAGAGCTTCAGAACTTGGACTATTGCTTGATGACCCTCTTCTCCAAATTCTTGGTGAGTTTCAAGTTGTTGTTGTCTTCTCCAAACATGAGCTATGGCTAGTAAGAACTTCTGAACTTCATCTTCCCTATTCTATCATGGCCAAATGTGGTTCTCTCTCTCTCTCTCTCTTTTTGTTCTTTTTTTTCTTCTTTTCTGTGATTTCCTATCTTGACTAATACAAGCCTTTCTTAAAGACTCCATTTAATCTATTTCATGAGTTCACACCAAAACACACCCCAAATTCTCAATGGATGCCAATGGTTTTGAGGGGTTCTGTATGCGACAAACTAGATTTTAGATTTCAACTCTCCCCATCTTGATTTTCTTCCATGGTTTTCCTTTGCCTTCAATGTGAGGGTTCTATTCGAACTCTCTCCATGGTGGCTTGGGATTGAAATTTCCAAGTTGGACTATGTTAGAACAAGCCCACAATCACTTGTAGCATAGTCTAGGTACTTCTCACGGTCACTCCCTACCTTTTCCTTTTTTTTTCTTTTTGCTTGTGTTGTTTCAAACTCTAGTACTTAAGTCAGTCAAAAATCTTGACGAGAGATCAGTTCTCTAACATTGTCCTCCCAAGACCCAAAAGTAGAACTCTATGAGGCTTCTACTTGTCTAAGCACTGTCTGGGGAAGTTCATGGTCACCACCTGGGGTAGCACATGAGGCCTTGAACTTTATAAAGGTTTGCAAAGAAGTCATCCTCTAACAAACTTACAGTGAACAAACTTCATCTAGCGGGATGTAGAACCTGGATAGAACATTCCGCTGCACTACTTCACCATTAGACCTAGTGAAGGCACACCTACCTATTCTTCTTGAAGACTGGCACAATCTAATCACACACCTAGCTTTTGTAGATAGTGGGAAGTGTAGGGGATTGAGAAGTGAAAGACCACTTGATCCTTAGCATAGTGTAAGTAAAAGTTAGGTTTTCATGTCCTCTATGGGAATTCTTTCACGGTCATCAAACTGAGTAGCCATAAGGTACACGTCTTTTGCTTTTGATGAGAAGGTTACTCCCCTTAAATTTCAACAAACATAAGAGGTAACAATCACACAATTGTGGGTGGCTAGTATAGAAACCGATGAAGAGAGGATTAACCTCGGTCAAGTTACCACATGTAGCTTTGAGTATGATCACCAATGAGCTTTTTACAGTGTCTTTCTCAACCACAACTTCCAAGGCTAATTCACCTTGTCTTTTCTGGTTCCAACCCAAGGTGCACTTTTTTGAGTCAGTTCAAGTGATGCTGACCATCTTTGTGGAAGCCAATAAATACAAAATCACCTTCTGATCATTGACGATAGTCTATGATCTGGTTTTGAAATTAACTTTTTATAGCAATATTTTCTTTATTAGCTCTTTATTCACTAAGAAGAGTGCACTTTCGAACTCCTACAAGAATGTCTAATGGTCCCATCATAGCCAATAACCGCATGGGATTTTGTTTGCCGAGATTTGTTAGAGATGCTATCTTGGGCATGTTGAGATCCTTTTATCAGCTTTAGTTTTGAATGTTAAGAATGAAACAACCTTTAATAGAGCAGGTAAGTCTAGTGAAATCACAAGAGATGACCAAAGATGGTTGCCATTAGACTAATAGCATTTACTTTTGCTTCAATGCTTTGCATTGATATTGCTCTCTTGTTTAAAACATGCCGTCTACCTTCACATGCTGCATTTTCATACATGTTGAGCTAGTTTGTGCTTTTTGATGCATAACTGCTGTCATGCTTTGTATTGCTCATGCATTTCAAAGATTTTGATATTGCATCTTTTGTGCCTGAGTGCAAATTAGATTGCCCCCTACAAAGGTCTTCAGGTGCTGAACACCTGTTTCGACTGGGAGCCTCAGTTCTAGGACTTAAGTGTGCCTTGATGCCAATTTTTAGTCTTAGAAATAAGTATTATTTTCTCCTTTTAGCCTTTTACTAAGGAGAGATGTTGCCAAAAGTTCTTTAGAATTCTATGCCTTAGCAATTCCTTATTGTTATTGATGTTCTTCCTGTCTTTTTTTTTCAGATAGAAAAAGCAAGGCACCCGCAACCTCAACTTCCTGCACATTAGAGAGTCATTCTAAGGGCAGAGCTAAAGTAACCTTGATGTAAAAAACTCGAATGAAGTGTTTGCTACTACTTTGAAAAATTAGAGAACCAGAACCTTGGCAGTGAGAAATTGGTACACTTACTGATGCTTAGCCAATAACACCAATTAGGAGAACAACAATCAAGTGAGCTTTGACAAGCCCTAATTCATATTTGGAGATGCTACAAGGGAGATGATGAAACAGCCGGATGAGAGTATAGGCTTGCTTTTGGTCCAACTTTTGTGGCATACATGACAACCAAGTTAAAGCCATCAGTATTCACAATTAGAGAGGGGAACACTTTCAACTGGTATTATGCCAAACATTTGTTGTAAACCTAAATTATGTACCACTGGAATGGACTTCACTCGTATAGTGGTGCACTAGGGAGTGTTTATGTGGAAAGTGTGGTGGGTAGAAACTGCTTGATCAATGCCCACACCATGACTGAGTTACGTTAACACTTGCATAATTTTAATAATTTTGTTGCCTCTCGCTCCTTTGTGCCAAACATTGAAATTTTGACATGCACAAGGAATGCAATAGAGCAACCAATTGACAAACTCAAAGAAGGTGACCAAGAGGTTGACCCTTTAGATGAAGAGAAATGCTGGCTCCTCAGTTTGAGACCTATAGACTGGGTGTACAGGAAGAATGCTTATATCAACATCCAACCTTATGTACCCTCCAAGTTTTTCAAGCAATTTGACTTCTACGAGCATATTATGGGAGCACCTAGCTGCATCCAAGGCACACTTGGCTCCCTGTAGGATGGAGAAATACTTGGGAGTTTTATCTGGCGTATGGTACTGGAGTATACTTTGGTTATCCTCATCTTCCTCAAGCTGGGTACATAAACAGCTTTCCGCAATGGTACACAAAAAGTATCACTACCATTGTGGAGACATACACAAGCAATCCTCGCATCAAATGGCACATTCCACTACACAAGAAAGGAGATAATGTGGAAAAGGATCACTTCATCCCAGACAATTTTGAAAATTGGTTATATGATGGAAATGAGTAGCGAATTTATTAGTCACCGAGTCTTACATCTGCAAATCTCACCACTCATTGAAACATAAAGAAGACAAGGATTACTTGCCTCCTCCCAATGTGACTGCAACAAGGATGCAGTAGGTTGTCAATGAAAATCTTTAAGAGAAGGAGAGTCCTGTTGAGGCCAAGCGAGTTGGTAGAACTCTGTTGGACTTCAAGTCTAGTTCTTGTACTGCCAAAACCAAAGTATTAGTTGGCAAGCAGACGAGGAGGTTTGAAGAGGAGTAAACCATCATATGAGCAGTTGTAGAAGTAGACTTGGCTCACAAAAATTTGCAAAAGACTACAAATGCCAGTTTATTGCTAATAGAGGCACATGTAACTTCAAATCCAATAGAGGCAATACAGTCAACATAGATGGCTGCTAAGTTAAGGCCACCTATTGTTCCATTTACAAAACCTCCAGCAGGCTCAATTCTTCATAGGACGCTTTTGGTGGTGTAAGGACCCGAACCCCCACTAATCCTAATTACGTTAATTAATCATGTTCCTATTGATTAAGACTTGTTGAGGCCCAATTTAGTGTGAATTATTGGGTTTGGACCCCGCTTAAATAGCTAAGGGCTTTTTAGTAAATTTTCCTTATGCCTCTAGGTTACCCCGTCCATCTCCTTACGTGTGATTCATCGCGTAGATCATCTTTTGTGTTGGGCCCGAGTTGATCCGGACTCATCTTAAGCCAATTGGAGCCCTCCCGGACTAAACTGAAATTCCTAGAAACCAGTGGGCTGATGTGCAATTTCAGGAAAAATATGTTTAAAAGAGAGAGACTCAACGTATACTCCCCTTCTTCCTCACGTTCTCTTGGCTGGAGTTCTAGTTTCTGGGTTTCTTCTCCTCTCTTTGATTTCAATCGAAGCATTGTGGGCGTTTGGGAGTGTGCATGCACAAGGGATGGCATGCACCCACATTCTTCTTCTTCCTTGACTCCTTTTTCCATTGTATTCTGGTGTGGAGTGACCTCTCCTCCAAGTTACAGCAATACAAGGTAAGGAATAGGTTCCATTTCGTCTTCTTGGGTTTGTTAGGATCATAGGGACTTCGTTATTGACATGCATGTGAATTCTTCCACATTTTGGGGCTTATGTGTAGAGAACCCATTAGAGAACCCATTACAGTACAGGGAGTTGCCTCTGAGCATACAGCAAGAAGGATCTAGGAAGGGCTAAACACGGTAACAAGGCAAGTACTTAAGCTTATATTCGTTGCATGTGGGATTGTCATTGCATATTAAGCTAGTTGTGCTCATTGTGATTCTTCCTTCTTTATATGTATGAATGATTCAAGTAAGAATGATGGAGATGGGAATAGGAGGTGTGTGAGTATGGGATACTCTCAAGACACTTCAATTGAGCTACAGAACCCCCTTATAAGTCAGTTCTGTAGTGATCCCGCACAGAAAATTTAGCTACAGAACTGTATGTTGATTTTCTGAAGCTTACGGCGAATCTACGGCTAAGCCGTGAGCTCTTACGGCTCAATGTCCAGAGAGCAGAAAATGAGCTTTTGTACTACGGCTCATTTACGGCTAAGCCGTGGAATCCACTACGGCTGAGCCGTACCCAGCCCGTAGCCTAGCCGTAGGTCTTTCTACGGCGAACTTTCCAGGGAGCTCACAGAACCCAGTTCCTTCTACGGCCTGCATACGGCTGCACCGTGAGATACCCTACGGCTAAGCCGTAACCTCCCCGTGACCCAGCCGTAGGCTTAGCTCGGCTAAGCCGTAGGCCAATATACGGTTGAACCGTAACCACACCGAAAATCCGGATGAACTGTGACCCCCTCTCGGCTAAGCCGTAGCCCTGTACACGGCTAAGCCGTAAGAACCCAGTGAATGTAAGATGTTAGGAACCTTGATTGGTAGGGCTTTAGTCATGGTACCTTCTATACCTCCACATTGGCCATTGGTAATTACACATTGGAATGAATGAAGGATTTCCCAATGGCAAGTCATGGATGTTGGCAAGAGAAGGGTGTTCCGTAGGCACACAATGTAATACCCGGACACGGTAACACAACGACACCGAACATCTCATGTGTACATCGTGCTGAATGTCATTGGGAATTAGGAGACTGCTTCATCTAAATGCAATCATATCATATTGATACATAACACTACCTTTGACATGACTGTTATCGCATTCACTTCCTCTAACAAACCCCGAGGCAATTCAGACCTGAGCTTCTAATGAGTGCGTGTCTGACAAGCCAGAGCTTCTATTGAGTGTGTGCTTGCTAGCCAAGGGTGTAGCTGCGGCTCGGGCCTTGTAGCCTACCTGCATGTGTTTCGTTTAAGTATTCGTTGTTTCATGATTATCTATTCCTTATATATGTTATGATTGTATGATTGACTCCGAGTCGGCACCACTTGGCTTCTGCCCTTTGGGTATTATATGTCACTACTGCAGTAGGTTTACGGAGGGGTTGTCGACGCTCCTCGGGAAGCTAGCTTGATCCCCTAGCGACCCATACGTTATGTATGCTCCCTTTGGGAGAATAGAGCATCGTGGTTGCCAATCAGTATGTATAGCATTAAGTTTCACTCATGCATCATGTTTAGTGATTGTTCTTGCTAATGTATTATGTTATATTAGTTTCCTATGCTTAGTACTTGCTTAACCGTCGTGTTAACAGTGTTACCCTCGGTATTGCAGATACAGCACCCGCTCCCGACACGAATATTGACGCGGCCCCGGAAGATACCCCAACGGTACCTCGGGGTGTAGGTGAATGGATGGATGGCGACGTTTACTACTAGCCATCCTACGGAGAGCGTCTCTTTTGGGAATATTATGTTGAAGACTTTTGTATCACCTTTAAGGACTGATTTTGGGAATGTATTTAAAGGACTATAACACTATTGTATGTAAATATGTTTTAATAGACTATGAACTTTATGTGCTCTTGATGATTATTGAGTATTTCACAGGTTCTCGATTATGATAATTTATGTTTGTACGTGTGTCAGCATACCTCACACGTTCCTGTGGAATCTCCCTTGTAGGAATTCGTGCAAAATTCTTCAGGGCACGAATTTCTACGGGATTACGTATCCACGCCCTGGGGGCCCACTCAAATCCCCAAATTCCCGGGATTGGGGCGTGACATACGTAAGTAATGGTATCAGAGCCATTCCAAGAAGTCACTTAAAAGACTTAGCAACATTAGAAAGCGTGGTGAGGTTCCGATAGATCCGTTTAAGTGGGTTTCTATTATAATGATAACTATGGTATGACTGTAGTATGTATGTATGTACATCTATTTAAACATATATGATTAATGACCATTGTGACTGCAGAACCATGGCGTCTGGATCCGGTACGAACAACAGCTCCGGTGATAATAACCGTAATAACATTGAGTTGGACGGCGCAGACCCTCCACCACAACCTCCTCCTCAACCCACCTACAATACAGAGGAACGGTTTATGATGTTAATGCATCAATTGGCAGCTAGTAACGCCAATCAGGCCGCCATGCAGTTGCAGATGGCCGCCATGTTGAACCGACAGGATCAGCCAGGAGATCCCAACTCCTTGTATGAGAAGTTTCGAAAAAGGGGAGCAACAGAGTTTACTGGACATGAGGATCCATTACAAGCAGATGAATGGTTTGTCCACACGGAAAATGTTTTCGATACCTTGACTTGCACATCTAGACAGCAAGTGGTCCTCGCAGCATCCATGTTTAGAGACGTCGCGGATACATGGTGGAAGAGTATCCGGGACCACATGAGGACTATGCCGGACGCTACTGTTTGGGAAGCCTTTAAAAGGCAGTTTCGAAAGAAGTTCATCCCTGACCACGTTACTCGCAAAAAGAAGGCAGAGTTTCTTTCCCTGCAGCAGAACCTCATGACCGTTGCAGAATACGTGCATGTATTCAGCCAGCTTTCTCGGTTTGCTCTAGACTTGATTAATACTGAGGAGAAGAGAGTGGAAAGGTTTTTGGAAGGGTTGAGGCCTGCTATCAAGGGACATGCCACTGCCTTCCAACGTCCCGTTCAATATGATGATGCAGTAGCAAGGGCGTATGCAGCGGAAGAAATTGAGAAGAGTTTATTCTTGGGAGAGTCTAAGAAGAGTGCTCCACCTTCTGGGAAAGGTCAGCAGTACTCTAAGAAACAGAAGGGAGTTGCTAGCAGCACGTCCCGACCAGTTTGTGGTGCATGTGGGAAGGGTCACGAGACTAGTAAATGTTGGAGGGCTATGGGAGCCTGTTTCGGCTGTGGCTCCATGGACCATCGCTTGTCCGAGTGCCCGAGAAGGAAGGAATTTAGCCAAGGCTATCAACAGCAGCAGTATCAGCAGCCCCCTCCTGCGCCTAACCGACAGCAACAGCAAGTGAGACAAGGCCAAGGGCAGACACGACAAGGCCAAGGGCAGACACGACAAGGCCAGGGACAACAGAGACAAGGACAGCAACACCGACCCCAAAGGCAAGGCCGCGCTTATGCATTGACACAAGAAGAGGCAGAAGCGGCAGAACATGCGGTTGTAGGTAAGGTTTCTGTTTGTGGTATTGAAGCTAAAGTGTTGTTTGATTCGGGATCTTCACACTCCTTCATCTCACCTCGGTTCTCTAGTAGGATACGGGAATCGCCTGCACAATTGCCATATGTGTTGAGTGTTATCACTCCGGTTGGTAAACGGGTAACCTGTGACGACTATTACCCTGGTTGTCGAGTTCTCATCGGAGAAGTTCTTCTCCCAGCGGAACTTATTGTGCTACCCATGCACGACTTCGATGTAATCCTAGGCATGGACTGGCTGACCAAATATATGGCCTGTTTGGATTGCTACCGTAAGACCGTCACCGTAAGGGTGAGTGAAGATGGTCCAAGTGCGGTGTTCCAAGGTGACAAGAAGAGTTCGAACACCAGATTGATTTCAGCACTTCGAGCGGAACGATTAATACATAGTGGTTGTGAGGGCTATATTGCCTTCATCGTAGAAAAGAAATCACCTAAGAAGTTAGAAGAAATACCGGTGGTTTGCGAATTTCCGGATGTATTCCCGGATGAAGTACCCGGCCTTCCACCAATCAGGGAAGTGGATTTTACTATAGAGCTAGTACCCGGTACCGCTCCCATCTCTAAGGCTCCATATAGAATGGCCCCAGCAGAGCTGCGTGAACTGAAACTACAGTTACAAGAATTATTGGATAAAGGATTCATTCGCCCTAGCACATCCCCATGGGGAGCCCCGGTTTTATTTGTGAAGAAGAAGGATGGCACCCTTAGAATGTGTATTGATTACCGGCAGTTGAATCAGGTGACAATTAAAAACAAATATCCACTGCCTAGAATTGATGAGTTGTTTGATCAGCTACAGGGTGCAACACATTTTTCGAAGATCGATCTTAGGTCTGGATATCATCAACTGCGAGTTAGGGACCAAGATGCATCAAAGACAGCTTTCAGGACAAGATATGGGCATTACGAATTCTTGGTTATGCCTTTTGGATTGACAAATGCCCCCGCAGTGTTTATGGCCTTAATGAACAAGATCTTCTCGTCATATCTTGATCAGTTCGTGGTAATTTTCATTGATGATGTTCTGGTGTATTCCAAGACCAAAGACGAGCATGTGGAGCATCTGAGGACCTCTCTACAATTGCTAAGGGACCACCGATTGTATGCCAAACTGGACAAATGTGAATTTTGGCTGGAACAAGTTGCCTTTCTAGGGCATATAATTTCTAAGGATGGGCTTGCAGTAGATCCAGCTAAGATTGAGGCTATAACTACTTGGCAGAGTCCCAAAACCGTTGCAGAAATTAGAAGTTTTGTTGGCTTGGCCGGTTATTATAGAAGGTTCGTGAAGGACTTTTCCAAAATAGTCGCCCCTTTGACTAAGTTGACACGAAAGAACGAACCATTTGTGTGGTCCGCAGAGTGTGAATCGAGTTTCCAACTGCTTAAGGAGAAGTTAACCTCAGCCCCGATCTTATCCCTGCCAGAAGGGAGTGGCGGATTTGTTATCTATACAGATGCTTCAGGGATTGGGCTAGGGTGTGTACTCATGCAGAATGGAAAGGTAATAGCATATGGATCTCGCCAATTGAAGGAACATGAGAAAAACTATGCCGTGCATGACTTGGAATTGGCTGCAGTAATTTTCGCGCTAAAGATGTGGAGACATTATTTATACGGAGAGAAATTTGAAGTCCATAGTGATCATCGCAGTCTCCAGTATCTGTTTTCGCAGCATGATCTTAACATGAGACAGCGCAGGTGGTTGGAATTCATAAAGGATTATGACTTTCCGATTAGATACTTCCCTGGAAAGGGGAATGTAGTAGCTGATGCTTTAAGCAGGAAATCCACCACCGAGTTGGCAGCCTTGTGCGGTGAATGGTCCCTAGTGGAGGAATTCCGAGATCTGGACGCGGAAGTTGAATTTGTAGACGATAAGGTCATGTTAGTGGCTATGTCAGTCTTCGAACCCACCCTGATTCAGCAGATCAAGGAGAGACAGTTTGAAGACCCGGAGTTTGCCAAGATTCGTGACCATATTTCTGAGAAACCGGACTTCAGGATTGTAGATGGTGTGTTGTACTTCCGAGATCGGCTTTGTGTTCCAGGAGTTCAAAATCATAACCTAAAGAGGGCAATTATGACTGAAGCACACCATGCTCGGTATTCCATGCACCCAGGGAGTACAAAAATGTACCGGAATCTACATGGCAGGTTTTGGTGGAATAACATGAAGAGGGACATAGCGGGCTTTGTGGCCAAATGCCTTACCTGCCAACGAGTGAAGGCTGAGCACAGGAAGCCTCCCGGTTTGTTACACCCTCTACAGATTCCTAAATGGAAATGGGAGAATCTGACGATGGATTTCGTTTCCGGACTACCTCGAACAAGTAGACATCATGATGTAGTGTGGGTGATTGTCGACCGACTAACAAAATCAGCCCACTTTATTCCCATCAAGAAAGGGATGAAATTTCAGGAAATGGCCAAGATTTTCATTGATGAGATTGTACGGCTACATGGTACCCCGGTCTCAATTGTGTCCGACCGAGATAGTAGGTTCGTGTCCTCCTTTTGGCAGTCTTTCCAGACGTCTTTAGGCACCAAACTCAGTTTTAGCACGGCTTACCATCCTCAAACAGATGGGCAGTCGGAACGAACGATACAGACCTTGGAAGATATGCTACGAGCTAGCGTAATGGATTTCGGAAAGGAGTGGGATGAGCACCTCTCCTTGTGCGAGTTTGCATATAATAACAGCTTTCACGCGAGCATCGGTATGGCCCCATTTGAAGCCCTGTATGGACGGAAGTGCCGTACGCCAGTCTGTTGGGAAGAAGTTGGGGTTAGGAGTTTCCATGGACCCACTCTGGTAGCGGATACAGCGGAGAAAGTACAAAAAGTGCAAGATAGGCTGAGAACTGCACGATCGCGCCAGAAAAGTTATGCAGATAACCGCCGCCGGCCCCTTGAGTTCCAAGTGGGGGACAGAGTTTTCCTAAAAGTTTCCCCAATGAAGGGTACTATCAGGTTTGGCCAGAAGGGTAAACTTGCTCCTCGGTTCGTAGGGCCTTTTGAGATACAGAGTAGAGTGGGAGACTTAGCTTATCGGTTGGAGTTGCCACCCTCGCTTGCAGGAGTTCATAATGTGTTCCATGTATCAATGCTCCGGAAATACCTCCCAGATCCGTCACATGTTCTTGAGTTGGATGATGTACAGGTACGGCCTAATGTGAGCTACGAAGAGAGACCCCTTCGTATCGTTGACACTAAGGAACAGGTGCTGCGTACACGAACAATCAAATGGGTCAAGGTGTTATGGAATCACCATGGACAAGAAGAGGCCACTTGGGAACTCGAAGATCAAATTCGGGTGAAATATCCAGAGCTACTACCTAAGGTACGTGCATTCGGCGGACCGAATGATCTTAAGTGGGGGAGGATGTAAGGACCCGAACCCCCACTAATCCTAATTACGTTAATTAATCATGTTCCTATTGATTAAGACTTGTTGAGGCCCAATTTAGTGTGAATTATTGGGTTTAGACCCCGCTTAAATAGCTAAGGGCTTTTTAGTAAATTTTCCTTATGCCTCTAGGTTACCCCGTCCATCTCCTTACGTGTGATTCATCGCGTAGATCATCTTTTGTGTTGGGCCCGAGTTGATCCGGACTCATCTTAAGCCAATTGGAGCCCTCCCGGACTAAACTGAAATTCCTAGAAACCAGTGGGCTGATGTGCAATTTCAGGAAAAATATGTTTAAAAGAGAGAGACTCAACGTATACTCCCCTTCTTCCTCACGTTCTCTTGGCTGGAGTTCTAGTTTCTGGGTTTCTTCTCCTCTCTTTGATTTCAATCGAAGCATTGTGGGCGTTTGGGAGTGTGCATGCACAAGGGATGGCATGCACCCACATTCTTCTTCTTCCTTGACTCCTTTTTCCATTGTATTCTGGTGTGGAGTGACCTCTCCTCCAAGTTACAGCAATACAAGGTAAGGAATAGGTTCCATTTCGTCTTCTTGGGTTTGTTAGGATCATAGGGACTTCGTTATTGACATGCATGTGAATTCTTCCACATTTTGGGGCTTATGTGTAGAGAACCCATTAGAGAACCCATTACAGTACAGGGAGTTGCCTCTGAGCATACAGCAAGAAGGATCTAGGAAGGGCTAAACACGGTAACAAGGCAAGTACTTAAGCTTATATTCGTTGCATGTGGGATTGTCATTGCATATTAAGCTAGTTGTGCTCATTGTGATTCTTCCTTCTTTATATGTATGAATGATTCAAGTAAGAATGATGGAGATGGGAATAGGAGGTGTGTGAGTATGGGATACTCTCAAGACACTTCAATTGAGCTACAGAACCCCCTTATAAGTCAGTTCTGTAGTGATCCCGCACAGAAAATTTAGCTACAGAACTGTATGTTGATTTTCTGAAGCTTACGACGAATCTACGGCTAAGCCGTGAGCTCTTACGGCTCAATGTCCAGAGAGCAGAAAATGAGCTTTTGTACTACGGCTCATTTACGGCTAAGCCGTGGAATCCACTACGGCTGAGCCGTACCCAGCCCGTAGCCTAGCCGTAGGTCTTTCTACGGCGAACTTTCCAGGGAGCTCACAGAACCCAGTTCCTTCTACGGCCTGCATACGGCTGCACCGTGAGATACCCTACGGCTAAGCCGTAACCTCCCCGTGACCCAGCCGTAGGCTTAGCTCGGCTAAGCCGTAGGCCAATATACGGTTGAACCGTAACCACACCGAAAATCCGGATGAACTGTGACCCCCTCTCGGCTAAGCCGTAGCCCTGTACACGGCTAAGCCGTAAGAACCCAGTGAATGTAAGATGTTAGGAACCTTGATTGGTAGGGCTTTAGTCATGGTACCTTCTATACCTCCACATTGGCCATTGGTAATTACACATTGGAATGAATGAAGGATTTCCCAATGGCAAGTCATGGATGTTGGCAAGAGAAGGGTGTTCCGTAGGCACACAATGTAATACCCGGACACGGTAACACAACGACACCGAACATCTCATGTGTACATCGTGCTGAATGTCATTGGGAATTAGGAGACTGCTTCATCTAAATGCAATCATATCATATTGATACATAACACTACCTTTGACATGACTGTTATCGCATTCACTTCCTCTAACAAACCCCGAGGCAATTCAGACCTGAGCTTCTAATGAGTGCGTGTCTGACAAGCCAGAGCTTCTATTGAGTGTGTGCTTGCTAGCCAAGGGTGTAGCTGCGGCTCGGGCCTTGTAGCCTACCTGCATGTGTTTCGTTTAAGTATTCGTTGTTTCATGATTATCTATTCCTTATATATGTTATGATTGTATGATTGACTCCGAGTCGGCACCACTTGGCTTCTGCCCTTTGGGTATTATATGTCACTACTGCAGTAGGTTTACGGAGGGGTTGTCGACGCTCCTCGGGAAGCTAGCTTGATCCCCTAGCGACCCATACGTTATGTATGCTCCCTTTGGGAGAATAGAGCATCGTGGTTGCCAATCAGTATGTATAGCATTAAGTTTCACTCATGCATCATGTTTAGTGATTGTTCTTGCTAATGTATTATGTTATATTAGTTTCCTATGCTTAGTACTTGCTTAACCGTCGTGTTAACAGTGTTACCCTCGGTATTGCAGATACAGCACCCGCTCCCGACACGAATATTGACGCGGCCCCGGAAGATACCCCAACGGTACCTCGGGGTGTAGGTGAATGGATGGATGGCGACGTTTACTACTAGCCATCCTACGGAGAGCGTCTCTTTTGGGAATATTATGTTGAAGACTTTTGTATCACCTTTAAGGACTGATTTTGGGAATGTATTTAAAGGACTATAACACTATTGTATGTAAATATGTTTTAATAGACTATGAACTTTATGTGCTCTTGATGATTATTGAGTATTTCACAGGTTCTCGATTATGATAATTTATGTTTGTACGTGTGTCAGCATACCTCACACGTTCCTGTGGAATCTCCCTTGTAGGAATTCGTGCAAAATTCTTCAGGGCACGAATTTCTACGGGATTACGTATCCACGCCCTGGGGGCCCACTCAAATCCCCAAATTCCCGGGATTGGGGCGTGACAGGTGGTAAGCTCAAAGAGTGTAACCAAATCTCCTAGTGGCAAAGGAACTTCATCGTGGAAGAAGAAAGCTGAGAACCCTGGAACTCATTGTTCTTAGGGGCTAGGAGCTGGTAAATATCTTTTTTAAGACCTTTTTACTTACTCTTTTTTTTTCATCTTGACGTCTACACTTTGTCTTGTAGCCTTATCAATTCAAACTTTGGTACTTTGAGGTGTCTTGTAGAAGGTGGTTGAAGTTGTGGAGGAGTATGCCTCTGAAGATAATGACGAAAGGGGAAGTGGCTTTGATACACCTACTATTGAGCAAAAAACCGATAGTGACATCAACATTGAGTTCGATTTTGAGAAATACATATTTGACCAGGCAATGATGCTTGAGCCCGAGAGAAATATTGCAATGGATATGCCTATAAAGTCCATTCGCATGGAGAAATCTGGCGATGATGCTGGCATTACCGCTACCATTGATAAAGTAGTTAATGGTGACGTACCCATGTAGCCAAATTTTAAACAAGTGAGTAGCAATGAAGTTACTTTTGGCGCTACCACTACTTCTAAAAGATATATTGCTTTTATGGCAAACTGTAAAAGATTCCACTAAAAGTTTTTGCAGGACAATTGCTAATGTCACAATGGAAAAAGGAATTGCTGGCACTACTAAGGGAATTACTACGAACTTAACTCCTGGGGTAACCCTTGAATTGAGTACTAAAAGCTGAAAATTTTACTCCAACATCCTAGTTTGACCTTCCTTTTTTTTTTGTTTCTTCTTATGTACCCAAATGAGCGAGAGCATCCTTGTTGTGCCCTCTATGTCAGTGAGAAAGCCTTTTGGGTTGCCAATCGATGAGCCAAGGGTCTTGAAGCTCCAATTGACGTAGACAACATTTCCATCCATAGTGAATCCTTTGAAGCATCCCAGAACAGTGTCTTGAAAAGCAACTTATGAAGGATCATGGAAGATCTCTCCTTTCTAGAGTCACCAACTAGAAGTTTTAATAGCAATCCAGAGTTGTATTGCACTATGGCCCTAGTAATACCAAGCATGATTCCTCTAATGAGCCTGGATTCAGAGTTAGGATCACATGCAAGTGAATCTCCTATAGCTACCAATGTGCCAAGGACTAATGTAACTCTAAATGTTAAAATAGAGCTAAACGTTGAACCTGTTGGCAAGGATGAGAAGGAGGTAGATTTTGAAATGACTCCTATTGAGATGACTACTACGAGGACCAAAGGAAACTGGTTCTTGAAGATAAGGCTGCGGATCTTATGGAGGACGATGTCCTTGTTACACCTGTCACCCGCAGCTTTATGCTGCTAGAGCTATGACGCCTTCATAAGTACACTTTAGGGCTAAGCTGACTTATACGGAAAGAGCAGAAGGTCCAGTTGCACCAAAGATATTCGTTGAAGCTTCAACTGCTGAGAGCAAAAGTTTCTGAAAAGTATTATTGAATGTTATAGTAACACTACATGCAAATCAAGATCCTTCTGTTACTTTGTCTTCACAAGGCTAACATGAATCACCCACTATCCATGAGAAAAGATTAAATGTCCATGGGGGTGCAGGTGTAAAAGCTGAAAAGGGAGAAAAGGACCATTCAGGCTCCCCAACGTAGTCTAATTCACAGGAGCAAGAGCCAAGTCTCTTTGCACATAAGGATATCAGTTTGTTTGGTGATGCCTCCAGGCCTCTGTCTACTGTAATGAGTGCCATGAAGATAATGATTCATAGCATCTTGGCTATACTCTTCGAGGGAGATCTCACTACCGATAAGATCCAAGATGCCAAAGTGTTAGCTAATATGTTGATATCTTCTGGAATTGGGACAAACTTAGGTGGTTTTCATGATGCTTTTGTAGTCCTTTTCAACAAAGTTAAGGAAAAGGACACCTGGGACAAAGGCATTGATCATGCCAAAGCTTTTCAAGATGAAGTACTAAGGCAAAAAGTCTAGCTGGTTACTGAGATTGATAGCATCGAAGAAGAGATATGAGCAGCTGATGAAGCAAATGCCAAGAAAATAGGTGGACAAATGTGCATGATTTTTTTAATTTATACTAAAAGCATACTTTTATGTATTTATATTTGATTGATTTATTTATTAGTAAAGTTTGTCTTTTCATCTTCATGAAAATTTGTATAGGAAAATAGTTGCATTATTTTTTATTATACGGTGTGTCTTTTATTCTATAAAGCAGACAATTTGGTATGTAGAGTTCAGCTTACACACGGAAGACTTATTTGTCGGTTCTTATAGAATATGAGTTATTGCTGTTCATAATCTAGATGGAGTTGGACACACCATCGGTACGAATGTAGCATGGTGTTTTAGTAGGCTTGTCTTGGCTATGGGAAATGATATAGTTTCAACTCGTTATGCTAGTATGCTTTGTGTATATTGAATAAGATTGGTTTTGGGTTTATTATCTTTATATTGACTACATAAGACGATTAACACCTAAATAGTTATTATGAGTGCTTGTACTCCTAATCCCGATATAAATAATAAACACATACATTTAGTGTTGGCATTTTGCTTTACAAAGGAGTGAGACCTTTTATGGGTCAATAATCTCAATAAATTGAATGACTACACGTGTATGGTGGATATTTGTTTATTGATGGAATCCACATCATGTCATAGGGATTGATGATATCCTCTTCACGATAACAAGTTGCACTTTTGGCGACGTTTTTTGGCGACGATTTTATAATTTCGTTGCTAAAGGCTATTATTTACCGACACATATAAATTTATCGGTGAAAAGGTGACTTTTACCGACGTTTTTTCTAAAAACGTTGATAAAAGTTACGTTTTACCAACGTTTTTCAAAACGTCACTAAAAGTTAGACATTATCTCCATTAACAGTTGACTTTTACCGACATTTTCTAAAAAACACTGGTAAAAGTCACTTTTACCGATGTTTTTTAGAAAAAATTGTCGCTAAAAGTTAGACATTTATCTCCGGTAATAGTTAGACATTTAGCGACGTTTTCTTAAAAAACGTCGCTAAAAGTCACTTTTACCGATGTTTTTTTAAACGTCTCTAAAAGCTGAATTTTTAACCACATATTTATATCGGTAAATGATAGTCTTTAGCGACGAAATTATAAAATCATCGCCAAAAAACATCGGTAAAAATTACTTTTACCGATGTTTATAGTTTTCGTCAGCAATAGTATGTACTTGGGCCACCGATGAAATTTTTTGCCGACGAATTCGGATAACGTTGGTAAAAGTATGTACTTGGGAAGACAATTTTTCCACTGTAGCAATATTTTTACCGACGAAAAATAATTTACGTCGGTAAAAGTTTTGAGATTTTTCTCCCCGTTTTACAGATGAAATTTTGATTTGCCGATGAAAATTAACCATCGGTAAAAACTTGGGCGCCACCATTTCAATTTCCCGCCCCAAATTGGATTTTCTTTCTCCCTCGTGTTGTTCTCTCTCGCTCGCACTCTAGCCCAAATTTCTCCCTGGCACTGTTCTCACTCTCTCGCTCTCTCTGCTCTTTATCTCCGGTCTCTCTCTCGCTCTCTCTCTACTCTCTCTCCAATCTCTCTTTCTCGCTCTCTCTGCTCTCTCTCTCACTCTCTCGCTCTCTCTGCTCTCGCTCTCTCTCGCTCTCTCTGCTCTCTCTCTCTCACTCTCTCGCTCTCTCTGCTCTCTCTCTCTCTGACTCTCTCTCGCTCTCTCTGCTCTCTTTTTCTCACTCTCTTTGCTCTCTTTCTCTCACTTTTTCTGCTCTCTCGCCCCAGATCCTCTTTCTTTGCTCTCTCTCTCACTCGCTTTCTCTCACTCTCTCTGCTCTCTCTCGCCTTAGATCCTCTCTCTGTTCTCTTTCTCTCACTCGGTTTCTCTCACTCTCTTTGCTCTCTACCTCTCTCTCTTGTCCCAGATCCTCTCTCTACTCTCTTTCTCTCACTCTCTCTTCTTTCTCACTCTCTCTCGCCCCAGATCCTCTCTCTACTCTCTTTCTCTCACTCTCTCTGCTCTCTCGCTCTCTCTCGCCCCAGATCCTCCCTTTCTTTGCTCTCTTTCTCTCTCTCTCTGATCTCTCGCTGTCTCTCTCGCCCCCAAATTCCTCTCTCTGTTCTCTTTCTCTTACTCTTTTTGATCAGTCGCTCTCTCTCGCCCCCAAATTCCTCTCTCTGTTCTCTTTCTCTTACTTTTTTTGATCAGTCGCTCTCTCTCGCCCCCAGATTCCTCTCTCTCTGCTCTGTTTCTCTCACTCACTCTCGCTCTCTCTGCTCTCTCTCTCCCCGATCTCTCTCTCTGCTCTCTCTTTCGCTCTCTCTACTCTGTTTCTCTCACTCTCTCGCTCTCTCTGCTCTCTATCTCCGGTCTCTCTCTCTTTATCTCTCTCTCCAATCTCTCTTTCTCGCTCTCTCTCCAATCTCTCTTTCTCCTCCCTCGCTCTCTGCTCTCTCTCTCTCTCGCTCTCTCTACTCTCTCGCTCTCTCTGCTCTCTCTCTCACTCTCTTTCGCTCTCTTTCTGCTCTCTCTTTGCCATAGTTTCTGATGTGGTTTTGCCGATGTTCAAATACGTCGGCAAAGGAAAAATAAAAAAATTAAAGAATTCAAATTATAATGAGAAAATAAATATTGTATTTTTTAAAAAAATTATTGGGGACGAAAATCTTCCTAAAAACGTCGGCAAAGGTCAAATTCCATTTTAAAAAAATAAATATATTACCGACGTTTTTTTAACGTCGGAAAAAGTATATACAATTTTTAAAAATTAATATTGTAAAACATGGTTTTGCCGACATTCCAAAACGTCGGTAAAAGCTATCATTATCTAATTGAATTGAAATTTTATAACTTTTACCGACGTTAAAAAACGTCAATGAAAGTCTCCATGGTGCGTCGGTAAAGGGAACTTTTGCCGACGAAATTGGAAAACGTCGGTAAAATATTTTGGTGATGTTTTTCTACCGGCGTCCAGCGGCAAAAATTTTTTTATCGGTAAAAATCTTTGCCGACGTTTTGAATACTTTTAGCGACGAAAAAATGCGTCGCTAAAACTGTTAATTGTTGTAGTGCTTGTTGACGCTTATAAGTTCTGATTATGTCAAACCCTACAGGTAGACTTTGTGTTCGACATGCAAAATAAATTAAGTGTAAAGTCTCGAGGAATTATATAGATATCAATTAAATATAGATGTCAATAATTATTTAATCGATGGATATCTAAAATCTTAACGTGGAGAGATTAATAAACATTTAATAACAAGAAACTCAAAATATAATTTTAAAAATAAGGGCAGGAGTGTAATTATAATTCTCTAGTAGACTGAAATGTAATTTATGGAATTAGGATAATTTAGGTCGAATTAGGGTTTCCTATTTCCATAAAAGCCTATTCCTTGTTTCCTTCTTAAGGTCCCTATTGTAGCCTATAAATATACGCTATTGCTCTCTAAAAAAATATAAGACAAGAGAAATCTCATGTTTTAGAGCAAAGAGAAACTACAGAAGAAGCCAACACTCTGGTGCGAGTTTGACCATAAAGGATTCAATGAAGGTCTTGAGATTTTCGGGTTGCTATAAAACCAAGATCAAATCAGACAGACCTTGCAGGTATGGTTCTTGAATCATCATTATCTAAAGTTATTTCCATAGTAATCTATACCCAATATCTAGAAATCCTGGCGGCTCCTTCCAACAGTGGTATCAAAGCCAATTTTGATACTACGTATAAATTGAACAAAATATAATAAGATTATAGGTTGCTATAAAAAAAACATGGTGGGTACATTTACTGTAACTGACCCTTGTTTTGCAACAAACTATCTAACCTTTGTTTTCCAGTAATTGATCTTGTTATCGTGATCACCATGTGTGTATGTTATGTAAATGGATCTCACGAATCAAATTCGTGGTTACTGTTTTACATATTTTTTAATGTTTCATGGTGATGTAATTATATTAACATAGCATGTGAACTCTATTCATCAAGAGGCTTAGGATTTAATGTAATTTTCCATGGTGATGTAATTATATTAATAGAGCATGTGAACTCCATTCGTCAGGAGGCTTAAGGTCAATGTAATTTTTTTGAAGAAGGGGCATAGCTTCTAAAGCTAGTAATTAGATTTCGAACGAAGAACTTTATGAAGAAAATCTGGTTCAGGGGACACTGCCCTAGAGACCCCGTCGATGGCACTGCCCCTGAACCCCTACCCCCTTAGCCCTCGCGGGATGACTAGGCAGCTCGATCCCCACCGGAGGACATCCTTGGACCCCTATGCGAAAAACATGTTTTGAAGAAGTGGCAATTAAGAAGACAAAGGATCCTACTTAACCATGATAGCTAAGACTCTTTGTTTGTGCTTAGATGTCTATTATTATCATAACTTGCTAAATATGATACTAGACCTGTTCAATAATGTTTGGAATGGTGAAGTAAGTTCTGTCTATGTGATTTGCAAATAAAATTGAACTATATCGGTCTTCATCATTGTTTTGTGGGAGATGTAATTGATTTATATCTTGACCTTGGAGTATTCCTCCTCATCAAATGAGTTAATTATGGAATCTCCAGTACAAACTTCCATATGGATGATTTAGGGTAATTATTAGTATAGATTACTTCTCCATCTAATAAGACAGAACATAGAATAATTAAATTTGAATTAAATGATGGTGTACACTTAGATGTAAATAACAGTATGCTTTCCATCTAAATTACTGTTATTATATATAAGACCAAAGTCATGGTAACTGTTTGGTTTTACTTAGCACGGTTTGTTGCCTTGACAGTAAAACTAATAGGTTATGTCCTATCTGAATAAAATAAGTATGCTAAAAGTCCTCCCATAGAGGTATACTATTGATTGGTGCTTTTAGATTGCTATTGGATTCTTTTATTAATTGGTAGAGGGAGCCACTTTCCTTTTATTTGAATCCAAACTTTATTTGCCCATCATAATTTTGTTGATTATGTAATTCTTAGGATTTAAGATGGGTTCTTTCAATCCACTTACAGTTATTCTCAAAGAACACAAACTCACTGGACCTAATTACATTGACTAAAAAAAAACTTGGACTTGTGCTAACTGTTGAAGAATACAAGTATGTGCTTACTAAGGTGTCAGAGTTGTACTAATAAGGAGGGCGTACAGGTATACAAAAAATGGATTAAGGCTGATGAGATGGCGCCACATTATATGTTGGCATCTAAGTCAATTATTTTGCAACATCAGCATCAGTTTTTGTCTATTGCCTATGACATCATGTATAGTCTCAAGGAGATATTTGGTGATCAAGATCGGGCTGCTAGGCAGGTTGCTATAAAAGAACTATTTAACACTATGATGGTTGAAAGTACCTCCATGAGGGACCACGTAATAATGGGACACCTCAATGAACGAGAGGTCCCTGGAGCCGTAATTGATGGGGAAACCCAGATTGATATTATTCTCCAGTCCTTGATTGATTCCTTGGAGAATTTCTACCTAAATTACAACATGAACAACCTTAACTTTTCTCTAGCAGAATTACTCAAGGAGCTTCAAGCTGCTAAGGGCCTTTTGAAAAAGCTAACTAGTATTTATGTTGCTGAAAAAGGTTTTATTTCTAAGCCTAAAGGCAAGAAGAATTAAAAAAAAGGGTCAGAATCGTAACACAATTCCTCAATGGGCCAACGTACCTCAGGGAGGAGAGAAAAAGCTCAAGGGAAATTTTTCATTACAAACAAGCAAGGCATTGGAAAAAGCAATGTCTAACTTATCTCAATAAAGTGACCAATAAAGGTAAATTTCATTCACTAGTTGTTGAATCATATTTAGCAGTTATATTTACCGGCACCTAGTGTGTAGCTATAGGAGCCACTAATCATATTTCCAATTCTTTGCAAAGGTTCCAGGAAACCTGGCAACTAAGTGATGGAGAGATTTATATGCATATGGATGATGCTACGAGAATGGCAGCAGTTGCGTTGGAGATGTTTGTCTAAGTTTTAGTAGAGATGGGACTTTAATTTTAAAAGATTGTCTTTATATTCCCTCCATTAGGAGGAATTTATTTTCTGTTTCCAAGTTGGTTAAAGATTGATATTCAGTTTATTTTTATAAATTTGTAGTTATTAAGTATAATAAACGTTTTATCTGTTTTGGTTCATTAGTGGATAATCTTTATATTATTAATCCTATCTCTCCTAAACTGTAACTGACTGAATTGAATAACACAATTACCCTACCATGTAAGAAAAAGGAACTTTCGTAATTGAACCAAACGTATCTTTGGCATTTATGCCTGGGTCATATTATTCTAAATTGGATTTCAAGAGCGGTTGCAAATGGACCATTAGATTCATTGGAAGTGGAAGCACTTCCAGTCTACGAATCTTGTTTAGAGGGGAGAATGACCAAGTCCCCTTTTTCAACAAAAAGCTACAGGGCCAAAGAAACATTGGAATTAGTTCACTCTGACTTATGTGGACCCATGAATGTCAAGGCTAGAGGTGGCTTTGAGTATTTCATCACTTTTATTGATGACTACTCAAGGTATGGGTACATTTCCTTTATGCACTGTAAATCCGAATGCTTTGAGAAATTCGAGTATAGGGCAAAAATGGATAAGTATCTAAGTAAGAGCATCAGGACACTACGATCTAATCATGGTGGCAAGTATCTCTTTAGAGAATTTAGGTATTACTTAGCATAATAGGGGATTAAATTCAAGTTGTTTGCAATAGGTACACCTTAACAAAATAGTGTAGTAGAAAGAAGGAATAGGACTCTTATGGATATGATGAGGTCAATGATGAGTTATTTGGATTTACCTAATTCATTATGGGGGCATGCTTTAGAAACAACGGCATACATTCTAAACTTAGTTTAATCTAAATCAGTGCCTAATACACCCACAGAACTATAGACTAGGCGCAAACCCAATTTAAAGCATGTTCAGATTTAGGGTAGTCCAGCACAGCTGCTGAAAAGGAAGAACACAGATAAGGTGGAATCAAGAACAGAAGTTTGCATTTTCGTTGGATATCCCAGAGGAAAAAAAGGTAGTTTGTTTTATAATTCTAAAGATCAAAAGGTCATTGTTAGCACAATGTCCGATTCTTAGAAGAGGGCTATGTAATGAACCATAAACCCAAAAGTAAAATTGTTCTAAAGGAATTGAGAGGAGAGAAACCTACCTAAGCTTTTCCATTACCAGTAACATAGGAAAACACACCATAAGATGGAGAATTCAGTTTCCATTACTTCATCATAATGGGAGGATTGCTGAGTCTCAAGCTAAAGATATTCCAGGTGATCCTAACAATTTTTTAGGTTTTGAGCCGGATCAGCATGTAGATGATGGTACACTAAGATTAGTTTTAGCACAACGTAACACTACTTATATACAAACACAGGATGTGCCTTGTCATAGTGGGAGGGTTGTTCATCAACCTAAGCGGCATATGTTCTTAGGAGAGTCATTCAATAGAGTCCTTAATGAACTAGATACCAACCCCTATAACTATAATAAAGCACTCCAAGAAAAAGATGCAAAAATATGGCAAAAAACTATGAAATTAGAAATTGAGTCTATGTACTCTAATCAAGTCTGGATCTTGTAAAACCACTAGAGGGGATAAAACGTACTGGTTATAAGTGGGTCTAAAAGAAGAAAAGATGAGTGGATGGAAAGGTTAAAACCTTCAAAGCTAGAAAAGAGGGGTGGATGGTGATGAGTCTTTAAAAATGCATATTTTCATACACATTTTGACCCATTTTAAGAACTTATGAACTTGAAAGAGCCTCATTTAGTGTGAAACCATGGTTTAATTCATTTTAAATTCATTTTAATATTTTTCTGCATAAATTGTTTAAAAATCATACTTTTTGCATAAATTCATGAAACCTGCTATTTTTGGAAAGTCTATTTTTGGAAAGTTTTGTGAAAATAATTTTTCTCATGAAATAAATTCAATTTTAATCATCATTAGTTCCTTCATATAAAATCATAAAAAATGACGTACATTTTTATTATCATTTCATGAGAAATGGGTCCATAGTATGCATTTGTGATCAAGGGGTAAAATTGTCTTTAAACATGAATTCACATTTGTTTTGTAGGAAATTGATGATATGGGTCTCATTTATAAAGAATTGAGGCAAGGAATTGATTTTAAGAGAAAGGAGAGCAAAATTGAAGAAAAAAAGGAAATTAGAAGAAAATTGTAAAAAGTCAGCTTCATGGTCCCACACACACATGCACATGTGTGCGGCACACTTGTAAAACATCCAAGATAGGGTCCATTTATTTGTTGCACATTTTCAAGAGATTTTGAAGAGAATTTGAAGAATATCTCATCAAAGATGGGCAAGGAAAGCCACATAGGAGTTCTTTTTTGATAAGGAGAAGATTTAATTGAAAAAAAAATGAAAAAAAATCCAAGCCAGCTATTCCACGTCCAAAAGAGATTTAGGATCAGATTTTGGTTGAAAAAGAAAAGGAAAAAAAATCAAGAGGGTTATCTTCAAAGATCTCTTCAAGTTAGGTGCCAACGAGGAGAACTTTCCACAAAAGGAAAGTTGATGATGCAAAGAGATAAAAGGGGAAGTTCTACACCTCATGTGGGGCAAGTTTGATTCTAAGAGAGGATTCTTATCCCTATTTCATCTCTCAAAAGATCTTAATGCAAGGTGGCACATACAAGAAAGGAAAAAAGCATCCAAGAGGGACTTCTAGACAAAATAAACAAGGAAAAAAAAGAAAAATAAAAAGAAAAAAAATCCCCAAGGATATTGCACGTCCAAAGCATTGGTTGGAGCCCTTTTTCTTTCAATTTTTTTTAATATTTTTAAGATTTTAAAGTTCGAGAAGGAGTAGGACTTGAAAAAGTATAAATAGGGCACCCCTCTCTCATATTCTTCATGAAAGAATTGCCCACCTCCCACCTCTAGATTTCTACACTCCATCTCTCCCTCTCTTGTCTCTACATCTTAAGTCATCAAGGAGGCTTATCCCTAAAGCCACACCACCAACCTTGAAGATCAACTAGAAGGAGGAATTCATTTCCATCCTAGTATGTATAATCTTTTGGTTTAGTTTTTTTCATCTAATGTAAAGGATTGTCATATTAGTTCAATAATATTCATCTTCTTATTCTTTTTATTCTTATGGTCGTATGATTGCTTAATTTGTGTTTTTGCTTGTTTGGATTGACGACCCAAATAGAGAGCATATTTTAAGAAATTGTTAAGCCTAGACTAAGGGAGAATTTTGAGTGAATATACCGCCTTTAACTTCTATTGTTTACCGCCTTTGACTTCAGTTATACTACCTTTGACTTCCTTTAATTTTTATTTTCTTTCATTGCACTTTTAATTTTAAATTTCTACATTTTTATTTTCCTGCACTTTTATTTTATTTTCTGCACTTTTGTTATTTTCCTGTTATGTCCATGTTGATTTTAAGTTTTATTTTTGCATAGTTTGATGGTTGGATTAGGAATCATTGCATCTATTTTCTTATCATAAGATTTTTTACAAATTTAAGTTGATAAAAATTAAGCCTTCATATTTGAATCTAATGATTAAATTCTGACTCAATTTATAAACAGTATAACTTAACAGTTTCAACAAACTGCAGAAATAGTTTTTTGGCAAAAAGTTAGAAGTGGGTAGACCAGTCAAATCATAATATTTTTCTTTGAAACTTGGTAAAATTAAAGTTTAGGAAGTGGTCTTTCATTCCCCAGAATTTCAGATCAAAATAATTTTGGATGGTTTGTGAACCGGAGGAATAAACTTTGCCAATCAGTGAACCTGAATCAGAATTTCTGCACAGAATTTTGTAAAGTTGTCATGTTCATGCATTTATAACTTTTTCGTTTTAGATCCTTTTTCACTTCCGTTTTTTTTTTTTTTTTTTTTGGTTTCTTACATCAGTAGAGCATAAATTCCAGCCATTAAATTTAGATTTAGGATGCATTAGAATAATTCAAATCATGCATAAAATTTGCATCAGCATAATAGTTTTTAGACTTAGAATTTTTCAGCATCTCATGGCATGGATTACATTACTAATTTTACTAACTTTCTAATTTTAATTTTGTTCCTAGTTTTATGTTTTTGATTGTTTTAGTTAACTTCCATAATGAAAATATCTTTCTAAAATTGTTTTAATTGAAGATTTTAAATTGGAAAGTTTTTTTTTTTGGAAATTCTAACATAGAAAAGTTTCTAACTTATGTTTATTCTGTTTCTAATGTTGTTTAGCTTAGTCAGTTTCTAATTTTAGATTTAGTTTTATTGGAAGTTCTAATATGTGTTTTGTTTTGCAGTAACTTTAATTTTATTTTTAGGAACTTTTAGATTTAGGATTTACTTTCTTTATTTGAATTGCGATTGTAATTATTTTGTTTTAGGAATGTATGTATTTATTACATTTTAAATTAGGCTAGTTTTAGATTTTTATTTAGGACAGGTTACAAGTTAAAAATACTTTAAACACATTGCTCCCTGAGGATCGACCTGGTCTCACCAGTTTTATTACTACATCGCTGCTCTGCACTTGGAGTTCACCATCAGATGGAAAGGTTGAAACCTTCAGAGCTAGGCTTATTGTGAAAGGGTTTACTCAAAAAGAAGGAATGGATTATGAACAGACCTTCTTACCAGTAGCCATGATGAAATCAATCCGGATTATTTTATCCATTGCAACTCATTTCAATTATGAAATTTGGAAAATGGATGTTAAGACAACTTTCCTTAATGAAAATCTTGACGAGTGCATCTATATGGTGCAACCAGATGAATTCATAGCTGAATGCCGCGAGCATATGTTGTGCAAGCTTAAGAGGTCCATTTATGGACTTAAGCATGTGTTTATATTGTGGAACATTCATTTTGATCAACCCTTTAAATCTAATGGTCTCAAACAATATCTTGATGAATCCTGTGTGAACAAAAAGTGCAACGGCAATGTGGTGGTTTTCTAAATACTTTATGTAGATGATATCCTACTCATTAAAAATGATGTTAGGGTATTGTCTTTGGTTAAAGTATAGTTGAGCAGTCAATTCGATATGAAGGACTTAGAAGAAACCAATCACATTCTAAGGATTAAGCTCATGCGAGATCAGAAACGAAGAATGCTGGGCTTATCTCAAGCGGTTTATATTAATGCAATTCTTACCCTATTTAGCATGCAAGATTTCAAGAAAGGATTCTTCCTTTTAGGCATGGAATTATTTTATCCAAGGATTAGTGTCCTAAGACACCTGATGAGATAAAAAAGATAAAGGAAGTACCTTATGCTTCAACGGTGGGAAGCCTCGTGTATGCAATGCTATGCACTAGCCCTAATATTTGTTTTGTTATTGGCTTGGTTAGCAAATACTAGTCTAATCCAGGAAGAGAACATTGGATTGTGGTAAAGCATAAACTTAAGTACCTTAAAAAGACTAGAAATTATTTGCTGATTGACCAGGCTAAGAGTTTGATACCCATTGGGTACATAAACTTGGACTTCTGGTCAGATAATGATGCCAAAAAATCAACCTTAGGATTTGTATTTACCTTGGAAGGTAGAGCCATAAATTGGACAAGTGTCAAGCAATTATGTACTGCTGACTCTATCATCAAAGCCAAATATGTGGCAACTTCTAAAGCAGCCAAGGAGATAATTTGACTCAGAAACTTCTTAATGGATCTAGGAGCGGTACCTTTGGTAAAATCTCCCATACTACTTTATTGTGGTAATATCGGTGTCGTTGCTAATGCACAGGAACCGAGGATGAGTAAGAAATGTAAGCACATCCAGCGTAAGTATCATCTCATACGAGAAGTCATACAAAGGGGTGATATAATTGTACCTAAGATTGTATCAACGAACAACCTGGCAAATCCTTTCACAAAGAGCTTATCAACAAAGAGTTTTAATAGTCATGTGGAGGGAATGGGGTGGAAATACATGTCAACATGGTTTTGAGTCTAAGTGGGAGATTGTTGCAAATTTATACTCAAAGCATACTTTTATGTATTTGTCTTTGACTGAATTATTTATTAGTAAAGTTTGTCTTTTCATCTTAATGAGAATTTATATGGCACATGGTTGCATTGTTTTTTATTATACATGCATGTGCCTTTTATTCTATAAAGTAGACAACTTGGTGTGTAGAGTTTAGCTTATACACGAAAGACTTATTTGTCGGTTCTTATAGAATATGAGTTATTATTGTTCATAATCTAGATGGAGTTGGACACATCATCGCTACGATTGTAGCATGATGTTTTAGCAGGTCTGTCTTGGCTGCAGGAAACAATATAGTTTCAACCCATTATACTAGTACGCTTTGTGTATATTGAATAAGACCGCTTTTAGCTTTATTGTTTTATACTGGCTATATAAGGCGATTTAACATTCAATTAGTTATTATGACTGCTTGTGCTCTTAATCCTTATATAAATAATAGACACATATATTTAGTGTTTGGCATTTTAATTTACAAAGGAGTGAGACCTTTCATGGGTCAATAATTTCAATAAATTGGATAATTACACTACGTGTATGGTAGATATTAGTTTATTGACGAAATCCATATCCTGTCAAAGGGATTGATGATATCCCCTTGGTAATGCTTATAAGCTTTGATTACGTCAGACCCTATAAGTGGACTTTGTGTTTGACATATCAAATAAGTTAACTGTAAGGTCTCAAGGAATTATATAGATATCAATTAAATATAGATATTAGTAATTATTTAATCGATGGATATCTAAAATCCTAACATGGGGAGATTAATAAACATTTAATAACAAGAAACTCAAAATATAATTTTGAGAATAAGGAGGAGTGCAATTATAACTCTCTAGTGAACTAAATTGTAATTATGGAACTAGGATTCTAATTTAGGTTAAATTAGGCTTTCCTATTACCATAAGAAGTCTATTCTTTGTTTCCTTTCTAAGGTCCCTATTGTAGCCTATAAATATGCGCTATTGCTCTCTAAGGAAAAAAATAGGAAAAGAGAAATCTCATTTTTTAGAGTCAAGAAAATTCGCAAAAGAGGCTAACACCCCAATGCGAGTTCCTGCATAAAAGAATACTATAGAAGGTCTTAAAATTTTCGGGCTGCTATAAGACCGAGATCAAATCAAAGGAATCTCATAGGCATGGTTCTTAAATCATCATCATCTAAAATTATTTTTGCGATAATCTGTAAGCAATATCTAGGGATCCTGGAAACTCCCTCCAACATATGTGATAGAGGATGACAATCTACAACTGGAGATTGCCACATTGCTACAATAGCTCTTTTTTTTTTTTTTTTTTTTTGCAAGTTATTGCTCTTCAAATGCAGAACTTCATTGAAGATTTGAATAAATCCAGCTCAGAGGACCATCAACATAGAAATGACCTTCTTGCCCATATGGAGGTGAAGCGGACAGCCTTGAATGACTTTCTTCAATTTATGGAAAGTGAAAAGAATATCAAGCTAGATTTGATCAATATTAATACTATGGTACCGGCTTATGTAAGCTATCAAGGGCACTTCTGATAAAAGGTGTTTTGAATGCAAAAAGGCAACTCAAGAAATTCTTGGACTGATTCTCTTGTAGCTCTTGTTTGGCTCTTCATTTTTTTTATTAGCCTAGATGGCCATTATAAATTGACTTCATTTTTTGTATTGAAACTTAAATGAATATCAATGGAAATTTCCTTCTCTTCTTGTTTCATTTTGTCTTTGGCATAGAATGCTTGGTTTATCTTTGTATGAATATTTATGTGGTTTTCATGGATGGTTTGTTTGGTATGGTTTGTATTGTTTGCTTTGTTTTATTTTCTCAAACTTGCATATAGGTATGACTTGTGATATTTTATATCTACAAATCAAAAGAAAAAGAGTCATATAGGTGAACGTTATCTGGTGCCTACGTGTGAGGCTTTCTCTGGGGTCCATGACTTAATACTTTTGGTGTCAAAAGGAGTCAAACAAAGTGAATGTTATCTGATTCCTATGTGTGAGGCTTTTTTTGGGGTCTTTGACTTATTCTTTAGGATAAATTTTTGGTCTTTTGGTTTGTTTGGATTTTGGTTGTGGGGGTCTATAAAAAACTTGTTCTATATAGCTGAAGGTTAGCCACATGAGGTCTGCGAAAGACTTATTCCATATAATTAAGTTTTACTATACAGGGTCCATAAAAGGACTTTATTTATATAGTAGGACTTTATAAGGAATCTTGTAGGGACATTATCTAAGTAACGAGAGTTTGACTAAGGGAGCCAAAGGACTTGATCCTCGTAGTCAGTTTGTACAAGCCTGATAAGCATCATGCATCTGTCTCCTTTGAGTGTGAGAAGTGCGTAGGCGCTGTTGGAGTCTACCTTGTCGACAACGAAAGGCCCTTCTCATTTGGACCCAATTTTGCCTTTTGACATGTGTGTGGAGAACATGTGCTTCTTAACTACAATGACTAAGTCTCTTTTCTTGTAAACCTTGTATTTGACCTTCTTGTCGAAAGACCCAGCCATACAACCTTAATATAATTCGATGCTTTGTCGAGCAGTAAGCCTCTTCTTATCAAGGTTTTCTAACTCTTGAAGTCTGAGATTGGCATTCTTTTCGTCAGTGTATTTGTTTATTACAACTACCCAAAGGGAAAGAAGTTGGATCTCCAAAGGTATCACAGCTTTATGGCCGTAAACCAAGGAATATGGTGTTGACTTGATTGGACCATAGACTAGAGCTCTGTAAGCCCACAAAGCTGCAGGACGTTTGGTACTCGAACTCTTGTTGTTATCAAAGACCATTTTCTTCAAGAATTTGCAAATAGTCTTGCTAAAAGCTCTTGTTAAAAGCTTTAGCAAGTCTATTAGGTACAGGGTTGTATACCGTTAAGGGACAACATTGGATTCCACACTTGTCACATAGACTATAAAATTTGTCATTGTTGAATTAAGGACCATTATCATGATGTAGACATTTAGGCACCCCAAAATGACAAATGATATGGGTCTTCAAGAAGCTGAGGATTGTATCTATTTTGACTTCTGCAAGAGGCACTTTTTCTGCCTATTTGGAGAAATAATCCGTTACGGCCAAAATGATTGATGACCACGTTTCGATGGTGGCATTTTTCCAACTATGTCCATTTTCCTAGACTCAAATGGTTAAGGGGTTGATGTCGGATGTAAATATTTAGGTGGTTGATGGATATAATTGCCATGGATTTGATATTTATTACATCTCTTTGTGAAATTTATGGTGTCAGACACCATGGTAGGCCAATAATGGCTTAGCCTCCAAATCTGATCATGGAGCTTTGGTCTGGCTTGGTGAGCATCGCATAAACTAGAATGAACTTCTTTAATACTTGATTTATTCCTTTAGTGACAAACAACGTAAAAGAACTCCATCAAATGACTTGCGGTAGAGAGTTTTTAAAGGCAAATCAAAGTGAGAGCTTGCCTTTGAATACTAGTTTTGTCTTTAGCATTCTCTGGCAAGACTCTATGGAGAATGTAATAAATGAAAGAATCTCTCCAGTTTTTGAATGAGTTTTGGAAAGATGAAGTCTGATTCTTGATCACTTTAAAGTAATCTACTACTACTTTATTGTTGTCAAGTGGGGATAGAAGTCTTCTTTCAACTACATCTAACACCATTTTGTCATTTTTAGGGATTGACATTGATGCTGCTAATCCCGCTAGTGCTTTTTCTTTGACATTTTGATGCCTTGGAATGCGGTGGAATTCGATCAACACAAATCCCTCCTTAACTTCACAAGCATTGTTGAAGAAGGGAGGCAAATCTAGTTTTCTCACCTCATACTCAAGATTCATTTATTTGATTATGAGTTGCGAATCTCCATAGACGCCAAGTATATTGATGCCCAACTCCAAGGCTAACTCAAGACCTATAATCAGTGCTGTATACTCTTCCACATTATTTGAACATGGCTTGATCAATGAGAAGGAGTGAGGGACATAGAATCTTTCTAGGCTATAGAAAATGATTCTTACTTTTGAAACCATATCTCCTAACTGATTAGTTCTGGAAGCTCTAGCAAAATACATGATCTAATGTAAGTCTAGATCAATTGGGGTTTTCTATATTTGTTCAACAAAGAAGATCGGCTACTCAGGGAGATTATCTTTGAACTCAAAATCCTCCAAAAGTGAATGGTCTACTAGCGAGAGCATGTCCTTTTACCGCCTTTGCAAGGGTGTTTCTGATGTCATATTAAGATAGAAGAGTAAATCATTTGGCTAGGAGATCATTCAATGCACCAACTTTTGTCACAAATGTCTTCAAGATGTTGGAAACCAAGTAAACCACATTAGAGAGGATGTAGTGAATACTACGAGCATCAATGCAAGACATTCTTTTTCCATCGGATAGTAATTATGTTCAGCACCAACTAGCATTTGTGACAAGTAGTAAAGAGCCACCTCCTTACCGTCATCATTCTTTTGAGCTATAATGCCCCCAAAGAGTGATCAAGAACTTGAATGTAAAGGATAAAAGGTTTGGTCGAAATTGGAGCTGAAAGAACTAATGGGTTTATGAGATACCGTTTGATATCTTGAAAGGCATCTTCACAAGCTTTGTCCCACACAAATTCAACTCCTTTCTTCATGAGTCTGGAGAATACTTTGCACTTCCCAAATAAGTTTGAGATGAGCCGGTGGATATAGGCAAGTCTGCCTTACAATCGTTTGAGTTTTTGAAAGTTCTGGGAGAACGCAGTATAGCTTTGACTTCGACTAGATCAAGTTCAATACCACCATTTCGAACCACAAATCCTAAGAATTTCCTAAAGGAAACTCCAAAGAAACATTTCAATGGATTCATTCGAAGATTGAATTGCCACAACCTTTTGAAGACTTTAGGAAGATCAGTTGGATGGTCTGACTTCTGTTTGCTTTTGACTGCCAAATAGTCGACATAGCATTCGACAGACATATGCT
Source organism: Sextonia rubra (assembly GCA_037013555.1). Classification (NCBI taxonomy): domain Eukaryota; kingdom Viridiplantae; phylum Streptophyta; class Magnoliopsida; order Laurales; family Lauraceae; genus Sextonia; species Sextonia rubra. Next base: position 13,181,893 of record JASUAD010000023.1, read on the forward strand.
GCATGTCTTTGAAGCTTTTCATCATCGCCCTCTGGAATGTGGCTCCAACATTCTTAAGGCCAAAGGGCATTATGGTTTAGTAGCACAACTCAAAGGGGGTTCGAAAGGATATGTGCTTCTCATCCTCCTTGTGCATCTTGATTTGATTTATGTCAAATCAAACCCATTCATGAATGGCATTCTTTCAAATCTGAAAGTATTTTCAATCATGATTTCTGGTATGGGTAGTCGAAAATAATCATTGGGACAGGCTTTGTGTCGGAGGCAGCCACCAGGATCCCTAGATATTGCACACAGATCAATGCGGAATAATTTTAGACAATAATGACTCAAGAATCATACCTACGAGATCTCTTTGATTTGATCTCAGTTTTATAGCAACTCAAAAATCTCAAGACCTTCTACTGCATTCCTTTATGCTTGTACTCACACTAGGGTGTGGACCTATTCTGTGAATTCTCTTTACTCTCAAAAACAAGATTTCTCTTTTGTGTTTTTCCTAGATAGCAATCTCGCATATTTATAGGCTACAATAGGGACCTTAAGAAGGAAACAAAAAATAGACTTCTTATGGAAACAGGAAACCCTAATTCAACCCAAATTAGAATCCTAGTTCCATAAATTACAATTCAGTTTATTAGAGAATTATAATTACCTTCTTGTCTTTATTCTCAAAATAATATTCCGAGCTTCTTGTTATTAAATGCTTATTAATCACCCCGCATTAAGATCTCAGACATCAATCGATTAAATAATTACTGATACCTATATTTAATCAATATCTTTATAATTACTTAAGACCTTACACTTAACTTATTTGATGTGTTGAACACAAAGTTCACCCGTAGGGTTTGACATAATTAAAACTTATAAGCTTCATCAAGGGGATATCATCAATCCCTATTACAAGACATGGATTCCGTCAATAAACTAATATGCACCATACACATAGTGTAGTCATCCAATCTACTGAGATTATTAACCTATAAAAGGTCTCACTTTTATGTAAATCAGAATGCCAAACACTAAATATATGTGTTTATTATTTATATTGGGATTAAGAGTACAAGCACTCATAATAACCATTTGGATGTTAATCATCTTATATAGTTAGTATAAAGACAATCAACCCAAAAGCAGTCCGGTTCAATATACATAAAGCATGCTAGCATAACGAGTCAAAACTATACCGTTTCACGTAGCCAAGATAAGCCTGCTAAAACATCATGCTACAATCGTACCGATGGTGTGTTCAACTCCATTTAGATTATGAACAACTTATATTCTATAAAAACCGACAAACAAGTCTTTCGACGTGTAAGTTGAACTCTACACACCAACTTGTCTACTTTATAGAATAAAAGATACACATATGTATAATAAATAACAATTCAACTATTTACTCATACAAATTCTCATTAAAATGAAAAGACAGACTTTACTAATAAATAAATCAGTCAAAGACAAATACATAAAAGTATAGTTTTAGTATAAATTCCCAACACTTTGTTCAGATCCTTGATGTTAATGCAAAATCTGATTTGCCCATTCTTCTTGGTGACTAGCACTATGTTAGCCAACAGTCAAGAAGCTGCTCTTCACGGATGAAGGGGACATCCTTGAGCTTTTGGACTTCTTTTTCAACTTGTCCATGGTTTCTGGTTTCAACCTTCTTTGTTCCTGCTTCAAAGGTTTAGCATCTTTTGCTACGTTCAACTTGTAAACGGAAACTTCAAGATCTAGACCCGGCATTTCTGCCTAGGTCCATACTAAACAATTAATAAATTCTTACAAGAAACTCACATACACATCAGCTTCATTTCCTTTTAATTTGAGAGCTTACAAAGGTAGAATGAGGATTTTCTGGGGTACCCAGGTTTATTTCTTGTACTGGGTCATTAGTTGGAGGCTTGGAAGGAGGTTCTTCCACAGTATCCTAGAAGCTTCTAACTCCGTAAAGCCTTCTGGGGTTTCATTTGGGGATTTAAGCCAAAGCCTAATCTGTTTCAACAGATTCGGTTTTTTAGGCTCTTTAGCTTTTACATCTAGGGCTAGACATTCCCAATGAGTGTGCTAATGTGGTTATGTTTCTTCATTTAGTTTAGGTGGCCAATATTCAGTGACTTGTGATATTGTATCATCATCATCACTTGTCCCCTCAGGATGCTGAAAAGTAACCTAGTCAACAAGATCTTGGAACATAGTAGTTTCTCGAGAGTCATCAGAGTCATACCCTTTGGTGAAGAAAACAGACGTTGTTCTGAAGTTTTGAATTGGCTTAGAACATTGTTGTAAGGAAAATATCCTATACAATGTCATAGTTGTTCAATTCTACGTCCCTTTTTGGAGATCTTTTTTCATTTCTGGAGTGAATACATCAAAAGAGACATGAACCCATTTGTACTCATTCCGAGGCCAGTGGGCCTCCTGAGATTGTATCCCATGTTCTTCGTCATATTGCAGACCACGAGATTGTAGATGTCAAGCCTTATTTTCCCATCATTGGCGATTTTGTCGATAAGATAAAAAGCAAAAGCATCTTTAGCTCAATGGAAGACTATCAGGTAATTATGTTGCAAGGATAGAGGTATGAAGAAGCAAAAACCTCCAAAATTATAAATTTGAGACGGAGTGGGCTGCGGAAAGAGTGGATGATCCCAATTTGCAATAGAATACACAGAAGTATCCATCTTCTCAGCATCTTCAGAATTTAAACCTCTGACTACTGAGATAACATTCACTAGGCGCATCCGTCTAAATCTTCCGTGTAGACAATAAAGTGCTATCTCAATTAATGAGATAATTCGAGACATCTCATCAAAGGTTTGAAACTCCATTGCCACTTTCAAGTTGCGAAGAGCTGGCTATAAGCCTATCCAGCACAAATGAATCTTTGTTGAGTAGTGTGGAGAATTTTCACATCTTTCAGCCAAATAAATCCATCTATTGATATATTGTAAGATGACTCACTCATGTGTTGTGATGTTAGCCCAAGTTGACCGAAAATGATAGGAGAACCAGGCCTCATCGGTAACATTCTCCTGACTGGATGAGGTACATCATTACTTTCTTAGTCAGAATTTGTATTACCAACCAAGGAAATCACATTTACTGGATACGAAAGCTTCGCTGTCTTGCTATAGGTAGTTAGCCTTTCCTTATTGGCACTGAATAGTACTCAATTGGTGGCATTACTGAGTTCCGAGCAGGTGTTGTATACATAGTTGGACTGCATGTCTTTCTTGTATGAATAACAGTGCCTACTTACTTTATCTTGGATGGCTTTGTGAATATGACCAAGGTTGATCAGAATGTTTGATTTGAGATTTGACCTTGATCACCAAAGGAACTTTGGTATCCATAAATCTAACCATTGACTTCTTCGTAGTCTCCAACCTCTTTGCAGGCTTAAGTCTTTTACCAAACCCTAGATAGATTTTCTTTTCCATTGGAACGGTGAAAGACTCTGCTGGATCATCATCCGCAGGAGAGTTGATTGCATCTAATTTAGACTTTGTAGGCCTTTTCTGATACATGGCTGCATCGATAAAATAGATCTCTTTGCCTTTAAATAGCTTTTCATCTGTGAAAAATCAATGCACCCTACCCCCGTCGTCAATGTATTTGAAGCATTGATGGAGAGTGGAGGGCACTATAGAATAGTCATGAAGCCATCATCTTCCCAAGAGGATATTATAGTAAGCGCACGTCTTTACCACATGTAAAGTGGCTTTTGAAGTTAGACCACCCAGTCGGAACCAAATCTGAATCTTGCCAATTAGATCCTGGACTTCTCCATCATAGCCTTAGATCGAAGTTTTTATAGCAGATAGCTTGCTCACTGAGATACTAAGTTCCTAAAGAGCTGTGATTGTGTTGAGGTTTAAAGTTGATCAAGGGTGAACTCTTTGAACAGGTATGTCCTTGATAAAGCCGTGAAGTAGAGCAGCCATGTGTGCTTTATATCGTCTAAGAGGAGATCATCTTTGGTGAAGAAAATAGTGGCCTTGGAAGCATTATAAATGGAAAGACATTCCAAACATTACTTCTAAGGCCTTTTGGACTTTGCTTTAAGCTAGTTTTTCTCTATCTGGTGGACTTGTGCCAAATGAGTTTAATTGATGGAATTTAAAGCCTGTAGAGATTGTATGAAATTATTATGAGTCTCCTTAGACATCTACAAAAGATAAAAAAATATGAAGTCATGCAGGTATGTACTTAAGTTGTTAAATAACATCATACATGAATGGCTCTAATGGCCTTTCATTAGCATTCGCATTTGAAGAAGTTACATTTACATTTAGATCATTCCCTAAAGGGTTTACTTAAGAAGAAGAAGAAGGTCTATCATAGTTGACTCTGCAGTTGTGAGTGGAATGTGTGCCATCATTGACTATGTTGTTTTTGGTCAACCACGTAACGAGTATCTCTTCTTATGGCATTGACTTTTTCAGGTTCAGCAAAGAGCCGGCTGACTTCTTCCAATCTTGCCTCTTTATTTGCATTGTTAGAAGCAGCTTAAGGTGTTGCAGGTTCATCAGCAAAAATTCTAATGACTGACAAAGTAGGTGCCAATGGCATCTCTTCTTTTGAATCAGAGAGATTATCTTGAACTTGGAAGACTTCTTAAGGTACAGCAGGACTATTGATACTGATTTCATTGTGTTCCTCTTATGACTCAAGCTCACCATTTGCTTTGGAGTTAATGAGTTCAGTGCTTGGTTTAGTGTCCGGCTCCGAAGAAGTTGGTTCAACACTTGGTTTAGAAAACCATTTGGTTTAAAGGTCACCGCTTGTGAACCAAAAGACGATGCTTGCTTTGTATCTGATCAAATTCAATTCAAGGCAAAGGATCCAGATGAATCTCTATAGCTAGTGGAAAAGAAAGATGATCACTCAACTAACTACTTGCACTCTATCTATGAAAGAGCCACTGATAGTATGTTGAGACCAGGTTTCATAATGAAAGTACCTATTTTCAGATCGAAAGTTTGTTAAAAACTTTCATCCTCATCAGAAGGGTATTCATTAGCGAAGCAATCATCAATCCACTGATCATCTTCGAAGTCAAAAAAGTGTGACCAATCCTCCTCATCATTCAAATTAAGAGGTGTATCATCCCTTGATATCATGTCGCAACTAGATGTTGCTAGTTCTTCCTCATCTTTTGGAATTGCAATGATAAAGTCAACCAAAGTAAAATGACCTATAACCGACTTAGAAGGTTCTTTTGAAGCAGAAGCTTTTGTCGCCTTTCTCTTCTTCTTTTTAACTTGTTTTTCTTACTTAATCAAGCGGTTTTGGGTAGTGCTTTGAAGGTCTGAAAGTTTCATTTTAACCTTCTTTCTTTCTGTAGGTGTGGGTTTGGTTTTAACCTACTGCTAGCCTTCCTCATTCACTAGGTCTAGGTGGACCCACATTTTTTCTCCTGAAGAGGTCTTGACTGATATCAGAGCTTGTTCATTATGCATTGCATTGATAACACAGAATTCAACCATCATTCGCTTTAGTGGAGAAGATACACCGATGGGTATAAACTGTCTGAAGGAGATCATATTGCCCAGAATAGGATCATAATTCTGATCAAAAGTTTCACTCCATTCTTCCATATCTCATTGACTTTTGTTTTACAATGAAGCAGTCTTTGAGAAGATGTGACACCATCTGGTGGTATTTATAGTAGTTAACATCATCGATGCGATCCATTTGTTTAGGTTTCTTCATTGATGGAAGTTCAATCTTATTATTATCCATCAATGACCGGAAGGTCACTTTGATTTCTCCATCAAACAATACTTAGTTTTCTTCCTTTTCTCATAGTCCTATTTTTTTGGTTCGATCACTCTTTGTTTTGAGCTTCTAAGGAGGTTTGGAGGTTTGCACATTAAAGACCTCCTATTTCTTCTTTGGTTTTGATGTAGAAGATAAAGACTGCTCTGTTTTTCAAGAGTTTGCCTTCTTTTGATTGATCTCTTTGAGGGTTAGTTCTGCATCAATTGTAACCTTGACCAATCAGGCCAGAAACTTAGTTTTATGGAGTACAATAGTCTTGACTTTCGATCGCAAATTGGTTTTGCACATTTCAATGGTTGCCCTTTGAGATGTTGTTCCAAGCATCTGTATGATAATACTCTCCATCTATTGATAAAGGACTTTGTATTTTAATTGTCTCCCTGCCTTATACTACTGAGCATGGCAAAGGTGCCTTTTTGATCCTCCTCCTAGAAATACAGCAAGAACTTTTCTTCTGTGATTGGTCATATCATGAAAGAGAGTTCTAGTAATTGCTTGTGCCAATCAAAGGAAACTCCTTTCAATGTGTCGACAAACAATCTTATCTTCAGTGCATCTAATTTTGGCAAACTTCTAAGAGGTGATTTGAAATGCATGATGGTTGGAAGGTAGAAAGTTTATAATCTATTAGGAACAAAACATGATCAAACTCCGGAGGGTACTTTGGTGTGATACCCTTCTTTTTCACCTTGGTCTTCACCTTTGATTTTGTTAATATTTCTTCAGCCTCGTTGAAGGTTACATGCTTTTCAGGGTCTATATGAAGACCCAAGATTGACGAATGATCACAAGAAGAACCCACAACTGTCACCTTGTCTGTCAAGGATTTGATTTGAGCCATGAGCAGATCAATTTTAGTTGCATTCTTCTTGATCATTTCTTGTTCTCTTCCTTCATCGAATAGAGGATTTACTTGAGCTTCAGGTGGACCACCTAACTTATCTGTTAAGATTTTCAATTAGGCAGTCAGGTGGTCGATCTTAGCTCTTTGTTGTTTGACAACATCACTGACATTGCTATCTTCATTCTCACCAGCATCTTTTTCGCTAGCATCTTTATTTCCAACAACATCAACATTTCCATCTCTGCCAGTTCCACTCTCCTCAGCCATAAACACAATGTACTATGGGGGTAGGACGAGGTCAATGCTTGAGGAGTGAACAAACTATCTTATGTATCCAATATAGTGATAGGATTATCGTTTGAATTAGTTTCGATATGACCTTCAGAAGTCCTGCTTGAATAAAAGTTTGAATCAAACCCTTGTGATTAAGTCCTAACCATACTCCGATTAACTTTTTGAGCTAAACCTAGCCCGACCATGCAAGACAAGGTCAAGTTAAGATCATCTTCTTACACCAACCCCAATTACATTACTACACGAATACATGGAGACAATCTCTTAACCCCTTGCTTGCCTAACACATCATTCAAAGAATTGGTGGATCTAACATCATGACAAAAGGAAACACTAACCCTAGCCAATTAGCATAACGGAAGGAAACACTAATGCTAGCCAATTTCATTGAGATGGAATTCAAATTTTCAAGGTTCACCTTCCGATTTGACATCTAAGCAATCACATTAGAAGAACCACTTTCCACAATAAGAGAATTGATATATCTCTTGAAAACAACCGAAGTACTTCCAAAATTGCTAACATTTTCACTTTATCAGAGTCACAAACTCCCACATTCATGGAGAACAAAAGTAACATATCACCATTATAATTTCAAATCACTCCGCCAACTTCTGCCAGCCCTAGCTTACCCTCAAAGCTCCATCAACATTGAGTTTAAAAACCCCCTATATGAAGGGGAAGGGGCCACACCTCATCCAAGCTTCCCAATTGTAATAGATATCATTTAAGTAGAAAACTAAGAACTCCTTCCTAATCAAAGCCAAAATGAAGAGTTACTTAGTGGCATGCATAGATGGCCATTGATTACCATGACATACATCTTGAGCATGGTCCACAATTAGGATTGACAAAACATTCAACTATGAGCAATGACAAGATACACTTTTTTATGTAAATACTCGCTTCCCCACACACTACTCAATAGTGATCTAAAAACCGAACTCGGCAGGATCGAGTTGGTGCAGCTCAACTGAATTAGGTAACCAAGCCCCAAAAAGTCATTGGTGAGTGCCCTACTTAGTGCTCAATGAGATAAAGCACAACAACTTAGTTCTTAGTGTATGGGGTACCATCCAAATTCATCCTAATAGAAGTTGGTCCCACCATAAGACCTATTGAAAAAAAAAAGTGACAAATAATTAAGGGGTCTTTTTTGTACAATCACCATTAGTGGTGGATATCCCTATGCCCTTAACAAACTCCAAACATTTACCTACACATTCTCCCATGTTCTCCATTCTGAGCATACCTCTGGAAAGTGAAAGTGATCAGAAACTTTGCAAAATCGCAAAAGTTACTTTTTGTGATTTTTCAAGGGTTTTCACTTTATGTGATTTTGCAATGGTTTTACTTTAAGTGATTTCATATTTCTTTTTTACTTCAGGCTCCACCACAATCTTTTTCCCTATTTCTCCATCTGTAAATCTCTGCCGCCGCCCACCCCCACCCCCCCCCCCCCCCCCCCGGGGCCCCGGCACAAGCCTCTTCCCTAATACCCAACAATACCCAAGCATATTAGCCTTGGTGGAGCTTCTACTAGGATTCTTGGTCTTACTCTTGGGAGGCTTGGCTTAGGAACAAAAATAGGTGTTGAACCTTAGTTAATGTGCCTTTCGTGTCGAAGTATGACTACTATATCTTTGGCTTGTGATCTATTAATATGCTTTCAAATATTGGCTGATATTTATTGTAATCACCAATACATACAGCTGATATGTATAATGCTTGCAAAAAATTGAGGCAATGTGAAAGCTGATTTATGCTTGTAGTTGATGTGAATGAAATGCATTGAAAATATGGTGCTGACACAAGCGTAATCATGCCAAATACTAACCGATAACTAGAATACCATGGATTTATAATATTTGGATCTCTTGGATAAAGCATTCTATTCCTTTATAAAGATGGTCTGGAAAAGCATTAAGGTCTGAGAATTCTTGAGATGGGAAGGGGTCAATAAAAACTCAGAACACGTACTCACCAATTTTCCTCAACTTATATTTTAGATATGTTCATATTTTAAAGGCAAGGATTTCATGTTGAATATGGTTATTTGAATACCTTGGAATCCAATTCAATGCATGATAAGAAATTCTTAGTAAAGTGGGTTCCTTTGAATTATTGGGAATAAATTCAAAAATCAATGAAAAAAATTCAAACAATTTAATTCCTATGAATTCAGTAGTTTGAAGTGTTTCATGTCTAGATAGGGGGATAATTATCCTCATATGCCCTCAAGTTTAAATTCTTTTAACAAAATCTACAAGATGTGTTCTCAGTTGAAGAAATTTAAGCTTAAAAGTAACTTACTGAAGGTCCTTGTTTCCTCAACCCTCCCTATTTAAGCTTGCCATCTTCCATGGTGATGATGCAGCAAAAGAAACTAGAAGAGCAGGGTGATGATGGTGACATTGCAATTATAGGGGGTTCCATTGTCAATCATATTAGCTACAAGCATTTAGTAGGCCATAGTGTTCACAAAAGCAAAGTGCATGACACATCAACCCACGGTACGAAATCCAACTACCTATCTGACCAAGTACACATGAACCCATTCTCTCCTTTCTTTGAGTGTAGATAACAAAATAAGTCTCTTTCATAGGGATTTGTGATGGAGGCATGTTATCTAATTTTTTATTTTAATCTTTTTATGTTTCTAAGATATTCTTGAAAAGGATGGTGAAGAAAGACGGCTGCAATACTGGATGCAAAATATAAACAGGAAGGCACCCATTGACTTTTTAAGAATCGCTTGGTGATATCATATAAAGTATTTGAGAAATCGGATAGTTTTCTTTCAAGATCGCAAGCATAAAAAAGGAAAAAAAAGACCTTTTCATCCCATCTAGTGTATGGTTAATACAAATAATGTGTAGGAAAATATATGGCTATCCACCAGTAATGGTGACTGTACAGAAAAAACCCCTAATAATTATGCACGGGGTTGCATTATTCATATTTTTAACAGTCAATCTTGTAGTGGAACTCACTTTGATTAGAGTAAGATTTGGAGATAACACATGCATAGAAAGGGAGTTCATTTTGAGATATTAGACTTTTAGTGCGGTGGACACAGTTTCCACTCCTTCAACTCAGTATTTATCTGGAGAATGGCTCCTACCCAAGTGGTAAGAAGTGGCAGTTCTCACCTAACTATCCAAAGTTCGAATTTAGCCTTTCCAATGTGTGCAAGCTTCCTTTTCCAAGTGTATGGGCTTTTATTCTTGCATGTGTGAGCTGCTTTCCCGATTGTGGGGGCCCTTAACAGCTGCGTAAAGCCGTCATTGTAGTGTGAAGCTGTCATAGTGGCATTGAGTCGAAGAAATTTTTTTTTGGCTGGTTTTTGAGAGATTGGATGGTTTAAAGGAAAATTCTATTTAAATGGTATTGGTGTGGAGTATTTGAAACTAGTAGTGATGTATACATTTTTCACTGTGCACACAAGTCTTGGTATGAATTTGAGAAAGTTTTTCAAAATAAAATAGTGGACCGGATTTTGAAAGCCTGAGTTTTCAATCATTCCAAATTTGAAAAGTATTTGATAGGAGTGAATTTTCTTTTGAGAAATTTTGTTTACCTTTACTGCTTTTGAAAAAGAATTTTGTGGGTAAATTCACTGAAAGCCTCACAAGGCATAACTACTTCACTAAGGAAACCTAGGGGTTTAAGGGCATGTTACATACACTAAATGCAATTGAGAATACTAGCAAAAGTGGTTTTCATTTCATTTTTGCTTATTTTCTTACATTAGGTCAAAGAACTTCAAACTTTTTGTTCACAACTTTTGCTAAGAGACTAGCAAAATGTTGATTGGGGGGTATGTTAGGTTCATAAATTTACCTCAATTATGCATCATTTTAAGGTAGATTAGGGACTTACTTAAGTTAAATATATAATTATTCTTTCAATTTATCATTTCATGTATTTTTACTTAGAAATTGGATTTACACCATTTTTACACATTTTTTGCATTGATTAAGAATGTTTGCAATTTTTCTTTGAAGAGTCCTAGTTGGAGTAAAATTTTTCTGGATGGGTCCCACTTTAATGTGGCTCTTTAGTATTTTATTTATTTAAAATGTGCAAGAAGTGAAATTTGTAGGACCCATAGAACCTTAGGGATGATTTAGGTTCCAATGCTTGAGAATCCACACCCTTAGTTCATCTGCCTGTGGACTCCACCTGAAGATCAACTAAGGTTTCCAAAAGGACAACCTATCTTAAAATGACCATAACTCTCAATCCAAACGTCAAATCAGCACAAATGACTCACCCTTGAAAATCTTAATCATAGTGAATGTCCGTGGAGCCTAAGATTGCACAAATTAGAGCTAAAATGAGAAAGTTATGAGCCTAAAAAGTTTCATGTATATTTTTAGGTGGGATTACAATTGCATCTATACCAACGAAATATAACTACTGCACATCCCTTTATAGAACCCATCTAAAGATAGAAAAGAATTCTAAAGCTTCCACCTCATCTTATCTCCAAGATCTCTATCATCTCAGGAGATAAACCCAATCAACAAACAGCAGATCAAATCTCCCAATCCACCAAAAAGAGGTTCAAATTCAATTAATCTGGGGAGTCAGAAAACTATAAAAGGAAGTCACCATTGGAGGCTCCTCCTCATTCCTAGCCAAATCTGAAAATCCCACGTCTCTCTCCCCCTCTTCTCCAGTTTTCTTCCCTCCATTAATTTCTAATTTATTTTAAAGGTATTCTAGAGCCTTGTTCTAGAAACTATGATCTAGAAATATTTCTGAAAGACCATTGTACAAGGAGAAGATATCAATGAAGTTATTTTTGAGGTTCTTTACAATGGTAGACTGAGTTTCTAATTGGAGCAAAAGATGAAACTAAGCATTTTAGTGTTTTAATTTATATTTGTTAATTTGCTCTCTTCTGATTATCTCTTATTAATGTGCTCTCAAAAGATAATAATAGATCCGTCTTTATGCCAAAGGCAAACCTCTGATCTATGTTTGTAATGAATAAATTTTGATTATTTATATTTACTTTGATAGATTATGCTTAGATCTATAGCTATCTTTAATAGTCTGTGCTTAATTTAATATGTGATGTTTAGAGTATTCATTCCTTTATGAGGTGAAAGAGGTCGTGGGTATTGATTTTATCTTTTTTAATTAAAAATTGATTTTTGCGATAATCAAATCAGCCAAATAAAAAACATTGATTTGTTTTTTATTTGAGTTATCTTGAGACAAAGAATAAAATAATTACATGATTAGATTAATTATCTTACTTCATGGATTCCGAACGCTTTGATCAATTTATCTTAATATTTTCTACATTTTTCTTATTCACATCTTACCAAGTTTCTTAATTTCCACTGTTAATTTAAAAAGAATTAAAATTTTAATTAAAAGATTCAAAAGTGCTCCATGTGAGATCAACTTGTATTTGCCACTGTCTCAACAAGATAACTATGTACTTGCAGTTTTAAGTAGATTGATGAAATTCACATCAAATGGCCCAGATCATAAACCATCTATAACCGTTGATCAAGAGTTCCATTTACCAAGAAGTTGACATCAATGGCTTGGACATCTTCCGTGGCCACTGGATCAAGATGTTGTAGAGCCGCAGGGTGGGGCTGGGAAAGTTTTTTTAATCTTCTTTGCAGAAAAAGACTAAAAAATATTGTAGTGGTGAATGGAGGTAAGAACACCTGGTGCTACAATCTCTATGACCCACTAATTTTTTACAAGGAGAAATGTTAAGGTCATGAAATTAAATCATTTTAGCATGAATTAGTGTGAATTAGGAACTTAATTAGGCGATTTGCATGAATTTTCAATTATTTTCATCATTTTTACCTATGCATTGGAATTCTCACAAATTTTACACATCTTCTACATTAATTAATAAATTTACAATTTTTCTCCGAAGGGTCCAAATTGGAGTAAAACTCTATGTGTAGATAGGTCCTACTTTAATGTGAGCTTTTTAGTATTTTATGGATTTACTTAGAATGTGTAGAAAGATGTGAGCAGATCATATAGGGCACACCATGCAAGAAGTTTGGGAGATTGGCTTCAAGAGGACCCCACTCACATGTACACACATACTTCAATGGTCAAAGGGGGTCCCACTCTCAATTTGTTGAAAGAATTCAAACTTGAATCAAGAAAAGAAAGCCAAGGTGAAGAGAATTCAAAAAAGGAAAGTCAAAGAAGATGAATTAAAAGACAAAAAGTCAATCCCGTTTTTCTTTGGAGAGTATAAATTAAAATGGTCATAACTCTCAAACCGAGTATCAGAATTTGACAATCTACCTCCAATTGAAAAGCTTTCTTCGAGTAAATATTTGTAGGATCTAAGATTACATTAATTGGAGCTGAAACGACAAAGTTATGGCCTTGAAAATTTGGCTGTATATTTCTAAACGAGATTGTAAAAAATTAAAAATTTTCTCTATGTTACACACCCTTGGATAGGGTCTATCTCTCCTCAAGTGAAATACATTGAAGATCAAGTGGGGTTCACGATCCTTGCTTGCATTATATTAAATTATTTTCAAGACAATTCAAAAAGATTCAAGAAAATCCAAGATATTTTTAAGAAAAAAAGGCCACCTCATCACTAGATGCTTTCTTTCCAAAAATCTCTGAAAAGTCCAAAGGTCAAGAAAAACATTCCTTAAAAGAGGAAGGAATCTATAAGGTTATTGCAAAAATGAGAAAATAAAGAAGAGAAGAAAAGAAAGCCTATTTCACCAAGATATGGCCTAGCTACAAAATGATCTAGGGAAAGAAAAGTTGGCATCACATGCCCTATTTAAGGCATACCTTGGACGTCCATTCTCCATTCCTCTCCACTTCTCTCTCTCCTTCCTCCTCTTCTCTCTCTAGTGTAGTAAAAAATATAAAATTAATTTGGGTATTCTGGATTCTTGTTCCAAAAGCTGAGGTAGAAAAGAGTATTGAAAGCTTATAATCATCTTGAAGATTCAATGAAGATCGCATCTTTTACAATGGAGTAGATCTTTTTATCAAAGTGTCAGATGAAGTTAAATATATCTCACCATTCTTTTATGTGATTTAATTTAAATATTTTTGTCTCTAGCATGCTTAATTAGAATAATAAATATGTCTTCTGTCTTAGACAACCTATGCCATTTAATTTGCATTGAGCAATGCTTTATTCATATATATTTTCTTAATAGATTATGCTTAGATTAATTTCTTTGATAATTTATCCTTGATTAATATATGATATTTAATGAGTTCAAAATTTTGTTAGGTAAAGGAGATCTTTTCCTTAAATCCATTGTAAAAAAATTGTGCTTTGTGATAGACAAATTATCTTAATTAGAAACATTGATTTATTTCTAATCTGAAGGATATTTGGAGATAAATCTATTTCATTGATTGCATAGAATAGGGGTGTGATTACTTAATGGATTCTTGACATTCTAATCTACATTTCATTATTGATTTTCCTGCACTTTACAATTAGATTTTTTGAGTTATTTTTATCTCTTATTTTTTTATTGTTCTAAAAAAAATTAAATTTTAATTAAAAAGAAATTTCAAAAGCACTCCATGTGAGTTTGACCTGTACTTGCCATTGTCTCAAAAAGACAAATGTGCACTTGCAGTTTTAAAGATTGAATTAATTTAACGTAAAGAAACCACTTCAACAAAGATCCGAGGTGGTGCCATGAGTGCTGGGATTTTAAAGTAGATATTATTCTAGGTATTTGAGAAGTCGGTAGTCGTGGAGAAAGGGGAGAAAGGCTAGAAAGCATTCCCATGATATCATAGTTAAATATCGTGAAACGGACAAGAGTAAGACCAGAAAGAAAGTGCTTTCAAGGAACTCTGATGACATTATTTATTATTTATTTGTCTATATAATCTGTACATCAAGTTGTAAGATGTACCAACGCATAAAATTCCAAGAAATTATTGTCAACATCCGCATAAACCACAAGTCAAAGACAAGCTATTTTAATTATTAAAAGCAAATGCAATAACAAACTTGTAAGACCTTTCAAGAACAATAATAACAATGCTAATAATAACCTTGTAAGAGAAACCTTATGTAATATCTGATTGTTAAACTCAAATCGTTAACCATAAATAAAACGCAGTTCATTGGGATTCCTGAAATAAAGAAAGACAAAGAGGTTCGCCGTTCTGAAATAGATTAAAATATTACGGGTTCAATGCTTTGAAACAGTTTAAAACATCACTAGTCCAATAGAGAATAAGCCCAAGCCAACTTCTGATGGCCACGAGCCAATCAGACTCTTACGCACCTAACAGAGATCCCTTCAATATGACTCCAGCAGTGAATGAGATGATCGGAAGCTTAAGCTTCCATGATTGATGTCCATCTGGTGATTGTTCCCGTCCCACTTTGGGGGCAAGCGTTGACTCCTGGAATGGGTTGATGAAGAAAACTGACCAGGGCGAGGATGAAGAGGCTTTCACTTCAGCCAGGTTTATGTTCCGATTTAAAACATCACCAGATAATCCTAAACCCTAAAGCACCTCACAAAGTTCCCTCACTTCGACTCCGGCGGATAGAATGACTCGATTGCAAGCTTAACCTTGAACTGCTACTGTTCATCTGATTATGGGTTCCTCTAGGGACACTTGGGGGCAAGTGTCCATGCCGCCCCTTAACCCGCTTCGGTGATCCCACAACTTGAATTGACCGACCATGGGTTGAAGAAACTAACTTGTGGGTGGATACACTATGGCTTCCTCTTTGGCCAAGTTTATGTTCCGATCTCAAAGAACGGTCAAGCTGATATGCAGCAACAGATCTGGCAGGACGGTCTGCAACTTCTTTCAAAGAGCTGTTTCTGATTATCTGCCTGTTGAAGTAAACCAGACGAGGAAGGAGACCAACTAGATATTTCTTCAGTTGCTCATCTCCCACATTTTTTTGAGCTGGGTTTCCTTCTAAGTTAATGGCTTGTAAAGAACCATAGTTAGCTGCAAGCTGACCAAGACATTTTGCTGTTGAGATCCTGTTCAAGCTCAAGTCAAAGATACTCAGTTTCAGGAGACGATGAAGCCCTTCCACTTCACTAATCTTGTTTCCAGCTAGATAAAGCGCCTTCAGGGAGGAACAAGACGCCAACCCTTCAAAATCATGGGAAGGAAGACATAGATTAAAGCTACGATGGAACCAAATGCAGTTGCAACAGAGTATTCCTTGAAGTCTAAATGCAGACAGAGAATAAAACAATATACATTACCTTAAGAAGCAGACAGGTCACTGAGATTATTAAGAAAATGAAACGCAAAAAAGACATATCAGGTGCTGCAAGGAACATTTCAACTTCAGTTTTTCATGCAAAACTTTTGAGCTTACACAGCCTGTTTGGGTATTTAACTAGTAGAGCAAAGTGAAGTGAAGCCTCCATTTAAGAGACATGAAAAGATCAGGGGATCGTATCAAAAGTACAAAAATTCAAAATTTCTCCATTCTTTAAAAAAAAAAAGTCAAAAAGCAACCTTCTCAACCCACTAAGGGTGCATTTGGTTTGGTTTGGTTTGGCTTGGTGAGAGGCCTTTTATAGCTTTTGATTTTTCAAAGCTTAGAAGTGCAAAAAAGCATGTTTGGTTATCTGAATTGTAAATGGACTTCTAGAAAAGTAAAAGTTAAAATGCCGCTTTCCCATGAAGGATACACGAGATGACTTCCCGTTGCAACAGCAGCTTCATCATTTTTGCGTAAAGTGGTGAACGATTGAGGTGGCATGATGGGAGCCCGACAATCTTTTCTTTTTTCTTTTTATTCTTTTCTTTCATTGTTTTCTTATTTCCCTCCTCTTTTCATCCCTCTCGCTGCTGGTCTCATCCAGTTGTTACCGATCTTTGCCTCTCGCACCACGCAAGCCCCCCACCCCAACCCACCCTACCCCACAACACATGCCGGTTCCCATTCTCTCTATCAACATTTCCCCTATCTCCCTATCTCTCTTCTGTCTCCCAGTCCCAGCTTCCTCCCTCTCTCAGAGCTAAACCTTCCCCACAAACCATAACCCCTAAAATACCCAATTTTTCCCCAAATCAAAAAATCCCCAATTTCCTAAACCCTAGGTATAAATTCCTGATTCAAATAGGGTTGAATCCAGGTATAAATTTATTTTAGTCAACCAATAATTTAAAGTATTTAATTCGTTTAATCCAAGTTCTTACATGTACTTTTCCTACTTGTATTTTTTAGGGATTCACTGCATAGAGATAAAGTGCTGACAGTTGGGCGGGAGGAAAAGGATTTGAAGCATTTGCTATAACATGGAATGACTTTAGGTCTGTGGCATATTGAGATGAATAGATATTTTATAGTAGCAAAGGAGCTGTTGCCTATAGCATGTTCTAAAACATTGAATGAAACTGGATTTTAAATCCTTTCCGGAATGAAATTTGAATTTTAGATCTGCAGAGATGAGCGGTCTGTATCTGTAGAAATGGGTGGTTTCAGTGCTGTAATGGATTTAAAAGTCGTATTTTACTGCATGACTGTTTTGTATGATGGAATATAAAAGAGTTATTTTGTTGGCTATTTTTTTAGAATGGAATGGTGTCATTGGACTATGGAATAGAATTTGCACATCAACCAACATACACAGAAAGACCAATGGCCCCCATTTACCAATAACAATATTTATATATATAATAACAATTGCTTTAAAAGCTAATATCAGACAAGAGGATGCTCATGCAAAGACCTCCACATTTTTCAAATAACTCCACAATAACTGAAAACACCTCTAAAAGTGTTGTCTCATCTCAACTTCTATCATATATCATTTCTTCACCAAAAAGGACATTATGGTAAACCTAATGGGTAACATAGTTTAATACAAGATTAACATATGCTGAGGTTTTTTTTTTTTTTAGAAAATGGAAAGAGGTTTTTTAAAGAGAGTTTAAAACAATAATATTAAATATAATTTTTCTTAAAAATTATTTTGTAGAGGCTGCTAAAACCAAGTGTTTGAATTAGGGCACACCTAGAATGACACAGCCATAATTTGTTTGGGCATTTTATAAAATTTATTTGATAATTTTATATTAAAAATTGACTTTTCTACTTATATAACCAAACAATGTATGATACTTTTGCTGTTATAGAATTAGTCTAAAACAACTCTTTCTATTAAAAAGTTGCTCCAAAGAAGTAGCTTTTTCAATGCTTCTTCTACAACAGCTCATTTGACTTTATACAAGCCGAACCAAACACACCCTAAATGACAAAAAGCCATCTACTTTTTATAAAAAAAGTAAAAAGGATTCATTATCAGGCCACTAAAGACAAAAGGACATCACATTATGATTACACGCCCTCATCTTTTATTCTTTTCTAATTTGAGGCTTCACTTCACTTCACTTTACAACACCATTAACCAAACAAGTAAGCATATTATCAACTATTTTAGTCCTATGTACTTTCAGGTAAGCATATTTTTCATTTTCAGGCCCGGCCTGAAAAACAAGAATGAATTCTTCAGACCTATGTACTTTCAGCCTATCCGAGATTTGGCAACTTGAATTTAACGTTCTGCCATAGATAGTTTTAATTCATTTGTATTTAATTTTATTTTGTTATTATTATTTTTTTTTGGAAGACAAGAAAATTGCCGACCCCACCTCACAAACATTGTAGAGCTGCTAGTAAAACAATGGATACATGACACCAACCATAAGCACCATGTATTGGGTAAGGCACTCAAAGAGGATTCAAACCTAGGACCTTTAGAATAATACTAGACTTCCCAACCAGTACAAAACATTTAAGGATGGGTAATTCATTTGTATTTTTGTCGACTATTATTTATACACATCTGATTGTTTAGCATGTCCAATGTTATTTCCATTTCCTTCACGTCTAAGACTAATCATTTGAATTAGATCTGGTGATTTTGTATTGTTAACCTAGAATTCTACTCCAATCCTTACAAGTTATTAGTACATTTGCAGAGTATCAGCTATTGTTGATTACCTGCTGCAGTTGTTTTCAGATGTTCATGCAATTAAGTTAATATTTATAGTTGAATTGAAACCTATGCTAGAAACAGGATATGCTATAGTACCCACACACACCCACACCCAAAGTAGGTGAGCCACATGAAGAGAGAATATCCGTTTTAGTAAGGATTTGGACTTGGGAACCATACTGATGCAGGCCGAACCCAAGTCCGACCCAGATCACTGGCCCGCAGAATATCCGATTGATCCTTGGCTTCCTCAAGGATCCCTAATCTTATCTATTTCCTATTTTTATTTTTAGTAGTTCATGTTTGTGTACAATTTGGCCTTCTATTTTAAAATTAATCTCTCCTATATAAGGAGCAGTTCTTCAATGTAATAGGTATGCTTTTATCAATATAATTTCAGTTCAAGAGATTTTCTCTCTCTAGTTGTGCTCGTGAGTTTCATTTTGCTTGGGAATCCTTCTTTGGATTCGAACAATCTTTCGGGAGATTGTTCTACAATCGATCCAAGATCCAGGGCTGCGCCAGATTGGTATCAAAGCCCAGATCCGGTCGCCGGAAGCCTCTGTCGTTTCCGGAATTCATCAATCCATCCACTCGCTCACCGGTTATCCTCTCCACCACCACCAGTCGACCCTGCCTCACTTGCAAATCCACAACTCCCAGACCACGACAAATCCCATTCCTCACCATCACCATCACCGATCTCCACTGCCAACACCGAATCACTACAGCAGCCCAAATCCTCTTCGGACAACCCCAATCCTATACTGCCGACCATCCTGCCAACACCATCTCCCTGTCACTTTCCAAATCCACAACCCCTACCCCTTCCGTACCAAATCCCTAACTCCCCACACCAAGCCGAAACCTTAATCCCAACACCTATATTCTTGATATCCCTACTGATTCAGGCGTCAGTTCTTCATTCAATGTCAAGGATCTTACTCTATATCGTGGCCATGATACTGAAGGAGAAAACGAAGAGCAGCTTATTTCTTTACCAGTTAAATCTCCACCTCCTGATGAAATTATTGATGTCCTTGATGATCAAATTGTTTCTACACGTCAAGGAGGTTACCAGAAGTTTTATGTACGCTGGCAGAATCGTCCTCTCTCTGATGCTACATGGATTACAGCTACTGACTTCCAGCGCATCAATCCTGATCTTTATGAGAGATATCAAGCGCTCAACTCGCCGGAGTTGAGTTTTTCCAAGCCGGGGAGAGCTGATACAGGCCGAACCCAAGTCCGACCCAGATCACGGGCCCGCAGAATATCCGATTGATCCTTGGCTTCCTCATGGATCCCTAATCTTATCTATTTCCTATTTTTATTTTTAGTAGTTCATGTTTGTGTACAATTAGGCCTTCTATTTTAGAATTAATCTCTCCTATATAAGGAGCATTTCTTCAATGTAAGAGGTATGCTTTTATCAATATAATTTCAGTTCAAGAGATTTTCTCTCTCTAGTTGTGCTCGTGAGTTTCATTGTGCTTGGGAATCCTTCTTTGGATTCGAACAATCCTTTGGGAGATTGTTCTACAATCGATCCAAGATCCAAGCCTGCGCCACATACTGATACTTTTCCATTTCACATCACAGGTTTAAGAAAATTCTTATATAGGTTTTTGGTTGAGTAACTATGTGACACCACAATCTGTACCAGCGGTCCATGCTGTTCTTGTGCCACTCTGTGCCAGTCTAACTCAAGCGAGGGCTTTTCTGGATACTAGACCCAGACCTGAAATTAACTACAATCTAATTAAGCTCCTTCCCAAGCATTCACTATCTACTTCCTGTGAGCAATGTTATCCATTTTAATAAGCATTTGGACTTGTGTACCATACTGACACCTGTCCATTTCACATCACAGTCAAAGAAAATTCTTATACATGTTTTTGGTTGAGTAACTATGTGACACCACTATCTGTACTAGCACTCCACGCCGTTCTTGTGCCACTCGATGCCAATCCAACTTAACCAAGTGAGCTTTTTTCTGAATACTGGATCCAGACAAAAAATTCATAACTACAGTCTAATTTCATAATTACAACCTAATTAGGCTACTTTCCAAGCATTCACTATGACGCAGGCCAGACATGAGGTCGGCCAGCCCATTGGACCCAGCCCACAGGCCCAAGAATTTCAGCAAGAAGCTCAACCCCATTATAAGAAGAATTCCAAATCTTTCCGGCAGATTTCATCCAATTCTACATTTCTTGTTTTCTAGTAGAAGCTAAATTTTATGGATAGTTATGAGATTAATTAGAAAGTTTTATCTTATTAGATTTAGAGCTTATTTTAATTAGAATTGTTTCCAAGAATAGAATTAGGGTATAAGTTGTAACGACCCAAGAATCTGGAGCTCTTCAGATTCTTAAGTTGTTAGCATGATTACGATACATTAACATTCATAAGGTAAATTCCAAGAGCATCAGTCCAAGCATAAGAAGATTATTTAAATCTCAGTATCAAAGTTTACATAAGTCATTAGGGTAAAGCTAGAACAGTCGATCTTTAAATTAATTTTAAGAGAATATTCTACAATAAGAGCTGGTCCCTTCTAAATTCTAGGATGCTTTCGATCTCTCAATCAGTGGTGCATGCCAAAGTCTATAGGCTGGTCACCGTCGTTCCCCTGCCTTGACACGAATGCATTACCTATAGTGGGGCGAACCACTGGTGAGTAGAATTTCTAGTTCATAAAATGAATTGAATTGTATCACTTTGGAGCTCAAAGTATTCATAGGATCTCCTTAAATTTAGAAGAAAAATATATTCATCTCTAACAACGTGATTTTGGTGAATTACCACATTATGGTTTATGCTATCATAATGAAATTCATAATCTTATTGTGACAAGTCAGTCACTATTCATCAAAAGGAAATTCATATTCTTATCGTGACAAGCTGTCACCATTCATTAAGAGAATTTATATTCTTGTCGTGAAAAAATTGTCACCATTCACCTAGGGAATTCATATTCTTATCGTGACAAAATTGTCACCATTCATCAAGGGATTTTATATTCTTGTCGTGACAAAACTATCACCATTCACCTAGGGAATTCATATTTTTGTCGAGACAAAATTGTCACCATTCATCAAGGGATTTTATATTCTTATCGTGACAAAACTGTCACCATTAACCTAGGGAATTCATATTCTTGTCATGACAAAATGTCACCGATTATATTTCAAAAATCTAATCCATCACCAAAGTTAAAAAGAAATTTCCTTGTAATTCGTAGTATTATTCATATAGACTTCATAATAGGAATTCATATTATTTTATTGGTCGGTTCCACATATTATGAGTTAAAATTTCGCCCACTCATAATCATAATTGATGTCCATGTGGCATTGACTTTAACTTTGAAATTCTTTTTAGTCATAGAATGAATACAATACTCATATCCTGGGATTAATCATTTTGAGCATATACCACAGAGTCTCATATTAATTATTCAATCCAAACATAGGCTACTAAGGGTAGTAAAAGTCTAAATTGAGATTCAAATTTGAACATCATCATTTGTATAGTAAGAAAAGAGACCGTAGTGGTGGAAACTGTTTAATGGTAACTCATCATATCTTATTCAAATACAAGGGGGATACTTCTTAAAAAAATCCTTACAATTGTGCAAACTTAACATAACGCTTTATAACTAAGTATCTTTAGAAATGAAAAACAATCAATACTGTACTAATAGCATTACACAACAGTACTAGTATTCCTATAATATAGATCAGTCCAAGGGGATACCCAAAGTTCTTAATAAAATTTCTAAGTTTCTTTGATATGAAAGTTGTATAACAGTATCATAGTTCAAAGAGCATTTAGGACTGATTAGAACAAAAACAGCGGCTCAGTTCAAAGAGCATTTGGAACTGGTTGAAAATGTATGACAGTAGCTGGGTCCAAGAGTACTCGAATTGGGAAAGAATTCGTAAAACAGAAACTTAGTTCAAAGCATTTGCGACTGTGTATAACAGTAGCTCATTCAAAAATGTATTGAACTGATTATGAGAATATATAACAAAGGCTGGGTTCAAAGAATACTTGAATTGGGGAAAAGAAACTATAAACAGTAACTTAGTTCAAAGTATTTATGACTGTTTATAATAGTAACTGAGTTCTGAATTTCTTTACTCGTTAAAACATTATATTCTATAAATAAACAGTCCATAGAAGTGTATCAATCATGGAATTCAATTTGACTAATCATCTTACCAAAGAAAAATGAATTTGAGCCTTTATTCTGTATTTCAGAAATGTCAACAGTTTCATAATTACTTTTATCCAGATCTGATATTGATATAGTGTACACTTCGTGTACACTTTAATGATTCACATCAGAGTTTAAATCAAAGAGGAACTCTTCCCTGTCATCTCCCATCATCTTCAAAGATGGATATGTATCTTATTCCCCAAACGTAGTCATATGAATAGATTTTTGGTTCTCAGACTTAAACTCAGAGAAATAGATTATGAAAGATTAATTACTTGACAAAATCACATTCTATTGAATTCTACTCACCTTGTATATGCAACAATTGACCTCAACTCTGTCATTCACTAAGCTAGTTGCTCCCAGTAGAAGTGCCTTGCCTCTAAATTTCAAGTTTCTCATTATTAGATTTCAAATAACCAAAGACCCCTATATATATACACCAAGTGGACGTCCAATGTGACTTTTCCTCTCAGATATCTCTTCATTGAAGAGTCATTTGGGAATTCTAAGAGTCACATCTGTTGGTTAGTGTCTTTCCTTTGAAGAGCCACATCCATTGGTGAAGGTCTCTTTCGAAGAGTCACATCTATTAGTGGAAAACGAAGAGCTTCCCTTGGAAACTAAACAGTCACTACCAATGTATCTTGGGTCAAGTTATAGAACTGAAGATTTAGATCCAACAGCCCAGTCCAATCATGAATTGGACTAATCGAAACTGGACCCCTTTTCTAAGTCCAGTTGGTTCTGTAAAAATAATAATAATTCAGGGTTATTACATACTCCCCCCCTAATGAAATTTGGTTCTCCAAATTTAAATCGTACCTTAGATAAAAAGGTGTGGATACGTTTCTCGGGCATCTTTTTCTGTTTCCCATGTAGCCTCTTGTTGATTGTGATGCTCCCATAGGATTTTAACCAGACGAATAGTTTTGTTCCGAAGAGCTCTTTCTCTTGCTTCTAGAATGGCTATTGGCTTCTCTTCATACGACAAATCTTCTTGTATCTCAAGCGGTCCGAAGTCGATCACATGAGAGGAGTCCGGCTCATATTTCTTTAACATGGAGACATGAAACACGTTGTGCACACCAGCCAGTTGTGGGGGTAATGCTAGTTCATAAGCATTTCCATTACTAACACGACCAATTATTTCAAATGGTCCAATGTAACATGGACTCAACTTACCCTTTTTCCCAAACCGCATGATGCCCTTGGTTGGAGAAACTTTAAGAAAGAGATGATCTCCCACCGCGAACTCCAGTTCTCTTCTGCGATTATCTGCATAACTTTTTTGTCTACTTTGGGCAATTTTGGGTCTATCCCGGATTTTCTTTATAGTGTTCGTTGAGGATTGAACCCAATCTGGCCCAAGGATTCTTCGGTCGCCAACTTCCTCCCAACAAATGGGAGATCGGCAATTCCGCCCGTACAATGCTTCGAAATGTGCCATTTGAATACTAGAATGATAACTGTTATTATAGGCAAATTCTACCAGGGGTAACTGCTCATCCCAGTTGTCTTTGAAATCTAGGGCACAGGCTCGCAACATGTCTTCAAGAGTCTGATTGGTTCTTTCGGTCTGGCCATTCGTCTGAGGATGATATGCGGTGCTGAACCGCAATTGTGTTCCCATAGCCGTCTGTAATTTTCTCCAAAAGTTGGACACAAACCTGGAGTCCCTATCCGAGACAATAGACACCAGAATTCTATGCAGTCGAACAATCTCCTTAACATATCTTCGTGCCAATTCTTCCATCAATATTCTTCCTTTGAGAGGGATGAAGTGAGCAGATTTAGTCAATCGGTCCACAATTACCCAGATTACTTCATTGCCCCTGAAAGTCTTCGGAAAGCCAAAAATGAAGTCCATAGTGATGTGCTCCCATTTCCACTCTGGTACAGGCAATGGCTACAACCACCCACCAAGTTTCCGATGATCTGCCTTAACTTGCTGGCATGTTAAGCATTTTGCCACAAATTCTACAATGTCTTTTTTCATACCATTCAACCAGAATTGCTTTTTAAGATTCTGGTACATCTTAGTACTTCCTGGATGAATGGTATATCGGGTATGATGTGCCTCATGCAGTATCTTATCCTTGATTTCCCAATCATTTGGAACACACAACCTATTCTTGTAATATAAGGTACCATTAGTAAGTGAAAAATCTAGCTTATCACCCAATTTGTTGAAGATTTGTACTAGTGTCCCATCATTCTTTTGGCGATCCTTAATTTGCTGAATGATCTCTGGTTGAACTTTGAAACTCCCCAATAATACATTGTCACCAATGATCCGAAAATGCACATCCAACTCCCTGACTTCTTCTAGTAAATTCCATTCCGCTGCCAAGTGAGCCATTTGGACTGACTTTCTGCTTAATGCATTGACCACAATATTTGCCTTTCCGGGATGGTAATATATAGGGAAGTCATAGTCTTTCAAAAATTCTAACCATCTCCGCTACCTCAAATTTAACTCCCGCTGGGAAAAGATATATTTTAGGCTCTTATGGTCCGTGTACACCTCGAATTCTTCTCCATAGAGATAATGTCACCAAATTTTAAGAGCGAAAACTACAGCAGCCAATTCTAAATCATGAGTGGCATAATTTTGCTCATGCATCTTCAATTGTCTAAATGCGTAAGCAATTACTTTTCCGTGCTGCATAAGTACGCACCCCAGTCCTTTGAGTGACACATCACAAAATATGACAAAACCACCACTGCCTGAAGGTAAGGCCAAAACCGGTGCCGAAATCAACTTATCCTTCAGTATCTAGAAACCGGTCTCACATTTGTCGTCCCAGTTAAATTGCGCATCTTTCCTAGTGAGACGAGTTAAAGGTCCTACAAGGGAAGAAAACCCTGCGAGTCCCAAGAAACTCCAGACCTCTGACACTGTTGTTGGCCGTTTACAACTAGTGATAGCTTCCACCTTGGCAGGGTCCACAAACAATCCTTCACTTGAAATGATGTGACCTAGGAAATTCACCTGAGTTAGTCAAAAGTCACATTTGCTCAACTTAGCATACAACTGATTGGCTTCTAATACCTTCAATGCAGTGCGCAGGTGATTTCCATGCTCCAATTCTGTCTTAAAATAAATTAGTATATCATTGATGAATACAACAACAAACTAGTCCAAATAGGGCTTGAAGATTTGATTCATGAGTGCCGTGAATACAGCTGGTGCATTGGTTAGCCCAAATGGCATCACCAGAGACTCATAATGTCCATATCGAGTTCGGAAAGTCGTCTTAGGTACATCCTCCTCCCTCACCCTCACCTGATGGTATCCAATCCACAGATCAATTTTTGAAAAGTACCTTGCACCTTGGAGTTGGTCAAACAGCTCATCGATCCGTGGAAGCGGATACTTATTCTTGATAGTGACTTGGTTGAGCTGTCGATAATCTATGCACATACGTAAGGTTCCATCCTTCTTTTTAACAAAAAGAACAGGAGCTCCCCATCGTGAAACACTGGGCCTAGTGAATCCTTTGTCCAATAATTCCTGTAATTGCTCCTTAAGTTCCCGTAGTCCTGTGGGTGCCATACGGTAAGGAGGCCTAGAAATTGGAGCTATTCCTGGTACCAATTCAATAGTAAAATCTACCTCCCGCAAAGGCGGTAGACCAGGCAATTCATCTTGGAAAACACTAGGGAATTCTCTTACTACCGGAATTTCTTCTAGTTTCAATTTTTGTTTTTCCCCAGTAACAAATGCTAAATACCCTGTACACCTGGTTCTTAATAATTGACTGGCTTTGATTGCCGAAATCACACGTGTCTCTACTGCTTTCCGTATCCCTATTACACGCACATTTTTGAATCCTTCTAGTTTAAAGCGGACTATTTTATTAAAACAATCTAGCACGGCCCTATGTTTTGCTAATCAATCCATTCCCAAAATAATATCAAAGTCATTCATTAGTAGCAAAATTAAATCTGCAGGCATAACAACTTCCCCAATGCTTAAAGGACAGTCATAGAATATAGTGCGAGTATTAAATTGTCCTCCAGTAGGGGTGGAAACTACCATTGCTAGAGAAAGTTTAGAAGGGAGCACGTGTAGTTTTGGAGCAAACTTATGTGAAACAAAGCAATGTGTAGAGCCGGAATCAAATAATGTAATAGCCTTGTTGCCAGAGATTAGAAGCGTACCCTCAACCACATTACTTACTACTTCCGCCTCCCGATGGGTAATAGCATAAACCCTCGCATTTGGTGGGTGACTCTTTTGATGTCCACTTTGATCGCTTCTTTCTAGGTTGAAATTTTGTCCCTAAGGCGGATTCCGCTGATATCCACTTTGCTGATTCTGGCTCGATTGCTGGTTTCTTTGTGATTAGTTCTGGTGGTAATTCTAATGAGAGTTCCCTTGATCCCGAGAAGGGTAGCTTTGCGAATTCTGCCGTAATTGCTGATAGCCTTGATGATGTCGTGACTGTTGGCCTTGTTGTTGTGACTGCTTTTTCTCCTGCTTCTTCGGACAATCTTTAGCCTTATGGCCCACCTAGCCACATGAGAAGCAAGCGCCACGCTGCCATCGACATTGTTCTAATGCATGGTTCTTCCCACAGCGGAAGCATTTAACATGAAATTCCATTTTCCGTTTCGTTTGAGATGGGCGGCTTTCTTGATTTCTTTTCCCATTTCCCGTTGAATTTGATGGAAATACTCCATTGAACTCATCAGTGGCTTCTTCAGACACATAGGCTCTTTTTAAGGCGTCTGCGTATGTGGCTGGCTGTCCCAATCGTACATCCTTCTTAATATCAGGGCGTAATCCCTCAATAAACTTGTTGCATTTCAGTTCTTCTGTAGCTACCAAGGGTTCAGCAAAGTGAGACAATTCTATAAACTTATTATTGTATTTGGTCACTGACATGTCTCCTTGAACCAAAATTTGAAATTCCCTCGTCTTCTTTCTTTTATATGCTCCGGTATGAATTTTGCGATAAACTCCTTTTTTAAGAAGGCCCAGGGAATCTCATTTTCAGGACCCGGATAGGTCCTTCTGGCGGACTTCCACCATTTCTTAGCATCTCCTTCAAGTTTGAAGGCTGCTAACAGAGCTTTCTGTTGATCAGAACAACCCATAACATCAAAAATCGCTTCAACATTTTCTATCCACTTATTTGCATCCCAAGGATCTGCAGTTTCATCAAAGTACCTGAGACGGAATTCGTTAAAACTTTTATATAGGGAATCTCGTTCCCTGTCCCAGCTTCCACCAATAGCAATCCCACTTTGGCCACCATCATCTTGACGATTAGCCAGTCTTTATTTGCTCCTGCACTTGATCATATGCTTTCATAAAGGTATCAAACATCATTTTCACATATTTAGGCATTCGGGTTGATTCCCCATCTGGGTTTGATGTTCGGCTTTCAGTTCCATTGCCGTTAAGATTCTGTTAGGGACTCATGTTCTTTCTCCTATAATAAAATACACAATAATTACAAAATAATTAACACAAAGAAATGTATATTATAATCTAACGCCCCAAACCACGACCTCACCGCGTATGCTACTGATTTCTAAGTGTTTTAAAGATTGCTCAAGACCTTTACTCCGATACCACTTTGTAACGACCCAAGAATCTGGAGCTCTTCAAATTCTTAAGTTGTTAGCCAGATTATGATACATTAACATTCATAAGGTAAATTCCAAGAGCATCAGTCCAAGCATAAGAAGATTATTTAAATCTCAGTATCAAAGTTTACATAAGTCATTAGGGTAAAGCTAGAACAATCGATCTTTAAATTAATTTTAAGAGAATATTCTACAATAAGAGCTGGTCCCTTCTAAATTCTAGGATGCTTTCGATCTCTCAATCAGTGGTGCATGCCAAAGTCTATAGGCTGGTCACCGTCGTTCCCCTGCCTTGACACGAATGCATTACCTATAGTGGGGCGAACCACTGGTGAGTAGAATTTCTAGTTCATAAAATGAATTGAATTGTATCACTTTGGAGCTCAAAGTATTCATAGGATCTCCATAAATTTAGAAGAAAAATATATTCATCTCTAACAACGTGATTTTGGTGAATTACCACATTATGGTTTATGCTATCATAATGAAATTCATAATCTTATTGTGACAAGTCAGTCACTATTCATCAAAAGGAAATTCATATTCTTATCGTGACAAGCTGTCACCAATCATTAAGAGAATTTATATTCTTGTCGTGACAAAATTGTCACCATTCACCTAGGGAATTCATATTCTTATCGTGACAAGCTGTCACCATTCATCGGGAGAATTCATATTCTTGTCGTGACATAACTGTCACCATTCACCTAGGAAATTCATATTCTTGTCGTAACAAAATTGTCACCATTCATCAAGGGATTTTATATTCTTGTCATGACAAAACTGTCACCATTCACCTAGGGAATTCATATTCTTGTCGTGACAAAATTGTCACCATTCATCAAGGGATTTTATATTCTTATCGTGACAAAACTGTCACCATTAACCTAGGGAATTCATATTCTTGTCATGACAAAATGTCACCGATTATATTTCAAAAATCTAATCCATCACCAAAGTTAAAAAGAAATTTCCTTGTAATTCGTAGTATTATTCATATAGACTTCATAATAGGAATTCATATTATTTTATTGGTCGGTTCCACATATTATGAGTTAAAATTTCGCCCACTCATAATCATAATTGATGTCCATGTGGCATTGACTTTGACTTTGAAATTCTTTTTAGTCATAGAATGAATACAATACTCATATCATGGGATTAATCATTTTGAGCATATACCACAGAGTCTCATATTAATTATTCAATCCAAACATAGGCTACTAAGGGTAGTATAAGTCTAAATTGAGATTCAAATTTGAACATCATCATTTGTATAGTAAGAAAAGAGACCATAGTGGTGGAAACTGTTTAATGGTAACTCATCATATCTTATTCAAATACAAGAGGGATACTTCTTAAAAAAAATCCTTACAATAGTGCAAACTTAACATAACGCTTCATAGCTAAGTATCTTTAGAAATGAAAAACAATCAATACTGTACTAATAGCATTACACAACAGTAATAGTATTCCTATAATATAGATCAGTCCGAGGGGTTCTTTGGATACCCAAAGTTCTTTATAAAATTTCTAAGTTTCTTTGATATGAAAGTTGTATAACAGTATCATAGTTCAAAGAGCATTTAGGACTGATTAGAACAAAAACAGCGGCTCAGTTCAAAGAGCATTTGGAACTGTTTGAAAATGTATAACAGTAGCTGGGTCCAAGAGTACTCGAATTGGAAAAGAATTCGTAAAACAGAAACTTAGTTCAAAGCATTTGCGACTGTGTATAACAGTAGCTCATTCAAAAATGTATTTAACTGATTATGAGAATATATAACAAAGGCTGGGTTCAAAGAATACTTGAATTGGGGAAAAGAAACTATAAACAGTAACTTAGTTCAAAGTATTTATGACTGTTTATAATAGTAACTGAGTTCTGAATTTCTTTACTCGTTAAAACATTATATTCTATAAATAAACAGTCCATAGAAGTGTATCAATCATGGAATTCAATTTGACTAATCATCTTACCAAAGAAAAATGAATTTGAGCCTTTATTCTGTATTTCAGAAATGTCAACAGTTTCATAATTACTTTTATCCAGATCTGATATTGATATAGTGTACACTTCGTGTACACTTTAATGATTCACATCAGAGTTTAAATCAAAGAGGAACTCTTCCCTGTCATCTCCCATCATCTTCAAAGATGGATATGTATCTTATTCCCCAAACGTAGTCATATGAATAGATTTTTGGTTCTCAGACTTAAACTCAGAGAAATAGATTATGAAAGATTAATTACTTGACAAAATCACATTCTATTGAATTCTACTCACCTTGTATATGCAACAATTGACCTCAACTCTGTCATTCACTAAGCTAGTTGCTCCCAGTAGAAGTGCCTTGCCTCTAAATTTCAAGTTTCTCATTATTAGATTTCAAATAACCAAAGACCCCTATATATATACACCAAGTGGACGTCCAATGTGACTTTTCCTCTCAGATATCTCTTCATTGAAGAGTCATTTGGGAATTCTAAGAGTCACATCTGTTGGTTAGTGTCTTTCCTTTGAAGAGCCACATCCATTGGTGAAGGTCTCTTTCGAAGAGTCACATCTATTAGTGGAAAACGAAGAGTTTCCCTTGGAAACTAAACAGTCACTACCAATGTATCTTGGGTCAAGTTATAGAACTGAAGATTTAGATCCAACAGCCCAGTCCAATCATGAATTGGACTGATCGAAACTGGACCCCTTTTCTAAGTCCAGTTGGTTCTGTAAAAATAATAATAATTCAGGGTTATTACATAAGTATATAGAAAGGATTGTAATCCCTCCATAGGGATAAGCTGATTGATTAAGAAAAGTTTCTCTCATGGTGATTTCTCTGTGGTGTAAGTCCCATTCCCTAAGCTTTGGCTTGGAAAGTAATCCATTGGCTATTCTTCCATTACCCACGCTGTGTCACAGTACCCAAATAAACCTTGGGATGCATCCAGGTGGATCCACATATAACTCGTCCATAGGAGAAAATGACTAAATTTGCATCTCTGGTTATGAATAGTAGTCACCACATGTGAGTTTAAGATATCTTGAAGTCATTATGGTTCTTAAAAAAAAAAAGATATCTTGAAGGCAATCCCAGAGATTTATGAACTCAATTTCTTATTCATCAATATTCAAAACTTGTAGTACTACACTTCATACCTGAAAGTTATAAATGAAATTTAATAAAGCATGAATATATAAAACTATAAAATACTGTAAGTATAAGAAACAGCATACCATGACCAATCTTAACTATCCGGTTGTAGCTCAAGTCCAACACACGAAGACGTGTAAGTTCACGAAGACCTTCAATGGTAGAAATACTGTTTTTCGAAAGATTCAACACATGAAGACCTCTTGGAAGAGCACCTGCAGTTATCCGCACTGGACAAATTTTGCAGAAGTCATAAAGAAACGAGTGGGAGTTAGGTTTCAAGGCTAAAAATGCATCCAATGTATGTGTTATTATGAGCAATGAACTTAGACACTTGCACATAGATGCTTGCATAGGATTGAAGTACAGGTATGGATAGAACAGGTTGGGTTTGGGTAGAGCCTGTGATCCAGAATCACATTAGGGAACATATAACCAAACCCCAATCCATAACTGAATGGGCATATAGCATGAGACCCACACCCCTAACCAACCTTTTGACTGGAAAATGTGCCATGTTTTATTAACTATGAGTATTTCTATTACATATAAGAAGCTATGGCATATGATGCCCTGATATGGCATGGCCGCAAGGGACACATCATAAATATGGCAAGGGCATGAATTTTATACATAAAAAGTGAGGTATCATATGATATACATTGCCTATTTTGAAGTATATAGGTACCATAGATAGAAAGGCATTTAAGATCTTGTTTACCAAAAAGAAAATATAAATATAATATCTTCATATATGCCATTCAGGTAATCGGACACTGGGCCAGTATCTGATTTTTCCAGGTCAGGTCCAAGTATTTGGGTAGTCAAGGACAAATTTTCAACCCTAAGCTCAAGTGCCCTACGCAAAGTTATCCGAGGGACACAACATGGATATGGATATGGATATGTATATGTACTACAACTATACAGCTGTAACCATATCCTACTACCAAAAATTTTTGGTACAGTCTGTACACTATTTATGTGTTACATTTAAAACAAACTACAAAGATCTATGACTACAATACGGCATATCACAAACCAGATAATTCAAAATAGGAAATGTTTCTGTATCATATTGTAGAAATAATTTACTTTTACATGTAAAAAAAATGTCTGGCTTTTCTGATGGGTGCCTCTATGGGTGTATCCCCTTTCATATCATATGCCATTTGTACTGAGATAATATCAGACTGGGTATGTTGGGTGTCTCTGCGGGTATATCCCCTTTCATATCATATGCCATTTGTACAGAGATAATATCAGACTCAACACATACCGAGTTGGGTCCTATGGGGCTTGGACTCAAATCATGTGACCTAACAAGCATAGATATGGATACGGACACAGGACATGGATACGACACGACACGGGCACGGCAATATGAAAAATCCTAAAAAAGTATGATATGGACACGGCAAATAATAAATATATTTTTTTTATATATAAACCAAAAATTAAGGAATAGTTGTATTTTCAGCCAAATTAAGAAGCATAATGTCACAATTAATAGAAAAGAAAAACATAACTAATATTGAAAAAGTCAAAAAAGATGAGACTAGAAAAAAAAGAATTAGAACAGTGGATAACCAAAAAAAAAAAAAAAAAAACCAGAAATTGTTTGGGAAATTTCATATTTGGTCTGAAATTGTTCTTAAATTATTTATAAACTTTCAAAACATCATTTAATGCTCTTTTTTTTTTATAACCAGCTTTGGTCACACTCAATGATAAAAAAAAAAAGAAAAAATGAGGAATTTAAAATTTTAAAATAACTCTTCCGTGTCCTGCCGCGTCCAAATTTAAAAAATTTTAAAAAATAACAAACACATTTTTTGGCGTGTCAGACTCATGTCCAGCCATGGACACAGACACAGGGACCCTAGGCACGTGTCTATGGTTCCTAGCATATGACCCATAAGACCCAGCCCTCTTAACTATTTTATTTGAAGGTGGGACTCGCCCCTCTAACTATTTTATTTTAAATTGAGACTCAGGCCAAATCGGCCAAGTCAACTTGGACTCGACCATGGCCAAGTTGGGTCCTGAGTCAGATTTTTTAAACCTTTGATAATATTAAAGGCATTCTTAGATGCCTTGGATTGGAATATGGACTGAAAACCAATATTGGGAATGACAGAACAATGACACTTAATGGAAATAAATTTTCGGTGAATGATATTCGGTGTCGACCCCTTTCAGAGGACTGCCGCTTTCATATTTTTTAGTATATCATATATATAGAAAGTTCAAGGTTTACAACAATTGTATCCTTCTTTAATTGAGTTTATTACAATAAAAAAATCCCATAAAAAGGGCACCTGAAATCAATCTAGAGTCCAAGAAAATATGATACAGATTTGTCTAAAAATTTGTATTTAGAAGGAGCATGTAAATCAGTAGTCCTCGGGGCACCACGTATAGATGGCTCTAGCGGGGAATAGCACCTTGCTTGACACAGGTACATCCACAGAGAAGAATGAAGCTCTAAAACAACCTGTTAGATGAAAATAGGATGATGGAAACGATGTAGCACAGACCAAGCCCGAGTCAACTGGGCCAACCCCTTTGACCCATCAAGATCACCTAGCCAATGGCATCAAAATGTATGATCTCAACTCAACTTTTCTTTATAATGCTTTTTCTGTTATTTTTATTTTTCCCATATCTTCCTTTTTTCTTTCTTTCATTGGAAAGAGTTTCTTTTAAGTTTCCAGACGTTTCCAATCATGATTTGGGTCAAGATTGATCAACTTATTTTTATTTTTTATTTTTTATTTGTTTTAAATGGTGAATATTAAAGCTCTGTATAAAGATTGATCAAATTTGAGTAGAAGGAATTGAATATGACACGTAAGGTTTTGATGTAGGTATGGAAAATGGATTGAATGGTTCTGTATGGATAACTGGTTGAACAGGGAAGACACCTTTACACATGTAAGGCTTACATTTGGGCATGAAAACGGATCTGTACGGGTACCAACTTAAATGACTTGCTGTGATGATATTCCCTGTCTGGATGATTTGTTGCTATAAAATATTTACATTTTTCTTCCACTTGATTTCACCCTTGTCTTAAAATAATACTATAATTTCCTTGTGTTAAACAGAACTGTGCCTCAAGTTTTCGAAATCTATCAACTACCGTCTTTCTAACAGTAAAGTTAATATGCAAGGCAAACTACCATTGCTTCTATGTCTGCATCCAAATCCCTGTTTCTCCCAGTCTCCCAAGGTGCCATAGGTTTTGAAGACCCAGATAGTGGTATAATTTTTTTCGAACTGATAAATTTAAGATATAAAAGTTGAAGAAGAAGAAGTAATAGTAGTAGTAGTAGTAGTAGTAACAATAATAATTATAATAATAGCAATCAAAGCCTTCTAGTGATCAAGGGATGCATACCTATAGCATTTCCAGACAAGTTTAGCACCCGTAAACTAGTATAAGCACTCACAAAAGGTATCACAGCCAACCCAAGATTTGCCATCTGTGCTGAGGATGATATGGCAGTCAACGAAGAGATATATCTGTTTGCTGCTTCCATGCCAGGCATTACCACAGCATCAAAGTTACCAGGACTCACACCACTTGTCAAACTTAAATCTTTCATAGCCGTAGGACTAGAATGTGAGCACTCTCCTTCTTCATGCAAAGGGCTACTATTCAGAAGGTCAATCTTGTCAACCCAATCCTTGATGCGCTTGCTGTTGAAGTCTTTGTTAGACAACACATCCCACCTGTGAACTAATATTTCTTGTTCAGGGTTGATACAAACATCAACCTCCTCTATTTCAGGTGATGCCCACTGCATCCCAAAGCGAGTTAAGTGGCAAGAATCTCCCTCATCAAACTGATTCTCACATGTATGCTTCTCACCCCCACAGTTATGAACTCTTTCTTCATTCACTACTCCAGAAGATCCACCATTTCGATTGTAGAGAAAACAATCTTCCAGTGAAGCCTCCTGGTAAGGAGACCCTGTTCCAAGAAAATGAGATGTTTGTGATATTGTTGCACCTTCTGGTTTGGAGAAGGTATATCTAAAACATGACCCATCTTCATGACTCAAATGCTCACTCCCCTTTCCATCTACAACATGTACTAGGCCTTCAAAAGATTTCGACCGAGGACCCATGAATCCATGCTCCGGCAAATCTTGTTCTGGGATAGTTGCAGCAACTTTCAAGTCAGGAAAAGAACATGATTTAATAATCCTTCTAGCATTGACATCAGATGAGTGATAATCAGAATCACCAACATGCTCTGCAAACAACCGAGTTCCAAAATCCTGTTGCACCTCTGTCCCTATCTGCTGGGAGTCTCCAATAGAAAAGATAGTGTGTATCAGATCATCATTTTTCTGCAATGGTACAGCAAGCACAGGTTGCATACACTGGTTAAACAAATGTGACTCAGAATCCTGGGGTATAAATAAATCTGCGGATGATCCATTGTGATCAAAATCATTAAAACTGGTGTTAATGTTCTTCGCAGGAGAATCATCATCGCAGGACAGACATTGGTCCACATCATCCTCATCAGCATCCAAAGACACTCGCCCCTCCCTGTCCAATCCACTTCCCAAAGATTGACTCTTTCTAAGAGGGACTTTCCGAAGAGCATCTTCATTATCCAAAATGCAACATTCAATCGAAGGGGAGCTCATATTTCGCTCTACACTGGTGTTGGAACGATCAATATCATGTGCTTTTGACTGTAATCTGTTTGAACTAGAGGAGCTACAGGAAAACTTTAGCACTCGATCTTGGGAGGATTCTTGAGAGTGTTTCTCCATCACTTCAGCAGATCTTATAACAGATTTCTGAAAATATGAGAAAAATTGTTTGCTGTCAAACATGTAAATATCATATTCACTTCAACAGTGAATTGTCAAAGAGAGTGTTGCATACCTTTGATTTGTAGAAATGGATGGGCGAAGCGAAGCATGTAAACCTAACCATTTCGGCAGAACAGAAGGAACCACCACCTCATTCACATGCTAAGAGTACTAGCAACATCAAAAAAAATATTGAGCAAGAGCTATCGCTCAGTTGCGGTCCAATTTGCAGACTAGATAGTTTCAAGTCAAATGTAATGAAACAAACTATCAGAAAGATCACAATATAAGATGAATATCAATCACTGCTTATCTTAGCCATAATCTAGAGGCAGACCCTCCAAAATACGGCACAATCTCCAAATGTAGGATGATTTTGATCCCCACAATAAGCGCAGAACAGTCACTCGTTCATAGTTACCCCACACCCACTTAGAGGTGCGAGAAGAGAAAGACCCTTGACTAGCGGCCAGAGTGTAAAAAATTTTTTGATCAACTAGGATGACCCACCCCTAAAAACATAGAAGAGATGCACACCTGCAACAAAAAAGAGTTCAAGAATTATGGAATGAAAATTTGTCAATCAAGTGCAGTAACAGACACAAGTAAAACTGATTTGCTAGAACTACCTACACATGCCACGCACAGAGAATAGCTGCACAAGGAAAAATATAAATTTCAAAATTCTCAATGTTCAACTAAATGACACTTAAAAAAGGAAAACAAGAAGGCATTGATAAAAATTAAATTACAATTCTGTCTAAAACTAGAAATGTATATTTGCAAAAAACGATTCCCAAATACATAAAAATGTAGGAAGCCAAAGCTCACAAACTCAAATTGCTATAAGAAGATGATAACATGAGATATAGAGTAAATTGCTGGCTTGCAAATCATTCTTCCCAACAATCTTGACTTAACTATAAGGTCTTCTTGAGCCTTAAACATTGCAGAGATTTCAAAGCCCAGAATTCCATATATATGAGGATCAAGTTATGATTCATTGGACTGCTGTGACAAAAAATACAGTAGATTATGCGGTTCTCTAGACCATCTGAAATCGGAAGTTAATAGATATTTATTATTTCAACTTTTCAATACAGGATAGAACCACAACCTACGAGTCAACTAGGCCCACTCTGGGCCCAGCCCATACGCTCAATTGGACCTATGGGCTAGACAATTTGAGAATTTGAGTTTAATTAGGAGACATTAGATTAAAGTTAAGTCTATTTGGATCATTTTAGTAAGTTTCTGAATTTTTAGGAGATTAGATTCTGTCTTGTCAAGAGAAGATTTGGGAGTTTGAGTCAAATTAGGAAGGGGAAGAGGAGGATGTCCAATCCCTACTCAATATCTTTGCAATTCCCCCACTGAGAGGAGGATCTTTCATTACTTCAAAAAAGAATTCATGTTTCTCTTTGGTTGTGAGTGTGTCTCTTTGATTGAAAATGCTTGTGAATCACTTGGGGATTTGGCCGGCCAGCCATATTCAGGAACTTGGCCTATCTTGCTTGGAATCCCTCAAGGATTCAGCCAACCATAATCAGGAGCTTGGTCTATTTCATTTGCAGATTGGGGCTGCATCACTTCTGTTATAATCTTTTTCCCACTCCTAGTTCTAGCTTTCAACCCTGGCTGTGATAACCAGCTTAATCACGGATTCTTAAGCTATAATTTGCACAGAGTGAGCATTGCAAGAACCCACTTTAAGAAAACTCGAAGTATCACTTTTCTAGGAAAGAAAACCCACTCTCAAGAATCATGAATTAGACAAATTATTATTCATTTTCAATCAAGCATTAGACATTACAGTCTTTTCGCAGGCATACTAGCACAGCCCCAAATCTCCAATAGAGCATAGAACAATCTCCCTAAGGAATGTTCGAATCCAAAGATGGATTCTAGTCTCTAGGGCACAACTTTACTCATAATAAGAGCCATAATGAGAGAAATCTCTGAAATTATAATTGAATTAAGCATGTCCATTACAATGAAAGGGTCCTTTCTATATAGGAGGGGCTGCTGCTAAACTAGGAAAGACTAATCCTAAACAATCATGGCTTAATAAAATAAATTAAATAATTATCAATCTTAACTCAACATAAAATAGGAAATAAATAATTAATTACTATCTAACTAAGGATAGGGATTCCTGATCTTGGACAGACCATGAATCAAGTGGGGCCCATCAAAGTGGCCCCTAATGCTAGGCCAAATCTTAAATCTGGCCTGCATCACATGCATGCTTTCGGTGTGTGTGTGTGTGTGTAATATTCTCTAGGAAAAATAGCTCTAATCCTAACATCAAATATATGTAATTCTAACAGTTCCCTTCTATGGTGAAGTAAATATCATGATTCCCCCTCCCAACCTCATATGAAGGTAAAAAGCAGGGGATAGTATCGCCCATAGACCAACCCATCCATGCCAAACACCTATTTTGAGTCATTTTTGACCTGTTTTGGTGGCTTCCTCATCATCCCTTTTTTGAATCTCAACCCTTTCCAAAATCCTTATCATTCTGAATCAATCCCTTCCGTAAACCACCTACATATGACCAGATCCATAACCCAAATCCTCAAGCA
Source organism: Sextonia rubra (assembly GCA_037013555.1). Taxonomy (NCBI): domain Eukaryota; kingdom Viridiplantae; phylum Streptophyta; class Magnoliopsida; order Laurales; family Lauraceae; genus Sextonia; species Sextonia rubra. The sequence continues at coordinate 13,221,224 of JASUAD010000023.1, forward strand.
TAACAGAATTCACAGCATACATAAAACTCTCTCTCTCTCTCTCTCTCTCTCTCTCTCTCTCTCTCTAAAAAGAAAGAGGATCCAAATGAATGCATTAGGATCCGCCTTTGTATCAAGATTTAGATCTATTTAACTGCTAAACTAATCAAGGACTTTACAACAAAAGGCAGCTAAGATTGCAAGAAAATCAAGAGAAGGCAGCTAAGATTGGAAGAAAATCAATAAGATTGGAAGAAAATCAATCATATGAGACAATACCCCACCCAAACAGCAAAACAATATCCAAAATCCCCATATACAACAAAATACAGAAACCGATCCACACCCATCCGAAGTTGAAGTTGAAGATAAAGGGGAATCAGAATTATAAAGGTAAACAGACTCCAGAGGAATAAAAGATCTAAGGATAAAAAAAAAGGGTGCCCAAAAAAGTATTCTGATTGATTTATGTGTATACAATCAAGAAAAGGAACTCTAGAGATTTTGTTCTTGTCTTTTCTTTCTTTTTTCAAGGGAAGAGGCCCAGTACCTTGCAACGTGCTTCAGCAGCAAAGCAAGCGAGAACGTTGAAACGAAATGATCAAAAACGAAGAAAGTACCCCCCACAGATTCTGCGGATGTAGGAGATCTGAAATCAGAGCTTTCTATGGCTATGGCTGGGAGAAAGAGACGCACGGACGTATGAGAGGACGAGAAGACCGGAGGGAAGAGACAGCAATTGATATTTATACAGATTGTTGGAAACTAGTCCTAGTTTCTGGATGGAAAGGAAAGGCCTAGGGGCGCCACGCGCGCTGCTTGCGGTAAATGTAATGGCAATCACAATGCATTCCGGGGTGAGGAGGTTGTCTCTATTTTGGGTCTGGGTGGAATCGATTCCTTCGATTGCTAGAAATAGAAATGCTAAATTCCTACTCCTTTCGTATCATATTGATGAAAATTTTCAACCACCAACCTAAATCTGAATTATAAATGATATCGTTATATTTTATATATATATATTATCACAATACCCTTTTTCGTAAGAGGGCGACACGTATCACTTTTTCTTTAAAGGAGAACGACACGTGGCGTACTCGCGTTAAAGTTAGAATCTTCTCCCTAAAATAACTCTCTTTAAAATTTTAAATTTCCTGTATCTCTAAGAAAGTCCTAAGTATTATAAAAAACTTCTCCTTAAAATCTAAAATATCTTTCTTATATAAAATCTTTACCATTTTTATCTCTGTCAATTTCTTTAGAAAGGATGATTACACATCTCCCATTAGAGGAAGTTTTCTTCTAGTGATTGAAAAGGGTTCCACCAAAATAACAACTTCAGATCACTAGAAGATGAGCCCACATGATTTATTCCTTGGCCTATGGCCACAAAAATGTTGTTTCTTCTAACTAGACATCATATACAATTTTATCTCAACCCTTTTCCTATACAATTTTAAGAAGAGTCCTAATATCTCTATCCAGAGCACTTAAAATCTCTCCACACAATCATCTTCTATTATCCCTCTTAAAACACATAAATTTTGACCATTAACAGTTAAACTTCACTAGACCATTGAACTGGAGAAATTCCAATTAGAGACTACATCAACTATTGTACTTAGTAAGACGCAGAGTGTGGGCTTACATAGTGAGGCCCACTTCAATCATGGCACCCTAGCCATCAATCTAAAGGGCCTAGCCATCAATTTAAAAGGCCTGAAAAATCAATGATTAGAACTGTTTACTACTTGGGTCTTTTATTTGATGGCTATTATTAAAGATGATGGACAAATAAAGTGGGCCATTTGTGTTCATGATCAAGCATTGTTCATTTTTCTTATGATAAATTCTAGCACCAAACCATTGAAGTAGAGAAATTCCATAGGAGACTCCATCAACGTGGCGTAGTCTTTTTGCAAGAGAGCGACACGTGGCGCACTTTGATTAAAGTCCTAAAATCTATATATATCTTATCTACTCTCTTTCCTATATATTTTCCTAAAATCTCTTTCTAAGCAATCTATCGTATCAAATTAATTTAGAATGAACTTTACAAGCAAGTTGTATCTTCTCATGTAGTGGAATTCCATTGAAAATCACTATGCGTGAGGTAGGACATGGACCCGCACATTTTTACATGACATGACATCAGTCTGACCTTCACAAATGGGACCAAATTTATTAGCCAAGGGGATTGGATCATGCGCTTTTACACATGAGTGGGACCCAGTTTATCAGCCTGTCTTCGTTCAGTCATAGAAAGTGGGCCCAATCCATGTGTTGCTTCTATCCAATATCAAATATAAGATATCTTAATTTTTGGAATTTCATAGCATCTTTGGCCCCACATTTATAGATCAAGTGCACATGTTTGGGCGTCCTTAAAATCGTTTACATAGGATTTGATCATGCATTTTTACAAGTAGCGGGTGTCAATTATGAGCCTGTCCTTCATTGGGTATTTATAAAGTGGACCTAGCACACACTTGTATCTATCTAAATTTTTATTTCAAAATTAAACAGAATCTTAGAGTTTTTTTTCCCTCTAATTTCTATGATAAACTTCAATAACTACTAATATCAATTTTGCATACCCAGTTGCCCACTATGTGATCGATTATGTAAAAAAACAAGGAATGTAACATTTAATTGAAATAAGCCCACTATTAGATTAATCATGTTTGAAATAATTTGCATCTTGAAAAATGAATATAATGCTTATAAGTTTCCTACATATAATATACATACACTTATATATATGTATTTATATAAGTTTAATTTCACAGGGTACCACTTCATCATGGAATAACACTTGGCCAAAATCCTATACAAGAAAATTTCAATTGGTGAGGTAGACCCATTATTAGAAGATTTGCTGGGAGGAGAGAGAAAGAAAGAGAAAAAAAAAAAGATGACAAATGAAAAGAGAGTAAAAGCCCATTATAATTAAATCTGACATTTGCCTCAAACAATTGAAATTTTCCACTCAGACCCATAACAAATTTATCAGCATTCTCTTAATGATGAACTTCTTGATCGATCAAGGGAAATGACCACAAAAACTCTGCATTGAGACAGTGTAAAGGTGCGCCTCAGTGTGCAATACAGACATGATCATTGAGACATGTAACCTTTATGTTTGCTCATTACCACCTTTTATAATTATAGCAATTTTATAGTTTTTAAAATAGAGATGGTGCACAAGTATAAACTTATCAATTATTTATAACCATGCATACGACTGTGTACTTTGTGGTGCACAAACTAATAATGATAGTAATGTGTTGTTACTTAATTCCTTTCTAAAAATTCTTTACATATGCGTAAGATAATAGTCCTAATCCTCTCTATGACTTTTAGAACCCAATCCAAAAATGAATTTTTATTTATAGTTTTTAATTAATTTAAGCTTTCTTTAAAATATTTGAATTCTATTAGTCATTTTCTCTTTCTAAATTTCATATATTTATTGTTTTTTATTTTGGTAGGCATTTTATTTCCTCTTTAATCCTCATTATAAATTTTGGTTTTCCTAAAAGTTTTCAAAGCAATCCCTTTCATGTAATCTCAACATAATTTACAATCCATATCATTATCATAGATAATCTCAAATTATCAAAGAATCCCGAAAATATAAACTTCCTATTTTAATTGATATATGTATGTAAGTATATACAGTAATTCATATATGAAATGGGTCGTCAAGTCACAAATGTATAGTCCACAATTTGGATTCTAACCCAAATCTAACCTTTATTTAAAAGGAGTTGGATTCTTCCAAGCCACAACGTGGCTGGTCAACCTTACTTAACCCAGATGACATTATAATACTTTTTTTGGACATCCATTTTGGGTTGCTGTATGTGAGAAAGTGGAATTTAGGTTACATATCAAGGTCGGGGAAATTGGAATTTGAGTATGATGGGCTGAATTGGGCTATGGGTTGGCGTGAGTATGATGAATTGATATGAACTTGGGGAGGCATGAATAGATTGGATAGGGTGGATTAGGTAAAACTAAGTTGGATGTAACCAAGCTATTTGGAGACTGGTCCCACACTACTTTCCCCTCAATTTAGCTTTGTAAGTGGGTTTCAATGATGGGGTGTGATGCCACAATATATGTGCCAAATATGTAAATCAATGAATTAATTGCAAGCCCCATTTAGATGAAGTAGTCAATATATTATCTGAATTAGGTAATTATGACCATCGAATTTGACTATCTAGGCCCTACTTAAGTAAGTTAATGCTCAAGCTCTAAAATTAATAAATCTTCCCTATATTAATCACTTAGAATGACACTATAACATAACAATTTTAAATTTGGATTAATACTTTCACTTAATTTTAAATTTTACATAACTTAATCAATCTTTATCTCTTATCCTAAAATCTTTCAATTGTATACACAACATCTCTTGTGGTTAGATTAATATAACCTTTGGAAGGTGGACAATCATATTCATTTTTATTTTGATTCCACTTGCCATGAATGAGTGGGTGTTAAAATTCAATTTTTCCATGTAACAATGGTAGGACCAAGAAAAAGAAAAAGAGAGAATGACTAGCTCATCGGCCTATAGGTTTTATATGAGAATATAAAGTATGGTATATGCATGGAGACACCATCAAACAACTCACCATTGAGAGTAAGTATAGTTCTACTCTCTTTAAACACTAATAGTTCTGATGGTTTATATATATACTTATTTTTGTTAATGTTAAGAAGATAGTTATGCTATTTTTTCCTGTTAATTATTTAATTTCTCTTTTCTCTCTATATCTCTCGAGGCTATGATCATTACATTTTTATAGGTATCAGTTTTAATATGCTAATACATATTAACTAAGTGTGTCTCTCATGTTAGAATGTCCATGGTGATGCAAATGATATTTTATACTTAGTGTAGGACTAATACAATTTTTTTTTCTACCGATATAAAGATTAAAAGTGTATTCTATATTTTAATGTCCACCACTCAATTGGAGATCATCTTAGGTTTTGTTATATTTAGTTGAAACTTTTTTTTTTCTATTTTTTTTTCTTTGAGTTATGCGCAAATGAACAAGTGAGAAGCCGAAATTTTATGATGATCTTGATTACCGGCTTCTTTTCACCTAATTCAAAATTTTTATAGTGATAAGATTGGTTGAACTGATAATTCTTTACATAGTGGAGTATTCTATCTAATTTATATTGCAATATAATATTTTTTCTCTTAACTTGCTTTAACAGATTAAAGGAAAATTTATTTATTTTATTAATATTCTAATAAAATTTCACAAATACATTATTTTTATTTTTATTTAGTTTTACTATTATGATATTTACTTTTTAAAAGTGCACTAAAATATTTAAGATTATGATTGTAAAATGAATTTAATGTTAATATTAAATTAAGAATAATTTAAATATTTATAAATATTCTTATTTACAAATAATATAATTTTTAAATAAGGCCCATGTTGAGCATGGGCCCTGAAGCGCTAGTTATAAAAAATTTTCAATACCCCTTTCACGGGAGAGCGACACGTGGCACAACCCTCTTTATGAGAGGGAGACATATGGCGCAATCTAAGGACTCCATCCATATTAGTTAAACTCTATTCATACCACATCTCTAAAATCTCTCAATTTTCCTAAAATCTCTCAATTTTCCTAAAATCTCTTCTTTATTTTCTATCAAATCTCTCCCTCCCTAATTTCTCTCTCTTATCCCTCTTCAACTTCATCCCTATTTATTCTCTAAAGGACTTTTATCCAATAGATCCATACCAACTCTTTAAAATCTCTCAATTTTTTCAGCCTTTTTTGGAACACCATGTCATAACCCTTTAAATATTTTTTAATGAAAGTAACTATTTAAATTGGCTTCTTTTTCATGATTTTGGTTTTGAGTCCTCTGTACGCTTGAACCAAAATAAAAAAGATCCCATATGATCAAAGTTTTGGGCCACATTAATTCAAAGTCTTAGACTAATCCTAGCCGTTCATTGGGACACAAGTGTGACACCAAAACATACGTCTTACACTGGATATCATAATACTCCATAGTAATTCATATAATAGGCGAGTGGGCCCATAGTTCAGATAAATCACATAGATGGCTATTGGCCATGCTCGAACTCTTTAACTGGACTCTTGGTTTACATGAGACTCTTTAATCAGACTCTTGGTTCTGATGAGACTTCATTTTTGTGAAACTTTCTGATGAAAAAGAGTTCCAGTGAGTCTCATTCTCTTTTTTCTTGAGCAACTCTACACCTATCCTTCTTTTATCTACTTATAAGCACATATTAAATATTCACATCTTTCTTCTATTCTCCTATGTTTTAAAAGGATATTTAAAAAAGATAGAGAGACAAGCTTAGATCACTAGGTATGTACATATTATGTAGTTACTCTTTAGGTTCTTTTTTTTATTATTCATGTTGATTGAATTTGCTAGCTCTAGCCCTACATTCTATGCTATATATATTGAGATATTTTCCTTTCAGCCTTTTTTGGAGCACCACGTCATCAACCTTTTAATCTTTTTTAATGAAAATAACTATTTAGATTGGTTTCTTTTTCATGATTCTAGTTTTGGGTCCTCCATTTACCCAGACCAAAATCAAAAGGATCCTATATGATCAAAGTTTTCTTTAGTTTCTTATTAACCTTATTATTATTTTTTAAATATTCTTTTTTTATTCAACTCATTAAGCAAAAAATGTTATTATCTGTACCACGACAAAGCCACTACCCTATGGCCTATCAACATAAGATTGAGTTTTTTAAATGTGTATCATATGCAAATATATGATGTCAATAAGTCAAAAATTTGAGTTTTGAACAAGATATGGATTCAGTGAAAGAAAATGTAGATAGGTGATCATAGTAAATGGAAAGATACATATTGAATCATGGGTCGGATAAACTATGGCCTAATGATGTAGACCACACCTCTAAATTTGTTTAAACCACAACAATATGTATATTTAATGTTTAGATCTAACGTCACAGGTATGCGCATAATTGAACGCACAGGTTTATATAAAGGCCCATGCTAAACCTAGGCCCGAAAAATGAGAATATATTTAAATATAATATTTATTAAAACATTACTAAGAAAAAATTGTATGTTACCTTTTTCTATTAATCTTTTTATTTTTGGTTTATCTTTTGCCTTTTGGTTTACATAATGAATACACATGGGTAAAAAAAATTAAAAGACATATTTTAATATTTCTTTTTTTGATTTATCTTTCTATTTCCACTCCCCCCCCCCAACTTTTGTGGGTTTTATGAATTATTTGAAAATATGTACTTTTGTTTGTTATTAATTTTTACTATTTTACTTCAATTATTGTATTTAGAATAATTGAAACCCATGATACAAGTTAAGTCAATTTATATAAGTTTCATCCTACACTTTGAACTTCAAGCAAATATCTCATCATAAAAACTCTTTAAAAAAAAGAAACCCAAGATATAAATTGTATCAATTTATGCTTTCTCTCTCTTCCGATTTCTCTATTCCATTTATAAATCATAATGATAGAAGAAGTATAATGGCCGCATATTTTCTCATTCTTCCATTAGAAAGATACATAGGTTAAGATATTTCTCTCTCACTTCTAAGCATGTATTATATTCTATAAAACACAGAATTCTCATGTCCCTTATATTGTTGAAAAGACTTAATTATTTTTTTTGTGGCCCATGCCGAGGCATTACTCTTTCAAATCTCATCTTAGTACCCCAAGTGGTCCATGTGAATCCACCAAACTTGACAAGGTATGTACGCCATGCTCCCAACTGCTTTTTATTTTGAATTCCTTTTATTTGATTTGGGTACTTATAGAGCTAATTATTATATTCTTAAACTATTTCATGGTAATCTGTAGCCTTTTGACTGACACTATTTGGATTTACTACTTATAGAGGTAATTGTTATATTCTTAAACTGTTTATAGTAATATATAGCATTTTGACTAACACAATTTAGATAAAGAATTAGACCCCTAAACCCTCCATTGTTCATGATAATCTGTAGCCCAGAATTCTTGATTATTTAATCATGAGTCGTTGTAGTCAATAGGGGCATTCTTAAAATTCTTAAGATTGTTGAAAAATACGCATTCTAGAAATCATGTTAACCCCAATCCAACTAAGTTTGCATATCATTTAACTGTTATGTTAATTAAATTAACATATTTATCTATTGCACATACTATGAAATAATCGTTTTTATTTTTTTTATTGTCATATACATTGCAACTATAACAGTTTGGGCTCATACCAAGCAAACATCATTCTTATTGCACGATGAAGTACTTAAAATCTTCATAAATGTGACAGAAAAAGAATTTCAAGAATGTGTAAATAAGGTATTTTACATTTATTTTTATTTATATAAAGTTACTTCTTTATTTTAACTATTATCATGTATATATATAGATATTAAATTTTAATTAGTTTGCAAGGTAATTAGTATGAATTATTGGAAAATGAAATAAAAAAAGCATTGTGGAAGCGCTATTAATTTCATATAAAACTAGACTTAATGATGAACAAACTGACGTCTGAAAGCAGTGTCCCAGTAAAAAAATTGAAGAAATTAGCTATACTCAAGAATCAACCATTTTATTGTCAGAAATTGAAAATTATAAGTTTTATTTTAATGCCATCAACATAATTTCTTTCATATCAGTTTCTTTTACTAATTTATTTGAATATTTACTATGCAGTATCAAATTATAAAGAAAATGTGAAGTTTGAAGATGTTGGACCAAATACTTCCATTGCAATACAGAAAACAAATAACTTTATTAAGACAAGTGCACAAATTGAAACAAGTACATGAGTTAAAAGATCTACACAAGATGAAACAAGCACAACGATCGAGATAAGCGGAGAAGATGAACCAAGTGTAATTACTAAAACAAGTACATGGCAAGAACCAAGTGTAATTACTAAAACAAGTACATGGCAAAAACAAATATTAACGTTTTTATTTTTTCTTATACCACATGTAATTCCTTTAATCATTCAAGGATGACTTAATATCAACAGTTTTTTTTTACTCTCAACTTTTTTACATCTATGATTCAAAAAAAATATTTTCTCCTTGCAAAAAATAAAGATTTAATGTTTTAATTATGTTTTTGCTATCATTTATGTCATAATATTTATTAATATTTTATTTAAATTATTAATAATTTTTAATAAGACTTAATTATTATTTTTTCATGGCCTACGTTGGGCGCGGGCCTTGAAGCACTAGTTATACATATTATGACAATACCCCCTTCAGCGGGAGAGCAACACGTAGCGTAATCTTTTCGTGAAAGAGCGACACGTGGCTCATTCTCATTAAATTCCTAAATATTATAGATAGAAATCTTCTCCCTAAAATAACTCTCTTTAAAATTTTAAAATTTTCTTATCTCTAAGAAAATCCTAAATATTATAGAAATCTTCTCCTAAAAATCTAAAATATCTTTCCTATATAAAATTTTTACCATTCTTATCATTAACTATTCCTTTCTCTTCCTCTCACTAATTGTTCACAACTCAACCCAATTCCCTCCCCTAAAATCTCTCACTAAGCTCTCTCATTACCTAATCCCCCTCTTAAAATATCTCTCATTGCCGACCCTTCCTCGCTAAATCCCAATTCTGTTTCCATATGCTTCTAATAGCCACGCAAGCTTGCAGCGACTATTAGATATTGATAATAACTTCACTCTAAATTCCCACGCAAAATTTTCTCTAGCTAGCCTTCCTCCTTTCCAGGGCTCCACCCAACCTCGGTGTGCACTACTTGGGTTTAGGAGATGGGGAATTACTGTTGCTGCTGTTGCTACTGTTTCTTCTTTGTCTCCTAGGCCTACACACAGTTAAAAATAAAAGGATTATTTGGAAACTTCTATAAAACAAACCAATAATTATATTAGCCTTCAAGCTGTCTTTACTGCAATCCAGTTGACTAGCAACATTCCTTTTTTTTTTTTTTTGGAAGAAAGTAATAGGAACTTTTTTTTAACTACATTCACCTAATGACCTCGATGTGGTACTTTAAAAAGCAATTTGGGTCGTTTGGGTACTTAAATATTGAGAGAGATTTAATTGGAATAAGATATTAAAATTTGACATGGATTTATCCTGTTCACCTGCTTACTATAGTAAAATTCACCTGTGAGACCATATCCAAATGCATATGTCCCAATCCAACCATCAAAGAGGATAAGGGCCTAATCGAAGTATTTCCATAACTTCTAATTACTGGTCTCCACTAATATTGGTATTAAAAATAGTAAAAAATTGCTACACATGCATATACTTCTAATTACACATCCTGCCCATTGAATCCTAACACATAAGATTGCATTAGTTAAGTTATTCATGTTACTTTAAGTAATGAATCCACAAAATCCAACTACTTACTGAGTAGTATAGTATAAATGTGCATGTCTATGACTCCAGCCTATACTAGAGCCACTATGTGGTAGATGGGCAATTGAAGCTGCCACCATGGGCTAAAATTCTAAAAACCCCTTACTATTATGCAAATTTTGGGTCTTTTAATATTGGCTTCGTAAAAGTTTAGTAAAAACACCCTAATGTTATATATTATAACAATACCCCTTTTTATGGTAAGGAGACATATGGCGCATTCTTTTTGCGATAAGATGACATGTGGCATGCTCTAATTAAAGTCCTAAAATTTAGAATATCTCTCATCTCTCCCTCCATGCTTAGCTTTTGACTCACAAGAGTTCTTATATTTCCTAAAATCTCTCAATCAGTATCTCCTAAAACCTCCTTCTATGCTATAATTATTCTCTCTTATCTTTAGTCAATTTGTTGTTATCTTTTTTTCCCTCACTAATTTTAGAAAATTAAAATTCATGCACAACACTAAAAGCAATTAGAAGGTGCATGACACTAGAAGCAAGTACTTTGAGAACACCAAGGAAAAGTGCTTCCCATGCCCTCGGACCCCCGACTCTTCTTTGACTTTAGTCCAACATGTCGAGATTGGACTGGAGTTCGCCCATCACCAGAAAACAGTTACACTTGATGGCCCAATTCCAGGAAATGGCTCAGTGCGCCAGGTTGTCAGTTTCATTGGTGGGATTGATCTCACTGATGGTAGATATGATGATGAGAAACACCCAATTTTCAGGACTCTTGATACTATCTATCTCAATGACTTTCAACAGAAGAACTTCCCACATGCTGATCTGCAACATGGAGGTCCTAAAAAGCCATGGCATGATGTGCACTCAAAGCTTGAAGGCCTTGCTGCTGGGATGTTCTTACCAATTTTGAGCAAAGATGGAAGAAACAAGCTCCTAAAGATGGAAGTTTCTAGCGATTCTATTGTGGAAATTAAATGAAAAAATAATAATAATAAATTGCCTATATCAGTGGGGCAACAAACAAGTCCAAATAGCTCTTCTTCCTTGGTGCTAAATTTTATTGCTTTACAAATTGGGTTCACTTTCGAGTTAATAATGTATTAAACACATGTTCTATGAGTTGGACAGTGCGATATTGGTCAGTCCCATATGGTTTGACCATAGGCCTCGGTGACTTTTTCAAGATAAAAACGAAATTACTATAGATAGGTAAATTTGATTTTTTTTAATTCAATAATGCTAGCCGCACTCCCCATCTTACAGCACAGCTCACAACACTCATTTATTTGGTTTTAGGCCCTACTCGCTTTTAACATTGTAGAGATGAGGGTTGTGAGTTGGGGAGTGTGGCCAGCACAATTCTTTTTAATTTCATGTCTTCTGCAACCACTACAGCTATTTCCTCCACCAATTTGATTGCGAGGTTTGGAGAGTATGCCAAAAGAAATTGAAAGAATGAAGTAGGAAAAGAAACATACAAGGATAAAAGGAGGTGGTTCTTGGTTAGGGTAGAGGATGGCATTTACCTTTCCTTTCTAATCTAACAATTGGAATCTAAATAAAAAATGATTTAGGATCAAAATTCAATCAATGTGGGTGTAATCCAATCCATATTGTAGATAAGGTCTCAAATAATGTTTGTAGGTTTGTTAGTTTTTGTTTTTCTCCTAACACATTAAAATCTCATTATTATCCCATTTATTGGTTTTATTTTTATTCATTTATCTTTTGTGTTTTGTTTTTCAAAGGGATTATGATCACATTTTGTGGATTTCATCGCAGTTTTTTATATATTATTTTTTTCTAGGAGAGCAATATATTATTTGTTTCATTGTTTGGGAGTTTTCCAAATCCACTTGCATATGGTTTTTCTTTTTGTTTTTGAGGATTTTCTTTTAAAAACTAAAGATATTTTTTTAATGAATTTTATGATCCATCATAATTTAATTTCTTTCACTTATTCTTTATAATAAATTTATTTCTTAGATTTATTTTTTATAAAAAATTATTTTAAAAAGTGTTAAATATTACTATATTTTTTTTATTAAATTCCTAAAATTTTCTCCTATTTCCCTCCCCTAAAATCTCTTTCTTTACTATTTAATCTCCAAAAAATTAGCATAATTCTTATCCCTATCATTATCTCTCTCTTTCTAAAATCAATTTATATCTTTCTTATTTAAAGAATGATTTTCAATGTAATCCCTTGCATGCAATCTCATCATAATCTACTATTGATATTCATATCATTTTTAATCTTAAAGAATGCCATATAGTCAAAAGGAAGGGTTCTCATACATCTCAAACGAATTTCCATGCCACTTAGTATATTAGTTAGGCAAATTACCTTTTTCTTATTTCATATGCCAGTAAGTTTCACTATCCAAGTGGCAATTTGTGGGTCCACATCGTTTCCTATTAAAATCAAAATAGAGTCTAAATTGGTCATGGGTGTTCATGGGGTTGGGCCAAGATGGGCCGGGCCTGGCCAAGTAATGTTAAAGCCTAGCTTAGATTTTGACAACAGGGCCGAGCTTGGAGAAAGTCTAATTCGGGCCACAAGTACCTGCCTTGTGCCCAGCCCACCTAGAGTAGTTTAAACTTGAGCCATACTGTATTATATTTAAAAGATAAAAATATTTGTTGGTTAGGATTTTTATTTCTATGTGAGAGATTTCTTAGTGTCTCTCACTTGGACCGGATCGAGCTTGAGCTTTCAACTACTAAATCTTAACCCAATTCAAAGTTTACATCTGGGCCCCACTCGAGTAAGTTAATGCTCAAGCCCTAAAATTGCTAGATCTTCCCTAAATTAATCACTTAGAGTGACATTACCAGGAGGCAAGATTTTTAAAATCTGTCTCATTCTAAATCATGTCCCTTAAAACCCAGAACAACCAATAATTTAGATTAGCCATAGCATAACAATTTTAAATTTGGATTAATACTTTCACACAATTTAAATTTTACATAAACTAATCAATCTTTATCTCTTATCCTAAAATCTTTCAATTTTATACACAACATCTCTTGTGGTTAGATTGTTAGAACCTTTGGAAAGTGGAGAATCATATTCATTTTTATTTTGACTTCACTCGCCATGAATGGGTAGATGTTAAAATTCAATTTTCCATGTAACAATGGGAGGAGAAAAAAAAAAAAAAGAAACAGAGAACGACCAATTCATCGGTTTATAGGTTTTACATGAGAATATGAAGTATGGTATATGCATGGAGACACCATCAAACAACTCACCACTGAGAGTAAGTGTACTTATGCTCTATTTTAAATGCCAAAAGTTTTGATGGTTTATATATATATTTGTTTTAAATGTTAAGAAGATAATTATGCTATTTTTTTCCGGTTAATTAATTAATTTCTCTTTTCTCTCTATATCTCTCAAGGCCATGATCATTAGATTTTTTATAGTATCAATTTTAATATTTTAATACATATTAACTAAGTGTGTCTTTCATATTAGAATGTCTGTGGTAATACAAATGGTATTTTATGCTTAGTGTAGGACTAATAAAATTTTTTTTTCTACCGATGTAGAGATTGAAAGTGTATCCCATATTTTAATGTTCACCACTCAACTGGAGATCATCTTAGGTTTTGTTACATTTAATCGAAATTTCTCTTTCTGTTTTTATCTCTTTTTCTTTCTTTGAGTTCTAGGCAAATGAAATAGTAAGAAGCTTAAATTTTGTGATAATCTTGATTACCCGCCTCTTTTCACCTAATTCAAAATTTTCATAATGATAGGATTGGTTGAACTGCTAATTCTTTGCATAGTGGAGTATTCCATCTAATTTATATTACCATATAATATTTTTTTTTGTCTTGGCTTGATTTTACAAATTAAAAGAAAAATAATTTTTTTATTAATAATCTAATGAAATTCCACAAGTACATCATTTTCATTTTTATTTAGTTTTACTAATATGATATTTACTTTTTAAAAGTGCACTAAAATATTTAAGATTATGATTGTAGAATGAATTTAATGTTAATATTAAATTAAAAATCATTTAAGTATTTATAAATATTCTTATTTACAAAGGATATAATTATTAAATACGGCCTGCATTGGGTGTGGGCCCTGAAGCGCTAGTATATATTATAACAATACCCCTTTTCATGGAAGGGCAACATGTAGTGCAATTTTCTTCATGAGAGAGCAACACGTGGCGCAATCTAAGGATTCCATCTATATTAGCTAAACTCTATCCATACCAAATCTCTAAAATCTCTCAATTTTCCTAAAATCTCTTTTGGTTTTCTATAAAATCTCTCCCTCCCTAATTTCTCTCTCATCCCTCTACAACTTCAATTACGGGAGACCGACACGTGGCGCTTCTTCTTTATGGGAGAACGACACGTGGCACACTCCAATTAAAGTCTTAAGATTATCTCCTATTTTCCTACCCTGAAATATCTCTCTTTACTATTTAGGGCTTGTTTGGTAGGTCTAATCTTATTTTTATAGACAATTCAAAATAGAGCCATTAAAAAAAGAGCTAAAAAAAATAGGCTAGAATTAAAATATGTGTTTGGCAATAGAAGCATCTATTTTGAATAGACCATTTTAAATAAATAGTTAAAAGCTTTTCACAAATATATTAAGATCTACTAGGTATCGAGCCTTGAAGTTTTACTTTATAACCATGTTTGGCCTCCCAAAGAGATCTAACGGTTTGGATCTTGTGTTTGAGGCCCCTAATTTTTTTAAAAAAATATTTAATAATTCACGTTTTTACATAAATATCTCAAGTTTGGTGATGATCCAACGGTTGAAATTTAGTCTCACAATGGTCATTGACCTTCTACACATTTTCAATGGTTTGGATTGTTATTTACTGTCCCAGAAATAATAAAAAAAATAAAAAAGGGGCTGCTTGTGGACTAGTTACAAATTCAGCAAATTAAATTCAATGGTTGAAAGTTTTTCACAAATATCTTGAGATCCACAAGGAATAAATCCTTGAAAATTGACCCCATAGCCGTTTTTAGTCTTCCCAACATTTTCAATGGTTTGGATCTTGTGTTTGGGCCCCACAGAATTCAAAAACTAATATCCAATGGCTCACGCTTTCTTACACATATCTCGAGATTCAGGATGAATTAATGGCTGAAATTTGGATGCGTGGCCGTAATTGATCATATGAACATTTTCAACGGTTTGGATGTAGATTTAGGGGCTCGGATTTTGAGAAAAATAAAAAAAACCGTACTGGGCGTGATCCATGAAAACACTGTAGCTGGGCGCCTCTTTTTTTTTCCTTTTATTTGGAAATGCATCACATGGCCTCCTCTCCAAAATAGCGCTTTTACCTCTTATTGTCTAAGATAAATAGATTTAAATACAAATGCCAAACGCCTCTATTTTTTTAACTCTATAAATTTTAGATATTTAAACAATAAGAGCCTAAAAATTAGACATGCCAAACATGCACTTAATATCCTAAAAATCAGCATAATCCTTGTCACTATCATTATCTCTCTCTTTATAAAATCGATCTAAATCTTTCTTATTTAAAGAATACAATACTTTAGGATTTTCAATGTAATCCCTTGCATGCAATCTCATCATAATCTACTATTGATATCTGTATCATATTTAATCTTAAAGAATACCATATAGTTAAGAAGAGGGGTTCTTATACATCTCAAACAAAATTTCATATCACTCATCATATTAATTAGGTAAATTACCTTTATCTCATTTCACATGCCATTAAATCCCACTATCTAAGTGGCAATTTGTGGGTCCACATGGTTTTTTCTATTAAAATCACAATATAGTCTAAATTGGTCACGGGTATTTATGGGGCTGGGCCAGAATGGGCCGGGCCGGGCCAAGTAATGTTTAGGCCTAGCCCAGATTTTGAACAACAAGCTCGAGCCAATAGAGAGCCTAACTCAGGCCATAAGTACCTACCTTGAGCCCAACCCACCTAGAATAATTTAAACTTGAGCCATACTTAGTATATTTAAAAAATGAAAATATTTGTTGGTTAGGATGGTTGTTTCTATGAAAGAGATTTCTTACCTTACAACAAAATGAAGATTTGCCAACTGAATTTGCCGATACAGTCTAAAAACGTCGAAAAAAATGTGTTTAGTCGATGCATCACAGCGTTGACAAAGGTTTTCTCGACGCTCTCTTGTAAATGTTAGAATATGTCATCGATAAACAAGATGGCACCATCTGGGTTTTGGAGGGAAACTTCTCCCAAGATGAAATTACTTATTACCGATGCATTACAACATCGGGAAATAATTTTAATTAAGACGATGCTGTGAATGCGTTAGAGAATACTTCTAACGACAATTGCAGACGCTAGATATGCGCATCGGGAAACGTCTTAAAAGAAGTATACCCTATTTGCTCTCTCGTCTCAGTCTCTACCCTTTGTTTCTCCATCTCCACATCCAAACCTTTTGTTTCTCCTCACCGTCAACACAAGCACTTCTCCACATCCAGATGGTGCCATCCTCTTCTCCGACTAAGCACTCTTCTCTGGCTAAGCAGAAGCCCCTTGTCTTGTGCTGCCTTTGATGTTCAAAATCGAAACAAAGAAAATAGAGGTCAGCCACAACCCTATTGTCGTTATCGATCAGCACCGTTTGTGGATCTCAATCCCTATTGTCATTGTCGATCAGCACCATTTGTAGATCTCAAACCCTATTGTCGTTGTCGATCAGCATCATTTGTTGATCAGCACCGTTTGTGGATCTCAAACAGCAGAAACCCAATCTCCTCTCTATTTCTCCTTACCGTCAGAAAAAACCAATCTCCACTGTCATCCATCCATCTGCCCATCTCCACCATCCACCACCGCCACAACCATTCCCTTCCCACAAACCAACTCCAACCAGCATAACCTCACTCCCACCCCTTACCTTTCCCAAACTTGAAACAGACCCATCCTCAACCACCATAGTCTCATTCTCAACCCCCGCCCTACCCCACAACCAAGAAGCTCACTTTTGCAAGACCCCTGCCCTACCCATAATCCATAGCCCTTTTCATCTTTTGAAGCCCCATGACCACCGTTAAACCCTGAACACATTTGACCCATCGAAAACCCCATTGCTCTTGAACGAGAAACAACGAGTGGACTCTGCTGCAGGTTGACATCTTCTTTTTCCTCTCCTCCATAGCTCTTGTGAGTTCCATTTCTTTTTCTTTTTCTCCAGCTTTGTGTTTGGGTGTTTTGAGTATTGGGTTTTACATGCTTCTTCTAGAACATTTTTTTTGTTGCTTTTCTAGTTTTGATGCCCATAAGTGGAATTCCTTTAAATTCTAAACTCAAAAGAGAAACTCTAAATTCTAAACTCTATTTTCTTTTTCTTTTTATTTTTTTTTTTGGAAAGTTGAAAATTTATATTGTCAACTTCACAAAAAAATTATATATACATACTCTGTTTTAGGGTTTCCGCTTATCAAATAGAGCATTAATGAGCTCTCCTTGAGCTCTTATAGTTTTTTTGAAATCTCATATTCTTATAAGAGCTGAAAAAAAAAACTGAAAAAACTTTGAATGAGGTGCTACATAAATCAATTTACTTGCCCTGCTTGGGAGGCAATGTATGCTTGTTGAATTCTATATTGCTCATTCAAATTAGCCAGCACCTCTCCCAAGGAATGATCTAGAGGTCGTGATTAATGAATTAATAGGTTGTAGTACATCTTTTTCTATTTCTTTTATAGGATAATTACAAAATTTCATTTAAAAGGAAAGATAGGTGCAAATCAAATTAGAAATTTATTAATAAATTAATAGGCTGTTCTTTTTTTTTTTCTAGTGTGCTTGCACTAGTTGTTAAAATCCATTGAGATGGGCTTAACCTCCTACCCTTGGCATTAGTTTGAAATTTAAAAATGACTAAATCATAGCTTTGCTGAAAATATTTAAATGAAGAGAATTAATTCTATGACTATTATCTTGGTAAGTCTGAAATCTTTTTTAGCTTTTCTGTTATTTTCAATTAACATGTTTCTATCTTGTTTATGTTTAGGATATTTGATGCACAAAGTGATGTTTCTTTTTTTAGATATTCTAATGAAAGGAGATGAAAGCAGTTTCATATAAGGGCAAGTGGGTGATGGGGTGATTTTGAATGTGATTAGCTTATTAATTAACCATTGGTAAAATATGGACAAGACTTGGACGACATTGGATAGTAAAGATCCCAAGGTGAGAATTGGTCGGGAGTATCGTGAGAGGGTCAAGTCATTTATTGAATTTGCAAAGGTGAATGCACGGGATGCTACTGAGATTTAGTGCCCGTGTAGGGTTTGCAAGAACAATTGTAGGTATGACTATGAAACTGTGAACTTTCATATTTGCAGTTGGGGTATGCAACAATCCTACAAGACCTGGATTTTCCACGGAAAACAATACCTCCTATAGATGAAGTTGTCGAATTGGAACATGGGGCTGAGAGTGATTATGAGGATGGAGATGAATATCCAGAAATGAAGGAAGACCATTACATGGGAACTCACACCAACGTTGAGACCATCCAAAGTAACGCGATACATCACTTTGAAAGGATGTTGGATACTTCTCAGTGCCCTCTTTACCCAGGTTACTCTCCAGATAACACTTTGCTGGATTTTGTTGTTAAGATGATAGAGCAAAAGGTAGAGGGAAAATGGAGCAACAAGTCGTTTAACAATGTGATGCAGATATAGAAGGCAATCCTGCCAGACGACAATCTTGTTCCTGAATCAATTTACTCAACGAAGAAGATACTGTGTGACATGGGACTGGGATATGAGCACATTGATGATTGTGAAAATGATTGTACTTTGTTTTGGAAGGAGAATGCAGTTTTAGATAAATGCCAGACATGCGGGGAGTCCAGATACAAGCTAAATGATGGGAATGGAAAAAAGATCCCTTATAAAGTTTTACGTTACTTCCCATTGATACTGAGGTTATGGAGACTTTACATGTCTAGAAAGACTGCCGCACACATGAGATGGCACAGTGAAAAATGCAAAGATGACGGGATAGGTAGGCATCCCACTGATTGTGAGGAATGGAAGGATTTTGATAAGGAGCATCTTGATTTTGTAGGGGAGACCCGTAATATAAGTTGGGGCTACCTCTAATGGGTTCAACCATTTCGGAGACATAAGTATGTGTTACAGTATGTGGCCTGTTATACTTATGCCGTACAACTTACCACCCTGGATGTGCATGAAGGAGGCATTCTTCATGATGTCACTATTTATTCCTGGACCACATCAACCTGGAAATGATATTGATGTTTATCTTTGACCTTTGATTGATGAGCTGAAGGAGTTGTGGGATAATGGTGTTGAAACTTATGATGCCTTTAGTAAGCAGAGCTTCAAAATATGTGCGGCTATGTTGGGGACCATAAATGACTTCCCTGTATATGGTAACTTGTCTGGGTAGAGCACCAAAGGATACAAGGCATGTCCCATTTGTAATGAAGATTCATTATTGATCAGGTTGAGAAGGAAGCTTGCTTACATGGGGCATAGAGCTTACTTGCCTAAGCGGCACACTTAGCGATGTAGTAAGGACTTTAACGGTAAGTATGAGAATCGAGTGAAGTTATTGGAGTTGCCGCTAATGGAAAAGGTACAAGAACAATTGGAGCAACTACTAGATACAAGATTTGGGAAGCACTCTAGAAACAAGAAAAGACCCCGTGACCCTGAAGACTTGAACTGGACGAAGAAAAACATTTTCTATGAGCTACCTTATTTTAAGAAACTAAAGCTCCGACACAACATTGATGTCATGCACGTTGAGAAAAATATATTTAAAAATCACCTCTGCACAATGGTGGGCATAGACAAGAGGAGCAAGGACACAAAGCATGCCCATCGGGATTTGGAAGATATAAATGTTAGACCTGAATTACATCTACGCAAGAGAAGCAATGGAACCCTTGAGAAGCCCTATGCATTCTACACATTAGGTCCGAAGGAGAAAGATGACTTTTATCAATATCTAAAATCAATCAAGTACCTAGATGGCTATGCTGCAAACCTCTCGAGGTGTGTGACCTCAAAGAACAGGAGATTAGTGGGCCTGAAAAGCCATGACTGCCATGTTTTTTTGGAGTGTCTTCTTCCGATTGGCATGCGTGGGTTCGTGAACAAAGAGATATGCACAACACTATTTGAGCTCGGTAGCTTTTTCAAGGACATTTGTTCGAAGGCATTGAAATTGAGCCGCTTGGAAGAATTGGAGAAGAACATAGTCCTCATACTATGTAAGTTGGAGAGGAATTTTCCTCCAGCATTCTTTGATGTGATGGTCCATTTGGTAGTTCATTTACCACGTGAGACTATGCTTGCTGAACTAGTACAATATTGATGGATGTATCCAATTGAGAGGTGATTGCGTTTACCATCTTTATATTGTTGATTAGTATCGTATTATATTTTTTGATCTTGTTGTTTTGTGTGTTTAAAGGTTTCTGGGAACCCTGAATGGCTACGTCACTAATTGAGATCGGCTAGAAGGTTCAATCGCTGAGGCATACATTGCCAAAGAGAGTGTTAATTTTATCAAGATGTACCTAAAGGGAGAAGTTCCTGAAGAATGGAATG
Organism: Sextonia rubra; assembly: GCA_037013555.1. Taxonomy (NCBI): domain Eukaryota; kingdom Viridiplantae; phylum Streptophyta; class Magnoliopsida; order Laurales; family Lauraceae; genus Sextonia; species Sextonia rubra. The sequence goes on from JASUAD010000023.1 coordinate 13,242,224, forward strand.
ATGATAGGGGCACGTGAGGTCCACGGTTAGGTGTCTTCATGCTACGGTTTGTCCTTTTGCACCTATCACAAGGGCTCCTAATGTGTCTGATAAGGAACGCCACATGGCCCATTGGTTTGTGTTGTATAATACTCCTGAGGTCATACTTTACTAGAGTAAGTGGTTCAGTTAAACTAATTGTATGCATTACATGTAAACTTTATGATCTTCCTATGTGTCACACTAATTTATGTATCACTAATCCCTTGAGTAGGGAGCATAAAAGGCAAATGGATGAGCCTGAGGGACGCAACATCACTAATATCCAATGGGAAGAATTTTCTGGATGGTTCAAAGATCATGTACGTAAAATATATGCAGAATAATTGTTATCAACCCAAAACAGTAAGCACTGACTTGTCTAATTTTTATGTTAATGTAGATAAATCAACTAAGATCTCAAGGGTCTCCAAAAGCAACCGATGAACTATGGGCATTGGCAAATAGTCCTAATTATCTGGTGCATCAATATTCAGGATGTAGGGTTAATGGTATTTGGTTCGTTACCATAGACCGTGACAACCGTCACAAGAGTCAGAATAGTGGGTTAGTCGTCGAGAGGGACCACAATGAGGAAAAAATTGACTTTTTTGGTTACGTGACCAATACTTTTGAATTGCCATACATTAATGGTTCTGAAGTGGTTTTGTTCAAATGTGAATGGTATAATAGTGGTCATAAATCTAAAATACATATTGATGCACTTGTAACAAGCATTTATGTTAGGGATCAATAGTATGAGGAGGATCCTTTTGTCTTACCAAATCAAGTAAATCAAGTGTTCTACGTCAATGATACCAAATTAGGCCCAAATTGGAAAGTTGTAGAATGGGTCAAGCATCGAAGGGTTTGGGATGTGCAAGAGCGAGATGAAGAAATAGGCCAAAATGTGATAAACGAGCCATATTAACAGGAAGAAGCCATTGAAACTGTTTCAATCCCTATTAAAGAGGAATTTTCCTTTTGTTACACTAGGGATGACATTGAACCAGAGATCATCCTTGAGGATAATGAACCAACGGCCGATGGTGATGAACTAATTGCTGACGATGGTGATGATGAGAATGAAACATTGGCAGAGTACATAGATGAATATGAAACTAATCAATCCGACCCTGATATTGATTCCGCTATGGAATTATGATATGTAAACTTTTTTTTTTGTGTGTATGGGAAAGTATTTTAATGCAATATAATCATTAATTTACCTTTCAATCGGCTAATGACTATGTTTTTCTTTTTTTAAATATGTGGTGATTTTATGTCAATTTATTTATCATAGCGGCCAAAAATGCCAAACAAAAGAAAAGTTTATGTCAAACTTGGAGCATTGACCCAGAAGAAGAATGCTTATGAGTTAGCTAGAAATAAGAATATTGAAAGGAATATAACCCGAGCGAGTGAGGTGGGTGCACGGCAGTTGGAACGAGCACTTCACATTCCATGTCGGGGTTAACTCTCACTTAAAGACAAAGATGATGACATCGACATGGAGTATAGACCATCCAGGAGTGAGAAAGGCTTGCTTTCCTCGAATGAAGAAGAGTTAGAAGATGAGGTTATTATATTTAACATCAAATGTTAGACACTACTGATATTTCTTAATTTTATACTTATTTATTATGTTTTTCTGGTTGCGCACATGGGCCTGACGAACCGCAGCCAATGCAGTGCAGACACTTAGGCCACGGTCCCAGATGGTGTTGCCAGTCAGTCTGAGATTGGTGGCAACCAGCCCGGTATGTCTAGCCTGCCTACTACTGGCAGTAGCATTGATAAGAAATATTGGACCCTATAATTATTTACCAAACTTATCATAGATTTCATTTTTCTATGTTTAATAACTCATATTTATCTGTGGTGGTTGTAGCATCATCCTTTCTCGATGTGTGCGCGGTAGGGTGGTGGGCCATGAGTCGGAGAGGAGGATGAGGATTCTATGTAGTAGGATGTCTGTTTCGTTAGGTTACTATCAGGGGCATTCGAGGATGTAAATGCCTCTACATTTGCAGTCGAGCTAGGGAGTCATATTCGCAGGCTTGCACCTTTGCACAAAAAAACATGAAGCACTATTGATGATGGGTGCAAGGAGGCAATCATAACTATAGCAGCGGTAAAAAACAATCTTTTACTTCCTAATCTATATTCATAGGCTTTATTGTTTACTTGTCCCACTTATGGTTACTTATGGTTTCAAATTGATAGCAAAAGTATGAGTTTGGTGACTGGAAGACCGATGCACGTGTGGTAGGTGCCGTTGGGAAACTAGCGATGCATATTTATAGGGAGCTCAGGGCTGAGCTACACAAAGCGTATAAGAAGTTGTTGGAAAAGGGGCATGATCCGAAAGTGCCCATATGATACGCAAAGGGCAGCCCAGTGGATATGGCTAATAGAGAATAAATGGGAGACACCCGAGTGGATAAATGGGAGACACCCGAGTGGAAGGTAATTAAATTATATAAGTGTGGGTGTTCTTATCACATTTGTTTTCTGATATCTTTTGTCTCTATTCTGGTAGCTTCTATTTGATTTTTTTGTTAAAATGCTTATATGCTGATTTTTCTTGTGTATTTGGATGTTTTATTATTTCTTTGTTGAACTTCGAGATGGGTTTTATTTGTGAATACAAATCATTCAAACTCAAGTATTGTAGGATGAACTTTAAAATTCTCACAATATATTGATTAAAATTATTCATGCATTGAATTAATTCTCACCTTGTTTCCAAGGTAGCCCATGATCCCACGCCCTACAGAGGAGAGCCTTAGATGGCCTATGTGCTGAACAAGCTCGTTCCTCACCCAAATGGTAACAAAAATTCCCACCATCTGCTTACTCGCTATAAGGCTGTATCCCATCTGATTAGCACTGGAAGCATCCACTATATCTGTTACAATGAACTCATTCGAACCATCCGCTTCATCCTTGGATGAAGAGTTGTCTTCCTTAGCAGAAACATGCTGGCATCTGAAGCATGAGTCTTTGTACTTTCTCTCTACAAAAGGGCAATTAGAGCTCTTGAGCTGCCTTCTTGGTTCTGTCCTGAAGCTCTTACTGACTATTTTCAGAGAAGACTTCTGGAAGAACAATAATCCGCTGCTACTAGCACTTTTTGAGTCTTTACAGACCAATGTGCTAGAAGCTTGAGAGCTGAAGGAGGTGCTGCAGTTTGACGGTGTGCTAGCGATGTTGGTCATGTCAACAGTTAATGGTTTGTTCAGAACCTAGTTAATCAAAGCGAGCCATTTCGCAGTAGGTTCATTATCTTCTATAACTAGCACATTTCCAGCATTGAGAGGGACTATTTCCTAGAATCTGATATAGTTCATGGTATTGAAATAAGCGAATTAATGAAATGGAAGAAAGATTATTAATGATTGAAATCATTTGAATCATCTTCACTATACACATGAAGGAACAAAATGTAAGAAATTGAAGGAAAATATGAAAACCCAGGATAGTCTATAACTGCATATGAAGAAACAGAAGAACAAAATTTTCTAAAATGCCAATAAAAGAAAATATGAAACAATGTCTTGAATTAAACAAAAATTTTTGTAAGTAAAGAAACATGGGAATATGGGTCTCACACAAAGATCGACAAATTTCTCGAAAATTAGATTGTTACTTGCTACAAGAATATGTATCTGCAACTGCAACATGTCAAGAATATAATATAGATGTCAGATATGTTAGTTGTCAGAAAACAAACATACCCAATCACATAAATGTCTGATTGATCTTCTACACCAAAAACATCATCGAGATTGAGCCCATTGTCAGGTGGTTTTCCTCCAATGTTCCATGTTGCCACAAATATCCTGAAGGAAGTAATAATCAATGAAGAAAAAGAAAGGAAATAAATAAGATAGAACAATCAATGGACAGGAGGTAGAAAATAACTGAGAGGAGGTAATTTGAGAGTATACCGAAAGTCCCTAGTGTCTAATGTATTTGACATTGGAGTTAGGAAACATTGAATTCTAAAGTCCCAAGGCTTGAAGTAGACTGTCTTTCTGCAATTAACATCAGTCAGAGAAAATAAGAGGAAGACTTCAATAAAATAAAACCACACATATAAAAAATCAAGGATATATCTGTAAATTATACCTACTAAACTTTCTTTGGAGACGGAAGGGGTGGCAGGGAAATCAAGATTTTTATCAAATTTGACTATTAATTCTACAAGATGTAAAAATAATAAAGAAAACCCATACACTGTTAATTTGTATTCACAAACAAATTTTTGTTTGTGAATACAATAACTGTTAATTTTTTTTAAAATTTTTTTCTTGAACTACACACAACATAATTTCAAATTTCCATACACTGAGTTCTATTATTTTATAAAGAGAATTCTTTATCTATAATATAAGACATTATTCTCATACAGCTCATTCTATTGTATGACATAGATGACATTTTATATTTGAGAGAGAGAGAGAGAGAGAGAGAGAGAGAGAGAGAGAGAGAGAGAGAGAGAGAGAGAGAGAGAGAGAAGGGGGGGGTTTGGGTTGGGAGCTAAGAGCACACACCTGACAGCTTCCGAGTTGTCTTTTTGTCCCTGCAAACACTCAAAACTAGAGGAAGGACCCTGTCTATCAGACCCAGCTCGACTCTCAGGGCATTCTCCAATTCATGTGGCTGTATTATTGAATATTCAGTGGGAAAAGTATTACTGCATTCGAACGGTGTGGGCTGGATGTCTTCCTTCGTAATTTTCTCAACAGTTATCCCTATGGATGGCAAAGGCATAAAAAGTCTATCAAAAACTTATGAGACAAAATTTGCAAGCATTCCATTTTCCTCTTGTTACAAGTAAAGCATCACCTAAGATATTTTGTATATATCTTAGTTGTCTACTGTTATATACTAATTTTTTTTAATATCCATTCACTGGTTTGTCTTTTGGGTTAGGAGCTAAGAGCACACACCTGACAGCTTCCTAGTTGTCTTTCTATCCTTGCAAACACTCAAAACTAGAGGAAGGACCTTGTATATCAGACCCAGCTTGACTCTCAGAGCATTCTCCAATTCTTGTGGCTGTATTATTGAATATTCAGTGGGTAAAGTATTACTGCATTCGGACGGTGTGGGCTGGATGTCTTCCTCCGTAATTTCCTCAACAGTTATCCCTCTGGATGGCAAAGGCATAAAAAGTCTATCAAAAACTTCTGAGACAAAATTTGCAAGCATTGCATTTTCCTCTTGTTACAAGTAAACCATCAACTAAGATATTTTGTATATATCTTAGTTGTCTACTGTTATATACTGATTTTTTTTTAATATCCATTCACTGGTTTGTCTAATTTGTATATTGCAGCTCCAATTCCACTAAAATACATTAATTGTGACGTGGGAACTTGCATAAGAAATATCTCTTTCTTCACTATTTCTTTCAATGACTTTGCTGGTCCCTACTTGTTCCTCTCATGCACTCATTGGTTGCCTCTCATGCACTTATTTCTATTTTTGTCATTTTTGTGTTCACAAACCAGAGATCTTAGCATGCACTTAGCTTCTAACCATTTCTTCACTGTCCAACATTCAGCTTCATACAACAAACTATGGTTTATTGTGGTGTTTAACTGAAGTACCACTTGGCAAATACAAAATACAGAGCTTACCTCTACTTTTCTTTGGTTACTGCAAGACATGATTTTAGGAAGCCACCAAGCTAAAGATCCTATAAATATTAAAACTCAATAATATGGCTAGAGAACTATTAAATTCTTCATTGTTTTTCAGATTTCTGAACTTTCATCAATTTCTACTAAGGTTTGACATGTTCCATATTGAAATTTGATCAGATGATATAACTAGCATTCTATTAGTTTAATTAACCCATTGCACATTCAGCTACATATCTAGAAAGAGAGAGAGAATGTATCACAAATCGTGCTGCAAATTTCTAACCTTTGATCATGAAGATGTAACAGAATTACTGAACCCAGTTTTAAGCAATCTCGCCGCATACATGGAAATCTTTCAAGAAAACAGGGCATTCCTTGGCATAAATTCCGAAAAAAAAAGTCTGTCTATTCAGTTGATAAAAAATCTGAAATAAAAACATGTTATGATGTCAGTGATGAAGGCTCTGTGAAGGGTTGTTGTTGGAAGTGGAGAACATGTGAGTTGTGTGGATAATGGTGAAGATAGTGATGAAGATTGTGGATATGTGATGTGAAGGGTGTGAAGTGATGAATGCAGTGGAGTAGTTGTAGTGGCTATTGGTTGTGTGATGGTGGGTTGTGTGTTTGTGTTGGGTAGCATGAGGTTTAAAAAGGTGAAGTGGTAGTGAAGGGATGAATTAGATGGAATGGCTATGAGGTGTTTGAAATGGCAAGGATGGAGATGAATGGTCAACATGGAGTTGATGGTGAGGTTAGGATGAGGAAGGAGGTTAGATGAGAAGATGTAATAATAATGAGATGGGGATGGCATTCGTTTAGACTTCAACAATTTGAAATTCAATTGGAAGGGAAGATGTGATATGATGAGATGTTTGGTAAGGAAGATTGGAAGGTGAGGTTGAAGAGATGTAAATTGGAAGGGAAGCATAAGCAAGAGGAGGGTATTTTAAAATAAGTGGAGAAGAAAGTGGCTGGAAAATCATTTTTATGACCGGCTGTCCTGATTAAAAACTCATATGGAAAACTTAATCCTTTTTTCAAATTCAAATTTTTTTTTTGTTCTTTTTTTGTGTCCTGATTTGAAATGTAGGTAAAACTTAATCATTTTTTTTTAGTTTGCTTTCTTCTAAAATATAATCTTTTGTCTATTACTTGTAATTTTAAATAAGCTAACTACATTGTCGATTACTTGTAAATTTTAGTGTAAGTCACAAAGGAATTCAAAGAGCCGGAGCAAATTGAAAACCACTTGTACATCTGGTCCTCGATCATTTGCAGGCCAGTTCTCTCTTATACATGCAGATGAGTAGTATGCTCCTCCTTCTGAACCTGATTTATATCGGTATCGACACTACAGCACGAAGAAAGACCGATGGATCACAGATCATGCTGAGGAGACACATGTGAGTTGTTGAACATTTGATATTGTATGTCATTATTTATTTCAGTTTCCTAACATATATTACATGACATGTATGAATACTTTGAGAATGCAACGAAGAATGGAGGTAGCACTATTGCAGTCTGAAATTAGCTCTCCAATGGCTAAGCAACAGGTGATCGAGGATCTACTAGGGAAGAGGGTTGCAAGGAGGTAAGGATACCGCTTGAGGGGCCCATCATCATCTTCCTCCAGTATTTCAATGGGGTATGCGATGATTAGCCTACGACAACAACTAGTTGATTCGTTGAGAGCGCAAGAAGAGTTGCGGCGATAGCATGAAGAGTCGCAGAAGCAACTGCAAGATTGGCTAGCTACACAGGCTCAAATGCAGAGTTAGATTAAGATGCTGCTTTCATGGGTCGGTATGGACGATTTGGGCTCCTCCGAAAACTAGAGATTTGTGATTGGCATGGACCCTCCCTTTGACCAGTTCATTTTGTTGTTGAGTGACCATGTTTCATGGTGTATTTTGGATGTTTGATGATGATAGGACTTTATTTAGGATTTATTTTACATTGCCTCTTTTGATATAGGATTATTATTTTTTATGGTATGATTTGTTTGTGGTTGGTTTTAAATGGTTAATGACTCCTTGTGTTTTATTGTTGCACAATGAGTGGTTTTTGGTTTATCAATATTTATGGTTGTACAATGTTAAATTCATATTTGAACAAGATATTTTTTTCAATTATTTTATTTAATTAATAAGAAAACCTATTTCCCGATGAACTGCATGTATCGCCAAAAAGGGAAGATAAAATTATATTTATAAATGCCCGAGGTTTTGGTTTGCATCATTAAAGATATTCCTTGATGCTTATATATGTCAGTATATTTATTACCGACACACTTTATGTGTCGCCAAAATGGAGGTTAACGGATTATAAATAACTTAATTTTAAATCTTGATACGCAAGTGCATCGTCAAATACATTTACCGATGCTATTCGTTGTGTTGGAAAAAGTATTCTCGATGCTATACTGCGTCGATAGTGACCTACCACATAACACTATTTTTAGTATTCTATCGACGACGCAGTGGCATTGCCGATGTTGTCACCGATGCAATATTGTGTTGGTGAAAAGGCTTCTTATTCTCGACGCTACACGTTTTTATGTCGGGAATTGATTTGCCGGCATTTGGTTCCTAACATGGTGTCGACGCAGTGTTCTGCATCGGAAAAGCGTTTAATGACGCGGTTTTTTAAATGGCTAATGCAGTGGATGTGTTGGGAAAACCCCTTTTTCTTATAGTGTTAGTCTCTCACTTGGACCGAATTGGGCTTAGGCATTTTATTACTAAATCTCAGCCCAATTCAAATTTTATATTTGGGCCCCACTTGAGTAAGTTAATGCTCAAGCTCTAAAATTGTTAGATCTTCCCTAAATTAATCACTTAGAATGACATTACCAGGAGGCAAAATTTCCAAAATCTGTCTCATTCTAAATCATGTCCCTTAAAACCCAAAACAACCAATAATTTGGATTAGCTCTAGCATAACAATTTTAAATTTGGATTAATACTCTCACTTGTATTACCATATAATATTTTTTTCTCTTAATTTAATTTTACAGATTAAATGAAAAGTTATTTTTTTAATAATATTCTAATGAAATTCCACAAGTACATTATTTTCATTTTTATTTAGTTTTACTAATATGATGTTTACTTTTTAAGAGTGCACTAAAATATTTAAGAATATGATTGTAAAATGAATTTAATGTTAATATGAAATTAAAAATTATTTAAATATTTATAAATATTCTTCTTTACAAATATTATAATTATTAAATAGCGGGCCCTTAAGCGCTAGTTTTTATATATATTATAACAATACCCTTTCTCATGGGAGGGTGACACGTGGTGCATTCTCTTTATGAGAGAGCGACATGTAGCATAATGTAAGGATTCTATTCATATTAGCTAAACTTTATTCATGTCACATTTCTAAAATTTCTCAATTTTCCTAAAATCTCTCCTTAGTTTTCTATGAAATCTCTCCCTCCCTAATTTTCCTCTCTCATCCCTCTTCAACTTCATCACCATCTCTTATTTAAAGGACTCTTAATATATTTTAAAATTAAGAGCGACATCACCTCTCTCATCCCTAGTTTTCTAAGAAATCTCTCCTTATTTAAAATTTCAAGGCTCGATACCTAGTAGATCTTAATATATTTGTGAAAAGCTTTTAACTATTTATTTAAAATGGTCTATTTAAGATAGATGCTTCTATTGCTAAACTCATATTTTAATTCTAGCCTCTTTTTTTTTTTTTAGCTTTTTTTTAATGGCTCTATTTTGAATTGTCTATAAAAATAAGATTAGACCTACTAAACAAGCCCTTATCTCATATATCAATACCACCTCTCTAAAATCTTTTGATTTTTTGAGCCTTTTTGAATCATCATGTCATCACCCTTTAAATATTTTTTAATGAAAATAACTATGTAGATTGGCTTCTTTTTCATGATTGTAGTTCTTGGTCCTCTATGTACCCGAACCAAAATCAAAAGGATCCCATATGATCAAAGTTTTCGAACACATTAATTCAAAGTCTTAGATTAATTCTAACTGTTCATCATGGAGACATAAGTGTGACACCAAGTCATACGTCTTGCACTAAACATCATAATACTCCATAGTAATCCATAGAATAGGTGAGTGGGCCCATGGTTCAAAAAAACCACATAGATGGCTATTGGTCATGCCTGGACTCTTTAATTAGACCCTTGGTTTACATGAGACTTTTTAATCGGACTCTTGGTTCTGATGAGATTTCATTTTCATGAAACTTTCAATGAAAAAGAGTTCCGGTGAGTCTCATTCTCATTTTTCTTAAGCAACTCTATACCGATCCTTCTCTTATCTACTCACAAGCACATATGAAATATTCACATCTTTCTTCTATTCTCCTGTGCTCTAAAAGGATATTTGAGAGAGATAGAGAGAGAAGGTTAGATCACCTGGTATGTACATATTATGTAATTACTCTCTCGGTTCTTATTTATTATTCATGTTAACTGGATTTGCTAGCTCTAGCCCTCCATTCTATGTTATATATATTGAGATATTTTCTTTTCAGCCTTTTTTGGAGCACCATATCATCACCCTTTTAATCTTTTTTATGAAAATAACTATTTAGATTGGTTTCTTTTTCATGATTCTGGTTCTAGGTCCTCTATGTACCCAGACCAAAATCAAAAGTATCCCATATGATCAAAGTTTTCTTTGGTTTCTTATTAACCTTATTTTTAAAATAAATATTCTTCTTTTCTTCAACTAACTAAGCAAAATATGTTGTTATCTGAGCTACAACAAAGCCACTACCCCATGGCCTACCAACACAAGATTGAGTTTTCAAATGCATATTGGGTTCATGTGTAAATACATGATGTGAGTAAGTTAAGATTTTGAGTTTTTACCAAGATATAGGTCAGTGAAAGAAAATGTAAATAGATGGTCATAGTGAATGGAAAGATATAAACTGAATCACGGGTCAGATAAACTATGGCCTAATGATATGGACCACACCTCCAATTATTTGAACTACAACTAACCTAGGCATAATGTATATATTTAATGTTTAGATCTAAGGCCACAGGTTTGTACATAATTAAATCCAAGGATCTATACAATGGCCCATGCTAAACCCAAGCCCAAAAAATAAGAATATATTTAAATATAAGATTTATTGAAACATTATTAATAAAAAAATTGTACATTACCTTTTTTCTATGAATCTTTTTATTTTTGGTTTATCTTTTATCTTTTAGATTTAGGGAATAGGGATGTATACATAATGAACACACATGGGTAAAAAAAATATCAAAAGACATATATTAATATTTATTTTTTTATTTATCTTTCTATTTCCACTCCCCCCAACTTTTGTGGGTTTTATAAATTATTTGAAAATATTTACTTTTGTTTATTATTAATTTTTCCTATTTTATTTCAATTATTGTATTTAGAATGGTAATTAATTTGTGATAAGAAAAATTCTTGTAAAAAACAAAACCTAAGATATATGTTATATATTTGTTTGTGATAAGAAAAACTCTTTAAAAAAAAGAAATCCAAGATATAAGTTGCGTCAATTTATATAAGTTTCATCCTAGAGTTTAGACTTCAAATGCATATCTCATCATGAAAAATCTTTAAAAAAAGAAACTTAAGATATAAGTTGCATCAATTCATACTCTCTTTCTCTCTCTCTCTCTCTCTTTAGACTTCTCTATTCCATTCATAAATCATAACGACAGAAGAAGTAGAATGGTTGCATATTTTCTCATTCTTCCGTTGGAAAGATACATAGATTAAGATATTCCTTTCTCACTTCTCAACATGCATTATATTCTATACAACGTAGAATTCTCGTATCCCTTATATTGTTGATAAGACTTAATTATTTTTTTGTGGCTCGTGCCCAAGGTTTACTCTTTCAAATCCCATCTCAGTGCCCCAAGTGGTTCATGTAAATCCACCAAAGTTGGTGAGGTATGTACATCATGCTCCTAACTGCATCTTATTTTGAATTCCTTCTATTTGATGTGGGTACTTACAGAGCTAATTATTATATTCTTAAACTGTTTCATGGTGATCTGTAGCCCTTCGACAGATACTATTTAAATTTACTATTTACAGAGGTAATTGTTATGTTCTTAAACTGCTTAAAGTAATCTATAGCCCTTTGACTAACGCTTTTTAGATAAAGAATTAGATCCTTAAACTCTACATTGTTCATGGTAATCTGTAGTCCAGAAATCTTGATTATTTAATCATAGTTATTGCCGTTAAGAGTAGCGTTCTTAAGATTTTTAAGATTGTTGAAAAATAGGAGTTCTAGGAATCATGTTAACCCCAATCCAATCAAATTTGCGTATTATCTAGCTGTTATGTTAATTAAATTAACATATTTATCTATAACAAAAATAATTTGCAAAGTTTAATGTGAGACCCAATTAAAAACCACTTGCGTTTAACAAAATCTACAAATTTGAATGATAGAAATTCTAATAAAATAGTATTGCATTCCTATATAAAAAACCTGAACATAATTGGAAAACTTAACAATATCCATTGCATGATTACTAGAAAAAAAACAAGAAGAAAAGCCAAACACTTAAAATAAGATACCTTAGGAGAATCATATTTCCTTTGATCAAGAAAATATTTAGGACCCAAAGTTGGTTCTAACCATAAGCTTCTTAATCACCAAGAACCTCCATAGGTTATTAATTTGTTGCATAAGTGTATGTTTTAAAAAAGTTCACCACATTAGTTGATAATACACTACTTAGGCCTTGTTCTTTTGCTAGAATATTTGTCAGGAATTTGGGCTGTTGATGTTTCTTGGACATGACATGACACTTTGTTCCTTGGCATGTGCAAATGCCATAAAGGAGCAAGCAAGAATTCCACTATTTTTCAAATCCAAAAATTCCCCGAGCAAAGAAATAGGCTAGGCCACGTAAACTCAAACTCAAACTCAAACGTTATTCTTCTTCTCCACTCACGCAAACACATTGCAAATATATAGGAAACATCTCCTACTTTTTAGGCTTGGAACACATTTGAACTCCTGATTTTTTTTTAACTTCTAATTACATAAAGGCAATGAAACAAAGCCAAATAATCTAATATAAAATAGTTGAAGTGACTATCATATTTCTTTTCTTGAACTTGGTGGGCACTGATCACGACCTTGTAAAAATCTATCTTATCCACACATCAGGTGGATTGCACACATTTGTCTGATGCAAATCACTAGAATTAAGAGTTTTTTCTTCTTTAACATACACTTATAGGCCAAATGAAGATTGAAACTCCTTTGACGCAAATATAAATAGGTCAAATCATTAAAGAATGCTTGGAGTCCATGACCTCACTTTTGCATTCTTGAACAGCTTATTTTAGATGTTAGAAGTTAGGTGGGCCTCACACTTGCATCAAAAGTGCATCTCACTCACGTATATCCTGCTAAAAAAAACTTCTCCTCCTGTATAAACATTTTGTGTTGTTATGTATTCAATTATATATGCATTTTGTTTTACGAGTTATGCTCTCCCCTTCTCTTTTTTTGCTATGCCCTTGAATTTTGAAGATGTGCCTTTGAAATCAACCACAGTAACTGTTGCAGGATGTTGGTTTTTATAAGTGGGTACAATAACACTTTACAACAATGAGAATATAGAGAACCAATAATCCCCACCAAGTATTACATTGCACCATTTGCACACAGGTAGTTATAACAACAGAACACCACCAGGCAGGCAGGCCTTGCATATTTCAATGTGACCATTTGAGAACACAACCCCTCTGTCTATTTTAATAAATAATGGTAAAAACCAGTGTCGCGTCCCCCAAAATATTACAGGGTTTAACATGAAAAATAGAACAATAAAACTTTCTTTGGGTTTAACATAACACATACCATAGTAGTGAACCTAGCTACACAGGATCGTATCCCGTAGTGAGTCAAACAATATTTCTTGCAGAAACATTTAGTAATAATTGGCGTCATAGTTTCACTTAGTGAATAAGCACATCTCAAGGATATAAATTATATGTTCAAATAGTAAACTAAATGAAATAAAAATAAATTATTAAAGTCATGCTCACAAGCAAATGAGGAATCATTAATAAATACCTCGTTAAAAGTTCACCAAAACTGATATGAGGCTCTAAGAAATAAAGAGAAGTAAAGAGGAAGAAAGAGAAGAAAAAAGATGGGGAAAACCATCAAAATCAATCACAAAAGAGATCACATAATCATATCAACATCCAAAATTAAATATAAAAATGGGCCTTACAAAGTGAACAGTTAAATTGCATGTGGTACTGATCCACATCCAACCTCCTACATATGGAAGGTCATTGTCTGGAGTTCCCATAAATGTACGATATCATTTCCCATTCCCTTACACTCCAGCTTATAATGTATGTCATATAATGTATGTGTTTATGTATTTATTTATCATTATTATTTTTTCGGAATGATAATCATACAAATTGACATGCATACTTTATCATTCAGCTCCATCAGGATGAGCCTACTTACTTTCTTGTTGTTGCAATTTTGGCTCTCGGTTCTTCTGTTGTGATGAATTTCACTCCTCATCAAAGACTGAGAGACTATACAAATGAAGAAATAAATGCTACCGAAGGCTCAAATTCTGATGAAGGGGCAACTGAGTTTGACGGGGGTGACTAGCAGACAAATGGATGATCACCCACCTTTCTCCATTCTGTTGATGCCTCGTAGTCTATTGATATTAAAAGATATGGCATATTCAGGTTGGAACTGTTTTCTGCTTCCTCTTCTCGTGCGTATCTCGACTTTTTCATTTTCTAAATTGTGGAAAAATATCTTTCTGATTTTCAGACTACTTGCATGGCATATAGGATACTGACATTCACAGTTTAGACAAGGTGAGATTGTTGTTGGACAAAGTATTTTTTTAAATTTTTTCTAACAATTGGATTGTGTTAATCTACTTCCATTTTTTGAAATCTGATTATCAAACATCTGAAGATCTTGGTCATGGTAAGTTTTCCTTACTGATTATGGAGAACTATGTGATACTCAAACTGTAAGATACTTGTATGCGACTACTGTGGGTATGCCATTCTCCAAAAATCTTTCTCAGGGAGGAATCTTAACCCCTCAGTCAATGTCATGCAGACGTGTTTAGAAAAGAAATCCAGTCACTGTACACATTCAACACAATGCTCTCTACTAGTTTGGTCTTTTTATTTTTGAGATTAGTACACAGAAAATTAATTGTATACACAGAAAATTAATTGTATGTGTGCCTTTTTCACCTGTATCTCTTTCAGGTTGTTAATGTTTTGGAAGCAATGAATCATCAGGAACAAGACCATAATTTGAGCTCAGAGGAAGAAGTAAAAACCGAAGACATCAAAAAGAATAGAGGCATTCATAGAACCAGTACTAGAGTTGCACTAACATGTCGCTCTGTACTGAAGGTTCACAGAAATCCTTTCAAGTTTTAGAACCATTGATGTTGACTATGTAATGTTTTCTTGCCAGGATAAAGGTCATAACTGAAATCTTTTTGTGTCATATGCAATTGAGTTCATCTTTTTTCTGTAAAGGAATGAATGCATAGATGAATCCTAGGCTTACATTCGTGTCAATCTGCCCTCTCAAAATCATCATACACAAAAATGGCTTCAATGACGAGCGAAGTAGAGTACATTTTATTCATACTAGCAGAAATCTAAGAAATAACAACAAAAATAAAGAATTAAGTACACCGTAGAGTTGAGATAGAAAATTAAAAAGAAATGCCAGGTTTTGAAAGCAATGTTAAACCACTCATGCACGCATCCATAACACAAGTGATGAGTGTAATCCAAGGTGGAACCCAGATGAATCACAGTTTAGATCAACATTGACACATTAGAAACTAGAATCTTTCAAAAAGGTGACTCTTCGGTAATGTGACATGGAAGGATTAGCAGGCATCAAAGAATTGAGGCCACTTGTTGAATGCGCAATGGATTATGGAAAAATTTATGTAGCAACCGATTTGGATCCCACTCGTTTGTTTACATTCATGCCCTGATGAATTAGTAATGTTTTACATGGGAATGGTTGTCGTTGTGGTCTGATTTGTCATTTTTCTCTTATGATAGGTTGTCATTGACTTCTGCTATGGACTTGCAAAATGATGATACAACATTGGATGCAATAGGCCACAACATGTTAGTGTTGTGAAAAGCAGCGCAATGGAAACAACCCGCGATCAATAGATCAAATACGATGAATGCACAGCAATTACACCATCAAGCAATCACACACATGACACACAGTTTTACGTGGTTCGGCAACCTTGCCTACATCCACAGGAGGAGAGAACTCATCTACTATGATTCTATCTCAATCCTCTCAGGATCTAGGGTTACAATACATCAATATATATAGTTCCCGCTTTCTTGGCCACTAAGAAAACCCATACATAATGACTAAAATACCTCTAACCCTGAGCCTCGGTTCTGGCTAAACCAGACGACCGATTCGGCTAAACCGGAATACAAGACAAAACCCAACAATCTCCACCTTCGCTTGGATTCCGCAAATCTTCAGAGCCACCTTGAGATACCCGGTAATTTCTTCACGCACCTTGCTGAAAGGTACGCCTGCGTACACGCTACTACCTAGAGTGGCCACAGTTGCCTCCTTTGACCTCAACACCACCGTTTTGAACCTCCGAAGTGCTCTCCATTTGTTGCCACATGCATGCATCCATGCAACACAATGAACCCAACTTCCATCTGTCAAGACAAAATTGAAGACCTCCTTGAATTTGGATTTCACTGGTACCTTGTGAATCCTTCCTTCTGTCTCCATCCCGGTGTTCTTTCTGTTAAACCTGCAACTGTCCTGTTCTAGCCTGTTCTGGTGGGTTGGGCACAGTACATGCGGGTTAGGTATAACCCGATGCTTAAACTGGCTTACTTCGACCTTAACAAGACTACCTTTTTTTTCTCAAGAAAATCATTTCCGTTCAGGGCTTCCTGGATTTCCGCTAGATGATATCATCGAAGACCCTCTGTTTCGCTAGATGATATCATCGAAGAACGTCTTCCAATGATCCGTCGCATCTAACTCCACCTGAACCACAGATTTCCTCCCCTGTTATTTGATGTCTCTTTCATTGCTCTACCTGAAAAAGCATCCCCTATCAATCTATAGACATTTCTGACTGGCTCACCCTCCATGATGACCAATGTTCCATTTCCACCTTCATAACTCCTCCCGCTACAGTGCACTTGCAGCCTTTGAAGTCTAAGGCACATAAAGAAATCCAATTCCTTTCGGTAATCCGGAACATATATCATAGCCGTTAGGGTTTGAATAACATCATCATACACCTGGATTTCTACCGTTCTTATCTCAAATGCTCATCAATTTGCATTCTCCCCCATAAGAATAAATCCATCAACCATGAGAGTTATTTTCATCAAACCAATCTCTACGCAATCACATGATAGGAAGAATCTGAATCTTAATACCATGAATCATCAACAAGATCCAAACCTGTAGCGACCAAAACTAATTCCTTGTCAACCGAATCCGAGCTTTGTTGCACACTACCTCTTTCCGATTTTGATTCCTCTTGCTTTTTCTTCCACTTTGGCATGTCACTCCTTTCCAATCCCTTCGACGCGGATCTGAGTTTTCATCAAAGTTCTAGAACAATCTACTATTCACGATATCAAGTAACACTTTTCAATCATTGCTGTGTCACGGAGTCTAACATTATTCCCTGCTAATCCCTGAAGTCGTTTCTCCATCGAACACTTCAATCTGGCCCGTGATGCTTTAATCCATTGCTATCATCGTGAATATGTCAGTTTCTTCAATCCCCCAATTTTCTGCCCATCAAACTGCCAATATCTTTTATCTGCTTCGTAGATCTCGTCACCGTGAGCACGCTGTAAGAAATGGATTTGAAATCTGACATCGGATGGCTTCGATATCGCAGAATTAATTATGTACACTCCAATTGGTCAAACATCCATGTTGACTGTTGACCAGCCCATCTTCTTCCACATACGCATAGATCTCCTCACAATGAGTCCGTAGGCGCAAATGGATCTCCGATCGGATGTCGGACGATTAAGATATCGTAAAAACAATTTCAGCCACAAATCTGGTTAAACCTGCCTATTGACCGAACTGACATCACAGATTGCTACAAACTGGGTTTCTGAAATGGAACCGGGTCGGGTTCACTGACCTGGTACTTAACTGAACTGCTCGTTGGGCTTCTCTGCAATCGGGTCGGGTCGAAGCTGACTTGACCTGACCCGAACCCGCTGTTGCTCTCTGGGCTGGGCTTTCACCACGGATTGGGTCTGACCCAACCCGAAACCTGAACCTGCACTACTATGCTGGCCTTTTCCTCCACGGGTCAGGTCAAACTGACCAAACCCGAACCTTTGAGCCGACTTGAAACTGACCCAGTTTCAATCATCTTTCTCATGCCATCTCTATTCTGCAACAGAGAAAACGGAGGCTTGCGTTTCGTCCACGGCTACGGTCCAGCGACTAGCAGCGGCGGGAAACGGTTGGTCCTGCGACGGGGACGGCGACCGCGATCGGGGGCTGGCAGTGGCGACCGGCGACCGGTAAGTGCAGTTTTTTTTCTCTCTGGTCTTCTTCCTCAGAACCGGTCCGGCCAATCTTCCCGTTTCCGATGAAGATCTGCAGCAGTAGAACCCTCTCCTTCTACTTCTTCGATCATGTGTGGCCCAGCAGAGACCGGTCCAACGATCTCTTTTTCGTTTCTGTTTCGAACATAGAGATCTCCTTACTGTCAATCTTCGCGCACAAGCTCCAAGCTCACTGTCTGAATCTCAATCCGTCAATCGCAAAATCTGAGCGATCTCCACCTCGCTTTGATACCACTTGTTGGGAAAAGCGGCGCAACAGAAACAACCCGCGATCAATGGATCAAACACAATGAATACACAACAATTACACCATCAAGCAATTACACACATTACACACAGTTTTACGTGGTTTGGCAACCTTGCCTACATCTACGGGAGGAGAGAACTCATCTACTATGATTCTATCTCGATCCTTTTAGGATCTAGGGTTACAATACATCAATATATATAGTTCCCGCTTTCTTGGCCACCAAGAAAACCCATACATAATAACTAAAATACCCCTAACCCTGAGCCTAGGTGCTTGCTAAACCAGACGACCGATCCGACTAAACCAGAATACAAGATAAAACCCAACAGTTAGTGCACAAATTGTTTCTGTGACTAAATTGGTAGCACACTGAAATAATTTAAACTCTAATTTGAAGTCCGGCTGGCAAATAGGTGCTGGAAGCTGACAAACAGATTTTGGAATCACACTGATGGTCCAAATGGCCCATACTACGTTATTTGACTTCACAAACTGTGTCCTGCCAACACATTTTACTATTTTAATATTCTTGCTTGCTTTAGTTAGAACACATCTTGCTTTAGTTGAGATGTAGGAGGTGATACATGAGTGCACAAAGTGGCATTTCTAGTAATTATATGGCGTGCCTGGTATGTTGTTGTTCTCTCTCTCTCTCTCTCTCTCTCTCTCTCTCTCTCTCTCTCTCTCATTTGTTGTGAATGACATTGAGCTCTCTTTAACATGAACAATGAAAGTGCAGGTGGTCGCATGACTTTGGTATACAAGCCATGCAATCATCTGGACTTCTTGGTTGCTTATCACCTCTACAATTAACTCGGGGTGATTGGCATCACATAAATACACAATTCAGCTGCTGGCCCACTATTGGAAGGCACTGTCGCGGGGAGGACCAAGTGTATGTACTTTAAAAAGGAAGACAAAAGTTTTCCAGTGAAGCTAAGAGGTACGCTAGCAAACTGCACACAAAAAATTCAGCTGTATGTGTTATTTACATGTGAGCAGTATAAAAATTTGTGAGATGTAGTGCAAAAAATGGCCGAGCATGTTTTGATTATTGAACATTGGATTAGCATATACCCGATGCCATTTGGTTGTGCTGTGGATTCCAATTGGTTTGAATATTTCTCTACATGGTTCATTATTTGGTTTTTGGCATTCGATCGCCTACTGATTATGATTTTGGTTGAAAACAGTTTCCTACAGTGGCTTCTAATTTCTGTGCTGCCTTAAATAACCTCCTATACTGTCAAAATATTCAAATTAAACTGAAAATTTACACTAAGCTGTGATGTGGTAGAGATGCTAGGTGCAATATAGAGCCCAGCACATTTGACGGAATGTGGATGGTATGCTTATAACATTTGTAGAAGAGCATTGTCCACAGAGGGTGCAACCTTGAAGTAGTGAGTTTTCAATGATGTTACTTTTCTTTTTAATGACCCAAAGGTAACCCTTGCTAGCCTAGCCTGCAGACCTTTGGCCTCTAGCCTAGGGTGATCCAATTTTGATGAGTAACGACTATTCCTTAATTAGGAGGTCTATATACGGTCGTACACATATTACCTGCATAACACAAAGGGCAGGAGTCGAACTCGAGACCTTAAGGAGCAAACTTAAGGCTAAAACCAACTAGGTCACTACCTTGATAGCTGAGTGATGTTACCTTTCTGCTAGGAAAAGAACATAGTTTCTTGATGATTTCGTCTTAATGGGCTGCCCATAAGCCATCAGCCTCCTTCATGTGTGAAGTGGCAAATGTGGAGCAAATTGTTCACACCTAATGACCTAACCAACCTTCCATTTTCTTTCAACTTGGTTCACACTTAATGACTTAACCAACCTTTCGCTCTTTCCCTATTTCTAAATTGGTACTCACAACAATTTGATTCTCAATGTTCTATTACTGATGGATTGAAAATCCAAAATATCTACTTTCTAGTTTCTACTCCATTAAAGTGGTTGATGTTTGAGAACCAAAGATGGGTTTAGATGATGTGATGATACCATTCCCATATTGTCATTCATTTGTGTGGGCTACATAGGTTAGCAACCAAGGGGTGGAAGGTTGGCAGAAAATTGTGTTTCTTCTTTAAAGAAGCAACCTCATTTTTTATTTTTTATTTTTGTACATTCCTGGTTTTTTTTAGAGTGCCATGTCAACACATGGGTGTTTATTTTTTGGGTTGTATCCAATGACATGGGAAGAGATGTTTCCATGTCATAACCCTAAGATTATGGCATTGTTGATCTTGTAACATCGAAAATACCAGGGATTTTACATAAATCTTTGATTCCATTTTGAATCATAATTTGAAGAGCAATGCTACACTCATGCAATCCCTCAGTTACTCCTTAGTGCTTTTTGTGATTCTCAATTGTCTTTAATGTGTTGCTAAGTAGGGGCGTAAGTTTAGCATTTCTCTAATTTGAATGAACTTTTATTTGATCTTTTATCTAGGTAAAATATTAAATGGAAGTAGTTCATAATCATTTGGTTAAGATCGATCTAAACCAGCCCATTCTATATATGATTTAGGGATGCCAAAATGTGACTCGAACTACCTAGTCAATGCTAACCTGATCCCTATTTGACTTGTCCAATCCAACTTGCATAGAATAGTCCAACCAAAAAGGGGTTGGGTTAGGGTTAACACACTTAACCCTATCTAACCCACATATTTCACATACAAAGATTTCCCTAGTTTCCCACACTCTACTCCCATTGTCGCATTATGGCATTACTTTCCTTTCAAGATTTATAGTTAATGATTTAGTTGGTTGGCATCCATGACTGACCACCTCGTCTCCTAGTATCTCCATGTATTGCTGAGCCGTTTCCATAGCTCGCATTTGCTCTAATTCTTCAGTGATAGATAGTGATAGATAAAATGTAAAGAACTTTTAGGGCGCATTTGTGCAACCCTTTTCCACTAGAAAGGGGATGATTTTCTTCGGAAAACTCATTTTTAATGTATTTTGGTGCAGCATTATTTTATAACCACTTTTCGGTCATGTTAGACTTTTTCTAATGAATGTTAGAAATGAAATTCTCATGGAGGGCCATCGGACTTCTATTTCCACATACAAGTTCACCTTTCTTTATAATTTGACTTTCTCTCCTATTTTACCATTAAATCCATCAAATTGGGCTTCTCTCTTTCTCTATTACAATGCCCCTCCCATCTCTTCCTTGCTCCCTCCACCTACCCTTCCGCCCCTCTTTGTATTAAAATGATACCCACCTCCACCTCTACCCCCACCTTTCTGTTTAGACCCTACCCCCTCACTGTCAGTTAAAAACAAAGTGACAAACAATACAAAGATTTGTTTTATTTGTTAATTTGTGTAATATCTAGAATAACAAAGATTGTGAAGAATTGACGTTGCTTTCCTTGTATTTTTTTTAAAAGAAGTTAAAGAAGACCAACTGTAACGCCCCACCCTCGGGTCATTACACCAACAATACAAAAGGTTATAATAGATTATTTTAAATGTAAGCTGCAACATGTTTCTAATGTAAAAAAATACATTGGCAGACACTAGAGACACAATTTCTAAAGGTGGGCTTACATATAATGATTTTTAAAGGTATAACAAACTATAATTCAGGTGTGCCCAAGTTCCACATTATGGTTTCTAAATGAGACCCTCACATATGAAAAAATTTATAAAGGTGGGCCAACATATCACAATTGATCGCGCTTAAAAAATGTAACGTGGAAATGTGTAACGGATTCGATGTCCAATATTCACGTACTTCAAGCTTTAAGAAGAATGAGAATCAATTACAGTTTATCATTGAATTCCCTTTTGTTTACATGGGTTCAATGCCCTGACCGCAGGGATGCAGGTTGTTTACATAAGTTTACAAAGTTTACAACCCCTCCCTCAAGTCTTAGATGTAATCTCAATGTGGAAAATACAAGAAAATGTACATAAGGTGGGAAAAAATGCGAAAAAGAGGAAAAAAATTGGGGGTGACCATGACCCGCGGTCACTGCCCCAGGCCAGTGACCGTGGGTCACGGTCATTGGCAGACAGTGGTCGTGAAGCTACTGTTCGCCTCCGTTTTTCTTGCTTTTCATGCTGGTTGCTCTTCCAAACTTTTTCAAGTGTTGAAACTCCCTTTCATGACATCTTGGGGTATTTGATAACCATTGAGAAGATTGAACTCGACTGTAGAATCGATTGAAAACTTTGTAATTCATCATTCTTATTTATGGATTGTCTTTTGTTCAAGTCCAAAGAGGGTATCGTAAAAAGCCAAAATTGTGTCATTCTGAACCTATCATTTTCAAGGAACAAAATGAGGCCCAAAGGGGCTTGTTCACAATATTTGTAATGGCTAAGAAACCCCCCCGAATGAGAAAAACAAAGATGACAACATCATCCCTCGAATCGTCGCCATTGCATGAACATAGTTCGTTCCGTAGTTACTCCACCCTTCTCCTCTTCCTCTCTGAGTCTTTTGCTCACCTTGGTAGCTAAAGAAGGAAGGGAATGGTCGTGGGATGCTGCTTTTCTTGCTTCAATACTCTTATATTTGTTTAATTTTCTCTTTTATCTCTTCTCTATGTGTCCCTCTTGCTTCCTTCAAACACCCTTTTTTTTATAGAGGTTCTAGGTAGTTTTTGGTGGTTCTTGGGAGTTGAGGGGAGTTGTGGGAAGCTTGATTTCAAAAAGTAGTGGAGCAAAACCGCCCAAAACTGTAGGAAGTGTCCTTTGGGCATCCGTGACCGCAACCGGGGTCACGGACAAGGCCCAATTTTGGGTTTTTGCAATTGTGGACCATTTTCACCTGTTTGGGGTCCAAACGAAGTCCAATCGCCACAAAACTTGGAGGGATGCTTCTTGACACTATTTTGACCATGTCATAAAAGTTTTAGCTCTTTTTGACCACCTGAAGTTGGTCAACTCCCTTGATGAACAAGCCGTGGTCACGGATAAGGCCCATTTTTGGACTTTTGCGTTTGTGACCTATTTTCTCCTGTTTGGGGTCCGAACGAAGTCCAATCTTGACAAAACTTGGAGGATGCCTCTTGACACTATTTTGAGTGTGCCATAGAAGTTTCAACTCTTTTTGACCACCTGAAGTTGGTCAACTCCCTTGATGATTGGGCCGCGGTCACGGACAAGGCCCATTTTTGGACTTTTGTATATGTGACCCGTTTTCGCCAGTTTAGGGCCCGAACGATGTCTGATCGCCACAAAACTTGGAGGGTTGCTTCTTGACACTATTTTGAGCATGTCACAGAAGTTTCAACCTGTTTTGACTTTCAGAAGTTGGTCAACTCTCTAGTTGACTTTTTATGAAAGTGGGCCCTTGTCTCAGCTGTTTGATGCCGAGATGACTTCAGTTTGTTACAAAACTTGGAGGAACTAACATAAGGGATATCTTGGAGTATTTGCCCAAATTTTATCAATTTTGGATATCAGGAAGCAGGACTTTGGTTAGTGACCCCATGGCTTGGGGGGAACTGACCCCAAGTTGACATGCTCATGGCTTTTGGGTTCGATGATGTCTGTTGAACTCGAAATTTTGCAGAACCTGTCTTGGGCATCATTTGAGCTTCCACCGAGAGTTTCAGCTAACTTGATCTTCATGGGATATCACTCTGCACAGGGACCCGCAGAGCATAGTGTACGATCATCTGAACCAAGTTTGGATCCAAATGACGTCCAAATGCTCTAAATCTTTGAGGAATGGTCTTTAGATATACTTGAAAGCATTTCATTAAATAGGAGCTTGCTGCAACATGTGGAAGTGTTAAGTCCTTTAGTGGTTCCCGAAGAGCCGGCAAAGAGTTTCCGAAACTGATTTGAGCTGAGATGAGGTTCAAGTGCTTTGAAAATTTTGGAAATTTATAACCCAAAGCTTGTAATGTCTGCATTGCATCATTTGCCGATTTTTTATGGGCTAACAAGTGCCCCCTCGAGGTACAATGATTATAGTATAATAATCATTGTGCCTCGAAATAGCCAATCCGTGGGAATGATGGATGACTTGATAAAAAGACAGTTTGCCAAGGTAGGTTGTAGGCCTAAACTTGGGATTTGAAAATTTCGATAAAAACCATGAAGGGTTTGATGATGGAATTTTGAAAAAACATACGAAATCAGGATTTCTTTGCCCCGTTTTCACGGATATTAAAAGTAGCATCTCCGTGGGGACCGTGGGGAACACCCACAAAGTAATCCCTTAGGTATTTAGAAAATTCAGAAGTTTATGAATTTTGTTTGGATTTTGGAAATAAATTTATTTTTCTTTTGACCTATTTTTCACAGATATCCAGAGTGGCATCTCTGTGGGGATGTGGGGAACACCCACAAAAAGAATCCCTGAGGTCTTAAGAAAATCAAAGGTTTTAGTAAAAATGAATTTGGGTTTGGATTTTCATGGATTTTTGGTTCATTTTCAAAAATCAAAGTTTGGGTTTTGATTTGGCTTGACAAAATTCAAAATGAGATGCAATTTTGACCAAATGAGATGTAATTTTGAAAGAGATTGGCTTTTATGAGTTTTGATTCAAAACAATTTGGGATATTGGTTTAGAATCAAGTTGTGAGAGATTTATTTCTTTGTGAGAGGTTTATTCCTTTTGTGAATTACCCCAAGCGAACCCACCATGGGAATTTCAAAGAAAAAATGAATCATGATAGTCAGTTTTACTGCTCAAAACCACAGTGACAACGAAGACAAGATGATGGGAAAGGCATGGATTATGTATTTGACCAAGCCTATGTATTTGACCAGGCCATAGTCTCCATCGTCAAACAATTTGTGTCTAAGGGGGGAGCAAATGAGATCCAGGTTTCAGGTTCAAACAGTCACAATGGCAAGGGCCACTAAGCAATGAATTCTAACACTTAGACCGGTGATATCATAATTTTAGTGGGCTTGGTTGAGTTGTGGACCCCATTGCCACTGAGTTGTGAATCCCATGGCCAAATGGTTCATGTCAAGCAATGGACCCCATTGGTGATCTCATATGTTGTCATAGGTGGAGAGACGTGACCGGGCTATCGAGCCATGGGTCCCAATGCCCAGCCACATTGTGACCTTGAGCAAAGAGACCAAACAGGGGGAGACCGTGGGTAAGGAAAACCAACCCCATCTAAACTTGATTGAAGCTTGTATCTCATTGATTTAACCAAGTTATATTTGTGAGAAAGGGAGTGACTTGAGCTAGAAAAGGATTGGACAATGGGTTCTATTAATTCAAGTTCGTGATGACCGCAGGAATGAGAGAGACCAACAGTGACCACAAGTGAAAAGGGAATGAATCGATCCAAATAGTGGGCTCCACTCAAAGAAAAAGGTGACCGTAGGTGAAGAAGGCCAAATCCATCTGACTTGGACTCCACTGATTCTAGTCAGATTGCATGTGTGGGAAGGAGAATGAAGCATCAATGACCTAAGCATGGGCTCCACTAGTTCAAATTTGCAATGACCGTGTGAATGAAAGGGGCTAACAGTGATCGTGGGAAGATAACTGGTAGCGGTTAAGAGGGTATTCCCCATTTTGAACCATCCATTAACTATGAACCCCACTGCTCTATGTGTTAATGTCAAACAGCGGGCTCCACAGCAATGACCGTGGGTTTTAAAACAGGGAGTCTCGTCCCTTTCTTTTTATTTTACTATTTGAACCAACTGGGAGAGAGGGAGAGAGACCGGGAGAGAGAAAAAAAGAGACTGAGCTCCTAAGTACTCAAGGCACTCTATTCTTTCAGTTTTCTTCTTTCATCTAGCAATTCATCTTCCATCTTGCCAACTGCAGATAATTGCCATCGCTGGTAAGGATTTTTTTTTATCTTCTTTTGTATTTGTTCATGGCTGAATCCAAGCCTGGATTTCTGGATGCATCTTGTTTCTTTTATTTCTTTTTACCTTCTTTGGCTGGTAGAAACAGTTAAAATGCCTCATCTTGGGTTGGGCATTGTTAGAGTATGTCCATGGTCACGGTGTGCCCACGGTCACGGTCTAAGCCAACCGAAGGGGGTTCATGGTCATGATCGATTATGGTTCTTTTCTTCCTTTCTTTTTTTCCTTTACCTCTCTCAAAAACTGATGTAGGATGATTTTTTGTGAAATCATCTCAAGCGAATCAATCTGCTGACTATTCGAACTCATAGTAGTTCGTCACGACCACTGCCTGTTTGATGGAATGCCCAATTAAAAAATTCTGTGAATTCACTTCTTGTCTTCTGCTGTAGTGTTGTTTTATTAGATTTGAGATTGCTCAAATGCATTTTCGGTCACAGCCATTGATGTCTTGGCTTGGTTAGTCATATGCTTACAGAGCACCCACAGTCATAGCCTTGGCTTTGGCGAAGCCCACGGTCACAGACCACTGTATGTCTTGGTTACTTCATGACCATAAGTCATTCATGTAAACTGAATTGAATTGGGTCTGCAACTCCTTTTCTCTTTCTGACGTTTGTGTTTTAGCTGGGACTGGGCATTAACCAAATACAATCATGGCACAGTTGTCAACTGTGCTTCCGGTCACTGGCTATTCACATGAACTTATCGCCCCTTATGTTAACCGATATGACTTGGAATTATCATTGGTGGGAATGCTTCAAACCAAACATTGGGGAGGCTTAAACCAGACATCCTCTGTAAGTGTACAGGTCATGGGGGACCCACGGTCATTGCTGAGACCTTTTTCTTCTTTCTTTTCTGTTAATATAAGCACATTCACAGCCACTCTTTTGTTTGATGAGCAGTACTATTTGTTACAACTTGCCTCTTTTTTAAGATTGTACGCATTCCATGAATTCCAAATGTTGAAGGATGAATCCTAGGTGTTGGGGTAGCTCACAAAATTGGACATTGGTTCATGGTAAACCCAATGTTCAAATTTTGATGTGCAACTTGATACAACTGAGAATGAGAGAGAAATGTTGTAACTTTCTTCAGGATGACTGACACGAGCTGGAATTGTCATTAACGGGAGGTGCTTTGAACCAAGCAGCCACTGTGTTCGATTGCACAGGCCGTAAGGAACTCACAGTCAAGACCATTTTTTTTATTCTGATTTTGATTCAATGAATTCCTTTTGATGTGAGATGATGTTCTGAGTTTCACCCTCTTTGCAAAATGTAATGAAGCCTTGCCATATCTGGATAGTGCCCACTGTCAACAGTGTCCGTGAAGTGCCATGATAACTGAATATATGTGTTTATTGTGGATCTTGGTCTCCAATGCCTGATTTCAATAATGGTCATGCACCATAATGGATTCCGAATTTGCAGCAGAACATAGAGTTTCTTATACCACTAAACCATTGTCCAACCATGCTTACGGTTACTACTTGTTTAATGGCCATTTGTGCTCTTCTCCCTTTCCTCTTTATCTTTCTTCTTTTTTTTTGTTTCATGGTCCCTGTTGCCTCTTAAGGGTTCTATTTTATAGTGATTTACAAGGGCTGAAGTTGCAAATCTGTGGAAACATCCCATTAGAACACCACTTGTGCAAATCTACTGTCAATGGCAACTGACACTATCAATCATCATTCCAATTTTTTTTTAAGCACAAAATGGATCACCATAGCCTCTGTGGGAATTATAAGGGATTGAATTGTGGTGGTTTGCTCAGCCACGGACATGAATCCGTACAAACTCAATCACCATAGTCTTTGTAGGAATTGCAGCCAGAATCATCAGACCGGGTAGCCATTAGGGGCATTCTTCTTGCTTTTGATGAGAAGGTTACTCCCCTTAAATCTCACCAAACATGAGAAGCATAAACTAACTTGAATATGAGTGGTTAATGAAGATGATCAACAGAAAACTAACTGAAATAACTGAATCATCATAAAGTGGATTCTCTCTACCTTTGATGAGAAGGTTACTCCCCTTAAGTCTCAATAAGCATGAGAAGCATTAACCACCTCGAATATGAGCAGCTGACGACGAAAACCGGCCAGGGATCGATGGAAATAACTGAACGACCACAAGGTGCAGTTTTTCTGCCTTTGATAAGGAGGTTACTCCCCTTGAGCCTCCATAAGCATGAGAAGCATAGACCACCTCGAATATGAATGGCTAATGAAGGAGACTGATGAAAATAGGGCAGATCCCCAAAATTGAATGTACTCTCGAATAAACTGTTTTGCATTGTCTTTTTCTAAGCATGAAGAACCACCGAATACACGGTTGAATGTAACCTTGAAGACCCACCGATCACATGGTCAAATGTAGTTTTGAATAAGACATTTTACATTGTCTTTTTCTACTACAACTTCCAAAGATGAAGAATCACCGATCACACTGTTGAATGTAGTTTCGAGTAAGACATTTTACATTGTCTTTTTCTACTACAACTTCCAAAGATGAAGAATCACCAAATGCACGGTTAAATGTAACCTTGAAGACCCACTAATCATATGGTTGAATGTAGTTTTGAATAAGACATTTTACATTGTCTTTTTTTACTACAACTTCCAAACATGATCCGTTCTTCCCTGTTTTCTTCTAACACTTCCGATCATCGACGACGGTTGATGATCATTAAAATTGGCTTTACAAAGTAACTGAAGATCCCACAAGAATGTCTAATGGTCCCATCATAGTAAATCATCGCCCGGGGCCTTGTTTGCTAAGATTAGGAATTTGAAAATCCTTCAGTCTTGAAATGGATGTTACACTTTGTCGGTGTTGTTGGAAACATGTCATGCATTTTTAAACATTGTTCTTTCATACATGCTTGCATTTGTTCATGCCTTATATGTTATTCACAGATGCCATTTTTGTGCTTGAACACGAACCTGTTACCCTTTGAAAAGGTCTTAAGGTGTTTGATCATCTGTTTGTAACGGGAGCCTTGATTCTGAGACTTAAGTGACGAGATTGACATTAATACTGCTATTTTAGCTTATGCAAGCTACAAAGGGCGTATCCTCATGGCAGAAGTACTGAATGAAAAGGGACAACTGGAGAAGTTCCTGGACTAAAATTCTCTGCTACAACTCCCATTTTTTTTATTATTAGGCCTGAGGGCCATGTGTACATTGACTTCACTTCTTGTATTCGAACTTTAAAATGGATATTAATGGAAAAGGTTTTTCATTTTATTTTTGTCATCGGTATAAGTGTTTGGTTTTTATTTTGTGTAAATGTTTGATGTGGTTTGTGTGGATGGTTTGTTTGGTTTGGTTTTTTCGGACTTGTATGAGGGTGTGATTTGCGATCTTTTGGATCCACAAATTGAAAATAAGGGAGTCATATAGGTGGACGTTATCCGGTGCCGATGTGTGAGGCTTTCTCCAGGGTCCATGACTTGATCCTTTTGGTATCGAAAGGGTTCAAACAAAATGGATGTTATCCGGTGCCCATGTGTGAGGTTTTCCTCGGGATCCTTGACTTATTCCTTAGGACAAAGATTTGGTTTTGGTTTTTGTTTAGATTTTGGTTATACAGGGTCTGCAAAAAGACTTGTTCTATTTAACCGAAGGTAGTCATATAGGGTCTGCAAAAAGACTTGTTCTATACAACTAAGGATTAGCTATATGGTGTCCACAAAAAGACTTATCCCACATAGCTGAGTTTTGCTATATAGGATCTACGAAAAGACTTAATCTATATAATAGGATGTTACAAGGGGTCTTGTAAGGACATTATCCAAGTAACAAAGGTTTGACTAGAGGGGTCGAAGGACTTGATCCTTGCAGTCATTTTATACAAATCTGAGGGATTTTGGTTACAAGTCATAGGTTATGAGGCTCGAAACCAGAGGGTTTTGATTTTGGTTAGGAGTGAAAATGTACACTGTACATGATTTGGGTACACCAATAACATTCAAGAATAGTATTTCTTGAGAAGTTTTCCATTGATAGGCATCATGCATCTATCCCCTTTAAGCGTGAGAAGAGTGTAGGCGCCATTAGAGTAAACTTTGTCAATGACAAATGGCCCTTCCCATTTAGGTTCAAATTTACCTTTTGACAAGTGTGTGGAGAACATGAGCCTTTTAGTTGCAAGGACTAAGTCTCCTTTCTTGTAGGTTCTGTATTTGACCTTTTTGTTAAAGGATTCTGCCATACGAGCTTGATATAATTCGATGCTTTGTCGAGCGGCAAGCCTTTTCTCATCAAGGCTCTCTAACTCTTGGAGTCGAAGTCCAGCATTCTTCTCTTCAGTATATTTGTTTATCACAGCTACCTGAAGAGAATGAAGTTGTATTTCTGGGGGTATTACAGCCTCACAGCCATAAACCAAGGAATATGGTGTTGATTTTGTTGGACCGCGAACTATAGTTTTGTAAACCCATAATGCTGTAGGAAGCTTGGTACTCCAACCTTTTTTGTTGTCAGAGACCATTTTCTTCAAAATTTTGCAGATAGTCTTGTTGAAAGCCTCAGCAAGCCCATTAGCTGCAGGATTATATGTCGTAGATGGACAACATTGGATTCCATTCTTGTCACAGAATCTGTAAAATTTATCACTATTGAATTGGGGACCGTTGTCATGGTATAAACATCTGGGCACCCCGAAACGACAAATGATGTGAGTTTTCAAGAAGTTGAGGACCGTATTTGTTTTGACTTCTGCAAGAGGTATTGCTTCTGCCCATTTGGAGAAGTAATCCGTTGCAGCCAAGATGAACTGATGACCACGTTCTGATGGTGGGCTGATCTTCCCAACTATGTCCATTCCCCAAGATTCAAATGGCCAAGAGGTGGACGTAAGGTGCAAATACTCAGGAGGTTGATGAATATAATCACCATGAATTTGAAATTCATTGCATCTTTTAACAGAATTGATGGCATCAGATATCATAGAGGGCCAATAGTATCCGAGCCTTCAAATTTGATCATGAAGCTTTGGCCCAGCCTGATGTGCACCACATAAACCAGAATAGACTTCTTTGAGGACTTGCTCCGCCTCTCTTGGTGATAAGCAACGAAGAAGAATCTCATCATATGATTTACGATAAAGAGTCTTTGAAGGCAAATCAAAATGGAATTTTAGAGCTCGTCTTTGAATACTAGTTCTGTTTTTAGTATCCTCTGGTAATACTCCATGAAGAATATAATCAATAAAAGGATTTCTCCAATCTCTGAAGGAATTGTGGAAAGATGAAATCTGATTATTAATTACAGTAAAACTATCAGCCACTGCCTTATGGGTGTCAAGCGGAGGTAGAAGTCTTCTTTCAACCACTTCTAATGCCATCTTATCATTTTCAGGGATCGACATCGAAGCTGCCAAACTTGCCAATGCATCTGCCTTGACATTCTGATGTCTCGAAACATGATGAAACTCTATCAAATCGAATTTTTTCTTAAGTTCACAGGCTTTGTTGAAGAAAGGAACCAAATCAGGTTTCTTCACTTCATATTCATGATTCATTTGCTTGATCACGAGTTGTGAATCTCCATAGACTCCAAGCATATTGATACCTGTTGTTATAATTAGCTCAAGGCCCATGATCAATGCAGTATACTCTGCTACATTGTTTGAACATGGTTTAATTAATGAGAAGGAGTGAGGGATGTAGAATTTCTTTGGGCTATAGAAATTAATTCCAACTCTTGAAACCGGTTCTCCTGATTCATTAGTTCTGGAAGCTCCATCAAAATGCATAATCCAATGCTGGTCTAGGTCAATAGTAGACTTCCGCCGCTGCTCAACGAAAAAGACTGGTTCATCAGGGAGATTATCTCTGAATTCAGAATTCTCCGGGAGCGGATGTTCTGCCAGAAAGTCAGTAAGAGCTTGCCCCTTTATAGCCTTTGCAGGGGTATATCTGATATCATATTGAGAGAGGAGAATCGACCATTTGGCCAAGCGTTCGCTCAGGGACCCGGCTTTTGTTACCAGCACTTTTAATGGATTGATGTTAGAAACTAGGTACACTACATTGGAGAGGATGTAGTGACGTAGCTTTTGAATTGCAAACATCAGTGCCAGACATTCCTTTTCTATTGGATGATAGTTGTGTTCAGCACCAACCAACATTATTGACAGGTAGTAAAGAGCCACCTTTTTTCCTTCATCGTTCTTTTGAGATAATACTGCCCCCAGGGAGTGATCGAGAGCTTGAGTATATAGAATGAAGGGTTTGCCTGGCATTGGAGCTAAAAGAACCGGCGGATTAGTGAGATATCGCTTAATGTCTTGGAAAGCATCTTCGTAAGATTTGTCCTAAACAAATTTACGCCTTTCTTCATCAGTTTGGAAAAGGGTCTGCATGTTCCAGATAAATTTAAAATAAACCGATGAATATAGGCGAGTCTTCCTTGTAATCCTTTTAACTCTCTTAGAGTTCTTGGAGAAGGCATTTCCAAAATGGCTTTAATTTTAATTTGATCTATTTCAATACCGCCTTTGCGAACCACAAATCCTAGAAACTTTCCAGAAGAAACTCCAAAGAAACATTTCAAAGGATTCACCCGAAGTCTGAACTTCCGCAACCTTTCAAAAACTATGCGGAGATCATCTAAATGATCTGATTTCTGCTTGCTCTTGACTGCCAAGTCATCAACGTAACATTTAATAGATTTATGCTGTAGGTCCTTGAAGATTTTCATCATTGCCCTTTGGTATGTGGCCCCAGCATTTTTGAGACTGAAAGGCATGACAGTATAGCAACATATGCCAAAGGGAGTCCTGAATGAAGTATGCTTTTCGTCTTCTTTGAACATTTTGATTTGATTGTACCCCGAGAATCCGTCCATGAATGACATCCTTTCGTACCCAAAAGTATTGTCAATCATAATTTCTGGTATAGGTAATGGGAAGTCATCTTTAGGTCAGGCTTTGTTCAAGTCCCTGAAGTCAATGCAGACTCTAATCTATCCATTCTTTTTAGTGACTGGTGCTATATTAGCTAACCAGTCTGGGTGCTGTTCTTCATGGATGAAACCCACATCTTTGAGCTTTTGAACTTCTTTTTCTATTTTATCCATGATTTCTGGCTTTGTCCTCTGCTGGTCTTGCTTTATGGGTTTAGCATCACCTGTTATGTTTAACTTATGCACCGAAATCTCTAGGTCTAGACCAGGCATTTCCGCATAGGTCCATGCAAAGCAATCCATGAACTCTTGTAAGAACCTCACGCACATATCAAGTTCGTTTCCTTTGATTTGAAAGCTTAGAAAAGTAGGTCGAGGATATTCTGAGGTCTCTAAGTTTATTTCTTGTACTTGGTCCTCAGTTGGAGGCTCAAGAGGAGGCACTTCCACAACATCATCGGAAGTTTCCAACTCTGTAAAACCTTCTGGAGTTTCATTTGGGGGTTTAAGCTAAGGCCTGATCCCTTTTTATGAATCCAATTTTTTGGGCTCTTTGGCTTTTACATTAAGGGCTAAGCATTCCCAACAAACATATTGTGATGGGCTTATTTCTATGTTGAGTTCAGGAGGCCAATGTTCAGTGATTTGGGACATAACATCATCTCTATCACTTGCTCCCTCTGGATGTTGGAAAGTAGCCCAATCAGCAGGTTCTTGAGCAACAAGAGTTTCATAAGAATTATCATCTTCATACTCTTTGGTGAAGACCACGGGTCTTACTCTGACATCTTGATTCAGTTTAGGAATGTTACTGTAGGGAACATATCCTATGCAGTGACGTAGCTGTTCAATTTTGCATCCCATTTCGAGATCTTCCTTCATCTCTGGAGTGAAAACATCCAAAGGAATCTACATCCCATTTGTATTCAATTAAAGACTTGTAGGCTTCTTAAGATTGTACCCCATATTCCTCATCATGTTACAGACCACAGGGTTGTAGTTATCAAACCATATTTTCCCATCATTAGTGATTTTGTCGATAGGATTTGGAGGAGAAACATCTTCAGCCCGATGGAAAATAATTGTTTGATCATACTGCTTCGATGGAGGCACTAAAAAGCAAGATCCGTCGAAATCATAAATATGAGATGGAGTGGGCCCCGGTAATGGTGGCGATTCCCAGTCTGCTATGGAATGTACAGAAGGATTCTTTATTCCGATGTCTTCAGAGTCTGACTCAGAATCTGAACTTCTGATCAGTGAACAACATGTATCGGACGTATTCGTCTAGATCACTCGCGCAGACGATAGAGCGCCACTTCAAGGGATGAAACTATTCGAGACATTTCATCGAAGGTTTGAAATTCCATGGCCATAGTCAAGCTACGGAGAGCTGGCCGGAAGCCTATCTAATATAAATGAATCCAAGTAGAGAAGTGTGAAGGATCTTCACACCTTTTAACCAAACGGAGCCATCTGTCTATATATCTGTAGGATAGTTCTCCCCTTCGTTGCGATGTTAGTACAAGTTGACGAAAAGTAATAGGAGAATCAAGGCTTATAGGTGACATCCCTCTGGTAGGAGGAGGTACATTTTCCTGACCAGCATTCGAACTGTTCGTTGAGGAAACTGCATTTGTTGAGTATGAGGGCTTTTGACGTCCTGCTTCTCCTTTTCTCGGTGATTTTGTGGATATGATTAGAGGTCCTGATTGTTTGACTTCAGTTTTGACCTTGATTACCAAAGGAGCTTTGGTTTCTATATATTTTGCCACAGGCTTCTCCGTTGGTTGTGATGCTCCGAGAGGATCGGATTGCGCATCGATTCCTGAGTGGTTTCCTTTTTCTACTGAAATAGTGAAAGGTTCCGCAGGATTATTATCCACTAGAGCCTCTTTTGTGTTCATTTTGGACTTGGTGGGTCTTTCTTGATACGTGGCCGCATCAGTGAAGTAGACTTCTTTTCCTTTGAAAGGTTTTTCATCCGCAAAGACCCGATGCACTTTTCCTTCGTCATCAATATATTTGAGACATTGATGGAGAGTGGAGGGTACTATGGCATAATCATGGAGCCATCTTCTTCCCAAAAGGATATTGTAGCAAGCACGAGTCTTAACTACATGTAGAGTAGCTTCTGAAGTTAATTCTCCTAACTGGAACCGGATTCGAATCTTGCCAATTGGATTCTGAACTTCCCCGTCATATCCTTGGATAGAAGTCTTTGTAGCAGATAACTTGCTTACTGGGATGCCGAGTTCTTGAAGAGCTGTAATTGTGATGAGGTTCAGAGCTGACCCTGGGTCGACCTGAACTCTTGGGACAGGAATGTCGTTGATGTAGACTGTGAAATAGAGTGGCCTTGCATGTTTCATATCACCTAAGAGGAGATCCTCTTTAGTGAAAGATATAGTAGCTTTGGAAGCATTATGAATTGAAAGACATTCCATGCATTGTTTTTTAGGCTTTTTTGATTTTACTCTCAGGTAATTCTTTTCTATCTGATGAACTTGCGCTATATGAGTTTGATTGTCTGTGTACAAAGCTTGTAGAGCTCGTATGAAATTATTATGAGTCTCCTTGGACATCTGCAAGAGATAAAAAATGTGAAGTCGTGCAGGTATGTGCTTGAGGTGCTCAACAACATCATACGTGAATGGCTCTGGTGGCCTTGCATTAGCATTTGCCACTGAAGAAGCTACATTTACATTAACATTGTTCCTTGAAGGGTTTACATAGGAAGAGGAAGCAGAAGAGGGCCCATCATAATTGACCCTATAATTGCGGCTAGACTGAGTACCGTCATTAACCATATTATTTCGATTAATTTCTGGGCGAGTGTCCCTTCTTATGGCATTGACTTCTTCGGATTCAAAAAGCTGGCTAATTTCCTCTAAGCCTGACTCTTGCCCTGTGTTATCGGGAATGACTTAAGATGCTTGGGGCTCATTAGCAATACTCAACATTACTAGGGTGGGAGCCGTTGGAATCTCTTCTTCAGAGTCGAAACCATCATCTTGAACTTGAGAAATTTCCTGTGGTGTGACAATGTCAGTATCATCATGTTTCTCTGGAAATCTGAGCTCATTAGTCGAGTTAAACATAACCGACTGAGTGTTTAGCTTGGAATCCGCATCTGGAGAAGTCACCTTTGAGTTTGATTGGGAAGGAGCATCTGATGTAGAGGCTACGGTGAATGAAAGAGGCGGAATCACCTGTTGTTGTTGTGCCTCCCCAGAATTAATCAGTGGTAAAGTGTCTGGATGAATCTCCGGGGGTAATGGAAAAGGAGGAGGGTCACTCGACCAGCCACTCGAGCTTGGTCTGTGTATATCATAAAGGGCCACTGAGAGTGTGTTGAAACCATGCTTGATATTGAGTGTACCGGTTTCAGGATCAAAGGTTTGTTCGAAACCTTCATCTTCGTCAGAAGAATACTCATCAAAGTAGTCATCAACCGACCGATCATCTTCGAAGTCCGAGTAATCAGACCAATCTTCTTCATCATCTGAGTTTGGGGGTGTGCCATCCCATGATATCCTATTACAACTGGATATCAATGGTTCTTCCTCACCTTTTGGGATTGGTGCAATGTAATCAGTTAAAGTAACCTTTAGCTGGTTTGGAAGATTCTTTGGAGGTTGGAGTTTCAACTATCTTTTCCTCCTTCCACTTAGCTTGTTTTTCTTGCCTAACCAAGGGATTTTGGGTGGCTTTTTGAAGATTCTTGAATTGCTTTTTAGCTTTTCTTCTTTCTGCAGGTGTGGGTTTAGTTTTCACTTTCTCCCAGCCTTTGTAACTTACCAAGTCCGGGTGAACCCACATTTCCTCTCCTGAAGAGGTTCTGACTGGTATCAACCCCTGCTCATTGTATATTGCATTAACGACCCGGAATTCAACAGTAGGTGTTTTTGATGGAGCAGATACTGCTATGGGTGCAAATTGTCCAAAAGAAATCATGTTGATTGGAGCAACATCATATTTTCGATTGAATGTTATCACTCCATTTTTCCACATTTCGTTGACCTTTTCTTTCAAGATGAAACAGTCTTTAAGAGGATAAGATACCATCCGATGATATGCGTAGTAATTTGGGTCATTAACGCGACCTGCATGCTCCGGTTTTTTCATTGGTGGAAGTTCAAGTTTGTTATTTTCCATCAATGTTTGGAAGATTATTTCAATATCTCCATCGAAGGGATATTTAGTTCTTTTTCTCTTTTCATATTCCTTCCTTTTAGTTTGCTCAGTCTTGACACTCTGTGGTTTTGGAGGAGCTGACTTAGAGGTTTGCACATTGAATACCTCTTATTTCTTCTTCAAATTCAGAGCAGTTGATTTTGGAGCAGAAGACGACGATGATTCCGCTTTTCAGGAATTTACCTTCTTTTGACTGATCTCTTTAAAGGTCAATTCTGCGTCAGTGGCCACTTCAACTAAACGAGCTAAAGACTTAGTTTTGTGACTAAGTATGATAGCCTTGATTTCTGGCCGCAGGCTGGTTTTGCACATTTCAATGGTAGCCCTCTTAGATGGTTGTTCTAAGCATCTGTAAGACAATGCCCTCCATCTATTAATAAAGGCTTGTGTAGTTTCGTTTTCTCCTTGTTTTGTGCTGCTGAGCATGGCGAAGGTGATTGCTTGATCTTTTTCTTGAAAATGAAGTAAGAATTTCTCTTCCGTGATTGGCCATGTTGTGAACGAGAGCTCTGGTAATTGCTTATACCAATCAAAAGCAACTCCTTTCAAAGTGCCTACGAACAATCTTATTTTTAACACATCCAACTTCGGTAAGCTCCCCAGGAGTGATTTGAAATGTACTATATGTTGGTAGGCTGACCCTTTTCCCATATAAGGCTGGAAAGTTGGAAGTTTATAATCTGGCGGGAATGGAACCAGATCAAATTCCGGAGGGTATTTGGATGTAATACCTTTCTTTTTCATTATGTTTTTCACCTTTGATCTGGTTAGTATTTCTTCGACTTCCTTGAAGGTTACATGTTTTTCGAGATCCGCATGTAGTCCAAGGATTGATGAATGGTCACCTGGGGCAGAACCTGTGGCCATTACTTTATCTGTCAGTGATTTAATTTGAGCCGTAAGCAGGTCAATTTTGGTGGCGTTCCTCCTTATCAGAACCTGCTCTCTCCTATTAGCAAATAAAGGATTGGCTGGTGCTTCAGCAGGACCACCTAACTTATCTGTCAAAATTTTTAACTGGGCAGTTAGGTGATCAATTCTAACTCCTTGTTGTTTGACGACATCACTGACGTCCTCTTCTTGATTTTCATCAGCATTTTCTTCGCCGTTATTTTTACTTTCACTAGCACCTTAGTTTCCATCGTTTCCAGTGCCGCTTCCTTCAGCCATCAATACTATATATTGACGGGGGTAAGAAGACATAGGAAGAGTAGACTGACTATCTTCCGTGTCCAGGAGAGTAATTGAATCTTTGTCGGAATCTGTTTCAACATGTCCTTCAGAGGTTCCGCCTGAATGAGAATTGGAATCAGATTCTTGTGACTGGGTTCGAGCCATACTCCGAGTAACCCTTCTGGTTGGACCTGGTCCAACCATGCATGAGGAAGTCAGTTCTAACTCATCTTCTTTGACCACCCATTTTGGAGTGATTATATGCCGAGATTGCTTCTGAGTGCGAGCCAAAGCCTTCTCTCTAATTTGATTGGCCACTCTGG
The DNA here is from genome assembly GCA_037013555.1 of Sextonia rubra. Classification (NCBI taxonomy): domain Eukaryota; kingdom Viridiplantae; phylum Streptophyta; class Magnoliopsida; order Laurales; family Lauraceae; genus Sextonia; species Sextonia rubra. The sequence continues at coordinate 13,281,236 of JASUAD010000023.1, forward strand.
CCGTTAAAGTTTGATCTTTAAATCTGGCAACCAATGGCTTAGAAGCACTGGTGAGTAGATTCCAGCCGGCAGGGTCGGAAGTAGGGAATGAAAAAATATCGACAATATTCTTCCATTTACCCTTCTTCTATTGAAGTGAGTTCTTGAAATGAACCAGATCAGTTGAATCTTTAATGACTAACCGTTCAGCGGGCTCTTTGTTCTTAGCACCATGTGATGGATGTTGTGGTGCTACAATGACTAAAGGCAGATGTTTCCTTCTGAACTTCCGCCCCTCCTTTTGAGTCAAAGGGTAAAAGATGTTCTCTTTAAGTGACGCCAAAGATTTGCTTTCAGTCTTCTTGTATCCTCACCTGCGTGGTTGTGGCGACCACGTGTTACAGCTCGGGATGGCAGCATGTTTTTGGGCTTTTCTGGGGATTTGTCGAGAGTCTCTTGTCACAGCCCCTTGTTCGAAACGAATTGGGGATGCTCCTAGAGCTTGGGTGGCCATTCGAGGCAACTTATTAAGTGCCCTTGGTTTGTGATCTGTATAACAGACTTGCCTTGCCCCCAATCGAGGCTTGATGACACGGGGACTGCTGCCCCTTGACTTTGGTTTGCATCCCGGGTCCTTTTCACCCTTATGAAAGACTCCGAATGGGTTTTGAGCATATTTGGAAACCCATGACTGAGGAGTTTCTATTCTTTTAATGATCTTTAGGGTCACTGATGACCCATTTTGAGTTGAGGTGGTGGAGCCTATTGGAGTATAAAGCCTTTGGAAAACTGAAACTGTTGATGGAGGAGTAACAGTATCTGTTCGGGCCCTTTTTTGTGATCTTGCATGTGACTTGTTCTGTGTCATGGAGATCCTGAAAAGTCTCTCTTTAGCTTTGTCGAAAGTGATGATTAAAGAACCCATGATATTCTTTTACAAAAAGTAAGCCTAATGGACTATGTTAGTGGTATAACCAATATGACTGCCTCTTGGGCTAGCCGGAATGCCATCTGAACCAACATAATTTTGAACCAAAATGGTTAGATATAGCATAACTCCCATCTCATTGTGCTATGCTGACTGTGCTAACTGTCAGAATTTTGGCAGCATTTCGGGACCATTTAGTCAGGCTTAAAAGCATGCTAAGCTGACTAAACCTGGCTACTGTAATTTTATCAGCATGTCAGGGCCATCTGTGTTAGTCTTACAAGCAAGAGAGGGTTGGATCTAATGAAAGAAATAGGGCCTACAGGATCGAGCCTGTACTACTACCGCAATGATCAAACAGGATCCATCAGTGCATGACGCCGGACAATGCATAACTGCAATGTTGTTGGTCTTATCACTGATTTAATAAAACATTTATCTGGGTCAAAGGCCCTTGGACGGAATCATCACTCTTCTAAAGCATGAAAGGGTGTGATTTGGTCCGTACTCATCAAGGTGCAAGTTCCTTCAATTAATTTCTCTAATTCCTTCAATTAATTTCTCCAAGTAAATGGCAAAATCTTGCACTTCAAGGTGCAAATTTCCTTCATTAATGTTTCCAAACCTATCATAGGCATCAAGGTCTTGCATGGGTGTCTTCAAGGGTCAAACAAGTCACTTTTAGCCATAAAACAGGTTAGTGACCGTGACCCATGGTCATTGCCCATTTTCCAATGATTTCCGCGGTCCAGCACATTTTACACACTTTCCCGCGGTCACAGCACTTTTAGCAGCAGTTTTCAGCACAACAGCGGCAGTTTTCAGTACAACAGCAGCAGTTTCAGTGCAACAGCAGCACTTTTCCGCGATTTTCAGCACTTTTCATTCGTTTTTATCCAAATTTGGTCACAAATTAGGGCAACATAATTCCCCACAGACGGTGCCAATCTTCTGATCGTGCTTAAAAAATGTAACGTGAAAATGTGTAACGGATTCGATGTTCGATATTTACGTACTTCAAGCGTTAAGAAGAATAGGAATCAATTACAGTTCATCATTGAATTCCCTTTTGTTTATATGTGTTCAATGCCCTGACCGCGGGGATGCAGGTTGTTTACGCAAGTTTATAAAGTTTACAACCCCTCCCTCAAGTCTTAGATGTGATCTCAATTTAGAAAATACAAGAAAATATACATAAGGTGGGAAAAAATGTGAAAAAGAGGAAAAAAAATGGGGGGTGACCGTGACCCGTGGTCACTGCCCTAGGCCAGTGACCATGGGTCACGGTCACTGGCAGACAGTGGCCGTGAAGCCACTGTTCACCTCCATTTTTCGTGCTGTTCACGCTGGTTGCTCTTCTAAACTTTTTCAAGTGTTGAAACTCCCTTTTATGACATCTTCGGGTGTTGGATAACCATTGAGAAGATCGAATTCGACTGTAGAATCGATTGAAAACTTTGTAATTCATCATTCTTATTTACGGACTGTCTTTTGTTCAAGTCCAAAGAGGGTATCGTAAAAAGCAAAAATTGTGTCATTTTGAACCTATCATTTTCAAGGAACAAAATCAAGCCCAAAGGGGCTTGTTCACAATGTTTGTAATGGCTAAGAAACCCCCCCGAATGAGAAAAACAAAGATGACAACGTCATCCCTCGAATCGTCGCCATTGCATGAACATAGTTCGTTCCGTAGTTACTCCACCCTTCTCTTCTTCCTCTCTGAGTCTTTTGCTCACCTTGGTAGCTAAAGAAGGAAGGGAATGATCGTGGGATGCTGCTTTTCTTGCTTCAATACTCTTGCGTTTGTTCAATTTTCTCTTTTTATCTCTTCTCTATGTGTCCCTCTTGCTTCCTTCAAACACCTTTTTTTTTTTATAGAGGTTCCAGGTAGTTTTTGGTGGTTCCTGGGAGTTGAAGGGAGTTGTGGGAAGTTTGATTTCGAAAAGTAGTGGAGAAAAACCGCCCAAAACCGCAGGAAGTGTCCTTTGGGCGTCTGTGACCGCAGCCGCGGTCATGGACAAGGCCCAATTTTGGGTTTTTGCAATTGTGGACCGTTTTCACCTGTTTGGGGTTCAAACGAATTCCAATCGCCAAAAAACTTGGAGGGATGCTTCTTGATACTATTTTGACCATGTCATAAAAGTTTTACCTCGTTTTGACCACCTGAAGTTGGTCAACTCCCTTGATGAACAGGCCATGGTCACAGAGAAGGCCCATTTTTGGACTTTTGCGTTTGTGACCTATTTTCACCTGTTTGGGGTCTGAACGAAGTCCAATCTTGACGAAACTTGGAGGGATGCCTCTTGACACTATTTTGAGTGTGTCATGGAAGTTTCAGCTTGTTTTGACCACCTGAAATTGGTCAACTCCCTTGATGATTGGGCCGCGGTCACGGACAAGGCCCATTTTTAGACTTTCGTATATGTGACCCGTTTTCGCCAGTTTAGGGCCCGAACGATGTCTGATCGCCACGAAACTTAGAGGGTTGCTTCTTGACACTATTTTGAGAATGTCACTGAAGTTTCAACCTGTTTTGACTTTCAAAAGTTGGTCAACTCTCCAGTTGACTTTTTATGAAAGTGGGCCATTGTCTCAGCTGTTTGATGCTGAAATGACTCGGTTTGGTTCGAAAATTGGAGGAACTGACATCAGGGATATCTTGGAATATTTGCCCAAATTTCATCAATTTTGGATAACAGGAAGCAGGACTTTGGTTAGTAACTCCATGGTTTGGGGGGAACTGACCCCAAGTTGACATGCTCGTGGCTTTTGGGTTAGATGATGTCTGTTGAATTCGAAATTTTGCAGAACCTGTCTTGGGCATCATTTGAGATTCCACCGAGAGTTTCAACTAGCTTGATCTTCATGGGATATCACTCTGCACAGGGACCCGCAGAGCATAGTATACGATCATCTGAACCAAGTTTGGATCCAAATGACGTCTAAATGCTCTAAATCTTTGAGGAATGGTCTTTAGATATACTTGAAAGCATTTCATTGAATAGGATGTTACTGCAATGTGTGGAAGTGTCAAGTTCCGTAGTGGTTCCCGAAGAGCTCACAAAGAGTCTCCAAAACTGATTTGAGCTGAGATGAGGTTCAAGTGCTTTGAAAATTTTGGAAATTTATAATCCAAAGCTTGTAATGTCTGCACTACATCATTTGCGAATTTTTTATGGGCTAACAACAATTCCTAGAGATTTTTACGAAAAAATTAAGCATAAAACTCTAATTCTTCGGATATATGAACAAAAACATAAAAATACCGGTAAATGGTGTCATGCATTTTCTTAGATGAAAATACCGCTACATGGCTAACCATTTTAAAGATGCAACATGGAATTCACCTTTTTCTTAGGGATTATAATGTGGGGTCTACCTTTAGAAAGTAGAAATTTTTATAAAAAAATAAAAAAAATTAAGCTTTAAGTCGAATTCTACTGGTATATGTAAAAAAAACATGGGCCCCACATTATAATTCCATCGTGCATTTTAATTTCTCAACTTCTAAAAAGGTGGGTTCCATTTTAAAGGATGAATCCCACATTTTAATTTCTTAATTTCGTCCACATAACAAAAATTCTAAAGGCGGGCGCGCATAGAATGATTTTAATGGTGGGCTCCACAATATAATCTATATAAAAATCTAGGTTTCCTGTTGTATTTTCATGCAGGTTTGTTCCACATAATTTTTTCAAAAGTGTCTAAGTACCACAATTTTTAAAATGGCGGTTTGATATTGTGTTTTCTAATATGCATCTCATATTTGACAAAACTCCGTATATGATTCTAATGTCGATATAATTTTGTAATTTCTCAAGTGGGACCCATCCACAACAACGTCTACAAGTAAGGCACATTGTTTTTTTTTTAATTGGGCCCACATTGTAATTCCTAAAGGTGGGCACACCTTGTAATCCTAAAAAAGATGTGACCATGTTGTAATTTTTAGAGGTGGGTCACACATTCTATTTCAAAAAATGGGCCCCACGTGTGGCATTTTTATTAAAAGTGGATCTCATATTCTAATTTCCAAAGGTGGGACCCATTTGTAGTTTCTAGATGTGGGTTGTATTCAATATTTTCTGCTAAGAATTCTTATGTATGAAACAAAGAACTTTTTTGAAATTAGGATGCAAGAATTCCACCGTGAATAAAATAGAAAATTTAGAATTGATAGAATTCAGAAGTGATCCAAAATTCCTACATATGAAATTTTTAGACAACCACAAGATATGAATTTTAGAAGTTCTGATAAAGAAAAGGGCATTGGTAGGCTTGTCAATTTGGCCCTAAGACAAGGGGGCTTGGCCCAGCCCTATGTTGCCCTAAAAAAGGCTTTAAATTGAGGGCTTTTGTTTCTAAGGTAAAGCCCTAGGGCCGGGCTTGGACAACACTAGTCGGCCAGGCCCTAGCCTTGGCCCTCTACTTTTCTTTATCATATATATATATATGATACTAAAATACCCTTATAACAACTACTTACCAGTAATAAAATGATGATATAAAGGTGATTTCTTTCCCCCATACCATTACAAAATGCCCTAAAACCTATACACATACAGACATGGTTCGTTTATTCTCTATCTAATTATTTAAGTTATGTATTATACTTTATGCATAAGCAATAAGTGTTGCATAATTGCTTCCTATGCCTTTAATTTAGTTATATTGCTTCTTATTGAGTCTTTTTATATATTTTTGTTCATGCAAAGGGGTGTGCTCCTGCCACTAAGGATACGCTTTTTCTTTATATAATGGCTTTGGATGCCTATCAATTTATAAAGGTAGTTTGTATGCATATGGAACTTCAAGGATGTGAGGTGATCTAAATATTGTTTAATTAGATAATTATAACTCCCAATTTTTAAAAGTATAAAATGATTGTGTTTTTGTAAGTACATTTATTTTAGAACTTAAATCCAACAATGCTTAATAGTTAGGTTAGTATTAAATTGAAAATAATGTCAATCCATAAAAATGTAAGTGAATGTAAACAGTTTTAAATTTCTCAAATATAAAAGTGATTTGCTACATAGAAATTCATTTAAAATGTGTAAGATAAAATAGATTCTTTAGCCAGTTTTCTTCTTTGTCCGAAAAAAAAAATTCTTCTAGAACCCCCAAGTTACCACTTAAAATTTTTTTCTTTTCAATAACACAATCAATCACTTTTAATTGTTCAAGTACAACATAAGTAGGTGCTTCCGAGAAATGGATATCATTGTCTTCTTGAAGATTTACAATGGGATACTCCTACACAGGTATAGGATGTATAATCTCCTTTTCATTGTAGTCTTTTCTCTGCATATTGCATCCACCGCGAATCACCTCATCATTATTCATCCGTTGAAGCCTTCAATATGAAAAAAAAAATGAATTAGAAAATATACTCGATGAAATATGATCATTTTTTAACATTATAAAAATATTGGGAAGAATACACGTAGATTGGAATTGAGTTGGATCATTTGCTCTACTCATTGCAATTTTGGTAACATATGAATTCAACTCATTCATATTTTTTGATGCTTTAAATATTGCATTAACATCCATATCCTCTTCTATATATAGTATTATATGAGCATATAATTCCACTGTGAAAAAGATATTGTAAAGTTACCTTCTCAATGTCCTCCTCCAACTTAAATACTTCAAGTGCAAAATTAAGCAAAGAGGTATATGACATGTTTAGTGGATAGATATCACATTTTTTATAATCCACTTTTGTAAGACGGACGTATACTATCATAATCGATCTTTCCATCGTAATAGAATATAGTCAAAATTTTATCGCCTGACATCTTATTAATACATGAAATCAATGGAATTGTATTAGCAATCTTGTAAAACTAAACAGGTGTACAACTTCTATTAACAATAAGTACTTTAAACTGTTTCTTCTATGTAGCATGATGGGGTAACTATATATATCAAGTGGTTATGATAAAAAGAAATGGAAATATTTAATCGTAAATTACATATTCTTGTTGTAATATGGAAAAAGAGGACTACATCAACATGATAATACAAAAAAAAAAAAAAAAAAAATTTCATGAAAGGTGTCATACATAAGAAAACATGGGATAGTAGTAGTGGCAGACCAAAGAAATTCTTTTGGGGGGTTCTATGTAAAATAAAATATTGAAGGAAGGGGCAAATCTAAAAAATGCATATTAATTCTAAAAATCTATAGAGATTTTTTAAAATTTTTCAACTTTGTGTAGGGGCATTAGCCTCAAATCTATGTACTTGGGTCTGCCTTACCATAATGACAAATAAGCACCACAGTACATATGTTTAAGGGGATACATGAGAGATTTTTGTGTGGTAGATGATTTTAATGTCTAAAAAAATATCAGTTGTAATTTTTATTATGTGTTTAATGTTATCTAATGATATGAGAGAAATAGATAACTACGTCATTGAGCACCACACAGTTGAACACAAGAATTTAAGATAAAGCAAAATAAGCCTAAAATGAGATAGTGGATAAGTAAAATAAAACAAAAACAAAGCCTTTTCAATATAGAATTCCTTTTCAATATAGAATTTAATAGCGCAGGAGGTTTATCGGGCTGTTGTCATTTTCTGCAGCCATTTAGTCCTAATGGTAGACAAGAAGTGATTGTTCCAAACAAAGGTTTTGCAATGGATTCAAAAGCAATGAGGATTATTCAAGATCCCATGTAATTTTTTACTTTGCCAACACATTGAGTTACATATCTCATTAAGCATTCACAATATCACACAAAACATCTCAAAAGAAACATAAAAAAAAAAGTTGTTGCACACTTCTAGTGCAAAAGATTTACTAAATAGGTCTATTTAACTAAATAGAAGTCTAGAAGTATGGTTACGTGTCAACATCGCATATTAAGTAACTCAAAAAAATCAAATGAAAGAAATTATGTTCTCGTGTTATGTATCTACAAATCTCTTTTAATAGAGTCCACCTTCCCCTTCAATTGGGTCCACCTGCCCTTTTAATGGAATCCATGTTCTTATTTAATGGAATATAAGAGACAAAATGGCTAAAAGGTACAATGACAAAATAAGGAGTTGCAAAGAAACCTTGTCCTTTAGAAGAAAACTAGAAAAATGGGGAAGAAGAAATGAACTGCATGTACATAAAGAAAATGATGAGCAGCAATATCCCTGTTCATTTTATATTCATAGCGACGATATCCCCACTTGTAAAAAGTAATAAAAAAATCAAAAAAGGCCCTGGGGGCCATCCAAGGCAATTCAAGTCTTCTAGCTCTTTTTTTGTCTACAACCAATGTTAGGGGATTTACCGGTAAAATCTTGTTTGTTAAAAGACGCTTGTAGACTTTGCAATAACTTTGAAATGAAAGGAAATATGAAATGGGGTGGGGGGGGGGGGGGGGGGGGGGGGGGGGGGGGGGGGAGGTGGGGGGTTTGTTGTGGACATCTAGTTCCTTGAAAAGAAGGAAGGGAAAGGTGACAATTTGCAAGACATGAGAAATGGGGGGTTGTAGACTTTGAGAGAGAAGCTTTTATGGTCCTCTAGACAAACGTCTGATAGGATTTGGTGGTTCTGTTGCTCTTTAAGGCAACAAAATAAAAGTAAAAGGCGCATGATTTAAGCAGACAACAGGTGAAGGCTTTTCAAGTTGATTCCATGAGGTGATGCAGGTTATATAGGTCGGGTCAGGTAACCTATGACAAGTGCAGGTTGAGAAAACATGATCCATTTTATAAAAGGGTTAGATATAGTATCTAGTCCAAACAATGGACCCCATCTTGAAGCCCAACCCAACCTATTTGCCTCCTAGTTATAGTTATACATCTTTCTTTCCAAAGATTGAAGGATTGCTAAAAATATCATGGTTGCATTTCTTAGAATTCATAGCCATTTTGTTTCCATTACAATGTATAGAAATTAAAACAATTCATGCTATAAGTGGTAAAGAAAAGGGGCATTCGGCAATAGGACCTTCAACATTTCATATTATGGTGAGAAGTCCACGATCTTTTGTCCTAGAGGCAAAGGTCCTTTTTTCAAATTTAAGCACTTAAAAAGCCCAAAATAGCCTCCATGCAACCTCCTTTTCTCTCTCATCTCTCTAAGTTGTAGCAAAAACTACTTGGATCCTTGTTTTCTTCATTTTTGCTCATCTTCCTCTCTATCTCTTGGTTTTCCCTTACTAGCCCCACCTCCCAGGGAAGAGGATTCGACTCTCCAAACAACTACCCACCTTCCCTTTTCATCTCCTCCTTTTCTTATTCCCTCATTTTCATACCAATAAAGAAGGGGAAATGATAGGCAAACAGCATAAGCTGGTATCCTGTCCATAGAGACAAAGAAAGTCTGACTTTCAGATGATAAAATTCCTTTTTTATTGTATCTCATTTCCTGACTATTTGGATATAATAATGTCCTTGAGTTTCTCTACGGTGTTCCTTTGCCCCAAAATATCCTATTTTCCTACTTTCTCTAGATGAAACTAAATATAGCTACTAGATCCAAACTCCAGAGAGATTTCACCTGTTAGCGGAAAGACCATTAGCTACTAACCACAACTTATATTCTCGCAACCAATTCTGCTAACAAGGCTAGAGAGCACTTCCTCACCTCCACATAGTGAGATGACATAGTATCAAATCCTTCTAGAAAACTGAAAACAAGGTAATAGATGACAATAGACTGCTTTCTGTATAGCAGATGTGTTCGTTGCAATAGAACTAATGCTTTGGAAAAAACACAAACACCCACACACACATGACAAAGTTCTTATCTTTTTTGGGAACCTTTCTCAATTGGCTTTCACATTAGGTATTCTTTGGATTAGAAAGGCATAGCTCTTCTGACTGTACAATGCAGATTTGATGAAACATATCACATGAAGTGTTACTGTATACAATAATTCACTAATCATTTTTTTGTTTTGTAGAATGCTCATAAGTCATAACATGTATTTAATAAAAAAAATACGAATATCAATGTTGTCTCTTGAGCTTGATCAGAATTTATTTGATTTTGAACTGAATTTTTATGAGTTTGAATAGAATTTATATGAATTTGATCACAATTATATGGGTTTACATTGAATTTATATGAGTTTGAACAGAATTTATGTGAGTCTCTATATAGAATTTCTGCACACAATTTGAATGATGGCCCATGCTTAAGCCTCTAGTTCACTCATTTTCCAAAATTGTCTTGACCTGAAATTCTAAAATATGAAAGACTACTTACTAAACTTTAAATCCCTCAAATTTCACTGAAAAATAAGATGATTAGACTAATTTACCCGTTTCAAACTTTTACCAAAACTGTTTGTTTTTCTTTGAGCTAAAAATCAGTGTATTTAAACCTTTGTTTCACCCACCTCCAAATTTTTTTTTGCCCCACAAGTTTGGATATGAAAAACTACGTGCTAAACTTTAAAGTCGCCAAATTTCACTAAAAAACAAGATGATTAAACTAGTCTACCTATGTCATAGTTTTCTCGAAAGTCTCTTTAGTTTTGTTTTGAGGTAAGAATCAGTATATTTAAGCCTCTAGTTCACCTACTTCCCAAAACTATTTTGACCTAAAGTTCTGCAATATGAAAGACTACATGCTAAACTTTAAATTTCCCAAATTTTACTAAAAAATAAGATGATTAGACTAGTCGACTACTTCAAGCTTTTTACCAAAAATTGTTTAGTTTTTTATATGAGTTTTGCAAAAAGTTATATGATTTTTGAAGAAATTTATATGAGTTTTGCATAAATTTATATAAGTTTTCTGTTCAGAATTTCTGCTCACAATTTGATTGACGACCCATGTTTAAGCCTCTAGTTCACCAACTTCCCAAAATTGTTTTAACCTAAAATTCTGGAATATGAAAGACTACATGCTAAACTTTAAATTCTCCAAATTGTACTGAAAAATAAGATGATTATAGTGGTTTACCCATTTCAAAGTTTTTTTCAAAAACTATTTAGTTTTGCTTTGAGGTAAAATTCAGCATGTTTAAGCCTCTAGTTCAGTCATGTCTCGAAATTGTTTTGACATTAAATTCTAGATTATGAAAGATTACATGCTAAACTTTAAAGTCTCTAAATGACACTGAAAAATAAGATGATGAGACTAGTCTACCTATTTTAAACTTTTTCCAAAAACTTTTTAGTTTTTTATATGAGTTTTGCAGAAAGTTATGAGTTTTGAAGAAATTTATATAGTTTTGCTGTAAGGTAAAATTCATATTAATTTTGACTTTTTTTTTGGAATTTCATATGCAATATGAGTGTCGTTTAAAATGTCTCGATGAGTAGGTTCTAAATATACCATTTTTTAAACTGATATCATGAACAAAAGTTATAGAATTTCAAAGTTTTGAAATTCAAAAAGAAAAAGTAATAATTGAATGGCAAATCAGTCATTAAAAAATATAAGCTGGCTAATTAGAGACCTCTGCTTGGAATAAGTCCAAGCGTGGATTGGACCGCGTAGAACTATTCCGATAGGGATGCTAGCTAATTTACTCTAAAGAAAATGAAGACCAAAGCTGGATGTCAAAAAAATGCCTAGTTGATAACCTCTCCTTTAATGGAAATGAAATATAAAAGGATGATAAATGAGTATCGAACCATCACTCTAGTAGTTTAATAATACTAAGGAAAGTCAAGGTCTTCTTTACATCCAGCTTATTTCCTTTCCTCCTTACCCATATCATCACCTCTTAAAGTCCTTGGTAAAGCTCATATGACCTTGAATCCATATGTACTAAATTCTTAGGCAATCTGATGCAAACAAATGAGCCCAAAAACTTGAATTTGCTCATTTGACTTTTAATTTGTATGTACTCAATTCCTATGCAATCCAATGCAAACAAATAAGGTCAAAAACTCAATTCCATGCAAAATGAATTGGCTGTTAATCATATGGGTCGAATTTCATTCCTTTTAACTGATCGTGCTTTTCTAAATAATTATTATTATTATTATTATTTTTGGCTAATGTATGAGATTAATTGAGTGGCATATAGGACTGGAGGCCCAGACTAGGGTCAAGGCGTTGGAACTTGGAACCATAAACATGTTGAACCACCATGTGACAAGGTGTGGACCAAACTACAGGTTGCTACCTTTGTAATGTCAGATTTTGTATTAACTGCAAAACCAGGAACAATTGAGGCTGTTCATCATGGTTCAAACCATGTTTGATGATTTTGGTAAATAAGTAAAAAAAAAAACGTCCGGTCATTAATCTATTTGGCCACAGAATGGTCAAAATCTAGTAGATCTATTTTGACAAAAACGTTATCACCTAAAAAAAAAAGGTTAACCCCAACCAAATCTTACCCACACTTTGCATGATGTTTCCCATTGATCCCCCATGAACAAACACTACCTGCCCCATCTCAGTACCTGTCACAACCTGAGCCCAAAAATTGGGGCTTAGAGAAAACCTAACCAGTGACACACATACTCCCGTGCATGTACACCTAGACCTCGCCCAAATGTACACACATAAGGGATCAATCACACGTGCAAACAAAAGTACGCGGAAGATGTAAGTATCAAGCCATACCACAAGATAATAAAAGATACAATGATTATAAAAGATTGGACTAATTACAACAACAATGTACAACAAAATGGAGAGACTAGTCCACAAAATCAAATTAAAGATGTAAATCAGACCCAAAAATACAATTTGTAGAAAAATCTCCCGGATAAGATTAGACACAATGGAGGGGAGAACAAAAGGGATGAACACCACTCTCAGAAGAATGGATCAAGTCCACTCCTCTAGGCTGGAGGGGGGCCTCGCAAGCCTCTCCTGGAGTCGGGTTGACCGACGTAGGATCGGAAGAGGGATTTGAGCTTGCAACACCAAGAACAACTCATAAGTACAACAACTTAGCAAAATATAAGCCACAAGAAGATAACACGAATTGTATCTATCAATGAGCAAAAGTAGTAATGCAAATATCCATAGTGAGCATGTTCGTATACTAGGCAAATCGTGCATAAGAATAAGTATGCTGTCAGAATCATCAATAGAAATACACACTCAAGCTGGCCACTAAATTTTCCATATTCTCCCTTTCGAGAGCACACAAATATGAGAACACCATCGACCGGGCCAGGGTACGAATGGGTCTCTAATTTCCCGGGGGTTCGGAAGCCCAGGACACGAGCACTTTGCAGAGGCGATCACACACACTAAACCAAAGTCAACCCTGTCGAGTATCTTGAGGCTGAGGCTGAGTAGTGCCATATATAAACAATCTCAATCACAATCAAATCAGATGATGCACATCAATCAATAGCACATACAGATCTCATTTCACAATCAACAAACAATAGTAGTGCATTACACACTGATAAGCAATACGACTCATATTGATAAGCAATTCGAATAACAATATGGATAACAATACAAATAACAAATGCGAATAAGCACTGACGAATGAGGACAATAACAAATAATCACCGAACTCAAGTACTCCCCATAAACAATAACAAATACACAGTAGTGGATGGTGCCTGCCCGGGCTTCGCTCTAGAGATGCTGCTATATTTCCCACAGACTCGAGAGGTCCAGCACAGAACACATGAGGACAAAACTGAAATCAATATGCTATGCAAATCAAATTTACTATGACGAATCAAGGTTGTTTACTAGCCAATCCTAATCTAGTCGTCCAATGTTTCTAACCGTGTATGCTGATGTAGCTTTAAGGTATTCGATACACAGTTGTTCCATCAAGGAGTGTTGCATCTTCTAAATGAAAGTGTACCAAAGTACCTTAAACTAACACCCATGGGAAGGTTCTAAACAACTGGATAACATATATGAATGAGACACAGGTCTCAAGATCATTCATGTCATTCTCACATCCCATTGGGCATATTCGGGTTGCCTACATTCTAGCATGAGAGTCATATCAGGTCTCTTCCTTAAACCTCATCTTTTATTCATTTCTCAGGGTCACACGGTGCAGCCGTAGGTGAACATACGGCTTACCCGTAGGCATCTTACGGTGTAGCCGTAATCTGCACTGCGGCGGAGCGAGGTTCTCCAAACTATTTATCCGCATTTACGGCTCAACCGTAATTTACTCTACGGCGCAGCTGTATCCTGCTCTATGGCTTAGCCGTAGCACAACGGACGGCTTAGATCTGGCTGGGCCGTAGAAGAGCAGCAAATGTGCCAACTCTCAGTTATTTCAGATGTCACCCTGTATTGATCTACGACTAAGGTCACGGCTGGGTCACGGTGTAGCCGTAAGCTATTTTACGGCTCAGCCGTAGCACAATTCAAGGTTTAGCCGTGAGTGCACTGAGTTAGTTTCCTGAAGCAATTACAGAAATCCAAAATGGCTAACTCTCAACTAAATATAGAACGATAATACCAAAACTTACTCCATGGGGCTGTCTAGCAATGATTTATACAAGAAGAGTAAATATACACACAATCAAAGCATTACCAATAAGTGTTCGAGCTACTTGTGCTTATACTTGCCTCACAAGTGGAAACCACACACTCTCTGCGTTGTTAGAGGCTCAACCCACTGGAGATACACGAAAATCACACCACAGGCTCCCTTCCTCACGTAAACAAAACAGAGCTGAACGAAAGAGAAAGAGAGAGACGAACGAGAGAGATAGTTGCAGAAATGAGAGAGAGACGGTGGTAGGTAGGATATTTATAAGGTAAAAGAAATCAAACAAGTCCACAATTTGCCTCTATTTACAGTTCGAGTCAATTAACAATCCAACGAGAGCAAACGACGTCATTTGGATCCAAAACAATTACGAAGATTAACAAGCTCGACGAAATATACACGTTGACATCAAAATGACGCAAAACTGACAAGGTCCAACAAAAGCAGAAATTACGAAAAAGGGCTCGAACTACCTGAACCAGGTCAAACTCAACCAAACTAACTACCCATTGCTCAAAACCAAAGTAAGGCAAAACCAAAAAACTCTTAGCAATAAGATTACATTTAATTAACCACTAATTCGGCTTAAGTTGGGTCGGAGTGTTACAGTCCCCACGATTTCCACCCACTCCTGACTTTCGACGATACTTCGTAGACACTTTGATTTTTTTATTGTTGACTGACTGACTCACTCAACAAGACACCGCCCTCTGTCAACAAAGTATTTCATCCTTCTCTAGGACATGTAACTCTTTCTCTACATAAATTATTCATACGTCTCTAAAACTGGTATCAATATTTCCTCGGTTCTGATTTAAGCGTCTCTGCTAAAAGCGAGGTGAGTTCTTAGTGTTCCTTTCAATTAAAGTTTTATCCTTTCCCTTCTGATTGTTATGATCTCATCTAGATATGTTATAAATTTATGGAGTACAATTTTATGGTTTCTCCTTTTGATTGTTGAATGAACAAATGTAATTAATCGATTAATGTTCACAAGTCTTGGCTCTTTCGTTAAGTGCAAATGTTTTGTTGTTCTTTAATATGAAACGAGAAGAAAGATAATAGTTCCTTGGTTATAGTTCTTTTTTCCCAATCTTTGTTAGAACCACCAACTTTCCGGCACTGGAATTCCTCATGAAATTAATCTTCACTGATCTAACATTGGATGAGTTTAAAAAAAAAAAGAGCAAAGACAAAGAGAAAGGAAAGGACTTTGAATTCTCATATCTTCCAGTTTGAGGCGTTGGAGTGATGATAGATTGTGATACATTTCTTTCATATATATATATATCTATAGGAATTCTAACGAATGCCCCATTTTTTAAATTTCCCTTTTTATGTCACTCTTCTTTTTTATCATGGGGCTCATGTTGATTCAATCTAGTTGAATTATATCTTTTAGCATTTTTTTGGTATGATACAACTAAAATTGCCTTCAAACTAGAGCAGATGGCTTTGACTATTTGCTCATTTAGTTTCAACTAACATCGCCTTCAAACTAGAGCAGATGGCCTTTGGCTATTTGCTCATTTAGTTTAGTAAACCGTCAGATTTATTTTTATAGCATTTGGGGTTTTTTGTTGGAGTTAGTTACTTTTTCTTCCCCCTTATTTGTATATAGAGATCTCTTTGAATCTGTTCTCCCCTGTAGAGAGAGTCATAGCTCAGTACTATCATCAACAAATGAGAGATATTGTTTTGAGGAGATACCTACTATTAATTTTCAGCCAATTTGGTCTCCACAGTCAGGTTAGCACCTAAGGTGACCATGGTTAGCAGGAAATCATGTTTTCTTCTTTATAAGTTATTAACCTCTATTTAAAAAAAGATGTATATACCTGTTTTTGTAGAGTGCTATGTCAGCAGTGGGTGGTAAAAGCGCTATGCATCTTTCTCTGTATAGAATAGAGGGATTGCAAAACATTGTTTCCTGGACATTAATACATATCTTAGAATTTTTGAAAACCCAATTTCATGCAAACAAAGGGGCCCCTAATCAAACTGGGTGAAATTTCATTATAACTTTTCTTTTCCTATTTTTGTGCTGATTTCTGAATAAAGACTATCGGCAAATTAATTTGAATGGAGGCATAGACTAGGTGCCAATGTGTTGGAACCATAACTTGATGGGCTACCATGTGATAACGTGTGGACTACACAGGATGCTAACCGCTTTTTTTTTTTTTTTCTAAAGGTTTTGTAGGAATTGCAAGTAGGAGAAATGAAGCTGTTCATCATTGTTCATACCATATTAGATGCTTTTGGCCAAATGATTAAGTCCTTTTATTAATCAACATGGCCACAGGAGCAAAGTATAGTAGATCGGTTTTCGGAAAACTTAACCCACGAAAGAAGCTCAGCCCAGTAAACCTCGATCTTCAAATGATGCTTTCTTTCCACTGCCCACTGTATCCCAAGACGCCTAACTTTCCATGATGCTCCCCACTAGTTTCCAGAAACGGTTTTGTTGACTGACTGCATGCAGTCGACAAAGCCATTCAAACGCATCTCTCTCTCTCCCTCTCTCCCTCTCCTTCCTTCGATCATTTTTTTCCAAGCGGAAATCTATAAAATTGCCTATTAGCTATAAGATTATTTTATAGGAAAAAAATCAGCAGCGGCAGCAGCAGGAGTCGTCAAAAAAATGTCCGGGGATTGGAAGTTGACGTTACAAGAGAAGATTATTGAGGGCGCTGTGACGGCTGCGTTTAATTTTGTGCCTGGTTTAGTGGCAAAGGGCATCACTTTGGCTAAAGATGGCATCGAATGGTTGTTTGGCACTCGAATTGAGGCAGAGGTTGACCAGCAGGCGAGGACCAGTGAAATTCCTCGGAGCGCTGAGAATGTACTGAATGAATACGAGAGAAATCACGAGCCGAATTGGAGAGTTGCAGATTCCGTAGAGAACAAGAAACGCAGACTCTTGGGACCCCAACAGATGTTACCAAGGGTAGAGCAGATGTGCGGCGGGCTAGTCCAAACTGTTGCAAGAGAAGAAGAGAGCCACGAGTTAAGCCCCAGCGTGAGCGTGAGAGTGGGAGAGGAAGGCAGATTGATTAAAAGAAAGGAAAGAGGAGGAAATGACATGAGGCTTTTGAGAGGATTACTAGAAGATCCTCATTACTTGTGCAGCTTCAAGTATGGAGATGATGGACGATTTACTTACTGCTACTCCAGCACTGCACCGTCTAAGTACACCTTCCCCAGCACTGATTTGGTCTTCACTTTTGGTTTTGGTTTTGAAAGCGGACGTACAAAACTGACGTCAATGGTGTCTCATAAAGGGCGTCATTATGTGGAAGGGAGCTGCGAATACGGAGGGAGGGGTACAATCACGATACGCGGACATTACGTTTTGCCGGTGGATGGATGGGTGGATTCGACCATCGGAAGATTCACCTTCCTCTTCTCTCGGTATTATCGTGGCCTCTCGGCTTGGACATAGAAAAATATTGGAGAGACGCTGCAGCTTCTCGTCCGCCGTGTGGTGGCCCTACGAGCCCATAAATCACTGCTACAGGTACATAGGCCCAAAACGAAAACGGAAGACTAAAAAAAAGAGCATGGGAGATCAAATTAAACATACATGTTCCTCATGTGATAGGCTTTTGTAATGTGTGTGGACCGTGTGGTGCGGCTTCTTAACTATATAGAAGCGTGATTTTCTAAATGTAACTTTCAAATTTTTACTTTTTCAAAATAGCTTAAGAGATAATCATGATATTTGATTTGCTCAACTTCTGTCGTTACTTTTTAACAAGAAAAGCATCTAAGTTATATCAACACTAACTTTTAAGCGATGATAATCAATTAATTTATATAAAATTTTATCAATAATAACAATAATAACAAAAATAATTTGCACAAGTTTAACGTGAGACCCAATTAAAAACCACTTGCATTTAACAATATCTACAGATTTGAATGATAGAAATTCTAATAAAATAGTATTGCATTCCTATATAAAAAATCTTGAACAGAATCGGAAAACTTAACAATATCCATTGAATGATTACTAGAAAAAAACAAGAAGAAAAGCCAAACACTTAAAATAAGATACCTTAGGAGAATCATATTTCTTTTGATCAAGAAAATATTTAGGATCCAAAGTTGGTTCTAACCATAAACTTCTTAATCACCAAAAACCTCTATATAGGTTATTAGTTTGTTGCATAAGTGTATGTTTTAAAAGGGTCCACCACATTGGTTGATAATACATTACTTAGGCCTTGTTCTTTTGCTAGAATATTTGTCAAGAATATGGGCTATTGGTGTTTCTTAGATATGATGTGACACCTTGTTCCTTGGCATTTGCAAATGGCACAAAGGAGCATGCAGGAATTCCATTATATCTGGAATCCAAAAATTACTCAAATAGGAATTTTCTAAATTCCAACAAAGAAACAAGCCACGCAAACTCATTTGAACTCCTGACTTCTCTTTTTTTTTTTTTTTTTTGAACTTCTAATTACATAAAGACAATCAAACAAAGCCAAATAAACTAATACAAAATAGTTAAACCACTTTCATTTTTCTTTTCTTGAACTTGATGGGCACTGATTAGGACCTTATAAATATCTATTGTATCCACACAGCAAGTGGATTGCATACTTTTGTTTGATGCAAATCATTAGAATTAAGAGTTTTTTCTTC
Source organism: Sextonia rubra (assembly GCA_037013555.1). Lineage (NCBI taxonomy): Eukaryota > Viridiplantae > Streptophyta > Magnoliopsida > Laurales > Lauraceae > Sextonia > Sextonia rubra. Next base: position 13,300,205 of record JASUAD010000023.1, read on the forward strand.
TTTAACATACAATTATAGGCCAAATGAAGATTGAAACTCTTTTAAAGAATGCTTGGAGTCCATGACCTCACTTTTGCATTCTTGAACCAGCTTATTTTAGATGTTTGAAGTCAGGTGGGCCTCACACTTGCAGTGAAAATGCATCTCACTCATGTATATATTGCTAAAAAAATTTCTCGTCCTGTATGAACATTTTGAGTTGTTATGTATTCCATTATAGAAGCATTTCTTTTAGGAGTTATGCTATCCCTTTTCTTTTTTGCTATGCCCCTTTAATTTTGTAGAGGTGCCTTTGAAATCGACCACAATAACTGTTGCAGGATGTTGCTTTATATAAGTGGGTACAACAACACTTCACAACAATGAGATTATAAAGAACCAATCCCCACCAATTATTACATTGCAACATTCACACAAAGATAGTAACAACAGAACACCACCAGGTCGGCAAGCCTCGCATATTTCAATGGACCATTTGACAACATAGCCCCTACATGTCTATTTCAATAAATAATGGCAAATACAAGTGTCACGTCCCCAAAAATATATATAAACAAGGGGTTAACGTAAAAAAAAAAAAAGAACAATTTAAAATTTTCTTCGTGTTTAATCTAATACATACTATAATAGTGAATCCACACAAGATTGTACGCTCGTGATAAGTCAAATAATGCGGAAGCATTTAGTAATAATTGGCATTATAGTTTCATTTACTGAATAAGCACGTCTCAAGGATATAAATTACATGTTCGAATTGTAAACTAAATGAAATAAAAAATAACTTATTAAAGTCATGCTCATAACAAGTTCAGCTGCAAATACTATTCTAGCAAATAGCCCTAAGATAATGTGTCACTCTTTTGCTTGGGTAGAAAGCTCCGTAGCTATTATCTTCACCCCACTTGGGCTCATTAGTTGGCTCAAACGCTTCAAACATTTGACCTCCTCCTCCTTTGTAGTAAAGCAGGGCTCAGTACCACTACACCAAAAATGCATTTTAAGAACGGACTTTGGGCCCAATTTTGGGCCGTTCTAGAGCTGAAACGGATCTGATCCGTTCTGCACAGTCCACTTGAGAAGAAATAAAGTGTATATTTTGGTAAACATTGTTCAAGTGTAAACATCGCTCAAGCGTAAACAGCTCAGATATAGTGAGGAAGGCAAAGCTTTTCTTCTTGTGCTCTTCTTCTTCCTAATTTTCTACCATCTCTTCTTCCCGATCTTCCATTTCTACTCTCTCTTCTTCTCGATTCCTCAAAAGGTAAGTTAGGGTTTTTTCTTCTTTGCTATTGATGCTCTAATCGATCTCTCAACTCTAACATCCTTGTTGTTTTTGGTAGATCTAAATCTAGAGTTCTCTTTGGTTTCAATTGATGGAACAGATCTTCCTATTTTAGGGCTTTTTCTCTTTCGATCGATCGAAGAGATCATTGCTTTAGGGTTTGATCGTTCAATTTTGATGATCCATATGTCTAATCTGATTAGTGCTTTGTTGTTGTCTTTGATTTTGGTCGCAAACTGCATGCGAATGCGGAGGAGAATGGTGAATCAGAAGGTCTGGTATGTGATTTGGATCTAGGGTTTTTGTGCTTTACAGTTTCTAATTAGTTGAGACTGAGAGCCTAAAGAGCCTGAAGAGCCTCAGAAGCTCTGATCTGTTACTTTCATGTCCTTTTCTGTTCTGGGTCTTCATCTTTTTGCACTGATGATGAAATATGGCAGTAGATATCAGAGCAGCACTGGGAAGTTTGAGGTTGAACAAAGCCAATTAGCTAAAGCTGCTGCAATTGCTCTAAATGGAGGGTAGTAGCTAAAAGGAGAAGGAATCTGAATAGGGTAATTGTCTTTTTTACACTTTTAGTTGGTTCTCTTTCTGTTTGGGTCACTGTCTGGCTTCTGAATGGGGTATGTCTTTTTGGTGGGTTTTGAATGGCTGTGTTTAGACTCTGAATTAGTGGAATCAATGTGTCTTGTTTTCGCTTTTGATTAGGTTTAGTTTTGGGTTCTTTATGGTAACTAGATTTGAAGTGGGTTTCTGTTCTGTTTTTGGGCAATAATATAATTTAATTGAATGTTGAAGCTTTCCATATGTAATTTGGGTGCATTCTGAATATTTTGTAATTTGGGTTTCTTTTATTCATTTGTGGACATCTCTAATATCTTGCTTTTTTTTTAAAATTCTAGGTGTTGATTTGAAGTGGGGATTGAGGCCTTTTCATGGTTAATTTGGGGTTCTATAAGTTTTGGTTATTGATCTCTGAAATCTATTAGCTGTGTTGGTTACTGTTCTCATGACTGAAATGGGTTTCTTTCCTTTCTCATCTTGATATATTGCTCATTTTGAAGATTCATTAGTTCCATTCATTTGGTTCTGATAAGGAACCAAAATTTTCCTACTTATAGCTCCCCTTGCAACCTCTCAAGCACCCCAACTTAACTGGTACTGATATCGTTCAGGTATTCATTCCACTCTCTTCTCAACTAGTTTAAACATTCTGCCCTTCTATCTCTCTGCAGCTTTTCAACATCTAATACTCTAATGGAAGGCAAAGGGTACACTCAAGATGGCTCTATTGATCTCCACGGCTGCCCAGTCCTTGCAGATCGCCTGGAGCAAAATCTCACATTCAACAATGGGTTTGATCATCAGTACCACAAGACAACTTGGTCAAAACTGAATTGTGCTGTAGATTCAAACCATCAAATTAGTATGAGCAAAGTAATAGTCAAACCAATATGGACCAGCAGAGGTTCTTAGACATGTCTATGTCTAAAATTTATCATTTGACACAACAGTAGTTGGATCAGATAAATGGCCAAACAGGATATAACAAAAGCATCCATCTGTTTTTATTATTTATTTCTTTGAGATTGGTTTACTTATGTGCTAGAAGGCCAGAGGGATAGAACAAAGAGGGCCTAGAGTAGACAACTCTTTTTTTTTTCCTTGTTATTTTCCATTTATTCGATGATTGATTTCTATTCTGATAAATTTAGATTGGAGGCATGTCAAATTTAGTAAGATTATTGGGTTTTTATTTTTTTTTGGGGATGATTACCTTTTTCCCCATCTGTGTTGTAGGGGTGCATTCCTTGAAGATGCCATGGTTGTCTCTTGTGGGCATTCATTTGGTGGTCTCATGCTGCGAAAGGTCCTTGAAACGGTATGCGAAGTTATCCATTAGTTTATACTTCTCAAAATAAGGTCTGAAATAAATTTCATAAAATTCCTTGTACAACCATTCCATTATACCATTTTGAAAAATCTGCCACATATTTATTTTGATAAATGCAAGTGATACTGTTGTAAAACGCTAAAACTACTGGGTGCCCCTTGGGACCTTATAATTGTATGTATAGATTGATCAGCCTTAAGCACACTTGATAATGTGATGCATTCTGAGAATTAGATTGCAAAATCTAGATGGATATAATTGATTGAACTGTCTTGGCATGAAACTTCTACAATCAGCGATGCAGCAAGTCTATAGTGGCAATCGGCAGCTGTCTAGATTGGTGATAGCATTAAATGTTCCTCTGGTGAGCTAATCAGTCTTTAAAGAGTCTTTAATCAATGGAAGCTAACTCCAAGAAAATCTATTACAGCAACAGAAGGAAACATGGCTTAGACAAGTCTTCCACAGATTCACCTATAGCCTGCCACATGACTGTTTGTTGGTGCAGTCCATTGGGATTCTGATTGACTCGAGATTAATCAGTATTCACTTGCATGATGATTTATGAATCAATGTATGGGCAAAAAGCATTATGATTTCTAAATAGAAAAAGAAATTCTAACCCTATTTATATTACATCTCAACTTTGTTTATAACTTCTCAAACCATGGGCTCGATATTCCAACAAAAAAAGCTAGGACATCTTGAATCTCCAAAAGGTTGCAGAAGTACAAAATGATTCAATAACCTACTGCCTTTGTTGTTCTGTCCATTTCAGCTGGGACTTTTTGGCTCGTCCAACTGGGCTAATGGTGCATGGACTGTGCCCATTTGGCTGACATCCATTAGCCAGGCCTTGCTTAAATTTTGTCTGCATCTATATTTTTGCATCACAAGACACCATGACTGCCCACTAAAAGGACATGGACTATTCTTCATCAATTATATCCCAAGGATCCTACTGAAACCGTGTATATGAGGCTACTTGAGCATCAGCCTTCCTTATAGGTTAAGTGATCCCTGTGCAAGATTATGATCTTGTACTGTGATACTTCGTTCAATGGGAAATTGAAGTGTCTTGATACTGCCTAGGTCATCTTCAACCTGTCCAATTTGATAGGAGGTCATGTCTGCACATCTTTTCCAGTTTTTGTTTAGAAGAATGGTACTATCTTACAACTTTAGGAAACCACAAGGACATCAAATATGCTGCACAGGCCAATTGGTATAGGAGTTTAGGGTCTTACAGATGTTTTTATCTTACTCGGAATGCCATTTGATTCACTAGAGGTGATTGCTGTCACGCCCCAATCCCGGGAATTGGGGTTAGGATGGCCCCACGGGGTGTGCATACGTAATCCCGTAGTAATCTGTGCATGTAAACATACACACACAAAAGACTACAAGGGAGATTGCACAGGAACATGTAGAGAAGTTCCTCCAACACGTAAATTACATTCAACAGTGAATGGAAACCTGTGTAATACATCTGTAATAATCATAAGCATTAACAACGGAATTATCATAACATTCATAAATAAGTCTGTACTTAACCATTTCTCATTTTATATGATCATGATTAATTAAGCATGAACAAAACTTATTGTGTAAACAGGCCTATCCAAACTTAAACACTCAGCAAGTATCCCGTTGTCGCTCTTCGTACGATGACTAACAGAAGGCGTCATCTGCATTACCCTCATCTAGTTCCCGAGGTTTAGTACCTGTAACACCAAAGGTAGCACTGTTAATACGACGGTTAAGCAAGTATATAGAGGTACATAAGACCATCATGCCGTATCAAATGAAATAAGAGTATATATCGATTAAAAGAAGGCAAAAATCGTACATTAGGCATGTCGTGCATGACTAAGCATGAGTAACAAATCATAAACAAACTATCATACAAACTTATTGGCAACCACGTGGTCGTATTCTCCCAAGAGAGAGCATATCATCTAGAGGGAGTATGCAAATTCTAGGGGATCAGCCTAGCTTATTAAGAAGCGCCGACAACTCCTCCAAGGACTACTGCAATAGCGACATAATGTATCATACCCAAAATGGTCCCGTCGGTCCTAATAAGGGCGTAGCTAAGTGGTGCCTACTTAACGTATCAAGACCGACTCAATTCATATCTTTTATGCATCTTGGTTATATATTTGCCATATCATACATACTAGGAGCTCGGTCTTGAGATTACATTCATTCATTCATTCATATATGATAATCACTTCGTGCATACTTAATAGAGTTACATATGTTGAGGGCATGGTTTCTTAACAATATGGATGCATTTAGATTGCGTAGGCATCAACGATAATTACTAGCCAACCCTATGCTAGATAATCCGTGATCCAGAGGGCATTCAATACGTTGTATTCATAAAACGTCCAGTGTCATTGTGTTACCAATCTTGGCGTTACATTGTGTACACAAAGGACACCTCTTCTTATGCCAACACCCATGACGTGATGTCGGGAATTCGTCTGGAAAATCAAAGGGGATGAGTGACAGCTCTACACTTGTTCACCTTTCATTTGATCACCATTGGGCTAATGTGGTTAGGAAGTAGGTGCCATATCTAGAGCCCTATAAGGTCATTGAAGGTTCCTCACATCCTACATTCACCGGGTTCTTACGGCTTTGCCGTATACAAGGCTACGGCTTAGCCGAGTAGTTCAGGTTTCCCTCTTAAGTCAATACGCATTTATGGCTTGGCCGTATTTTGGCCTACGGCTTAGCCGTGCAAAGCCTACGGCTAGGGTTACGGCTTTGGTATGGCGTGGCCGTAGCAGAGTTCACAACGTAGCCATGTGTGAGCCGTAGATAAATTCTGGGTTTGGGGCTCTCTGGAAGGTTCACCGTAGAATATCCTACGGCTTGGTCACGGGGAGGTTACGGCTTAGCCGTAGTTCATTCCACGACTTAGCCGAGTGTCAGCCGTAGTGTAATTTGGCTCTCTGGATTCTGGATCGTAGAGACTTACGGCTTAGCCATGGGCTTCGCCGTAAGCTTCAGAATTTCTGAAACTGATTCTGCAACTCGAGTTCAAGCACAGAACTCTACCATTTGGGTTCCAAAGGGGTTTTATATGCTTCCAAACTCCCTAATAGGTCTTAAATTGTTCAATATCATTACTATTGCTCGGCTATACTCATTATCACCTAATTACATACCTATGTGTGCTTATTTAAGGGAAAATGAGCTGTAAGTTGAACATTGAATGAGCAATCCAAGAATCAATCAATTCAAACATACATGCAGTACCATATATACTCCAATACTTGCCTCTTAACAGTGTTAGCCTTCTCTAACTCTTTCTTGTTGTGTAGCTAAAGAAAACCTCCAAAATGAAGATGGGTTCTTTACAAGTAGAACATGCAAATAAGGATGGGGTTTAGATTCACATGCATGTCACACAGTGGAGTCCTCATGCCCCTAATACACCCAAAATGAATGAAATGGAAAAAATCCCTCACCATATACTACTACAGTGTTGGAGAAGGTTGTGATTCTAAGAAAGAGATGTCCAAAGGGAGAAGAAGAGGTTAGATGGATGCTATTGCCATTGCATGCAAGCTCCAAATCCTTGTTTCCAGCTCTAACATGAAGTGGAGATGAAGAGAAGTGAAGAGAGAAGTAGCTTCGATGAGTACAGAAGAAAACAGAAGGAGGAAGAGACGTTGGTTCTCTTATAAACCAAATTTCTGTGGTTTTTGCACGCAAGTCCCAGTTTTTGGAATATTTACAATTTAGGTCACATGGCCTCAATTGGGCTAAGACGAGTCCGAATCAAATTAAGCCCAACATGAAAGTTGGCCCACAAGATGAAATGCACATGATGCAACTGATGAGGTGTCCATATGATCCAAGATTAATTACAAAAAGGTCCTTGACTACCTAAGTAAAGTTCGAATCCAACTACCTATTCAACTGAAACCCACTAATAATTTAAAAGCAAGGTGAATTAAGACTAATTATACATATTAATAGGAAAATCAAGCTTAATTAGTATAAATTATAATTAAGTCGGGTCGGGACCTTACAATTGCCAAGTCCCAAGAGCAATCATTTGATTTCTGTTACTTGAATGGCTGTGATCTCATGTCTGTCTTCTTGTTTTTGCAGGCTCAATAGCTCAACAAAGACATATTTGAAACTATATATTACCATGCTTTGAAAGCTTTTTTTGAACTTGTTGTAGAGGAAGGCACCTATGAGACCTATAATGGGGTCCTGTCAGTAAGGTTTGTATTTGACTATTTGGAGTTGATTCATAGGAAAGCCAGTTACTCTTTTCCTACTTCATTCTAGTGTCAAAAAAACTTTTTGTCAGCTAACTTTATTTTCTTTTTGTTGAATGATCACATTGATTGTGTTCTTCTCTCTCTCTCTCTCTCTCTCTCTTTTATATTTCTATTGTGATTAGTTGATGATCATGTTGTATATTAGCTCCATGTTTCATTTTCCCTTTTCTTTCACAGTTTGTATTCTTAAGATTTATCATCCAAAACATGGATAGATTTCATTGTATAACCGTGAATTTGAAAGTTTGCTTAGTAGTCCCAACTGTTATAGACTCTCCTTGGTAATCTATTTGTTGGTTTGCTTTTTCTCATTTAATCTTGTTATAAAGAATTTATGTTCATTGTTTAGGGATTGTCATTTTGTAGTAAAGTTTAGGAGTTTGTTGGGAATGGTAGTTGATTGGAGGATTGTTTTTCCATTTCTGACAATTGGGTTGATTCTCTGATATCTTATCCTGAGAGCTGCTTGTCTTGGATTGAAAATTAGGTTTTGTTTAGGGCTTTAGGATCAATCATCAATTGGACAGAAGAGGCTTTTGATCAATTAGTTCTTTGTGTGCAAACTTAGTGTCTTTTTTACATGGTAGTTGATAGGAAGACCAGTTTTCCCTGTTGTAATTAGGGTGTCTTTCTAGAATTTTTCAATTCATCTTTCGTATATTTCTTCTGTGTGGAATAGAGAAGTAATTGTTGGCTGGATGAGTGATTGTGTTTTCCATACTTTTAGCATGATCCTCATTGAATTAGGGAGTTTTATCCATATCCCACTTTGCCTGTGGCAAAGTTTGGATTTTCTGTTCTGGTTGTTGGTCAGAAACCCTTTTCACTGTTAGTGCTTTTTGTGACCAGAGTTCTAATTTAAAAATCCTTATTGGGTGGAAATTATAGTGACCAAAAACAATCCACAAATTCAGATCTTTTGTTTCATTTTGAATAGCATCATTGCTTCTCTTTGTCACTGGAATTCTACAGTCAGTCAAATTCCGACAAAAGCTGTCCTCTATTTGAGCACTACATTTGTGGTCCATTCCTTGTATTGTTCCACTTATGTATTCATTTAATCTCTTGCAACATTTCAGTTATAGATGCCTGTGAAATACAAAATTGCTGTAAAAACTAAGTTAATAGGTTCTGTATGTGTTTTTTGTTTTTCTTCCTACATTGTGGGCACCTTATCATTAGTAGTGTAACAGGTAATCCCACTATCATCATAATTTAAGATGAGATGTTTAGGATATTTTTATTAAATACTATGAAAAGCTGGTGGCTACTTGTTTTAGTAGTGGAGTTGTGGGAGCCCATGGATACTGCGGTTGTATTGTATCACTATCAACTGTCAAAATGCTTGGCAAGTCAATATTCAATATCCCTCAGTCTAAACCATCAGCTAGTGGGTGAAAACCCTTTAAATGAATCTGCATTGTGATTATTGGATGTATATAACTATATATGTTTTTCTTCTCTTTATGTTTGTGATGCAAGTAATGTTATCTCTGGTTGGCCCCTCATCGACTTGACAAGAGTTACATCCTTATTTTATTGCTTAATATAGTAATATCATTGTTGCCTCCTAAAGGAAGGTACCCGGCAAAATGCTCATGTAGACAGTGGTAATGTTGTGGACCTTTGCATTTGGTTTGTGTGTGAAGGAAAGAGTACATGGTTTAGTTTAGCTCCTTTTATAATGGTGTTTTTCTTGCACTTGTAATATTTTACTCTGTTTTTAGCACAGTCTATGATTATGTATATCCTTCTGCTTATTTTGTTGCTTAATATAGCCCACTTGATGAGTGGCATGGCTTTTTTTTAGACTATGCTTTGTTACTGGTGAAATTCATCCAGTGGGTGGTATTGACATGAAATGTGATGTGTGTTGATGTTGTGCTCCAAAGATCCTCATCAGATAATAGCTGCACTGATATCCAATTAATTTTTTTTAATGAAAGTGCTTGGAAGTGATTGACCAATTTGTAATGACGAACATTTTTCATTTCAATAATTTAAAAATTAATTTTGGTTTGTTTTTATGTTCAATGGAAGTTCTTGAATTAGGTAACTATTAGAATATGAAATGATGCATATTTTTCCACAAAGACTAGAGAAATCCTATCATTTTTTATATAAAAAATGGATATGTACTTAATAGCTCAGGTATATCAATTCATAATTGTACTTCCTGTTCATTTTTTTAAATGCACTTAAAACCAAGGAATATTTATAAGATTTGGGTCTTTCATTTCAATTATCATAATTTGGCTACATTTAGCATTTTAGCTTGCCATATATTTGCTGAAGTTTTCTTGTAATTTTACTTAATGCTTATGTGTGAATATTTGAATTTGTGATCATGATTCATGATGAGATCTTGGATGAACCACAGGCCATGTCCTGGAGACCTCTCTCGCTAAGCCCTAAACTGACAGGAAGTCTGATGCGGCCTCAAATTCCTACAAAGACGGGACTATTCCAAGTTACCTTCCTCCTTCTGGTTATGGTTTCTTTGGAGATCTATATGGAGCTTTGGGTGCTGGATATGGTGCTGCCAGTTATGGGCGGGTGGTCATTTATTTTATTTTATTTTCCTATTTGCAATTGGCAACTGGCTTTATATTTGCCATGCCTCTCCATACTGTTTTTCTCACTATAATTTGGTATTACAATTATGTGCAGTAGCCCCTGATATATGGTAGAGGGCCAATGCCATCAGGGATGCAAATGGTGCCAATGTACTTACCAGATGGTCGTCTTGGTTATGTCTTGTAAGTAACATTAGTTTGGTTTTAGTTATTCTCATGAGACAACTATAAGTAAAATGTTTAAAGATGGTTTGCTACTTTATATTGACATGGTCGAAACAACTGATTATATTTAAAATTCTTGAGAATTTTATTGCAGAGAGGGGTTTCTAGAGTCCACACTCCACAAGCATGGATTTCCTCTTAGTTGTGCCCTCATATGCTGAGATATACCTGTACCTAGGGTCTGCCAGTTCTTGTCAGGGTAAACTGATAGATAAAAACTATATTTGTAAACTTTCACTGCCATGAATACCACTGTGATCATTGGAGTGTGTGTATGTGTATGTGTGTCTTTCTATATCTGTTCTCTTTGACTGATATTTTTTGCCACACAGATATTCACCAACTCAAAAACTACCTTGGCCTATCAAACTACCCCATGGTCCCCGGGTAACATACCATCATCCCCCTTTTATATTTGATCTCACTCCTTTCACCTTGATGGGTCTTCTATTGTTTATCTTTTTTCTATTGTTGCTAACTTGGCATACAGGCATAAAGTTGTAGGACAAGTGATAGAGGTGGGTTCAAATGTGAAGAAATTCAAAGTGGAAGAGACTGCAAGGGTGGGTGTGATTGTTGGTGAATATTAGAACCCAGATACAAGCGAAACAAATCAAGAAATATCAAAGATGCATTCAGAATTAAATGCTGCTAGTTTTAGTTCTTCTACCAGTGACATAGCAGACAGATAAATTGGATTGAGAAAGTAGAAAAATAGGCTACTCGCAATAAATAATGTTGCTACAAGCTCCAAATGATCAACAAGGCTTATTGAAATGATGTTAGATAGGCTAAAGTGTTTGCAAGAAGAAGAGTTGGCTTTCCTTGTCACCATAATAGCAACTTGTGGCCTGAAATTACTGAACGTAACATGAATTTTTAATTATTGTGTTAAAAAAGAATTTTAATGATTGCATTTGTATGAATGTGAATACCACAATTATTTTATTTTATTTTTAACAATGTGATTAGTAGTGGTATAAAAAACTTATGATTTAAAAAAATATTATTAAAACTGTTTTAAAGAAGTTCAAAAAACAAAAAAAAAAACTGGCAAGAAAATATTGAGGAATAATTTGGAACAGTTTTAAACTTCTGGAACAGTTTAAAACCGTTCCAGATTTTCAATTCTGAAACAGCTCAAAACCGTTCCAGATTGGACAAATTTCCAATCTGGAACGGTTTCGCTGAAATTTTCGAACAGTTTAAAACCATTCCAGATTTATTTAGGAACAGTTTCAAACCGTTCCAAATGGACATTTTTGGTGTAGTGTATCTATGCACTAAATATATCAAAGTCAATGGCAAATAGATAAACATAATTTGAGAAAGATACACAAGATCAAGGTAAATATAAACAATGTAATAATAAGAAAACATGGATAATGATGATAGTAAGAAAGAATGGATATCCAAAGGCCATGCTACACAAGTGAGCAGTACACAATAGCACATGGCAGCAAGTGCCCCCACTATGGGTGGTCAACCCGAAATAAATTGGGAAAGCCCATCCATAACGTCGGTGGTCATAAACTGATCAAAGTATCAAGATAACCATCCAAAATCACAAATTGGATGCCAAGCAAATCATCAAAATAGAGCTTCATCCTAGGGGAGCAGAACTCTATTCCAGCGATTTTCTCAAGGGAGTATAAAAGCTTACGTTGGACCCCTTTATATAGGGGTTTTCGAGTATAAGGAGCCGAGAGTAGTTATAGTCTTGTAATTGAATGCGAGACTCTACTACGCATGTAATGGATAGGTAACGTTCTTCGTATTAACGTAAAGACGTTACACTAACAGCTATGCACAATGGATAGAAGATAATGGGCTTCCAACAAGTGGATCCGAATCCACCGGCGGTCCAAAAATGCACATGAGTTGTGAGGCCCAACCCGTGAGGAGGACCTGACCTAGTCCAACCCCCCATGGGTGAGCCGTAATGCAAAGCCCTACCCATAAGGTCGTCCCAGCTCTGACTCGACCCGCCTACATGTCTCGCCCTCTCGCAAGGACAAATAGCACAACCAGCACGCTTGCACTAGTGGTTACCACCAATTTACCAACTAGAAGCTTAACGCTGTAAGTAGATGAGGAATCATTAATAAACACCTCATTAAAAGTTCCCTATAACCAATATGAGACTCTAAGAAACAAAAAAAAGTAAAGAGGAAGAATAAAGAGAAGAAAAAAGAGGGGGGAAAACCATGCTTTAATGCACATAAACACCAACAATCCCTTGCATATTAAAGCACAAGAAGAAATAGAGCTATTGCAAGTCATGCTAATGAGACCACACATAAATGTTGAACCTTAATGTAGTATGTTTGAAACACCAAAACGCTATGGTGAACTTAGATCTTGAACCAAGAATTTATCTAGTAAATCGTACAAAAGACACACATGGCTTTAGGATTTTAGGGATTCCTAATGAACCGTGCATTTTAACGGCCTTGTGCTATCTCGTTATTCATGAGCGCTCTAAAGAGAAAACTACTACTCATAGGATGCAGCCTGACTTCCACACTCATATAGATTTATCTATCAAGGATGTTCATGTACAATATTTTGCTTATAATGACATAGAGTTTTTACCAACTATTATCCGGGATATAAACACTTCACATCATTGGAATTGGTATATACACGTGAGGGTTTTTGAAGTGTTCCCATAGTGCACCTAATAATTTCATTTTTTCCCATTGAACCTATCCCATGGGATCTCCAATCAAACGGATTAGGTATCTGTTATTCGTGGCTTGTCCTTTTTAGGCTTAAGTCTCATTCATCTCTATGTTGAAAGTACTTGATCTGTAGCGAGTCCTTTTGTTAATGGATCAGCTAAATTATCTATAGATCTCACAAAATCTAAAGTAATTAGTCATTGCCGTAGTAATTACCTCAATAAATTATGCCTTGGACGTATATGTTTGGATTTCTCATTGTAGGTTTTGTTATTTACCTTGTTAATCGTTGATTTGGAGTCTCCATGTAAAGTTATAGCTAAAACCAGCTTATTCCACAATAGAATGTTAATCAACAAGCCTTCAACCATTCAACTTTCTCAGTGGCCAATGCCGTTCCAATTATCTTTGAATCCATCGTGGATCAAGAAAATATACAATTGCTTCTTTGATTTTGAAGAGATGACTGAATTTCCAAGGGTAAATACATAACCGCTTGAAGATTTAAATTCCTTAGAATTGGATATCCAGTTATTAGCACTATACACTTCAAGTACAATGGGATATCTCTTATAATACAACCATAATCAATGGTCTTCATTAAGTATTTGAATACTTGGATCATAGTTGTCCAATGCTCATTATTGGGGTTACTTCTTCTGATTGCGCTTGAAAAAGTGGTGTGAATGCAACGGATTTGTGTCCAACATTCACACACTTCAAGCATTAAGAAAAACGGAAAATAACTACAATTCATCATTATCTTCCCTTTGTTTACATGGGTTTAAATGTTATGACCGAGGGGATGCAGGTTGTTTATAAATTTTAAAAATTTCTAACCCCTCCTTCTAGTCTCAAATGTTATCCAGACTCAATTAATACAAGAAAATAAATGAAAAATGGGTTAAAAATACAAAAAAGACCGGGAGTGGTGACCATGGCCGATGGCCACTAACAGACAGTGGCCAAAAAGGCCTTTGTTTGTCTTGTTTTTTCTCCGTTTTGTTTCTGTTCCGCTTTCAGAGTGCTGGAGCTTGTTTCTTTCAACTTTTGAAGCATTGAATGACCACCAAGAGTGCTGAATTTGGCCATGGAATCGACTAAAACCTTTAATAATCATCACCTTTTGGTTACAGGTTGTTTTTCTACAAATCCAAAAAGGGTGCTTATATAAGCAAAAATGGAGCCAAAGTTGTGTCATTTTAAACCTATAACTTTCAAAGAACAAAATGAAGCCTAAAGAGGCTTGTTCACAACTTCTGGGATGGCCTAAAACTGCTCCCAAGTGAGAAAATCAAAGGAAGAAGACTTCATCCTCATTCGTCTTCTTTAAGTAAGATGCATGCTTCTTCCCCTTCTCTGAACTATTTCTCACTTTAACTTAGTGAGAAAGGATAAAAAGAAGTGAACTTGAATTGCTTGAAGTGCCTTGGGAGCCTTGTGAATGCTTGGAACTATGATTATAATTTGTTGAAATTGATTGGTACTTGCTTTAATTGCTTAGAACTTATTTCAACCCTCTCCTAAGTGAGAAAACCTTCCTTTTATAAACTCCAGAGGTGGTTTGGGGAGTTATGGGAAGTTGGAGTTCAAAATGAAGTGGAGCAAACTACTGAAACCACTGGAAACCGTTTCACAGGTGTCAGTGACCACAGCCATGGCCACTAACAAACCCCATTTTGGGTTTTTTGCATATGTGACCCGTTTTCTCCTGTTTTGGGCTCAAACGATGTCCAATCTTTACGAAACTTAGAGTGATACTTTTTGACACTATTTTGAGTGTGTCATAAAAATTTTAGCCCATTTTAATGTTCTAAAGTTGGTCAAATCACCCATTGACTTTTCGTGAAAATGGACCCTTATTTCAGCTATTTGAGGCCCAAATGATCTCAGTTCGATTTGAAACTTGGAGAAATTAATGTCAGAGTCATCTTGAAGTCTCCATCCAAATTTCATATAGTTTGTATTAGTGGAAGCAGGGTTTCAAAGAGTGACCCTCTTGTTGCATGTTTTAAGTCAATATTCTCTTGTGTTACAGGCAGTAGCTTGTTTTCTACCTAAATGATATTCAATTGATTTGAAATTTTGAAGAATTAACTTTGAACATATTTTGAGTCTTTGATCCAAATTTTATCTATTCTAGCCTCCTAAAAGTAGGACTTTGGTTAGTGACCCCCATGACTCGAAAATCATTGACTCCTACTTGACATGTCATTGAAGTAGGCTCAAACGAAGTCCTCTTGACTTGAAAATTTGTAGAATCTTCTTTGAGCATGACTGAAGCTTTGTGTCTAAATTTCATCAATTTTGGTCATCTAAAAGTAGGACTTTGGTCAGTGACTGCATGCCTTAGGAGTCGCTTACCCAAAGTTGACATGTTTGTTGACTTTAGGTTAAATTACATTCAATTGACCTAAAATTTTACAGAGCCCCTCTTAAACATAATTTGAGTTTCCTCTAGAAGTTTCAACTGATTTAATCTTCATGAGGTGCCACTTTGCATAGTGACCCCAAAAAGCTTTATTAAACAGCCATCTAAACTAAGTTTGGGTCCAGATGACATCCAAATGTTTTGAAACTTTAAAGAATAATCTTTGAATGTATTCGAAGGCATTCCCTTGAGTTTCAGCTTGTTTTGACATATAGAAGTGTCAATTTCCATGGTGACCCTCAAGGAGCCGGCAAACAGTCACTGAAGCTTAATTTGAGGTGAGATGAAGTCCAGATGCTTTGAAACTTTGAAGCATCATTTTCAAGTATGTTTTGGAGTTACCATATGATTTTTAGCCACTTTGGTAACCCAGAAATTTGAATATGTTTGGTGACCTTTGGGTTTTGAGTCAATGAACCTCAGGTTTGGTGTTTGGTGAATTGAATGATCAAATGAAGTTCACTAACTCTGAAATTTGAACTACTATACTCTGAGCTCATTTGAAGTCTTTTGATTGGATTGCATTAGCTCTGAACATCTAGATACAGTACTTGACATGTTATTCCACAATCCTAGGGTTTATGTACCCTTGGTTTGGAATTTGCTTGTAAAGTCTTCACTACAATATTTATAACTTTTTATGAGTCAACGCTTGTGTGCTTGTTTAATTTGCTTATAACATATGCAAGCCCGTGTTGGGCATGAGCCTAAGACAAGTGAAGTTTTAAGCTTATTTTCTTAATCCAGTTGTACATATGAAGCGTACAGACCTTTATAATATTCTTTGTATAAGTTATTATCTTTTCATAGTTCAATTCAACTTTTTTAGTTTCAAATTTAGCTACTTTTTTTATAACTTGTGTTTAGCACGAGCCCTATGTCACCAGTTATATATATAAAGATAATTCCCCACTTCATAAGAGAGAGCGGGAGTGAGGCATGACAATACCCTTTTTCGTGGGAGAGTGATACGTGGCTCAATGTTTTCGTGAAAGAGCGACACATGGCGCTTCACTCTTCATAAGGTTATGACACATGGCAGTTCCTATTTTCTCTTTCATAGAATTTTAACATAATCTTCAACCATATCCATATCATATACCATCTGAAATCTCTTATTTAATTCTTATCTCATTTATTTGGATCCATAACTTGGTGATGACTTACTTACTCCAGCAAAGGCCATGTTCACATTATATTAATATCGCAATGTAGTAACCCCTTTATTTTCACCATCAAAAGGTGCCCATGAAAAAATGTAATAAAAATAAAGTTGCACATAGATTCTATGTAATATCATGAAATCTGATGAGCATGGACCAATTTTTAAAGGCATAAATGAATTTATCTATACAGGAATAGTCCGCATACCATGGAATAATCTTGTCTCTTTTTTGGAAGGCATTTTAAGTATTTACGACTAACAAGTCTGGAGTCAGCTTATAGTATAAAGCTTGGGAAATCATGTACATTGGTAAATATTATGCTAGGATCGATGAACCTTTCAAACTGCAAGACCTTCTCTTCCTTTAGGTTCATTCAAATGTTATAATATATATCATCATGATCATCCAAAAACTTGCAATGCGCAAGATGCAAGTCTTCCAATTCCTTGCAACCCTTCATTAGTTCGACTAGGCAATGTCTATAACAAGGATACTCATTCAAAGTAAAGCTCTTGAGCATTAGAAGTGCTATTACAATGGCATCTATTATATGGCAATGAAGAGTTGGTCCTTCTTGGTCGACCATCCCAAGAACAAGCCCACGAAAGTTAGGACAATGAAGCCTAATCTTGGTAATGATTTGCATGAACAATATGCTAGGTGTTACTAAATTGAGCTATTCAAGGTCCCTCCATTTGCAGATGAGTGGAGATACATTTTGCTGATGGAAGCAATCAAAACGCGGTAAATAAAGGATTTTCAATGCCGGACATCTGCAACAAGATAACAAAGTAGCAACCAATAGATAATACTAATATAATATTTAAGATGAAGAAAAGAAAAACATGATCGAGCAAAAGAATTTGGACGACGATTTACTTATTTTTCAAAGGCATAATAGACCATGTGAGATAGATTAAGGCTGAGTTTTAAAATATAATAGCCTTCATCAGAGAAGACTCAGATAAGAGATTTTAAAAAAGATTTGGAGAGGAGACTTTATTGAGACAAGCGCACAAATTGAAAAAGTGCAAAAGTTAAAAGATCTGCACAAGATGAAACAAGAGCAACTGTCGTAATAAGCGGAGAAGATGAACCAAGTGCAACTACTAAAACAAGTGCATGCTGATAAACAAATATCAAAAATTTTTTTCTTAGACCATATGTAATTCCTTTAATCATTCAAGGATGACAAAATCTCCTAGAAACCACATGAAACTGAAAATATTTTTATGATCAAAAACTAAATTCCAAGTACCTAAGAAGTACAAGATCGAAGCAGCAAATGCATTTGTAATCAAAGGAGATCAAGTGCTAAAAACAGGTTAAGCCAAAAGTATCTTCCCATGTCTAATTAGGCACAAAAGAAGTCCAAGTTTTTAATCATCCTAGAGAAAATGATCAACCATTATAACAAAGATCAAGATCTTGATCGTGTCCATAAGAAAGAATGTAAGACACAAGAAGGAGAAACTTATTATTACATCATTGATGTGAGGGAGAGAGAGATGGTTTGAGATGGTATGTTCATAGTAATGAAATGGGGATCGAAGAGGAATTAAGTAAGAGGATGGGAAGGAGACTAAATTTTAGGGGAGGAGATTAGGTTGATTGGTAATGAGAGAGATTTTAGGGGAAGATTAGATTTTAGGGGATTGGACTACAATGACTCATGATTAAATAATCAAGATTTCTGGGCTATAGATTACCATAAACAGTGTAGGGTTTAGGGTTCTAATTCTTCATCTAAATCATATCAGCCAAAGGACTATATATTACTATAAATAGTTTAAGAATATAACAATTACCTCTGTAAGTAGTGAATCTAAATAGTCTCATTCAAAAGGCTATAGATTACTATAAAACAGTTTAAGAATATAATAATTAGTTCTGTAAGCACCCAAATCAAATAAAAGGAATTTAAAATAAGGTGCAGTTGTAAGCATGACATACATACCTCATCAAGTTTGGTGAATTCACATGGACCACTTGGGGCACTGAGATGGGGTTTGAAAGAGTGGCGCTTGGGTACGGGCCACGAAAAAAATAATTAAGTCTTATCAACAATATAAGGGACATGAGAATTCTATATTCTATAGAAGATAATACATGCTTAGAAGTAAGAGCGGAATACCTTAACCTATGTATCTTTCCAACGGAAGAATGAGAAAATATGTGGCCATTCTACTTCTTCCATCATTATGATTTATGAATGGAATAGAAAAGTTGGAAAGAGAGAGAGAGTATAAATTGATGCAATTTATATCTTAGGTTTCTTTTTTTAAAGAGTTTTTACCATGAGATATTCGCCTGAAGTCCAAAGTTTAGGATGAAACTTATATAAATTAACGCAACTTATATCTTGGGTTTCTTTTTTTAAAGAATTTTTCTTATCACAAACGAATTGATAAATATACCTTAGGTTTCTCTTTTTAAAATAGTTTTTCTTATCACAAATTTTTTACTATTCTAAATACGTGTAAGGTCCCATACCCTAGATAATTACAATTAGTAGTAATTAAGTTGGTTTTACTTTAATTAATGAGTAATTAGGCTAATTGAGTCTAAATCTCAAGAGTTTTGGGTCATGGATTGGTAGATGGGTAGGATTCGAACCTCGTTAGGTAGTTCAAGACCTTTTTTGTGTAGCATTTTCATGATTTGACATCATTAGGGCATAATGATAGTTGCATTAGGTGAGTTTCACCTTGTTGGACATCTTTCATGTTTGGCCCAATTTCGTTTGGACCCATCTTAGCCCATTTTAAGCCCATTGATTCAAACTGGAAATATATAGAAACCAAGAGGGCCTGCTTGCAATTTCCAGAAACTTCATTTATATAAAAACCCTAATCCACCAACTACCCCCAATATTTTCTCCTCCATCTTCCTCTCTCTCTCGCACGTGCAGCCGGTTCTTCTTCTACTCCCATCATCGCCTCCCTCATTCAGCCCTTCTTCTTGGTGATTGAAGTTGCATGCATCAAGCTTGAGCTCCCTTCTTTTTCCTCTCCATCCCTCTTGCCCTCTTTCTATGGATCAAGCACCATTTTCACCCTCTCGCTTGTGGAAGAGTTGAGGTTCCATATTCTCCATCTAGACAAAGGGCAAATTGGTTTAAGTGTAGCACCGTACCCAAGGCAAGTATAGGGATGCATAATCTTACATGCATAGCTTGATTTCTTTGATTATTGATGGATCGAGTGATTTTACCAAATTTACAACTTTGTGGAAATGCATGGATTAAATGGTGATTTGGTGGAATAAGGATGTTATTGGCCTTTAGGGAACTCAAGGGTGTAGAATGGAAGCTTTTGGAGTGGTTTCCTTGCAGGTAAATTGGGGTTTTGGAAGAGAAATGCATTTGGGAAGAAAACCCACCCGCAACAGAATGCTTCAGGGCCGACCGGTCGGTCCTGAAGCTCGATCGGTCGACTGCCTCATCAGGTAGTCCGACCGGTCGCTGCTAAGCCCGACCAGTCGAATTCCACTTCTGGAAGGGTCCAACCGGTCGGTCCTTCACCCGATCGGTCGGGTAAGTTTGACTCATAACTTGTCGGAAGGTATTCAAAAATGAATTCTAAGCTTGACTATGGACTTTCTATAGTCTATGGGATAGCCTAGTGATGGTTACTCCCTTAAACCACAGAAAAGAGACCTTCATTCCAATGTCAAGTCACGGGTGTGGGCATAAAGTGATGTGTCCCTGCATACACATGTGGTAACACCAAGAATAGTAACACTGGGACACTGAACACCTTATGAATACATTGAGTTAAATGACCTTAGAAACCCGGATTATCTAATATAGAATTGATAGAAATTGTCCTTGATAACCTATAATCTAATTGCATTGGTTTAGATTAATATGCAATAGATAATTAGTATTTTATTAGTTGTGGTTCTATGATAGACATCTCCAATGTGAGCGGTGGGTGTGGACCTCTTGAATAGGTATTCACGGGGTGCTCTGCCTAGCAAAGTCCCGCATTACTTAAGAGAGTGTAGAAGGACGTGCCTTGTATTCCCCTCGTGATGCGTCCTGGGTGTTCCCTGGGGACTCTGCCCAGAAGTCGTAGCGCATTTTGGGTATTTCATAGCGGCTCTGCCCAGAAGTAAAACCGTGTGGGTACTCCCTGGGGGCTCTGCCCGAAGCGGGCAATATCACGATAAGGGGGGGGGGGGGAGAGGAAAACGTTACCCTTAGTTCTATTCCTCATAGGAGGTTCGGTTGTCAATTGGGTTTGATAATTCAACAGTATAATTTCATAGATTACCATATTAATTTCCTTTAATTGTTGTGCCATTTTAATCGAGTTGATTTATCATGTTAAACTTATGCACCCTTATCTTGCTTAACCATCGTGTTAACTGAGTTACAATGGTGTTATAGGTGCAGAACCCGCTGCCGATCCGGCAGTCAGCGCGATCCCGGTGGCAACCCCAGCGTTACCTCAGGACATGAACGAGTGGAATGAGGAGGATATCTTCTCATGATTTCCCTCCGTAGTGCGCAACAGGGACACATGGAAATAGGCTTAGGGTTCATTTTGGCAATTATATCTTTTGTATTATGTATGGATATTCATGTACAAGCATGTAGGTGGATTTAATTAACGGCCTTGTTTGCTTAAGGAATGAAATGAATGGATGTTCTATGGATGCTCATGATGAATTACAGGTGAAATCTCCAGGTTTCCGTTTGAATTCCTGATATGGATAATACGTGTTCATGGATTTTTCTCACACGTACCTATGAGATCACCCTTGTGACAGTTCATACGTGTTCAATCATGGCACGAATTTTCACGGGTACGTGTGTCATTCCTCGAAACCCACAGTTAATCCCCAATTCTCGGGTTCGGGGCGTGACATACGTAAGTATGGTATCAGAGCATTGATAAGTCAATTAAAAGACTTAGCAACCCTAGGAAGCGTGGTGAGGTACGATAAATGTAGTTGGGGGAAATAGAATCTCTATATAAGGACTTGTAATTGTCTTCTGTATTAGCGTCGGTCGAGGCTAATCTCTAACTATAGTTACAGATAAATGGCCTCTGGATCCGGAACAGGAAACAACATGGGAGATGATGACTAGGATAATGTGGAGATAGAGGGTGTTGATCCTCCGCCGGCTCCACCTCCTCGCCCTACCTATATGACAGATGAGCGCTTTATGATGTTGATGCATTAGTTGGCAGCGAGTAATGCTAACCAAGCCGCGATGCAAATGCAGTTAGCAACTTTGATTGAAAGGCAGAACCAAGCAGGAGATCCAAACTCTTTGTATGAGAAGTTCAGGAAGAGAGGAGCTACCGAATTCACGGGAAGAGAAGATCCACTGCAAGCGGATGAATGGCTTGAGCACACGGAGAATGTCTTCGAGTCATTGACTTGTACGAGAGCATAGCGAGTGATATTGGTAGCCTCGATGTTTAGGGATGTGGCGGATGTTTGGTGGAAGATTGTCCGTGATCACATCAAGGCCATGCCTGAAGCGACTATTTGGGATGCTTTCAAGAAGAAGTTCATCCCTGAGCATGTCACCCGTAAGAAGAAGGCCGAATTCCTTTCCTTGCAGCAAGGTATCATGACGGTGGCGGAGTACGTGCACATCTTTAGTCAACTCTCCCGGTTTGCTATAGATTTGATTGATACCGAGGAGAAGAGAGTTGAATGATTCCTCAAGGATTGCGGCCCATTATTAGGGGACATGCTACGACCTTTCAGCGCCGAACAGAGTACGATGATACTGTGGAAAGAGCTTACGCAGCGGAAGAGATAGAACGGAACTTGTTTTTGAGTGAACCAAGGAGGAGTACCCCATCTTCAGGAAAGAGCCAGCAGTACTCCAGGAAGCAGAAAGGAGTTGCCAGCAGTTCTTCCAGGCTAGTTTGTAGTGTGTGTGGGAAGAATCATGAGACTAGCAAGTGCTGGAGAGTAACCGGAGTGTGCTACATCTGCGGCTCTCTGGGTCATCGGAGATCTGAATGCCCAAAGAGGAGGAGTGTAGAACAAGACTCGCAACAGCAGCAGTCTTCGCAGTCTTCTAAGACCCCACCATCTGCCCCTTTACATGAGCAAGCACCCTCCAGGCAGAGTCAATTCAGACAGAGTCAAGGGCAATCCCGATTAGGACAGAGTCAATCGAGACAAAGTCAACCTAGGCAAGGACAATCTAATCGACCTCAACGACAGGGCTGCACATATGCATTGACTTCGGAGGAAGCTGAAGCAGCAGATCACACAGTCGTAGGTAAAGTCTCTATTTATGGTGTGGAAGCCAAGGTGCTGTTTGACTCGGGATCATCACATTCATTCATGTCTCCTCAGTTTTCTGGTAGAATTCAGGAGTCCCCAGCACGATTGCCATATGAGTTGCACGTCTTCACCCCTATAGATAAGAAGGTGATTTGTGAGGTATCCTACCCTAGTTGTAAGATCACGATCGGTGAGATGATCTTTCCAACAGAACTCATCGTGTTCCCAATGCATGATTTCGATGTGATTTTAGGCACAGATTGGTTGAATAAATACATGGCTTGTTTGGATTGTTTTTAAAAGACCGTTACTGTGAGGATTGAGGAAGTCGGACCAAGTATTGTTTTTCGAGGTGAGAAGAAAAGTTCGAACACCCGGATAATTTCTGCACTTCGGGCAGAGAGGCTAATTCGGAATGGTTGTAAGGGATATATTGCTTTCATAGTTGAGAAGAAGTCACCTCCGAAGTTAGAGGAGATTCCCGTAGTCTGCGAGTTTCCGGATGTGTTCCCAGATGAAGTTCCAGGTCTTCCTCTAGTTAGGGAAGTAGATTTTTCTATAGAGCTTATGCCCGGTACAGCCCCGATTTCTAGAGCCCCGTATAGAATGGCGCCTGCAAAACTACTTGAGCTTAAGGTGCAGTTGCAAGATCTATTGGACAAAGGATTTATTCATCCAAGTACATCGCCATGGGGAGCTTCAGTCCTATTTGTGAAAAAGAAAGATGGCACCCTTAGGATGTGTATCGATTACATGCAGTTAAATCAAGTGACGATCAAGAACAAATACCCACTGCCTCGAATAGATGAGTTGTTTGATCAATTGCAAGGTGCAACATATTTCTCTAAAATTGATTTGAGGTCTAGATATCACCAGTTGCGGGTTAGAGATCAAGATACGCCCAAGACAGCTTTTAGAACTAGATACGGGCATTATGAGTTCTTAGTCATGCCATTTGGGTTAACCAATGCCCCTGCTGCATTCATGGCTTTGATGAATAGAATCTTTTCTCCTTACCTCGACCAATTTGTGGTGATCTTTATTGATGATATATTGGTATATTCCAAGACCAGAGATGAACATGCTGGACATTTGAGGACTTCACTTCAGTTATTAAGAGATCATCAGTTGTATGCCAAGTCAGACAAGTGTGATTTCTAGCTGAGGCAAGTTATTTTCCTAGGACACATTATTTCGAAGGATGGACTTGCAGTAGACCCAGTTAAGATTGAAGCAATAACTAGCTGGCAGAGTCCAAAGACTGTTGCTGAAGTTAGAAGCTTTGTCGGTCTTGCAGGTTATTATTGGAGATTTGTTAAGGACTTTTCTAAGATTGCATCCCCATTGTCTAAATTAACTCGGAAGAATGAGCCATTCGTTTGGTCGGATGAATGTGAGTCAAGTTTCCGATTGCTTAAGGAGAAGCTGATCTCTGCCCTAATTCTGTCCTTACCAGAAGGTAGTGGTGGATTTGTTATTTATACAAATGCTTCTAGAATTGGATTGGGTTGTGTCTTGATGCAAAATGGAAGAGTTATAGCATATGGGTCTAGACAGCTAAGGGAGAATGAAAAGAACTATGCCACCCATGATTTGAAGCCAGCCGCTGTCGTCTTTGCTCTGAAGTTATGGAGACATTACTTGTATGGAGAGAGATTTGAGGTTCATAGTGACCATCGTAGTCTTCAGGACTTATTCTCTCAACATGATCTCAATATGAGACGGCGTCGTTGGCTAGAGCTTGTAAAGGACTATGATTTTCTGATCAAGTATTTTCTAGGGAAAGGCAATGTGGTGGCTGATGCTTTGAGTAAGAAATCTACAATTGAGATTGCAGCATTGTTTGGTGAGTTATCTTTGGTGGAAGAATTTCGAGATTTGGATACAGGAGTTGAACTTGTGGATGACAAGGTGATGTTAGTAGCTATGTCAGTTTTTGAGCCAACCTTGATCCAACAGATTAAGGAGGAACAGTTCGAGGACCCAGAGTTTGTCAAAATCTGTAAACATATAACTCAAAGGCTAGATTTCAGAATGGTTGATGGTGTGTTATATTTCCAGGATAGATTATGTGTTCCAGCAATCCAGAATCTAAAGGAAGTAATTATGGCCAAGGCGCCTCATTCTAGATACTCTATGCATCCCAGTAGCACTAAAATGTATCGAAACTTGAATGGTAGGTTTTGGTGGAACAATATGAAGAGAAACATTGTAAGTTTTGTGGCTAGATGTTTTACCTGCCAGCGCATGAAGGCCGAACATAAGAAACTTCTCGGTTTGTTACATCCCCTACCTATCCCGGAGTGGAAATGGGAGAACATTTCGATGGACTTTGTTTTAGGGTTACCCCGGACTAGTAGACGACATGATGCTATTTGGGTGATCGTTGACCGACTGACGAAATCAGCCCATTTTATTCCTTTTAAAAAGATATGAAATTTCACGAGATGGCCAAGGTGTTTATCGATGAGGTTACACGATTGCATGGCACCCCGGTATTAATAGTCTCAGATCGAGATAGTAGATTCGTTTCTTCCTTCTGGCGATCTTTTCAGGAATCCATGGGCACCCAACTCAGCTTCAGCACAGTGTACCATCCTCAGGCTGATGGGCAGTTAGAGCGTACGATACAGACCTTGGAGGATATGCTTCGAGCAAGCGTGTTAGACCTTGGAAAGGAATGGGACGAGCATCTTTCCTTGTGCGAATTTGCGTATAATAACAGCTATCATGCGAGCATCGGAATGGCTCCATTCGAAGCCTTGTACGGACGCAAGTGTTGTACACCAGTGTGTTGGGAAGAAGTTAGAGTTAGGAGTTTTCATGGACCTTCTCTTGTGGCGGATACAGCGGAAAAGGTGCGAAAAGTCCAAGACAGACTAAAGATCGCAAGGTCTCGTCAGAAAAGCTACGCGGATAACCGTCGTAGACCTTTCGAATTCCAAGTGGGAGATAAAGTCTTTTTGAAAGTTTCTCCGATGAAAGGCACAATCAGGTTTAGTCAGAAGGGCAAGCTTGCTCCGTAATTCATTGGTCCATTCGAGATTCAGAATAGAGTGGGAGACTTGGAGTATCACTTGGAGCTACCATCCCAGCTAGCCGGAGTTCATAACGTATTTCACGTATCGATGCTAAGGAAGTATCTTCCAGACCCCTCTTATGTTATCGAGATGGATGACATCCAAGTAGAAGCGAATGCGAGCTATGAGGAGCGACCTCTTCGTGTCATCGACGCCAAGGACCAAGTGCTTCGCACCCGAATGATTAAGTGGGTTAAGATTCTTTGGGAGCATCATGGACCCAAAGAAGCTACGTGGGAGCTCAAAGAACAAGTTCATGTGAAGTATCCAGGACTTTTACCGTAGGTGAGTTGCATTCGGGGGACCGAATGTTCCTTTTAGAGGGGTAGGATGTGAGGTCCCATACCCTAGATAATTACGATTAGTAGTAATTAAGTTGGTTTTACTTTAATTAATGAGTAATTATGCTAATTGAGCCCAAATTTCAAGAGTTTTGGGTCATGGATTGGTAGATGGGTCAGGTTCGAACCTCGTTAGGTAGTTCAAGACCTTTTCTATGTAGCATTTTCATGATTTGACATCATTAGGGCATAATGATAGTTGCATTGGGTGAGTTACGCCTTGTTGGACATCTTTCATGTTTGGCCCAATTTCGTTTGGACCCATCTCAGCCCATTTTAAGCCCATTGATTCAAACTGGAAATATATAGAAACCAAGAGGGCTTGCTTGCAATTTCCAGAAACTTCATTTATATAAAAACCCTAATCCACCAACTACCCCCGATATTTTCTCCTCCATCTTCCTCTCTCTCTCGCACGTGCAGCCGGTTCTTCTTCTCCTCCCATCATCGCCTCCCTCATTCAGCCCTTCTTCTTGGTGATTGAAGTTGCATGCATCAAGCTTGAGCTCCCTTCTTCTTCCTCTCCATCCCTCTTGCCCTTTTTCTATGGATCAAGCACCATTTTCACCCTCTCGCTTGTGGAAGAGTCGAGGTTCCATATTCTCCATCTAAACAAAGGGCAAATTGGTTTAAGTGTAGCACCGTACCCAAGGCAAGTATAAGGATGCATAATCTCACATGCATAGCTTGATTTCTTTGATTATTGATGGATCGAGTGATTTTACCAAATTTACAACTTTGTGGAAATGCATGGATTAAATGGTGATTTGGTGGAATAAGGATGTTATTGGCCTTTAGGGAACTCAATGGTGTAGAATGGAAGCTTTTGGAGTGGTTTCATTGTAGGTAAATTGGGGTTTTGGAAGAGAAATGTATTTGGGAAGAAAACCCACCCGCAACAGAATGCTTCAGGGTCGACCGGTTGGTCCTGAAGCTCGATCTGTCGATTGCCTCATCAGGTAGTCCGACCGGTCGGCTACCAAGCTCGACCGATCGAATTCCACTTCTGGAAGGGTCCGACCGGTCGGTCCTTCACCCGATCGGTCGGGTAAGTCTGACTCAGGGCCGGTTCGAGACAATTAGAGGCCTAAAGTGAAAATCATAAATGAGGCATTTTTTTATTTATTTAATAATATTATAATATTTTATTTAAAATTTAATTTTTTTTCATTTTTGTAATGCAATGTTACTAATTAAGCTTTATATTCAAGTTTTGCTAATATATCTTTTTTAATTGATATTATGGCTAATTCACTTAATCTTTCATATAAATTGTTGATCTAAATTAGGATTTTATTAATTTTAATTTTGAAAAAGTTTTTTTTGTAGAAGCAATAGTTACAGATTTGTCAATATTTTTCTAGTAGACATATTTAATATTTATAAATTTTAACTAATTATATTTACAAATCAAACGAGCATTAATTATAACAAACATATAACATGAGCTTGGAATTAAAAAAAATTTAAAGCATAGAACCATTAAACCTAATTTAGTGATTTATCATTGTTGGCCACAAATATTATAATGTGGATTACGTTTGAATTTAATGCAACTTTTTGAAAATGAAAAAAAGAAAGCTTATATTTGAAGTTGTCGTCTGTAGATATCAATCATCACAAATGTGGGGGCAAAAATGTGCAAATTGTAGGATTTTCATAACAGAAAATGATTTCTTGCTTGTTGTGATTTTAGGATTTTCTTTTTCTTTTAATGGCAATATTTTTTTAAAGGTGAAAATGTTCTTTAATTCCTTTTTTGAAATATGAAAATATAACAGTTATTTTTTCTAGAATATAAAAAGATGCTAATTGCTTTAATTATGTTTATAAGGTCTTATTCTTTAGGAGAAACAAAATGATGACAATTCCTTTTTTTTTAATTTAAAAAGATTTAAGTTGCTTCAATTACTTTTATGAGGTCTTATTTTTTTAATTTTAAAAAAAGGTGGGAATTGCTTTTTGGGGGGCCTAAAGCAAAGACTTTTCTTGCCCAATGATCGAGCCACCTCTGGTTTGACCGATAACTTGTCGGAAGGTGTTCAAAAATGAATTCTAAGCTTGACTATGGACTTTCTATAGTCTATGGGATAGCCTAGTGATGGTTACTCCCTTAAACCACAGAAAAGAGACCTTAGTTCTAATGTTAAGTCACGTGTGTGGGCATAAAGTGATGTGTCCCTGCATACACATGTGGTAACACCAAGAATAGTAACACCGGGACACTGAACACCTTATGAATACACCGAGTTAAATGACCTTAGAAACCCAGATTATCTAATATAGAATTGATAGAAATTGTCCTTGATAACCTATAATCTAATTGCATTGGTTTAGATTAATATGCACTAGATAATTAGTATTTTATTAGTTGTGGTTCTATGATAGACATCTCCAACGTGAGCGATGGGTGTGGACCTCTTGAATAGGTATTCACAGGGTGCTCTGCCTAGCAAAGTCCCGCATTGCTTAAGAGAGTGTATAAGGACGTGCCTTGTATTCCCCTCGTGACTCGTCCTGGGTGCTCTCTGGGGGCTCTGCCCAGAAGTCGTAATGCGTTTTGGGTATTCCATGGCGGCTTTGCCCAAAAGTAAAACCGTGCGGGTACTCCCTCGGGGCTCTGCCTGAAGCGGGCAATATCACGGTGTGGGGGGGGGGGGGGAGAGGAAAACGTTACCCCTTAGTTCTATTCCTCATAGGAGGTTCGGTTGCCAATTGGGTCTGATAATTCAACAGTATAATTTCATAGATTACAATATTAATTTCCTTTAATTGTTGTGCCATTTTAATCTAGTTGTTTTATCGTGTTAAGCTTATGCACTCTTATCTTACTTAACCATCGTGTTAACTGAGTTACTATGGTGTTACAGGTGCGGAACCCGCTGCCGATCCGGCAGTCAGCTCGATCCCGGAGGCAACCCAGCGTTACCTCGGGACGTGAACGAGTAGAACGAGGAGGACATCTTCTCATGATTTTCCTCCACAGTGAGCAACAGGGACACATGGAAATAGGCTTAGGGTTCATTTTGGCAATTATATCTTTTGTATTATGTATGGATATTTATGTACAAGCATGTAGGTGGATTTAATTAACGACCTTGTTTGCTTAAGGAATGAAATGAATGGATGTTCTATGGATGCTCATGATGCATTACAGGTGAAATCTCCAGGTTTCCACTTGAATTCCTTATATGGATAATACGTGTTCGTGGATTTTCCTCACATGTACCTGTGGGATCACCCTTGTAACAGTTCGTACGTGTTCAATCATGGCACGAATTATCACGGGTACGTGTGTCATTCCTCGGAACCCACAGTTAATCCTAATTCTTGGGTTCGGGGCATGACAATACGATAATTGAAATAAAGTAGGAAAAATTAATAACAAACAAAAGTAAATAGTTTTAAATAATTCATAAAGCCCACAAAAGTTTGGAGGGGGAGTGGAAATAGAAAGATAAATCGAAAAAAGAAATATTAATATATGTCTTCTAATTTTTTTTACCCATGTGTATTCATTATGTATATGTCCCTATCCCCTAAACCCAAAAGGCAAAAGATAAACCAAAAATAAAAAGATTAATAGAGAAAGGTAACGTATAATTTTTTCTTAATAATGTTTTAATAAATCATATATTTAAATATTTTCTCTTTTTTTGAGTCTAGGTTTAGCATGGGCCTTTGTATAAACTTATGGGTTCAATTATGTACATACCTATGGCTTTAGATTTAAACATAAAATATATACATTATACCTAGCTTAGTTATGGTCTAAACAAATTTGGAGGTGTGGTCCACATCATTAGGCCATAGTTTATCCGATCCACGATTCAATCTATATCTTTCCACTCACTATGACCACCTATCAACATTTTCTTTCACTGACCCATATTTTGTTTAAAACTCAAAATTTTGATTTACTCACATTATATATTTGCATATGAACCCGATACACATTTAAAAAACTCAATCTTGTGTTGGTAGGCTACAGAGTAGTGGCTTTGTCGTAGCACAGTTAACAATACTTTTTGCTTACTCAGTTGAAGAAAAGAAGAATATTTTTTTAAAATAAGGTTAATAAGAAATTAAAGAAAATGTTGATTATATGAGATCCTTTTGATTTTGGTCTAGGTACACAAAGGATTCGAAACCAAAATCATAAAAAGAAACCAATTTATTTATTATAATGTATTTGTTAATTATGGAAATTGGAAAATACTAATTCATAATGAAGTAGAAAACTTAATTTGTAAAGAATCAGAAATTCAAGAGTTTGAGTGAGATGGCGAATATCATTCTTAATATATATAATAATATAATCAGATAGTGGTATATAGGCCATAGGGTCCCCTTATCCTAGGATCCTAGTTGGCGTTAGAGACCTAGGCAAACTTCCATTAATATAGGATTATGAGAGATGCCGAGGACATACAATCCATGATCGGCCCACTACATGATGGGAGACACCTAAGGTCAGCAAATAACCTCTGATAAGAATATAGGAGATCATTTTGTAGGCTTTATAAATTTCCAATTTAATCACACTTAACTTTCTCTTTTAGTTGCTTTGTTTAATTCGTCAAGTGAAACATCTCACTAGCAATAACTATGTGGTCAAAAGCTATTTTAATTCTCATGAGACGTGAGAGAGTTGGAGGAAAAAACTAATTCATAATGAAGTAGAAAACTTAATTTGTAAAGAATCTGAAATTAAAGAGTTTGAGTGAGATGGAGAATATTATCTTAATTTAAGATCCTTATTTATTGGGATTAGATTGTATTTGTAGATTTCGAAGAGAAGAAAATTTGAGGACTTTATTTGGAGTGCGCCATGTGTCGCTCTCCCATAAAGAAAAAGCGCCACGTGTCGCCCTCTCGCTAAAGGGAGTATTGTTATAATATATATAACTAGCGTTTCAGAGCCTGCGCTTGTTTAATAATTATATTATTTGTAAATAAAAATATTTAAAGATATTTCAATGACTTGTAAATTAATATTAATATAAAATTCATTAAACAATCATAATTTTAAATATTTTAGTGCACACTTAAAAAATTAAATATCATATTAGTAAAACTAAATAAAAAAAATAATGTACAGGCAGAATTTTATTATAATATTATTAAAAAAAAGTTAGATCATTTTTCCTTAAATCTGTAAACTCAACTCAAAAGAAAAAAAATATTATATGGTAAAAAAGTTTAGATGGAATAGTGCAATATACAAAAAATCATTAGGTCAATCAACCCTCTCACTATGAAAAAATTAATTAGTTGGAATTGAATAGAAAAGAAAATGACCCATACCGAACCCGACTGATTTGAAAATATATGTACCATATAAGCAAAATAGAAACATAGCCCAAACCAACAGAATGAGGGCTTCGATACTAGGCTCAGGCTAAGCCCAGATATGATCATGCACTGCCAATGGCTAAGCAGATATGATCATGCACTGTCAATGGCTAAGTCATGTTGGGCCTTGCCCAGTTAAACAAAGTCCAGGTCAATACCTACTAAAAAGTAATTATATTTTAAAATAAAACCATTTAAATCAGTTATAAGAATATTATGTGGTAAAAATATTATACCCATAGAGTCTTATTAGAATATTAATAAAAAAAATTAGATCATTTTTCCTTTAATCCAGAAGCTCAACTTAAGAGGAAAAGAAATATTATATGATAAAAAAATTAGATAAAATAGTCTAATGTACAAGAATCATTAAGTCAACCAACCCTCTCACTATAAAAAAAATTGATCAATTGGAATTAACTAGAAAAGAAAATAGACCAACATCCAATGTTGTCCATTTGATAAATATATGGTCCATTTGATAAATATATGTAAGTGAGCACCTTGCCTTCCCACTCTTGGCTGCTGGACCAACTTAGGAAAAACAAAAACTAAATCATAAAGAGTGTTAAGATGTGTAGAAAATTTTTAATAGAGGTTTGCATGGGCCAGGCCAGGCCCAGCCAAGCTAAGGCATTTTTAAGCCTGAACCAACTTTAGAAACATTGGCCTAGGCCTGGATGAAGCCCGACATGACCTGTAACATTCAGGCCTTAGCTTGCCATTTAATTTATCAGGCCCAGTCAAATCATTAAAAAAAATTAAAAAGATTTATACAAGGAAATAGAATAGGTGTAGTCGGATGTCATTTATAAAGAAAAACAGAGTAATTTGGACCAAGTGAATTTTATTAAGATTTTAAGCACAAAAAATCATCTATTTAGAAAGATTTTAGGCAGAATTAAGAAATCAAGATTAGTAAGTAGTGCTTTAAGGAATGAGTGGTCTTAAATAAATTTAAATTTCAAATATATAAAGGTAATTACTCGTAAGGAAACAGAAAAGAAAGAGATATATAAAGCTTGGAGATATGAATAAATAGAAGAAAGAACTTTACAAACTTGTGGCCTAATAGAAGATAAAATAGGTAGATAAAATATAAAAACATCTCAAGACCAATACATGGACCCATGCATTAAGAAATTTAATGCATGTGAGGCTCATATTTTATGAATCTCATCGACTTATATTACATTTTTTTTTAAAATGAGTATGGGTCCATCCTATTAGGCCCAATAAACTACAACTCAAATCCACTACTACTGGGATAGAAATTTAAAGGATCTGACACGGGTTTTGTATAAATGGCTTTTTTCCCCTATCTATTCATATTAGATTGGCAATCTACACCAACATTGATTATAAATGTAAATAAAGATTCTGAACAATACAATATTAGTTGTATTTTAAATCTAAAATAAAGAATAAGCAAAGAATTAAAATTTTCAAATGAAAATTAAAGACCCCTTTAAACCTTAAAATGAGAGAAGTGAAGACATATAATCCATTTAGATATTACCAACTTAAATCCCATATTGAAACTAAATTTTATGGGTTTGGATGTAGGTAAAGAAAGAAAAGAATTTGATTTGGATTTGTCTTGTATTCTTTCATACATTGGGAGAGATTTTAGGAAAATTAAGAGATTTTAAAGAGGGGATAGAGCACAGCTAATATGGATAAAATCCTTAAATTGCACCATGTGTCGCTCTCTCTTGAAGAGGGCTGCGCCACCTATCGCCCTCCCATGAAAGGAGTTATTGTTATAATATATACTAAAATAAAAATATTTATAAATATTTAAATAATTTTAATTTAATATTAACATTAAATTCATTTTACAATCATAATCTTAAATATTTTAGTGCACTCTTAAAAAGTAAATATCATATTAGTAAAACTAAATAAAAATGAAAACAATGTACTTATGGAATTTCATTAGAATATTAATAAAAGAAATAATTTTCTTTAATTTGTAAAATCAAGTCCAGAGAAAAAAATATTATATGGTAATATAAATTAGATGGAATACTCCACTATGCAAAGAATCATCTGTTTAACCAATCTTATCACTATGAAAATTTTGAATTAGATGAAGAGAAACTAGTAATCAAGATTATCACAAAATTTAGGCTTCTCACTTGTTCATTTGCGCATAGCTCAAAGAAAGAAAAAGAAATAAAAATAGAAATAAAAATTTTGACTAAATGTAACAAAACTTGAGATGATCTCCAATTGAGTGATGAACATTAAAATATGGGATGCACTTTCAATCTCTACATCGATAGAAAAAAAATTGTATTAGTCCTACATTAAGCATAAAATACCATTTGTATTACCATAGACATTCTAACATGAAAGACGCACTTAGTTAATATGTATTAGTATATTAAATTTGATACCTATTAAAAATGTAATGATCATGGCCTCAAGAGATATAGAGAGAAGAGAGAAATTAAATAATTAGTAGGAAAAAATAGCATAACTATCTTCTTAACATTTAAAACGAAAATATATATATATAAACCATCATAACTTTTGGTGTTTAAAGAGAGCAGAACTACACTGACTCTCAATGGTGAGTTGTTCGATGGTGTCTCCATACATATACCATATTTCATATTCTCATGTAAAACCTATAGGAGGATGAACTGGTCGTTCTCTGTTTTTTTCATTTTTTTTTTCTCCTCCCATTATTACATGGAAAAATTGAATTTCAACACCCACCTATTCATGCAAGTGGAGTCAAAATAAAAATGAATATTATTTTCCACCTTTCAAAGGTTCTATCAATCTAATAACAAGATATGTTGTATATAAAATTAAAAGATTTTAGAATAAGAGATAAAGATTGATTAGTTTATATAAAATTTAAAATTGAGTAAGAGTATTAATCCAAATTTAAAATTGCTATGCTAGAGCTAATCCAAATTATTGGTTGTTATGGGTTTTAAGGGACATAATTTAGAATGAGAGACATAATTATTATAGTGGGCCCCACTTCTTAGAAATTATTTAAGATAACTTACACATGAAAAGCTCCTCTATATTAAACCTAGGATCTTAACCTGCACTGACATATCAAGTTTCAATAAAAGGATTTGAATATAGTTCTAGGACATGTTTTGACTGAAGGATCAATATCCAATTTCAAAATCGTTTCTAACTTTCTTTTTCTTAAAATAAGGATAAAATTCAACTTCTAACAACGCACCAAATCTATTATTTTCATGATTAAACATAAAAATATTCAATTAAAATTGATTTTGAGTTACAGTTTGCTACATAAAAGATTTGTGTGCCGTGTCTCAGGTCCATGGGTATGAACTTGTATGGATCCGAAAATAAACTCATATATCAATTGGCACCTTAAACCCAATTTGTCAATTGAAATTTATTTTTGGGTTTCTAACATAGTTTTTAGGGGTTGGAAGCTCTAGATGATCTAATATTGGATATCCACTTGTATCCTTTAGCGATAACATGTATTAATAGAATATGGGCTAGTTTTATAAACCAAAGTCGCCATGTTATGTGAGCTTGGTTTTAGGCCTGAGTTGCTATGTTTGCGCTCACTATGAATTTTTTGCGGCCCATTTTCTATTAGGATCAATATATGCAAAGTCTAACTTCATTATTTTTACCAATCTACTATATAATTAGTCTAGTAGTGCTTACTGTTCGGGAATTAGAATATTTAATATTTTTCAAGTTGCCATTTTATAACAAACCATTTTACCATAGGCTCACTCATCGTAAATTAAGCCATTCCTAAAAGTTTGGTGACTCTTGGACAATGTTTTAATATGAAATGATACCCAATAATCTTGTATGATTTTATGGGCTTGTTAATTTAATTTATTGGAAAATCTTTATAATGATGACGATATCGTTCTATGGGCCACCTTATCTTATCATGAAATCACTTCATGGCCCCAATTACTACATTAACATACAATTCCACTTTTCACACATAAAACTTAATTATTCTAAAACAACTACTTTGGGGATTGGATTATATAAATTTCTAGAACATATTTGATCCATGATATAATTACCATGATGTTCAGGTGAGGCCCTGATTCTTCAGTGTAGCTAATTTCTTCAATTTTCTTAATGGGGTACTACTTTCTAACGTTTGTTTGTTCATTGTTTACTCTAATTTTATATGAAATAAATATTGCTTCCACAATGCTTTTTTTATTTTATTTTCCGATAGTTCATACCAATTAACCTGTAAAATAATTAAAAATTTAATATTTATATATATACTTGATGATAGTTAAAATAAAAAAGTAACTTTATGTAAATAAAAATAAGTATAAAATACTTTATTTGCACATTCTTGAAAATTTTCTTTTGTCGCATTTATGAAAATTTCAAGTACTTTATCATGTAAAAAGAATGATGTTTGCTTGGTGTGATTCATAATTGTTATAGTTGCAATGTATCTGACAATAAAAAATATTAAAAAAAATCATTTCATGATATGTGCAATAGATAAATATGTTAACTTGATTAACATAATAGTTAGATGATATGCAAATTTGGTTGGATTGGGGTCAACATGATTCCTAGAACTCCTATTTTTCAACAATCTTAAGAATCTTAAAAATGCTGCTATTGACTGCAATGACTCATGATTAAATAATCAAGATTTATGGGCTATAGATTACTATGAAAAGTGTAGAGTCACTACAACAAATTTCATCATTGCCGGCGCAAAATATGTGCGGGTAAAAGTAAACAAAACGCCGGCAAAATACATTTCCGGCGAAATCTTATGCACCGGCGTTCCGCCGGGAAAAATTCGCCTGGGCTTCTATTTACCGGCGATAAAATGTAAACGCCGGTAAATCATATTAACTGTTGGTGAGAAGGGATAACTTTTTCCAGCGTTTTATAACAACGGTAAAAATTTTTAAATTTACCGGAAAAAATTTTTCAAATTCATTTACCGGTGTTTTTTATCGCCGGCAACAACTATTATATTTTTTATTTTAATTGTTTTTTAAGGCTTTTCACCAGCAATTTATAACGCCAGTAAAAACTTTAAAATTTACGGGAAAAATTTTATCAAATTCATTTACCGGCATTTTTTTATCGCCGGCAATAACTATTATATTTGTTATTTAATTGCTTTTGAAGGTTTTTTACCGGCGATTTTGTTTGCCAGAAATACTTAAAATTGCGCCGGCAATAATAATAATATCATCTTTTCCATTTCTTTTATTTTTAATTGTCCTTCCCCTATTGATACATTAATTTGTTATATTTTCCAGCCTCTCTCTTTCCATTATTCAGTACCAGATCTATTACACACCTTATTTCCATTTTCAATCCAAAACCACCAAAAAATACGACAAGAAAATTCAGTCCACTTCATATTAATATTCAACAAACATCCTTTCAACAATATTCAAATACCATTTCAACATTGGAAGCACTTTACCATTACAAATTTAAAACCCATGATAACATTCTATTCTATCCAACATTCAAATACCAATGAAAATTTACATGTTCATATAATCATGTCATTGTTGCAACATTGCTTAGAACAACCTCTTGCATCCCATTTCAATACACAAAAGTCTATTACTCTTCATATATACTTGTCCTTCATGTGTGCTGCATCTTAGCTCCATGGAGTCTTTCTTCATTTTTTACTCAATCTGTATGAGAAAAACAACATAAAATGAGCTGGGTAGTTTGACTATAAATTCAAATAAAACATGCATCATGATTGGTCCATGGGATTGAATACACAGACCCACATGTAGTCTTTCATGTAGTTATATTATTTTTTTACTTCTCCACACAAAAGAAGTTTAATTTGATTCAAAAGTATGACAATTTCATTAATTCAAAAATGTTCTAAAAAGATTTCAACAGTCATGTACATATCCATATCCAGGTTATCCAAAAGCACAGCATCATATTTATGATCCTTGACTCACATTCGTGTCCATATAAAAAAAAAAGGAAGAAAAAGAATAAGTAAGCACTGAAGTAATTTGATCATGGGCATGGGTTTCTATCAAACAATATTTAAGCATGGAGAAGTCTCAAAGACTCTACCCTTGGTCATATCATAAGCTTTCATCAATCGAGCCTCCCACCAAACATCTTCTTTAAGTTTTCTCCCACCAAACCGCTACTATAAGTTTTCTTTGTTATTTCTGGGCGCTTTTAACTATTGTACTCTTAAAGAAAAGTCTATCTGCTATCTACAGCTCCAAACTTCATGTTCCAGATGAGAAAGGCTCAACCATCTCTCTACTTTCTGGGTTTCTATTTGATTGAATAGATACAAAATCAAAACCCAACAGCAGACACATTTATCTCACTCCTTTCTAGGATTTTCATTTCATTTCGATTTGAATTGCACCACCCCTCTCATTCTTCAAAAAACAAAACCCAGAATACCCAACTTCTAAATCGAAAGGAAGGGCCTTCTTTTCTCTCATTAGATTGCATTTCCAGAGTAGAGAGCATTGAATCTCTTGTGTTCTCCCTCTCCATCCCGGGACCACGCACGCCACCATCATCATTTTGTTCGTTTTGATCAAAACCTTTTAGGTACATTGAGCAGAAAGTCAAACACTCTTTAACAATATATGCCTCCACGATCGAACCTTCGGGTCGTGCTCTGTTGGTAACATAACCTTTTAAAGTCCCGAGAAACCTTCAAACAAGAAAAAATTAGCATTAAAGTTACTTATGTAAGACAATCACACTACTACATGAGCAACGCTTCATGGGATGGTAATAGTTACCTTTCGATGGGGTACATCCACCGATATTGCACCGGTCCAGCAAGCATGGCCTCACGTGGCAAGTGAATAGCCAGATGGACCATTACATCGAAGAATGCAGGAGGAAATATCCTCTCGAGCTTGCAAAGTATAAGCACTCCTCGTTCCTCCAGTTTTTCTAAATCGCTCTGCTTCAATGTTTGCGAGCATAGGTCCTAGAAAAAACTGCCCAACTCAAATAGAGTTATACTTAACTCCTTGTCTACAGAACCACGCAGGACAATTGGAAGAAGACGCTGAAGGAGGATATGATAGTCGTGACTTTTCATACTAGATAACTTGCCATTTTTAGAGGTCACACACCTCGAAAGGTTAGCTGCATAGCCATCCGGGTACTTGATCGATTTCAAGAATTCGTAAAAACCCTCCCTTTGTTTCGGGTCTAATGTGTAGAATGCTTGGGGTTTCACACGGGTTCCTTTTCCATTCCTTTGCAGATGCAATTCTGGCCTGATGCCCATTTCTTCTAAATCCTCACGTGCTTTGTCCGTGTCCTTGTTCTTTTTATCTATGCCCAACACTATCCCAACAACATTTTCACAAATGTTCTTTTCTATGTGCATGACATCAAGGTTATGCCTGAGGTTTAGGTTCTTCCAGTACGGTAGCTCATACAGGATGTTTTTCTTTGTCCAATTCAACAATGCAGGCTCATGAGGTCTTTTCCTATTGGTGGGGCCCTTCCCGAATCTACTTTCCGGTAGTTGATCTAATTGATCTAGTACCTTTTGCACCGGTAACTCCAAGGATTTATAACTGTTGCAACAGTTGTTACACGGGCACTTTATCACTCTACTTCCACCCGAATTTGCCTTTGCGAATTCAATAAAAGAATTCACCCCGTCCATATACGGCTAACTGAATCTATTCTGATACAGTAACATCCAACTCTTGTCCATATCTGTTCATATATGCAAGGCGATAGTTAACTCAAATTCAATAAAAGATGTCATTAAGAAAATTAATAGAATTTTAAAATTTTAAAATTCTAAACTTTAGAATTTTAGAACTTTAATACTTCCAGACCCATCATCGACCAAGGACAAACCCCAAGATTTCAAAACTTTAAAGCCCAAAAACCCCAAATTAGAAAAGATCAATATTCCCCAAGATTTACAAGAATGCTAAGTAGAGAGAGTGAGAGAGAGACTTGAAATGGAAGAGGTAAATCTAGTTTCTGTAGAAGACCACAGAATCCTGCACACTATTCGAGGGAGCAGAGGTTCAGCAGTGATTCACTAGGATTCTAGCAATTAAAAGTTTTACAACTTTTAATTTCAAATCTGCCTCCTTTGATTTATGCATACCACCTTTATTTTCAACACATCTATTTAAAATCCTGCACACTTAATGTTTACAGTTTTGCTATGGACAATTTATTGCTGAAAATTGCACTAGTTTCATGCTTATTTTAAATTGTTTGGAACATGATCAAGGTTAGTGTTTATGCTAATCTCAGAAATCATATTTATAGATTTAAAAGTTACATTGTTTATGTGATAAAAAACAGAAAATAGTTTATTACCTCAAGCCAAATCTGAAACTGTTTAGTAAGATCTTATAGGCATATTGTGCACGTATTCACATCTCATATGCTAAATGTTTCGACTAATTAAGAAACCAAAAAATCAGACCTGAAACTTACTAAATTCAGTCTGTATGCCATGCTGTAAACAGTGCAGAAAACAAATTTCTATAATGACCGAACCATGTGTGTAATTGTGTGATAAATTGAAAACTGATTTGAACCAGTTTAAAACTGATTTTTCTGCACTAAGAATTGAATAAGTTTCAGTTCTGAACTGAACTGAATCAGCCCTTTAAAATTCTGATTTCTGTAGTGTTTTTTGGAACCCACATAGTCCATGCATATTAGTTCATGCACCCCACAGTTAATTATGTGCACAATTTCATTTGTCGAACCTATTTTTGTGGGAAATCACCAGAACTAAACTGGCGATCGAGAGAAGGATGTTGCTACTCCAACAGTGATAAGGGATTCCTTCAGCCTGATCCAGACTGGGGAAAGGGAGGGCCATTCAAAAGAGGCTTAGCCAGGGGACCCGAGAAGGAGAGAGGAGGAGATCTTTGTTAGCTCTGGAGTCAACAAGATAGGAACTTCTTGAATAACACTATTTTCCTTCTTAAAAATTCTTATCTATTGGCTTGATTTGTTTGTTAGGTTTTTGCAAAATCATCTGTTACTAATGCTAACAGTTGACACGATTCAGGTCTTACAAACTGCTAGAGAGCTAGAGAATGTTTTAGTTCAGATGGTCATGGAAGACTCTATTGACTGCGCAGATGGTGGGAAAGGGATTGTGAGGGAGATGGAGCCATATGAAGTTGATACAGTCATCTTGAACTTGATGAAGTCATGGATCGAGGAGAGAATGAAGAAAGGGAGGGAATGTCTTGAAAAAGCAAAAGAAACTAAGGTATGCAATCAGTTGAATAACTGCTCCAGTTTTCTTTTGTAAAATCTACTCAAAGTTGAAATTGCCCATGTTTCACACATGGAATCCAAAGTAAAAAATAGAGCTCCATGCACAATCAACTATGGAAATTACAAAGTTTGCTAATGAAGCTGTGGATGATTTCTTTGAAATCGCTGCCAGAGGTAGGGGAGAAGATCTTTTTAACCCAAAGGGAAGTACACCCACATCCCATACACACACACCCAAACCCATACACCATTGCCCACACACACACACCCATAGCCACACACCAAACTTGCTTCCAATTGAACTGCTCTTCTTGGTTGTGTTATAATAATGGACAACCTATGGATGCAAGCACATAGCTAGCAATGTTTGCAATGTGCTTGGCAACTATGCGATCATTTAAAACAAGGCACGACTTTAACTTTTAGACTTGGGCTATCATATGAACCTAGTAACTATCTCATTGGAAATGGAAAATTGCAGCCAAAGATAAAATTGGTGATCAAGGATCATCTAGTGGGGCTGTCATATGAAACAACTTGGGCTATTCATAAGAAATATGATGACTCTAATCAATGGCTCCTCCTTGTCCAACGTTTTTAAGTCATTGTGGCATTTTGTCAAACACTATGTGCATATTCAAACTCACAGTACATACAATCTAAAATACCATTAAAAATTAAACAGAAACACCAACAAAAAATGGAAAAAAAAAAAGATAAATTAGTGAACAAGTAAACCCATAAAAAAATGCACAAAAGAAGAACCCATAAACCCACAGAACCCATAAAAAAAATA
Source organism: Sextonia rubra (assembly GCA_037013555.1). NCBI lineage: Eukaryota > Viridiplantae > Streptophyta > Magnoliopsida > Laurales > Lauraceae > Sextonia > Sextonia rubra. The sequence continues at coordinate 13,341,870 of JASUAD010000023.1, forward strand.
CACACATTAAATCGGTAAACAATTTCCTCTGCAATGAAAATATAGATGAAATCGAAAGGGAAAAATGCACAAAAGAAACCCTATACCTGCCCCTTGACCTTGAGATTGATGTGAATGGCCTTGGTTTTGGTATGAGAAAGAAGAAGAGCTGCAGTAGCAAATGGTGGCGGTGAAAGGCAGACGACGGTGGTGGGCTCACTCCAGTACCCTGCTGTGGCAGGTTCTCTCTCTCTCTCTCTCTCTCTCTCTCTGATCTCTTTTGCTGGTTCTCTCTCTCTCTGGTCTCTTTTGCAACGCCTTGAGCAGCAGCAGCGCCTGGAGCAACAGCAGCGCCTAGGAGCAGCAGTAGCGCCTGGGAGCAGCAGCAGCGCTTGGGAGCAGCAGTAGCACCTGGAGCAGTGCCTGGGGGCTTCACGAGCAGCAGGAGTAGTGTTTTGGGGCGCGAAAGATGCGTTTTGGGGAAATTAACTTAGGGTCTGTGTTTTATAGGAACCGGGAAGAAAAGGCACGAAAATGAAATTGGAGAATTTTGCCGGCGATATAAATCATACGCCGGTGAAAATAATACATTTCCTAGCAAGACAGATTTTTCGCCGATAAAAATGAAATTTTTTCCGGCGGCAAAAAAAAATTCCCCGAGAAAATCCATACTTTCACCGGCATTTTATTGCGCTGCAAAAAATACATCTATTCCCGGCGAATTAAGTTTTTTCGCTGGAAAAAGTTATCTTTTCCTGGCGTTTAAATTTTTTGCCCTGGAAAAATAGCCAGAAAAGATGCAATTTCTTGTAGTGAGTTTAGGGATCTAATTATTTATCTAAATAGTAGCAATCAAAAGGCTATATATTACTATAAATAGTTTAAGAATATAACAATTACCTCTGTAAGTAGTCAATCTAAATAGTGTCAGTCAAAGGGCTACAGATTACCATAAAATAGTTTAAGAATATAATAATTAGCCCTGTAAGTACCCAAATCAAATAGAAGGAATTCAAAATAAGATACAGTTGGGAGCATGACATACATATCTTGTCAAGTTTGGTTGATTCACATGAACTACTTGGGGTACTAAGATGGGATTTAAAAGATTAGCGCTTGGGCACGGGCCACAAAAAAAAAATAATTAAGCCTTGTCAACAATATAAGGATCATGAGAATTTTGTATTATACGTATAGAATATAATGCATGCTTAGAAATGAGAGAGAAATACCTTAACTTATGTATCTATCCAATGGAAGAATGAAAAAATGTGGCCATTCTACTTCTTCTATCGTTATGATTTATAAATGAAATAGAGAAGTCGGAATAGAGAGAGAGAGAGAATATAAATTGATGCAACTTATATCTTGGGTTCCTTGTTTTAAAGAGTTTCATGATGAGATATTCGCTTGAAATCCGAAGTATAGGATGAAACTGATATAAATTGACACTTATATCTTGTGTTTCTTTTTTTAAAGAGTTTTTCTTATCACAAATGAATATATAACATATATCTTAGGTTTCTTTTTTAAAAAAGTTTTTCTTATCGCAAATTATTTACTATTCTAAATACAATAATTGAATTCAAATAGGAAAAATTAATAACAAACAAAAGTAAATATTTTCAAATAATTCATAAAACCCACAAATGTATTAGAAGGGGGGGGGGGGGGGTGGAGGGAGTGGAAATAAAAGGATAAATCGAAAAAAGAAATATTAATATATGTCTTTTAATTTTATTTTTACCCATATATATTCATTATGTATACGTCCCTATCCCCTAAACCCAGCAGGCAAAAGATAAACAAAAAATAAAAAGATTTATAGAAAAAAGGTCATGCACAATTTTTTCTTAATAATGTTTCAATAAAGCTTATATTTAATTAGTCAGGGGCCTAGACATACTGGTCCGATGGGTTTGACCCATATCATGTTTAAGGCCTGAGCCTAGACCAAATTAGACCCATTGTCAATTGACAACCTTAATGTACAGAGATTTAGTTTTCACCTTACTGAAAAGGTACAATGCAAACGGGCCATGAAAAATATTTTTTAGTTTTATATTCTCTCTCTCCTATCTCTTTAAACTTTTCTTTGTACTAACCCCATCTCATCTAACCTAATCCTCTCTTTCCCTCATCATCTCACCATCAAGCCCATCTTAGCCATCCAATCCCACCCTAGCCACCCATCTTGTCATTATCTCATCATCAAGCCCATCTTAACCATCAATTCCACTATAGCCAACCCATTCAATTCAAACCCAAATCCAACCTAATCTGATGGGATTTTTAAAAATTCTCAACTCTACCCACTTCGATCATCCCCATCTCAAATTAGAAGAAAAGATTAAAAAAAAGGAGGCAGTTGTAAACCATGAGAAAAAGAAAAGTTTTAAAATTTATTAATCATAACACAAATATAGTTAAAATTAAATTAAGAAATTAAATATTTTAAAAAGAAAATTTATGTCTTAAATGGTAAAAAAATCAAATATAAAAAAGGCGATAAATGCCCTTATTGGACCAGACTTGAGGTTGGGCTCGGATGGTAGCTTGTTCATGGTGAGATTGTCATGAATGCAAGCAACCAAATTGGCATAAATATAGGCAGTTGCCTGCTCTAACATGAGGGATCAGTAGGAGGACCTGTATTAGCACTATATAGATATGTAATTATATTAGGTAATGGTGTTTTCCTTTTAATATGGTAAATTCTTCCAAACTATAAGGCCTTATTTGATCAATAGAAACTCTTTAAAACTTGCGTAAATTGGGAATGGTAGTTTGACATCAACACATCATTACCTACCATCATATAGACTATAGAGTGACAATAAAAATTATTTACACAACAGTAGAGTTTGAGGAATTAGAGGACCATTTTGGATTATTGATTGCCCAGTTCCTTGGTCTCCAATTACCATTCCCTTACCTTGGTAATTGAAATACATCCGAGCAAATCTCGGTATCCCATAGATTTGATTTTAACAACATGCTGCTTCTCCATTGCTCTGGTTTTCTACAGCATCATATAATAAGAACTTGTTTGTGCAACACAGTGGAAGAGGATTCCATGAAATAGAAATGAAAATCGACCAATTAGAGGATGTAACCAACCTGTTTAAAGAATACTCTGCAACACAGCGCTGTCATGCCTCAAGCTTGTAAAAGAGGGACACCGTTGTAATAAAGTTTGTACATGTGGGACAACGTTGGAATGATAGAAGAGACTTTGGAATGTAGTTCGTACATGTGGGACAATGTTGGAATGACAAATGAGACTACAATTTCAATTTTAAACATTTACTACAATAAAAATAACACAATAAAAAACTAAAACAAAAAAAATACAAAATAGAACAAAATCGTACCTCTATTCTCTTGGTATAACAACCAGTGCATTGACTACAAAAATAAATAAATAAATAAATAAGAGCAAAAGAAAAAATACAATAAAAAATCAATTACAAAATACAAAGAAAAGAAAATCATACCTCTTGGTGAATAAAATCTCTTGCTTTCCAATGTGGATAAGCATCTGTCTCTTTGCATCTTTCAAAGAATAAAAGAGGACTCAAAGTTAACCATTACCCCCAGCAGATTGTTAAATAGAATACCATATCAGGAAAAAAAAAATCAAAGATTCAGAAAAAGAAAAACTATTAAAACACCCACGGTCCATTACATGAATATTTAAGAAGTGCGATCAATCACAAGATTAGTTTTTTTTTTTCCATTATCTTTGGGTGTTCAAAGAAGATAAAGAACAAATATTGAGTTTGAAAGGTAGCAGACAATGAGACCTACATGCATGATGATAGAGAAGAGCATTGTGACGCCTTCTGTCGATTGATATATTGTTTTCCATTTACTGATAGATATATGCATTTAACGGAACCCTTGTCTCTCAGAACAGGAAGCTAATCAGTATGTACTGACCGTCCAACACTTTTAAATATAAACTACTAAATAGGAGTAAGCGAATGGGCCCTCCTAATAAGTCCAAATACAAAGCAAGGCCTATAGGATAGGGATGCTGCCTATATATATAGGTAGTAATAGAGGAAATATATACTTATATATATATCTGAATTAAAATAGAAACTTTTAAATTTTAAGAAGGATTCTTGATAATTTGAGATTGTATAAAATAAGGATATTGTTGTAGATTATGCTAAGATTACATGGAAAGATTATGCTGAATTTTAGGAGATTAAATAGTAAAGAGAGATTTCAGGGAGGAAAATGAGAGAGAATACTAGGATTTTAATTGAAGTGTGCCACGCGTCGCTTTCCCATAAAACAGAAGCGCCACATGTCGCCCTCCCACGAAAAGAGGTATTGTTATAATATATATAACTAGTGCGCTGTAGGCCCATGCCCAACACGGGCCAAAAAGTTTTTAAAAAAAAGCATATAAGCTAATATGAAATCAATATCTACGCATATTGAAAAAACCATTCAATAAAAATATTGAAATAATTGATAAAAGAAAATCTATAGCCATTGTAAATTTACAACTTTAATTTAAATGGCAAAGTGTTGGTCCCTAATGATGGAGAGAAAAACTTTATCAGTTAAATTATAATTCTAGAGAATATGGTGGGGATGAGATGGGCCTTATTTTTAAAATAATTATATCTTAAGAAATCGATTTCTCTCTCCTATATCTAAAAAATCCTTCACCTAAAATATCTCCCTAATTTCTTTCTCATTACTATACAACTTATGTCAACCAATTTCTCTTTCCTAACCTAACCTAACCTAAGTGCTAAGCATATAGTCAATTAATCACTTATAGTAAATCTAAGCTGTCCATCTAATATTGTGATTTAAGTGATATTTTCTAGATAGATTCACAATGGCTCATTATATATCATTTACATAATTTTTTGGCAGTTTTGCTATTATTTACAGTATATCGTTACAGAAACAATTTGCAACTTTTTTCCATTTATATACTGTGTGAGGAGAGAATATCCGAGAAACAATAAAGCTTGGTGAATTTATATGAACAACATCCTTCCCCTTTGAAGATTTGTCGGAATATTAAAATTTTAAAGATAAAAATATATCATGTGGAAAGTTGTAAAGAGTTGTCTGGTAGAGAAATAATTTTCATGATTATTATTATAGTTGGGTATTTTAATACCAAACTGCTGGCAACACTCTAATATAGGCACTTTGCTTGGCTGCTGGGTGCTGTTCCACTCGGGTTGGACTGACCCAAACTTGAACCTGACCTGGACTAAACAAAAGAAGGTCTGAGGGAGCACAAGTTATTGTGGTGCTTCAGAGCACCATACAACTTTGGTTTGATTCCAGAGCCTTCTTGTTCTGCAAGAAAACAGGCGAGAGAGAGAGAGAATATTTTCCAAAAAGTCGGACCAAAACCTAGCGTTGTGCTTGAGGATCAACGGATCCTTTTGAGGGTTCGGGTTCGATCTTAAGCTATAAAATCGAATTTATGTTTTTCATCAGCGAAAACAGAAGAGATCGGTGGGCTGTCGGGGTGTTGCAGGTGTGGATTCTTTTGGAGTAGAAGAATACGGAATTGCAGAGGCAAGAACTGGGTTTTGTGGCCGAAACAGAGAGAGGAGTCTCTGTTTGACTGGTTTCGAGAAGGGGTTCGGATTTTTTGCAGGGCCTGGTCGTCGTCGGAGAAAAGAAACAGAAGAAACAGGGTTCCCTGTTTTTTCTGGTTTTCCTGACCAGACAAAGAGGGTTGCTTCTCTTTCGGTGTCTCCATTACGCTACTGCTGTTGTCGCCGGACCGCATCGGGTTCGCCTACGAGGAAGAAACAGGAAACAGAGTGTTTCCTGCACGCAGAGGACGCCGCCTCGCGTGGACCGTCGCCGAATTCTCTCACAGCTGACTTGTGATCGTCAATGTTCTCGCCACTGTCCGCTCCCGCTGAGTCGCCGTCGCCGTACTTCCTGCCGATGCCGAGGAAGAACAAAGGGCTGGAAGATGCGTCTAGGTTTCACTTGTCGCCGTGCTTCCCGCCGATGCCGAGGAAGAACAGAGGGCTGGAAGGTGCGCCTAGGTTTCTTTCTGGGGTGACAGGATTCAATTCCATTGAATCAACATCAAGATGGGTCGATCGAGATAGCAGATCCGGTCTTTCTCACTCTCTCTTGAACGCATCAACTCTCTCTCTCGATTTCTCCTTTCCAATCGTTAGAAAACAGAGAAGAATACAAAGTCTATCTCTCTCGATCTCTCGATATTGATTCCCCCTTTCCAATCGTTGGAAAATATAGAAGAACAGAAAGAAATAAAGAAAGAAGAAATCCTGCACACTCCCTCTCTCTTTCTCGATCTCGACTCCCCCTTTCCAATCTTTTCGGAAGATCTGAAATATTCTGAGCAGAGAGGGATAGGATAGGATGACATGAAGAGAACGGAGAACATAACGATAATACACAAAAAAAAAAAAGAGAGAAAAAGAAAAAATAAAGCATACCTGTGAAGTGGAGAGAAGTTGAATGAGAAGAGAAAGAGGAGAGAACAGCCGAAAAGCAATAAAGCTTGTAGATTTTTTAGAAAACCATTTTTTGAAGAGACTTTATTTTTGAGGAAACTATCGTGTATGATTATAATTTATAATGAATTAGAAAACCTATTTTTAAGGAAACTATATTTTTGAGGAAACTATCTCTTATTAGAATTTTTTTGGAAGATCTAATTAGAACTCTTTTGGAAGATTAATCTAGTTTTTGAGGAAATTATATTTTTGAGGAAATTATCCCTAATTAGAACTCTTTTGGAAGATTAATACACGTGTTGCATTCTCGCGAAGAGGATGCGCCACGTGTCGTCCTTTCGCGAAGAAGGGGCGCCACGTGTCGTCCTCCCGCAAAAGGGGGGATTGGTTTAATATATATAACTAGCGCTTCAGGGCCCGCGCCCAACGCGGGCTATGAAAAAATAATAATTAATTTCTATAAAAAATTATTAATAATTTAAATAAAATATTAATGAATATTATGATATAAATCATAGCAAAAACATAATTAAAATATTGAATCTTTATTTTTTTAAAAGGAGAAAATATTTTCTTGGAATCATGGATAAATAAAAGTTGAGAGTGAAAGAAAAAAAAACTGTTGATATTAATCATCCTTAAATGATTAAAGAAATTACATATGGTCTAAGGAAAAAAAAAATTAATATTTTTTCTTGGCATGTACTTGTTTTAGAGTGCATGAAAAATAATTTTTTGAAATAATTATATTTTAAGAAATTGATTTCTCTCTCCTATCTCTAAAAAATCCTTCACCTAAAATATCTTCCTAATTTCTTTCTCATTACTCTACAACTTATCTCAACCAATTTCCCTTTCTTAACCTACCCTAAGTGCTAAGCTTATAGTCAATTAATCACTTATAGTAAATATAAGCTGTCCATCTAATATCATGCTTGAAGTGATATTTTATAGATAGATTCCATTCGTTTAACTACTATGGTCAATCCATTTTTAGTTGATATAATAGCACCCCTAAAATGGATTCATGTAAGGCATGAGACAAAATCATGGTCAGTAATGACGAATTAGTCGAACCACTGGATATTAGAACATGCTATAAACGTGTTTCCTTTGCCTTGGGCCCTTAATAGCTACCATTAGACTGAGTCATTCGGTAAAAGGAGAACTGTAAATTACAACAAAAGTAGCAAACCTAGCCCAAATTGATCACAACAATGGCACAAGGTGGGCCATCACCTTCTCTCAATCTAAACCGTTCAATCAAACCATTCATCTCGGTCGCAGCGACATCTGGATCTTTATCTGGATATGGACCTGCCGATTTAAGATATTGATTTGGAACCATGTGAGGGAGAATGCGGAGTCGAGAAGATCAAACTGGGTCGCTTTGCCTTCGTCATCTAATATGAAAATAGAAAGTTCCTATCCCAACCCATTTTCTCTCTCTCTCTCCTCTTTCTTCTATCTCTCAAACACATGAGCTCTCTCTCTCGATTTCCCCCACTCAAAGGTAATTTCTAAGAAACTATGAAAAATTAAAAATAGTTTGGGCTATATATAGATGAAAATAAAATAGGTTTACCAATCAAAGGTGGTTTAAAATAGGTTTCTATGAAAATATGAAAAATTAGAAAAGAGTGCTTTTAGGAATGAATGGTCCTATATAAATTTAAACTCAAGTTTCAAATACATAAAGGCGATGATTTAGAAAAGACGATAAAAAAAGAGATTTAGTTTAATTTGATTAGAGATAGGAATGAATAGATGAGAGAAACCTAAAAAGCTTGCGGTCCAATAAAATATCAAACATGTTGATGAAAAATAATAAAAAAATACCTTGATAATCCTTTACTAATCAATAATATAAATAACTCAATCATGGAATCCTTGAAAATACAAAATAAATAAAAACTAAATAAAAAAATCATTCACATTAAGTCATTCTTGATGATTTTCAAGGAATTACATGTGAGTGATTAACTCATCCATTCAAACATTTATAAGATGACATCATTATTAAAATCTCCAATTTTTATTTTTACCAATTCACCCTGCAGAAGAATTCAAATGACTTATTCCTTGAGTCAAACCATAAAAAGACAATTTTGCCCCACTTTGAATAATTTAAACCATTTAAATAAAAAGGTAGGCTCAGCCTAATTGATTAAATGGGTGGACTCGAGCCTAACTTTTACGGCCTATGTTTGTCATGAAAGGGGCCTGGGCCAATGTCTCTAAAGTTAGGAGGGATATGCCTTAACCTAGCCCATGAACACCCTTACAAATGGCTGCTTAAAATCTTTCCATTTGATTAAAATTATGTAAATGTATGGGCCATCAAGGCATCCACACCCATACCCATCTAAAGGCTTCCTTTGCCTTTGAGCAAATGATCACTTAAACATGTCAATGAAACATAATAAAAAAAATATCTCAATATTGAAATAAAGAAAAATAAAAAAATACATTGATGATCCTATAGTATTCAATAGTATAAATGACCCAATCATAGAATCCTCGAAAATGAAAAAAAAAAACAAAAACACTTCATTGGATTTCCATGCAATAGTAAGTAATTAAAATAAAACAAGAGTTTCCACGGCAGCCTGAAGCTCACATGTAACCAGTGATGAGTTGTGGACGATAAGATCATCCTTAGTCTCCAACATATTTTTCCTTGATCCGTCATAGGGAATCTCCAACATTGCTTTCTTTCATCTATAATGAGACACATGTCTATCCAAACATGATTTTACATCTTCAATAATGATGGAAAGAATGATAATTTCAACATCATAACTATGCAATGCAAGCGGCAAAAAGGAAAAAAATTGAGTTTATGAAAAAAAGAGTACATTGCAAAAAAGTCATCTCGCCTTTGTACATCACTATTTGTAACAATAGTTCTATTTGCTAAGCAGTCCTTCATATTTGAAGCACACCGATTCCCATAATCCCAGATTTGAGAGAGAGAGAGAGAGAACAAAACAAAAGGGAGAGAGAACAAAACAAAAGAGAGAGAGAGAGAGAGAGAGAGGGAGAGAGAACAAACACAAACACAAACTTACAATTTTCAAGTCTCATATGCATGTCCAATGCTTCTAGTTAAATCATAATAAACTTGTACATGTGCTACATCAAGGTATAATGGTACACATCGATCATGAAATTGACAATCACTTACTACAAAAACCACATATGCACTAAGCTTTGCCTCAGCAAAGACATTTAATTTACCTGTGTCATGCCGGTGCAACAGGTTCCTTAGCTCCTGTTTTTGCTTTGGCTTCCTCATCTCCTGTTTTTGCTTCGGCTTCCTAGAAGGTTGTTTTCTTTTCTGTCTTCGAAACTATTTGTAGACCTGACGCTGGCTTCATATTGGATTCTCTGATCCTTTCTCTTTTTAGAGGCTTACGTCTGATTTTACAATATTCAATTCTCTACTCCATTCGTAGAAGATTTGATAATATCTTATTTTCCTAGGCAAGAGGCAGCTACAAATAAAGATAACCAGATTTTCTCAAATTTGACTAAGGTTATTGAGATACTATTGGGAGAGAATTCAGCATAAAGAAAGGGAGAGATTTTAGCATGAGGGGTCTTTGAGAGGAAACGTAGTTACGGTCATAGAAAAGAAATCTTTTCGGATAAAGATTAGAATAATTTAATTTAAGTTTCCAAAAAAATAGGAAAGAATTTGAACGTGTGAGTAACACCATATCGCATGGCACCATGAGATGAAGCGCCACAGGTCGCTCAATGGAAGTGCCACTTGTCGCACTCCCACGCTCTTCTACAAATCTTCTATTGCATGTTTCCAACTGTGCAATTCACATCTAGCCGTAAGTTTTGAATTCTACCATTTAAAATTCAACGAGAACATTTCAAATCAATTGAATAGATAAAGTTTGAGTCCAGCAAATCACTCCATGCACTATGAACGTTCCCAGGACTATGTCTCACACAGCCACTATGAGATTTAATCATCTCCGCTACTACGCATCCCATTACCATGGTTAATGTGTAGTCCCTAATGCTCTCAAATTCAATGCAAAGAGGAATAGTCCAATGAGATCAAGGAGATAAAACAAGCGTTGTGAAGAGCTGAAAAAGGGAGAAGATCATGCACTAATGGGACATCCAAATCAAGCCACTCTCCAACCTACTCCTTATACAAAATCAAGTGTGAAGATCCAAACGGCCAAAAAAGATTTACATATGAAAGAGTTCCACTTACGTCCAACCTGTGTCACATGTCATTATAAATATATGATGATCCTATGGTGGTAGGGTGCACCACACTCTTCATGCCATACGTTCAAGAAATCTCTCTCCATCAATCCCTGGACGTGCCTCTCTCTCTCTCTCCCTCTTTTGTTTGTTCTCCATCTCTAATTAGTGTAATCGAGAGATAGTTTTCTAGAAATTAAATAGGGGTAAGAGAGAGATTTTAGGGAAATTAAATAGTAAAGAGAGAGATTTTAGGAGAAGCAAATGGGAGATAATCTTACGACTTTAATTGAAGTGTGCCACGTGTTGCATGCCCATAAAGAAGAAGTGCCACGTGTCGTCCTCTCGTAAAGAAGAAGCGCCACTTGTCGCCCTCCCGCGAAAGGGGGGATTGCTTTAATATATATAATAACTAGCGCATTAAAGCCAGCGTTGAAAAAAACATAATTAATTTTTATTCAAAATTTTTTAAAAAAATATAAAGAAATATTATCACATAAATGATAACAAAAAGATAGTTAAAATATTGAACCTTTATATTTATCTAAAAAGAAATAAAAATAATTTCTATTAACTATAATAAGATGAAAAAGAAGCAAGATAAGGATTCATCCTAAGGTTTTCAAATTTTCAAAAAAGGGAATAATATGTGACAGATGTTTTTTTTTATTCGATTTGTATTTCTTTTTTCATTTTATTTTTTTCCTGAAAGGCAAAGTATATCTATGGGACCCATCAAATAGTAGATGAAAACTTGGGACCCACCAAATACCCCCATTAATTCCTAACATATAAGATTGCTTTAATTAAGTTATTGATTATCTACTTACTAAGTAGTGCAAATGCGTATCTATATGGCACTAGCCTGTACGAGGCCCACTATGTGGTAGATGGGTACTTGGGACCTGCCACATTCCGCCTATTAACTGCCAACACATAAGACCATGTTAATTGTGTTATTATTCATCATATGGTTGACTTACTTTTTCAATTTTAGAGATTTTGTTGGACCCAAGTTTTTGAATTTTTATTTGCATTGGAAATTTTTGCAAAGTAATCTTGGGCATGATTTTAGTTTAACATGCCTCCTCCTCTATCTGATCTTGAGAGAAAGATAAGGGTTAATTCATTCAAAATAGAAAAGATATTAGAAATCATCCCTGGGTTCAAATCAAAAGGGATTAAGGGCATCATACAAAGAACAAAAAATATATATATATTAAATAAAGGCAAAAAAAAAAAAAAAAAAACCATTTGACTACCTATGTCGCTTTCAAATTGTATGCTATAACCTTAAATATCCAAAAAGAAATGCGTGCCTTCCTATGCTTGTGTGTTATATTTGGTTTTGCAAACGGGCTGCTGCTAAATCATGTATTAAATGAGTGCTCGATCATTAGATGTGTCAACCAACCAATGTTATACATAATAGGTGAAGCCCACCCTTAGCTGATATAAATCAATAAATCATAAAACTATCATGGTTATACATAGGTGAATCCCACCCTTAGGCGATATAAATCAATAAATCATAAAACCATCATGGTTATACATAGGTGAATCCCACCCTTAGGCGATATAAATTAATAAATCATAAAACCATCATGGAATGGAACATGCCCCAGATCAGAATATACTAACCATAATATGAAAATTTTAAAGAGGAGATACTACCATCCGTGCACCTTGGTGATGATGAATGATTTTGATGATCACAAGAGGTCCGCTTCACATCTGTAACATGGATGTGTAACCTCTCCTAGATATAAGTAAGTAATGTGTAACATGAGAAATAGCTTTTTTTTTGTTGAAACCCATGGGAAGGGTGATGGAATTCATATGATACCTAGTTTGGATATATAAAGAATCTTGATGGTTCAGGGACGAGAATATGGAGTATACAAATCCAATTGGAATGAGAGATTTTAGGAAGAAAGATTTTGTAGGAGAGGAAAATATGGATTATACAAATCCAATTTGAATGAGAGATTTTAGGAGATAGATTTTGTAGGGGAGGAGATTATTGAGAGTGATTGCAATGAGAGAGAGATTTGACTAAAGGAAATTAGATTCTAGGGGAGGGATTCTAAGCTTCATCGAACTCTAATCCACTGAGGCACTGTTCTGGAATCCTCAAACCCATAGTGAAAAATAAAAAATCTAGAACAAAGCCTTCCAAACCCAGATAGATCCATCATATTTAGAAAGAAAGAACATTGATTGGATGGGGTCTTATTTAGGAAGAAGATACGTTTTGGATTCTAATGGGAATAAAATATGTTTACAATTTTAATGACATTATGCCATGTGTCACGCTCTCACAAAAAGACTGTACTATGTGTCGCTCTCCTGCGAAGAGTGAAGCACGCTTGTTGCTCTCCCACGAAAGGGGGTATTTTTATAATATATATAATCAGTAGCGCTTGAGGGGCCGTGCCCAACGCGAGCCTTATTTAATAATTATATTATTTGTAAATAAGAATATTTATAAATATTTAAATGATTTTTAATTTAATATTAACATTAAACTCATTTTACAATCATAATCTTAAATATTTTAGTGCACTCTTAAAAAGTAAATATCATTTTAGTAAAACTAAATAAAAATGAAAATAATGTACTTGAGGAATTTCATTAGAATATTAAATAAAAAATAATTTTTCATTTAATTTGTAAAATCAAGTCAAGAGAATAAAATATTATATGGTAATATAAATTAGATGGAATACTCCACTATGCAAAGAATCATCCATTCAATTAATCCTATTACTATGAAAATTTTGAATTAGGTGGAAAGAAGCCGGTAATCAAGATTATCACAAAATTAGCATATTAAAATTGATACCTATAAAAAAATGTAATGATCATAGCCTCGAGAGATATAGAGAGAAAAGAGAAATTAAATAATTAACAGGAAAAGAAATAGCATAACTATCTTGTTAACATTTAAAACAAAAAATATATATATGTACAAACCATCAAAACTTTTGGTGTCTAAAGAGAGCAGAACTACACTTCATCTCAATGGTGAGTTGTTTGATAGTATCTCCATGCATATACCATACTTCATATTCTCATGTAAAACCTATAGGCCGATGAACAGGTCATTCTCTTTTTTTTTTTCTCCTCCCATTGTTACATGAAAATTGAATTTCAACACTCGCCCAATCATGGCGAGTGGGGTCAAAATAAAAATGGATATGATTTTCCACTTTCCAAAAGTTCTATCAATCTAACTACAAGAGATGTTGGGTATAAAATTGGAAGATTTTAGGATGAGAGATAAATATTGATTAGTTTATGTCAAGTTTAAAATTGAGTGAGAGTATTAATCCAAATTTAAAATTATTATGCTAGGGCAAATCCAAATTATTCATTGTTCCAGGTTTTAAGGGATATGATTTAAAATGAGAGAGACTTTAGAAATCTTGCCTCCTGATAGTGTCATTCTAAGTGATTAATTTAGGGAAGATCTAGCAATTTTAAGGTTTAAGCATTAACTTACTCAAGCAGGGCCTAGATAAAAACTTTGAATTGGGTTGAGATTTAGTAGTAGAAAGCCCAAGCCTGATCCGGTCCAAGTGAGAAACACTAAGAAATCTCTTATATAGAAACAAACATCCTAACCAACAAATATTTTCATTTTTTAAATATAATACAATATGGCTTAAGTTTAAATTAGTCTAGGTGGGAGGGCTCAGGGTAGGTATTTATGGCCCAAGTTAGGCTTTCTCTAGGCTCAGGCTTGATGTTCAAAATCTAGGCTAGGCCTGAACATTACATGGCCCGGCCCCACCGTCCTGGCCTAGCCTCATGAACACCTATGACCAATTTAAACTCTATTGTGATTTTAATAGGAAACCATGTGGACTTACAAATTGCCACTTGGATAGTAGGATTTAATGGCATGTGAAATAAGATAAACGTAATTTGCCTAATTAATATGATGAGAGGTATAAAAATTCATTTGAGATGTAGGAGAAACCCTCCTTTTGACTATATGGCATTTTTTAAAATTAAATATGATATGGATAAACTGGCATTAAATACACACAACTAAATGACAGAAAATATATATACACACACACACTAGGATAAATTCATTCTATCAATAGCAACAAAATTTTCGAATATCTTAAATTCCATGAGGCTGAAATGCTATGGTTTCTTGGTAAGTTTTCTCCTAGGACAAATAAATCAATCTCAGAAGTAGTTGGAACATGTTCATCTCAAACTTATGGACTATAATAGGCTGCCCACTTTACATTGACCTTACTCTATCCTCTCCTACTTCCCACTTGTTATGGCATTCTTTTAGTATCTGCATAATTTAATTACAAGCAGGGGGTGTTCAGTACTAAATTGAAATAGATGATTATGGCACTAAGGGAACCATTCCAAAGAGAGTGTGTGTTTTTTGTTCAACAACATGAAAGGTAGGCACAGACCTAATGACTGATAGACAAACAGAAATGGGTTAGTAATCAACCACAGCAATCAATGTTGAATAAAAGTAACCAATCCAAAGAGCTCAGCAAGAAAAAAAAATGAAAAAGAAGAAAAAATAAAAGAGATCACTCACTATGCAGTTGCTCTATAGGCAATGTAGAAACATTAGAAGATATCTTTTACCAATTGAGTTTGCCTTTGGCCCCACGCTTGCCATAGGAGATTCGTACAAAAATTTAAAATTGAAACTTTCTAAAAAAATGGAAACATTGAGAGGAGACCTGAGTTTCCAATCTTAAAAGGTCTCTTTTACTTTGATCACTGTGAGTTGGATATATTAAGATTGGGGAATAATTTAAAATTTTTAAATCTGTGGGGATATCTTTTAGCAGACTACTATCCAAATCGGACTCTATACATGTGTTTAAAAAATCGAATAGGCCAAAATCAATTTCTCAATTTAGCACAGGCAGTAAACTTTATACTATAAATTCAACAAGTTTAAAAAAATTGTTAAAAAATGAAAATACATATTATCACATTTATGATATTAAAAGACATAAATGAATAGGTAATCTTTAATTTAAAATTGATTAACAATAAGAATGATTTCACGCATTTCACACAGATGGGTGTATCCGTGTATGAATATCTATTACCCTTGGATAATAGATAATAAATAGATAATAAAAAGGGGTAATGATAATGGTAAAAGAGAGGAACCTGTGCAGCTTGCTTTCACCGGCTTATTACCTATTTATCTCCACACTTCATGAGGCCACTTAAATGCCAGCACATGCATCGACTGTCTAGTTTAATGGATTCTCTGGGGATAAGGATTATGCTGAGTTTTAGAAGATTAAATAGTAAAAAGAGAGATTTCAAGGGAGAGAAATGAGAGAGAATCTCATGACTTTAATTGGAGTGTGTCACGTGTTGCTCTCCCGTAAAGAAGAAGTGCCACGTGTCGCCCTCCCGCTAAAAGGGGTATTATTATAATATATATACTAGTGCTTCAGGGCCCACGCCCAACGTGGGCCATGAAAAAATAATAATTAAGTCCTATAAAAATTTATTAATAACTTAAATAAAATATTAATGAATATTATGACATAAATCATAGCGAAAACATACTTAAAATATTGAATCTTTATATTTTAAAAAAGAGAAAATATTTTCTTTGAATCATAGATGAATAAAAGTTGAGAGTGAAAAAAAAAACCGTCCATATTAGGTCATCCTTGAATGATTAAAGGAATTACATATGGTCAAAGAAAAAACCAATGTTAATATTTTTTATTGGCATTACTTGTTTCAGTAGTTGCACTTGGTTCATCTTCTCCCCTTATCTTGACAGTTGCGCTTGTTTTGTCGTGTACAAATCTTTTAACTCATGCACTTATTTTAAGTTGTACATTTGTCTCGATAAAGTTATTTGTTTTCGGTATTGCGATGAAAGTAATTGGCTCAACATCTTGAAATTTCACATTTTGTTTATAATTTGATACTGCAATATATGAACTTAAGATAAATCTTAAATCTTAAATAAAAGATATAAGCATTTAAAAAAAATAGTCAATAGGAAAGCAAAATACGTAAGCGATGATTGTAGCTAGTAATGAGAAGGAAAAAAAAAAGAACATTGTAGTTAATATAATAATATTTAAATAATAATAACAAAAATAATAATATAATAATAATAATCATTATTATATAATCTTAAGAGAAAATAAATAAATTTTAAGTAGGTTTTAAGAGTCTGAATGAGGTAAAAACCAAACGAAAAAATAAATTTAATAAAAATTTTTCCTTAAATTTTTTATTATTAAATTATACAAAAAAAAAAAGGTAAGAGAGACAAATCTAGTGGCACAAATTCTGGCCACTTAATTTTGGTTGACTTTTCTCTCCTTATATAGTAGTGTTGTTACTTATTTAACTAAAAAAGAATTAAAATTGAAATTTCAATATCTAATTACCTCAACTATGCTATAGTAACTAATGAAATAGAAGTGATCCCCAACTTATATGACACAGGCTAATAAAAAAAAAGCCTATCAAACTCACCCATATACTTGAACATTGCATCAATGATACATTTCGAATACACGAAAAATAAGTAAAAAGAGGATTTTAATAAGAAAAATCACTTGCTACACACCACCCCACTTAGGAGTGATTTTGGGCTAGGCCAACCCGAGCTCGGCGAGCTTGGATATGTAATTAGAGTCCTTTCAATAATTTGACTAATCTGAAATTAAGTGATAGAAAGCCCAAAATTCGACCCGACCTGTGTAATGAATGCATATAATTTAATTTAATTAATACAAACAATTATTCAAATAGCCATATAATTGATTTAAAAACTCAATTTTGTTTGGTTGGCTCGGGATTAACTCGCTTACAGCTAATGTTGGGCTTGACCAAGGCCTGGGCCAATAATTCTAACGTTGGGTTGGGATTGGATATGCATTAGCCTGGCCCAGCCCATCCCATGAACACCCCTACTACCCCACTTGTTCATAGATGCAATGCATATTACATCAGTGGGCTCCACCCTTCCTTGCATATGTTGTAGAGGGATGAAAGAGAGAGAAATTAGGAAAGAAGAGATTTTATAGAAAACAAATGAGAGATTTTAGAAAAATTGAGAGATTTTAGAGATTTAGTATGGATAGATTTTAGCTAATATAGGTGAAATCCTTAAATTACGCCACATGTCGCCTTCTCATAAAGAGGGCTACGCCACAAAAAGATGTACCTCAATCATTAATCCTGTGCATATCTAGGGGGTCATATTTGGACCCATGGATTTTTGTATTTTACAGTAGCTTCTTTTTCAACTTCTTTTGGATTCGAACCCTTCAATCATTGTTTATTTGCGTGGATTTATATTGCAATTTGTTAGTTGGCCACTTTAGCAATACAAAAAATATTTCACATACGAGTAAGCCGGCCCCACCAACATGCTAATTGTGTCATCCTACATATTGTGAACTACAAAAACAATGCAGTGTATGGAAAAAAAAATAAAAAGAAAAGATATATATATATCTTATAATCTTGGATGGTATTAATTAGAGAAGATTCCCCATCAATTGTGGATTTCATCATAACAATACTATGAGTCATATCTGGAAAACAACACTATGGGCCATCTCTAGAAAGGGTTTCATTTAGGAATTTGACTATGATGTTTTACAATTCAATATTTCAATGTAACATTTTATCCTTATGCTATTTTCTCCTATGAGCAGATTATTATATATATTATGCATTTCCACATGAGCTCTTGGGGCCCGCATGGAACCATGCCCCATTTATATGAGTGTTGAATTAGGTTTAGGATCTTATTGCTAACAGTGAGAGAGATGTTAGGGGAGGGATAGAAATTTAAGGGGTAAGAGAGAGATTTAGGGAAATTAAATAGGAAAAAGAGATTTTAGGAGAGAAAAATGGAAGAGAATCTTAGGACTTTAATTAGAGAGCGCCACGTGTCGCTCTCAAGGTTAGAAACATGTGACCAAACATTGTATATAATTTTATTCTTAAAATTTTGATATTTAAATTTAATTTCAACTATATTTATTTTATGATTTATATAATAATATTTATTTATATTTTATTAAAATATTAAAAAATTAATAAATTTAGCTTTTTAAAATAAAATTTAATTTTTTATGGCCCGCGTTGGGCGTGGGCCTTGAAACCAAGATAGGATTAAGTTGCAACTACTTGAGACGGTCGAAAAATTTAACCTATCTGATATATAACGTTATATTTACAAAGGAGGTGAGAGTAGGAGGCTTTGATTTGGATTATAGGTGGGTCAATTATTAATAGGATATGATATTTATAATCATTAAATATTATAATTCTTAAAGATGCTGATGATGTTTGTCTCTCTAATTTACATCAATAAATCTAAATTCCACCCTACTTTCTAAATTTTGTAACCCTCATTCATAAAGTAGTTAGACATGATGGGTGAGGCCGAGAGGGAACTATACCATGTATTTCACATTACGTATAAATTCTTAAAGATAAAACGGAAAGAAATATGATTATAATCTCTTTGAATTTTACTTTGGTTGATTGCTTCAATTATAGAGTCCATTTGGTAGTATTAAATACATGATATGTCACATCTCTTGTGTTATCCATTTGTCGTAACAATTATCAGCAGGTTAAGTAGTTTTTTGTTAAAGTAAGAAAGCATAAAAAAGCACTAAAAAAAGAAAATTTTATTAAAATTTAATGATTTTAAAATATATATAATAAATAAAAAGAAGTCCAAAATATATAAATATGTCATTTAACCTTGTCTATTAAAAAAGATTAAGAAATGAAACAATCCATATTGGTGGGTGAGATACATTACATAAGCAAAATCTTATGTTGGCTGAATATAGTTGACTTAGGATTGGATCCTCCTTAGCCGTATAATTTTATAATTTTTATATGAATTGCAAACTTAGCAACAAAGTATAAAGGAGCCTATTGTCCCATCTATCAACCTAAGAAGAGCAACATACAAAAACTACAAATAATTGTATAATTGATAACCTTAGATATGTATGGATATAGTTCACACGTACTTGGGCTTCAATGAGGTCCTTGATCTCAAATTTCTTATTTGTGCCAAGACACAAAAAAATCCACTAAAAAATACAAATAAATAGATACAAGTAGAAGGCAACATTTTTTTAAGGTGTTATGTAAAAGATTACCGTGGATGAAGAGTTGCATGGAAAAAAAAAGAAGGAAAAAAGCACTGTAAAAAAAAAAACTGAGATCCAAAATAAGGAATCATATAAGTGACTCAACATAAAAATAAAAAGAAAACAATGTGGAGGATCAAATTGACTATGGATAGGCCACATATTACACAAAATGGCAGATGTGATATAGATCATCATTCTATCTTAGACAATCAATACAATAGTAAAATAAGAGTGAATGTTTCATATAAATACAAAAACGCCTCTTATCATTGATCATTCTAATGATAAACTGCCATAGATGGTAAATCCAATACTAAAATAAAACTGAGTTTTTTTTGACATATAAATACAAGAAGGCATTTGATCATTGATATAGTGGAAAGAAAGCAAATCATGATGAAATGTCCTAGGAAAGAGAGATTATCAAGAGGGAAGAGAATATTCCATGGGTAGTGAGAAATAACAGGAGTAGTTATTCAAACTTACTTTTCAATTAAATTCCGAGGTAGAGATTTTAGGAATGAAGCTTGACTGATAAGAATAGGGAGAGAGATTTTCGGGTAGCTAACATCTCAAACACATTCATATCAATCAACTATATAAAGCAAGTGCCCATCTTACACACGGTGAATGGATAAATTTTTAGTAGTATGGTGTATAGGAACTGGGGTCGTATCAAAGCTTTTTTAAGGTCCTAAATTGATATCTAAAAAGGCTTTTTTAGTTAATATGCATTAGCATATTAAAATTGATACTTATAAAAAATGTAATGAACATGGCCTCGAGAGATATAGAGAGAAAAAGGAAATTAAATAATGAAGAAGAAAAAAATAGCATAACTATCTTTTTAACATTTAAAACAAATATATATATATGTAGAATATTCATTTGTATATGTCCCTCACCATTTTTTTCATGAGAACTCTAGGTGGGACCCACTATATGCTCCATCCAAATGGACCACACACACGACCCCCCTGAATTGAACCCGTTTACCAATTTTTGGTCAAATTCGAATTTATTGAACTGTTGGATCGACTATGCACTCATTCGAATAGAATGAATTTGTGGGTTTTAGATGAAGAGGTTAGGGACATATGATTAGAGCCAAACTTTATATCTAAGGTAGTCCCGCATGGAGCTTTTCATCCCTTGGTGGGTTCCACCATGGGCCTTATAGAGAAGTATGCACGGTCCCTTGGTAAGGGACATGTGCACATGAATATTCTCTTATATATAAATCATTAGAACTTTTGGTGTTTAACGAATGCAGAACTGCACTTACTCTTAGTGGTGAGTTATTTGATGGTGTCTCCATACATATACCATACTTCACATTCATATGTAAAACCTATAGGCTAATGAACTGGTCGTTCTCTGCTTTTTTTTTTATTCTTCTTCCATTGTTATATGGAAAAGTTGAATTTCAACACCCACCCATTCATGGCGAGTGGAATCAAAATAAAAATGAATATAATTGTCTACCTTCCAAAGGTTTTATCAATCTAACTACAAGAGATGTTGTATATAAAATTGAAAGATTTTATGATAAGAGATAAAGATTCATTAGTTTATGTAAAATTTAAAATAAAGTGAGAGTATTAATCCAAATTTAAAATTATTATGTTAGGACTAATTCAAATTATTGGTTGTTCTGGGTTTTATAGGACATGATTTAGAATGAGAGAGATTTTAGAAATCTTGCCTCCTAATAGTATCATTCTAAGGGTTAATTTAGGAAAGATCTAGTAATTTTAGGGCTTGAGCATTAACTTATGCGAGTAGTTCAAGTAACATATAAACTTTGAATTGAACTGAGATTTAGCCCAAGCCCGGTTTGGTCCAAGTGAGAGACACTAAGAAATCTTTAATATAAAAACAAACATCCTAACCAACAAATGTTTTCATTTTTTAAATATAATACAGTATGGCTCAAGTTTAAACTATTATAAGTGGGCTGGGCTCATGGTAGATACTTATGGCCCGAGATAGGCTTTCTCCAGGCTTAAGCCTATTGTTCAAAATCTAGGCTAAGCCTGGATTTTATTTGGCCTGGCCCAGCCCGTCTTGGCCCGGCCTTATGAACAGCTTTGACCAATTTAGACTTTATTCAGATGTTAATAGGAAACCCTGTGGACCCACAAATTGTCACTTGGATAGTGGAATTTAATGGCATGAGAAATGAGATAAAGGTAATTTACCTAATTTATATGACGAGTGGGATGAAAATCCGTTTGAGATGTATGAGAACCCGTCTTTTCTTTAATATTAAATATGATATGGATATCAATAGTAGATTATACTGAGATTGCATGTAAGGTATTGCATTGCAAATTTTAAGGTATTGTATTCTTTAAACATGAAAGATTTAGATTGATTTTAGAAAAAGAGAGATAATGATAGGGATAAGGATTATGCTGATTTTTAGGAGATTAAATAGTAAAAAGAGAGATTTCAAGGGAGATTGTGAGGCCCACCTGTGCTGCAACTTTGATTAAAAAATTGTGTGGAACCCACTTCTCAAAAACTCATTGAGAATGAGAGAAATTAGGAATGGAGAGATTTTATAGAAAACCAAGGAGAGATTTTAGGAAAATTGAGAGATTTTAGGAATTTGTTATGGATAGAGTTTACCTAATATGGATAGAGTTTTTAGATTGCGCTACGTGTCGCATTCTCATGAAGAGGTCGCGCCACATGTCACCTTCCTGCGAAAGGGGGGATTGCTTTAATATATATAATAATAATGGACGGAAGGTAAATGTCCCTTTGTGTTTTTGTTTGCCTCATCACTTCTCACCCATTAAAGGTTCCTCAAAATAAAAATCTCAACTTATAAATTATAGTTGTTGCCAAAAAAAGTAAAATGACTTGGTTTGTTAAACAACTTGTAATGCCATTATATATATTAAAGCAACAAGAATGGAGGCCTCTAGAGGATGCCAAATCAGCACTCTTATTTTTCTTTTTTTCTAGAGCACTACATTAGCATATCTTATTTTCTCTCATTATCCTTAACTCCCCTTAATCTTAGAGATATTTATGATTTCAGATTTCAGTCAACCCATAAAATTTGATCAAGCTAATGGATACGTGATTTATCACTATCTCAATATATACATATTTTAAAATTCAAATCATCACTTTGCATATCTTGGTCTAGACTCTTACTTGTCTGAAAGTTGCAATCTTTTAACTTCCTGGTGAGAGAAGGAATGAAAAGCAAAGACGCAATAGAAATCTCACATGTATAAAGATCCGAACCCTATGTTCTCGCTCACAGGCACCATATTTCCTCTGCTCTGCTTCTCCAAACTGGTCACAGAAACCACCATTCTCTTCAGCTCCAAAACCTTGGATTTGGCCTTCGAGCAATCTGGGGCCATCGAAAATTCCATTTTATGAAAACCCATTTTAAGAGAGGCCAGGGAAGTGGATTTCATGGCCCTATTAGGGGGAAAAAGAGACAAAACTATAGCAGTAGCGGTAGCCATTGTTGAGAAAAAGAAAGAGGTTTGTTTGGAACAAGAGAGAGAGAGAGAGGAAGAAGTATAAAGCGTTTTTGTTCCATGATCTTCACTGTCAGCCTCCTAATCTTAGAAACCATAAGATTTCCATTGCTATTTTCTCTTGCCTTCCTTCTCTTTGATATTCCTTGAAACCCCCTCCTTCCTTGCTTTATCCTCTCTCTCTCTTTCTCTCTTCTTTGTTCTATTTTTTTTTGTTGACAACTTTTTTTATTCTAATTATTCTCTCCACTTGTCAAAGTGAAGGGAATCAACACAGAGCAAGAGCACGTGTTGTTTAACTTGTGTTGGTCTTTCCTCCCTTATTTCAAAAGTGTGCCAAGAAGGGGATCAAATCCCTGTTGCTTTTTGCGGAAGAGGAAGACTAGAAGACTATCCAGGTTCAAACTTCTCGCTGCTTCATCATCGCTGGAATCTACCCATCCGGGACAAAAAGGATCCAAATGTTGGGTTATGTCTTGTATTCCGGTTTAGCCGGATCGGTCGTCTGGTTTAGCCAGAACCGAGACTCAGGGTTAGGGGTATTTTAGTCATTATGTATGGGTTTTCTTGGTGGCCAAGAAAGCGGGAACTATATATATTGATGTACTGTAACCCTAGATCCTGAGGGGATTGAGATGGGATCATAGTAGATGAGTTCTCTCCTCCCGTGGACGTAGGCATGGTTGCCGAACCACGTAAAACTGCTGTGTCATATGTGTGATTGCTTGATGGTGTATTTGCTTGCGTAGATCGTGGTAGATCCGTTGATCGCGGGTTGTTTCCGTTGCCCCGCTTTTCCCAACAAGTGGTATCAGAGCGAGGTGAAGGTCTTTTGTGGTTTTGCGATTGACGGATTATGACGGATGTGAGAGAATCATTGGGTCGGAGAACAGGGGTGCAGATTGCCTTCACCGGAGAAAGGGGGGCCGTTCGTAGCTGCCTGCCGGAGTCGAGGAAGAACAAGAAGCTTGCCGGCGGTCGCCAGCCTCACTCGCCGCTGCCCGCCAAGCCGAGGAAGAAGACCGGCGAAGAAAAGGGCTGGATCTGGGTTCTGTGGCAGACAGATCCACAGATCGGAAAATAGAGAGCGCCGTTGCTGCTGCCGTCTCTCTCAGTCGTCACCGGAGAGAGCGCCGCCAGCCGCTTGATCCCTCGCTGGACCGCAGCCGAGGACGAAGAGCAGTCGTCCGGTTTGTTTTCTTCTCTGCTGCATAACGCAGATTGGCTCTGGCAGATAAACAAAGACGCGCCTACGCTGTTGAAGACGACTTCCGGATTCAGTTTCTGGGTCTTGATCTCTCTTAGGCCACACCGATCGGAGAGAAGGAGACGAAAGCGTCACGGTCGCCGTCTTCTCGTCGGAGCCAGAGCAGATCGGCAGTCGATTGACGTCAGCGGCTGCAGATCCGCTCCTTGCTAACGCTGGTCGCCATCTGCAGCGTCGCGGTCGCCAGCCGCTTGCCTGTCGCCTGTTGCTGTCCTCGGCTGGTCGTCGTCAGCTTCTCGTCGGAGCCGTTCACAGTCGATCGCCTGCTGCTTTTGTCTGCAACTGAACTGAGGAAGACGACGATTCACAGTTGCAGATTCCGGGTTTTGGGTTTCGGGTCGGGTCAATTTGACCTGACCCGCGGTGTAAACCAGTCAAGCGCACGAGTTGGGCCGGGTCAGGTGGGTCAGGCTTGGACTCGAGCCTGTTTATGCAGCAAGCCCAGCAGAGCAGTTCCGGGTTCCAAGTCAGGTCGGACCCAAACCCGGTACATCAGAGAAGCCCAGCAGAAAGAGCAGTTCAGTTCAATTCCGGGTCAAGTGAACCCGACCCGGATCCGTTTCAGAAGCCTAGTTTGCCATCAAGCCGTGACGTCAGCAGTGATGTCAGCACGGTCAACAGGCAGGTTTGACCAAATTCAACGGCTGAAATTGTTTCTGCGATATCTTGATCGTCCGATGTCCGATCGGAGATCCGTTTGCTCCTACGGACTCGTTGTGAGCAAATCTACCCGTATATGGAAGAAGATCGGCTGGTCAACGGTCAACATGGATGTTTGACCAATGGAGTGTAGAGAATTAACATATGACACAGCAGTTTTACGTGGTTCGGCAACCATGCCTACGTCCACGGGAGGAGAGAACTCATCTACTATGATCCCATCTCAATCCCCTCAGGATCTAGGGTTACAGTATATCAATATATATAGTTCCCGCTTTCTTGGCCACCAAGAAAACCCATACATAATGACTAAAGTACCCCTAACCCTGAGTCTCGGTTCTGGCTAAACCAGACGACCGATCCGGCTAAACTGGAATACAAGACATAACCCAACAATCTCCACCTTGGCTTGGATTCCGCAAATCCTCAGAGCCACCTTGAGATACCTGGTAATCTCTTTCACGCACCTTGCTGAAGGGTACGTCTCCGCACATGCTACGACCTAGCGTGGCCACAGTTGCCTCCTTTGACCTCAACACCACCGTCTTGAACCTTCGAAGTGCTCTCCATTTGTTGCCACATGCATGCATCCTTGCAACACAATGAACCTAACTTCCGTCCGTCAAAACAAAACTGAAGACCTCCCTGAATCCGGATCTCACTGGTACCTTGTGAATCCTTCCTTCTGTCTCCATCCCGGTGTTCTTTCTGTCAAATCTACAACTGTCCTGTTCTAGCTTGTTCTGGTGGGTTGGGCACAGTACATGCGGGTTAAGTATCTTCTTCCATATACGCGTAGATCTGCTCTGATACCATAAGCCGGTTTAAGCATCAGGTCATACTTAACCCGCATGTACTGTGCCCAACCCACCAGAACAAGCTAGAACAGGACAGTTGCAGATTTGACAGAAAGAACACCGGGATGGAGACAGAAGGAAGGATTCACAAGGTACCAGTGAGATCCGGATTCAGGGAGGTCTTCAGTTTTGTTGTGACGGACGGAAGTTAGGTTCATTGTGTTGCAAGGATGCATGCATGTGGCAACAAATGGAGAGCACTTCGAAGGTTCAAGACGGTGGTGTTGAGGTCAAAGGAGGCAACTGTGGCCACGCTAGGTCGTAGCATGTGCGGAGACGTACCCTTCAGCAAGGTGCGTGAAAGACATTACCAGGTATCTCAAGGTGGCTCTGAGGATTTGCGGAATCCAAGCCAAGGTGGAGATTGTTGGGTTATGTCTTGTATTCCGGTTTAGCCGGATCGGTCGTCTGGTTTAGCCAGAACCGAGACTCAAGGTTAGGGGTATTTTAGTCATTATATATGGGTTTTCTTGGTGGCCAAGAAAGCGGGAACTATATATATTGATGTACTGTAACCCTAGATCCTAAGGGGATTGAGATGGGATCATAGTAGATGAGTTCTCTCCTCCCGTGGACGTAGGCATGGTTGCCGAACCACGTAAAACTGCTGTGTCATATGTGTGATTGCTTGATGGTGTATTTGCTTGCGTAGATTGTGGTAGATCCGTTGATCGCGGGTTGTTTCCGTTGCGCCGCTTTTCCCAACACCAAATTCATCCCATTTGCCGGATCGTCGCTTCATTCTAATGGGGTGGCACGCAGGATGCTAGTGGTGCAAGCGTCCCTCTCTGGCGGAGGTTTGTTTCTTTTATGTATAAAGACATTCCAGCATAACCCACTTTTGATTTCCTGCAAAGATCATGGCCCACCTTGATCGGAATGGCATAGGCCCCACTTGAGATAGTGCTTGATCTCTTTTTTGCTAAATGGAAGACCCTACACTTGAAATGGTGCCACATCAGCAATCTTTTTTATCCTTTTTTCTAAAGCGCTACATCAGCATCTCAGAAAAATTAGAAGTTTAACCATTTGAAATTGTCTCCCCATCCCCTAAAGTCTCTCACTCAATTTACTGGATCTAAAATCTCTCCCTAAAACCTCAATTTACTCTCCCAGTTATACGCCACTAAAATTTCTCTCTAAGACTTTCCTAAAATGATAATAAATAATACAATGTTTTTAAATATCCAATTCCTTCCCTAAAATCTCTCCTTCCCTAAATCACTCCTCTGCCACCATTTTAAATTATTCCCTAAAATATGTCCTTCATCCACAGATTTTTCATCATAAATCACTCTCTCTACCACTGATTGTTAATTAGTGTCAAAAATATTTTCCGTTATCCTATCCGATGAAGTGAATTTGACTTATTATTATTAGAAAGTTAATTAATTATTTATTTACTACTCTAAAGAAGATGAATCTACTCATGCTTTAATACCTTAAGCTCTACCAATGTGTCCATGTATACAAAAAATAAAAAATAAAAAATGATGTCTAATGGAGCAAATCCTAAATTACCTTCAAATGGGTTGGTTTCCAATTGGTGAAAACTAGAAAAATAATATAATGTACCTTTTCTTTGAAGTTGTTTTTTTTAAATTATTTGATGACATTCTTCATTGCTTTGATCATCTACTTTTTTATGTTCTCACTTTTTATTAATATTTATGTACTTTGTTTGCCATTCGCATTGACAAAAGAATTTATAGATTCTTTTAATTCACTTTGTGCATTTTGTTCAAATTTTACATTTTTATTGATTGTAATACTTCTTATCATTATTTATTTCAATTTATTCTTAATAGAAATATTGCTCATTATTATTTTTCATAAAAGTATCATTCTTTTAGTGTAATGATTTCAAATCTTTCACGGCAACTGCAACATTTATTTGAAGATTATAATAAATTCCAAACAGAGAACACTATGATATAAGTGAAGCTTTATATAAGTAAATAAATATCCATTGAACCTTTCATTTTGTCCGTTAAAATTAGACACTTGAATGGAGTATGCAATATTCAAAAGTTTTGATATTACTATCAATAATAGTAATTAGAAGTCAAGCAAGTGGTTTAGCTCATTAAGATTTGCCTTTTTTTTAATTAAGATTTAGTTTTATGCCTTTAAATTTGAAATAATAATAATAATAATAATTCTTAAATAAAGCATATAAACTCATTTGTTATTCTTTTACATTAACTTAGTTACATTTAAAGATTCTTTCATATTATATTAATAGAATATTATTTATGTGTAAATGTTGTTGTGTCCCTATCTCTATGGCATTTGAGATGTTGATTCTTATCATAGGGCCCCGGTGGCCATAGAGACTCTGGATTTTAATTGAAAACTTCCAACTTATGTTCAATAACTTATTTTAATTATAGGGCCTACACTAAGCACGGGCCTTTATTGCTAGTATCATATAAGCAAGATGCTTTTTTAAAGAAACCAAGAGAGAGAGAGGGTCTGCCCAGCTACGTCATGTAAGTTGGCCTTTCGTAAAGAAACCAATACCGCCAAAATCTCTCTCCAAATCTCCACATTTAGCAACTCAAAATGTCTCTATCCAAAATAAGAAAGCAATCTCCATCTCTATCCCTTTACAAAATCTTCCATTCACCAATCCATCTCTATATGCAAACTAAGAAATTTAAATTTATATCAATGCATTTTGATTCGAATCAATTCTGAATTCTTGTCATCGCACTTGATTCTTTCTCACCTTATCTATAAATAAACCAACACATATATGAGCTCACATGCAAAGCCATCTAAATTCTTCTCACCATCGTCTCTCAGATGGATGGTCTCTCAACATAGTAAGTGCTCCCCCCATCTTCCATATTTCATGTCTTTCTTTCCTTAATGGGGTTTCTCATCATTGGTTTTTTTTAATGCACTTTAGTTAGTGTTTTTATTGTTTTTTTAAAGTGAATACAGTTTTGTTTAATCAATCAAACATAATTTTTTCTTTAATTTTCTTTTTTGATTTTTCATGGTTATCATATGTGATTACATAGATCTAAAAGTTTTTTTTGAATTTCTTTTAGATCTGTGCTTAGTTTTGCATGGTCATCATATGTGATTACATAGATCTAAACTAATCAAGATTCTTATCAAATCCCACTTTTATTCCGCGAAAAGTCCTCTAGATCATTGTAATTAGTCAATTTGCATATGATAGTGGGCCATATCACATGACAACCTTCACTTGTGATGGATTGTGCATTTTCCATATAGAAACATTAACCAT
Organism: Sextonia rubra; assembly: GCA_037013555.1. NCBI lineage: Eukaryota > Viridiplantae > Streptophyta > Magnoliopsida > Laurales > Lauraceae > Sextonia > Sextonia rubra. The sequence continues at coordinate 13,371,301 of JASUAD010000023.1, forward strand.
GAATCATGGGGCCCACTTGTAAATAATGGTCACTAAAATATTATGCACGTCCATGCCATTAGTTCTCATGCAATCTTGTCATAAGGAACCAGGCCCTTCATCTTGTCACATGGTGTCTCTCAGTCCATAACAAAGTCCGTAAGCATTGAATAGGCTAGCATGTGGGGTCCCTCAGTACAACCTGGTCATGACTCCCTTCTTTCTTACCTGGGTCATGTAAACACGCAACATGTGCCAATACTCAAGCGATGAACGATACTTATAACGGGAAAAATTACATTTGTAAAATAAATATTCCCCCAATTGTGTTTAAGATTGTATGGATTATGGTAATTTGTTAATATATTAAGAATGCATCAATATTTATAGTTCTTGAATCATGGCGAAAGAAAAATGTTGTTTATACAAAGTAAATGCCTCTTCTATTTTTAAAACATTTTAAACTTAAAAATAACCACTTAAAAATAATAAAACTTTATTCAAAAATCAAATTTATTCTCTAAAGGAAAAATAAATACAATTTAAAGTCAACCAAAAAATAATTAAGTGTCATTCCATTATGGAAAAGAATGAAAAGGAAGAACATTCAAGGGTTTTTGTTGTAAAAAAATAAAAGAACAATATTTTTTCTTAATATCCTTGGGCATGTTTGCATACCATCCTCCAAGAGGAATTCTCTCGATTTTTCCATTGCAAAGAAAATCCACATTTAAATACAGAGGAAAAGTGAGAGGAGATTGTCTAAATCCTCCCAAGCCATCAAAAATCCTCTGTTCCATTGATTCCTCCGTCTCCACCTCCCCATATCGAATTTTGCAAATCCAAAAAGGTAAAGAAATAATTGTACATGATCTCGGTTTTTTCTAACCCTGGGATGCAATGATTTCTCTTATAAAAAATCCTTAATAACGCAACTTAGGCATTCAAGAATGCTCTCAAGATATTTATTTTAAAAGGTTGCACCCTCATGCATTAAGATTGTATAAAAGCTAGTTGACCTTCCACAAGAAAGTTGAATAAAAAATAATTTCTATTTAAGAATACTAGATGTATTGAATAAGTTATAATATAAAAAAAACATTAAAACTTAACATCTATTATTTAGATAGGAACAAATAGGGGTGTACAAAAAGTCTGTGGATCCGTAAAACCGATTCGATCCGCAGTTTTTTAACGAATCCAATAGTTAATGGTTTGGTGACGAATTGAAAAAATTTTAATCTATTAGTAATGCTTTGATGACAGATTTTACCCTTAATCCATAGATTTAAATTGATTAAAACAGTTGAAATAAAAATAAAAAAATTTTTATATCAAACATATTAAAAAGCAACATTTTAGCCATTCATCATCCAATTTTCAATCTCAGCCATTCACTCTCCATATAAAATAGTGAGGAAACAATTGGCACTATCATTAACTGATTGAACGATTTTAACTGAACCGAAAAGTTAATATAAAGTTTAGTTCGGTTTTTAATGAGCAATGGATTGATTATGGATTACAAAACTACCAATCCATACGTAATGGATTGGTTACGGATTAGGCTTAATCCGATCTAATCCGAACAGTGTACACCCTTAAGAACAAAATATATAAAATCTTTGTTAACTAAAAAAAGTTAATGCAATTTGTACTAACTAGCGCTGGGATTTTAAAAAACTATAAGTATAATAAAAATAATAAAATCCAAATGCTATATAAAAGTATTAAAATTTGAAATCTATTTGGAAAAAACGGTGCCATATTGAATATAAGATTTCAGTCATGGATTTTCAAAAGAAATTAAAGAAATAAAAAAATATATATTTAGAGTGATTTTCAAATTTCAATGAAAAGATAAATTGGTTTGAAAAGGACAAAAAGGGAAAAAAGGAAAAATGAAAGCATCCAAACTTAATAATAAAAATGTAAACAAATTATTAGAACCTGTAAAAATTTGATGCCTGTTGAGTGAAAAAATTTCTCCCATGTGACATTCGCGTGCCAACGTCCTCACATGAACATGTTGCGGCGCCCGAGGGAAAATTACTCTGGTAAAATGTGTCGCTTGTTGTTAGATTAGATGATTATCATTTTCAAATTATGGTGCACCCCCTCCCGTCACCTATTTTCAAATTACAGTGATCATATTCAAACGCTTACAAACCTCCTTCTTGACTTCACATTTCCTTGCTGAAAAGCTGCTACACTAAATGAAAGAAAAAAATGATTACAAAAAATCATCTTCATATTTGTGCCTTTTTGTTGGATTTTGCCCTGGCACAAACACATTCTAAAGGTACGTAAAATCTGGATTAGAGGATAAGTGGTAATTTATGGTAGAATGGTGACGTTAGTGGGTTAGATTTATCATGAAGGACTCTGGTGGACGCCCAAAATGAACCTTTTTTCAGTGGCCTCACAATTATGGATAACTTTCAATGTGTATTCTTCTACCTTTTTTTTTTCAAATAGACTCACAAAAGTCGTACTATCGGAGAAAAAAAAAAAAACCCCGACTCATCAACAAATAGAGTTTCACAATCTCAATTGTGTAATGGAGCATCTGGCCTCCCTCTCATTGGATATGTATGAGTCTCTACATAAATAATCCTAAAATCTTGCCATGTGTCTCCCTCTCATTGGATATGTATCAGACTTCAAATAAATAATCCTACAATCTTACCATATGTGTGATCTAACACAACCATCCAACTAATCATATACGAGAAACTCACTTAATAAAATATTAAAACATCCATCACCATGACACTGTGATATGTTGGAAATAAGAAGGCTGCAGGGTACTACAAACAAACTGAAACAATAATACCGAATAATCTGCAATGCTGTGGAGGGATGATGTGATAGCAGAAACCTGTGAAAAGGCAACAACACTAGTTCTTGGCCGAGATACGTTAGTAGACGCTTTCTTTAAGAGCAACAACACTAGTTCTTGGCTGAAGCACGTTAGTGGACGCTTTCTTTAGGATGAGTTTGCCTCTCAGAAAAAACCCAGATGTGAAGAGTCGCCCCCAGGATACAACGGCCTTCACAGTATGATCTACCGCGGTCACACACTAGAAAATATAGTCGTTTAGTTCTATATCATAACATGGGTCTCCTATGGTAGGTTGGGCCCAGATTTGCATCCCTTGTGCATGATAATCATGTAGGATGCACACCGCGAACATGCACCCAGTTAAACGTTTTTCGGTTCGAGACCCTCGGGCCAAGCCTAGCTTGTGTGCACGCATAGGGCTTGCGGCAAAAGAGTCCAAAGAGCTTAAAGTATAAAGGACAAGGAAATATATATATAGTGCTTAAAGGTTTTGCACTTTTTTAATGTGGGACTCTTGAAAAGCTACAAAGTTATCTTTGTAAAAAAAGACTGTGAAAAGGAATTTTTTGAAATCTCTTAAAACCCAACAATCTCCCTTTGTTTCAAAATATTTAATAAGTACTAGATTGGTAAAGTGACAAATCTTGAACCTCACTATTATGACATTTGCTCCAACTCATGCAACCATTTAGGTAAAAACTACATGATACATTTCCTATTCATTAATCTACTGTAGGACCACGGCATCTGACACATCCATTAAACCATATATATGTAGAACTTAGTGAATAAAATATCAAATCACCTGCATATCAACCTGATCATTGTGATATTACATATAGACCGCATTTGCTCGAACTCGTGCATCATTTAGGTGATGACTACTGATACATAACATGTATATCTTACAACAGAACTTGCACATGTATAAGCCTGTGTTACCTCACATGTGTGTGTCCCTTGCATATGCGAATCTTCATAACCTCGTATATGTGCATTGTGCATGTGTCCTCACATGTGCGAGTCCCCATTACCTCACAGGGTGTTGGTGTTAGTGCTTTTATACGGATCTAGCCCCTTAGCTAGTTAAAAGAAAAAAAAAACTATTAATACATATCTTACCCATCAACCCATGTACACCCATCTGATTGGGACTTTTTATTATTAATAACCCAGGGTATCTAATTGGGACTTACCGGTTAAGAAATCCCGCCAGCTTATATTATTTATATAGGACCTACTAGATTCAACCACCTACATGGCACCCAACCACCGGTTGCACGGCACTATTAGATGAAAGATGGGGCCATCTACCCATATATCTATCTGTCTAGGAACTCACTAGATCAGTTTCCTCCACATATTTTCTTTAAATAGATCATATCCACTGTAAACAACCTACTTACCTGACCCTGCCTCCACATATATGACCCATCACATCCGATTAATTGTTTTTTTTTTTTCTTGCCTGGAAGAAGGATTTTTTATTGCAAAGAAGTAGAGATACATAAGGTGTTATTTGTTTACACCATTTACTTATGTAAATAGAGAATATGAATAACATTTGTGTAGGAAGAGAAAAGAGGAAGAACAAGAAGAAGCACACAATCCACACAACCGACATGAGATTTATGTGGTTTACCCGATGTGGGCTACGTCCATGAAGATTCAAACCTGTTCACTATTGTTGGAGATCTCCCACAAGAAGAACAAACCTCTTTTTATGATTATAAGAGTACAAAACTCTCTCTAAGGCTCTTCTCTGTAGAGCAACAGCCCTTTCTCTTTCTCACACCACTTAGAATAATACAGAAGCCCTAATTAATAATACCATTAGCATTTACAGCCGTTAGATCTGGCCTTATAACAAAGGATCCAGATCAAAATGACAAATTACATATTTACTCCAATAAATATTAAATATACCAAAGTCAGGCTTCACCAACCCATCAATCTCCCACTTAAAGGCTGATCACACTGAATGGTAATGACAACAGCAGAACACAGCTTCAAATCTCAACACCTTGTCTTCAAGCAAGAAGTCCAACTGAAGTGAGCATAGCTTCAGTTTCTCTATATTCACCACCTTTGTAAACATATTTACAGGATTCTGACTTGTGAGAATATTTTCCAGTTTCAACACCTTTTCTTCTAGAAGCCACCGTATGAAGTGATATTTTATGCGAATATATTTGGTCTTTAGATTAAAGGCTGAATTCTTCGTAAGATGAATGACACTCTAACTATAATTATATAGCTTATTGTCCTCCTGCTTCTTACCCAACTTTTTCATTAACTCCTGCAACTAAATCATTTCCTTGCTTGCTTCTGTAGCAGTAACATACTCTACTTTTGTAGTTGAAAATGCAACAACATTCTATAATTGTGATTTCCACCTGATTGCTGCACTACTCAAGGTGAAGACATATCCAGTAGTAATTCTACTTCTATCAAGATATCCTGCTAAGTCTGAATTAATATAATCCTGCAGTTTAATTTTTTATCATCCAAAACACAATGCTACGTTAGTAGTACCTCTCAGATATTTGAGAATCCACTTAATTGCTTCTCAATGTGTTTTCCCAGGATTATCCATGAATCTGCTTGCAACTCCCATTACATGAGCAATATCAGGTCTTGTGCTAACTATAGTATACATTAAACTGCCAACAGTTAAAGCATATAGGATCTTGAACATGTCATCTTTCTCCTATTCTGTCTTAGGATACAACTCTTTTGAAAGTTTGAAATGAGTTGTTAGTGGAGTGCTAACTGGCTTAACACCTTGCATGTTGAACCTGTGTTGGACCTTTTCAACATATCCTGCCTGAGACAACTTCAGTGTACGGTTTGTTTTGTCTATACTAATTCTTATACTGAGAATTTGTTTCGCAGCACCCAAATCCTTCATTTCAAACTCTTTTAACAACTGTTTCTTCAGATTATTTATTTCATGCATGTTTGATCCTATAATAAGCATGTCATCTACATACAAAAGGAGAATGATATAGTAGTTATCGAAGCTTTTGTAATAACAACAATGGTCTGCATGACATCGTTTATAACCTGTGTTGCACATAAACCTGTCAAATTTAATATACCATTGTCTTGGAGCCTGCTTCAAGCCATATTAAATCTTTTTTAGTTTACACACTATATCCTCCTTTCCTGAGATAGTATATCCTTATGGCTGATGTATGCAAGTATCTTCATCCAAGTCACCATGGAGAATTGTAGTTTTAACATCTAACTGTTTAAGATGTAAATCTTCTACTGTCGTAATGCTCAAAACACTTCTGATTATATTTAATTTAACCACAGGAGAAAATAATTTAGAATAATCAATACCTTTCTTCTGTTGGAAGCCTTTCGCAACTAGTCTGGCCTTGTATCTCTTGCTACCGTCATGTTCATCCTTCAATCTGTACACCCACTTGTTATGCAATGCTTTCTTTCGCTCAAGTAATTGAACTAAGTCTCATGTCTGATTTAACAATAAAAATTGCATCTCATCGTCCATGGCTTACTCCCACTTAGCTCGAGTATCAACCTGCAATGCTTCTTCATAACATTCTGACTCACCACCATTAGTTAACAACAAGTAATACAATAAACGTGAATAACGCTGTGTAGGCTTAGGAATCCTAGAGAACCTTCTTACTGGTGTAGGCATATGAGGATTTACCTGTGGGTTTTCATTTTCATATGCTTCAGGTGCATCATTTTCAAGAATGTCCTTTACGTCTAAGCACATTGTATTGTCCTTTTGTACATTATCCTTGTCCTTATGCAAGACTTTCTCATTATATACAACATTTTTACTTCTGATGATTTTTCTATTTTCTTCATCTCAGAAGTAATAACCAAATTTATTAAAACCATATCCAATGAAAGTGCATTTCCTAGATTTAGGATCTAACTTGTCCCTTTTCTCAAGATCAACATGAACATAAGAGATACAACCAAATACTTTTAAGTGTGACAAATTTACCTCTTTTCCAGTCCAAGCTTCCTCCAGCAATCCACCATCCAAAGGTACTGAAGGCCCATGATTGATCAAGTATGCAGCAGTACTCACTGCTTCTGCCCAAAACTGTTTAGGCAATCCAGCACGCAGCCTCATGCTTCTAGCACGCTCTAAAATGGTCCTGTTCATACGCTCTACCACACCATTTTGCTGTGGTGTATTAGGAATGGTCTTCTCTCGCTTTATCCCATTTGTGGAGCAATACTTCTCAAATTTTTTACTGCAGTACTCTCCCCCATTATCAGATCTTAGGCATTTCAATTTCAGACCTGTTTCATTTTCAACCATAGCTTTTTACTTTTTGAAAATATCAAACACATCAGAGTTGTGTTTCATAAGATAAACCCATAACTTTCTGGTAGCATCATCAATAAATGTAAGTAAGAAGATCCATCAAGAGAATGTACTTGTGTTTATTCCCACACATCCGTGTGAACGGATTCCAACCTTTCTGATTTTGGTTGCCTTCCTACTATAGAGAAAGTAACTTTCTTCTGCTTTCCAAAAACACAGTCTTCACAGAACTCTAAGCCAAGGACTTGAGGCCTTGTATCTTAACTTTAGAGTGAAGTTTTTTATTCCTTTCTCACTTATGTACCCAAGTCTACAATGCCATGTGTTTGAGTCTGTACCTTTATCTGCAACTGCAATGGAATTAATACTCTACTAATCAGGTAAAGAGTACCTTCTTTCTTACCGCGAGCAACAACCATACTCCCTTTTCTCACCTTCCATGAGTCACCCCCGAAGATTATGATATAACTACAGTTTGCAAGCTGACTAACAGATATAAGGCTTCTTTTTAGGCTTGGTACATGCCTAACATCATTCAATTGCATGTACCTCCATTTGGCAATTTAATCTGAACATTTCCTTTGCCAATTATGTCACAAGTTCATCATCACCAAGATAGACTTTTTTGAAGGATAGACTTTTCCGAAGTCACCTTTCACATAATTTTGGAGATATTCTATGTGTGCAGTGGCATGAAAAGACGCACTAGAATCGATAACCTAAGATCCAGATTTATGATCAAAAGAAAGAATTAAATCACCTTGAACAGTATCACCTGCAACATTTGCGGAAGCATCATTATCATTGTCATTGTTATAGTTTCTTTACTTGTTTTTCTTTAGTGGAGCTCTGTAGTCCTTTTTTAAGTGTCCATTTTTGCCATAATTCCAACATGTGAACCTGTCTTTTAACGATCTTGACTTGCTTCTCAATTTAGATTTTCCATGATTCTGACCTCTCTCAGTTTTTCTTCCTCTGTTTTCCACATTCAATGCACTTCCTTATGATTCACCTGAGGGTTTCCTACGAAGTTCTTCATCGATGACAGCACTCACAACATCATCAAACTTCAATTTGCTTGATCTCGATGAATTACTCAGTGAAGTAACCATACCACTCCAACTATCTGGTAAAGAAGATAACAGTAATAGTGCCCAAATTTCATCATCAAAATGTATTTTTACCGATGACAACTGGCTCATGATTGTGTGCAATGCCCCAACCCTAGATAATTATGATTTATAGTAATCAAGTTGATTTTACTTTAATTAAGATATTATTAGGTTAATTGAGCCCAAGTCTCCAGAGGTTTAGGTCATGGATAGGTAGTTAGGTCAGGTTCATACCTTATTAGGTAGTCCAAGACCTTTTGTATTTAGTATTTTCATAATTGGCATTATTTATGTACCATATTGGTTACATTGGGTGAGTTTCATCTTGTTGAACATCTTCTATGTTTGGCCCAAATCCATTTGGACTCATTCCGGCCCATTCAAACCCGAATTGACTTAAACCAGAAATGTCTAGAAACCAAGAGGGCTTCCTTGTAAATTCCAGAAACTTTATTCCTGTAAATTCCAAAAACTTCATTCCTATAAAAATTCCCAAAACCCCATCGATCCCTATTCCTCTTCTACCTCCCTCACGTTGCAGCACTGGCCCTTTCTTCTCCTTCTTCCATCGTCATCTTCTTCATCTTGCCTCCACTTCTTCGGTGATTGAAGCTCACGTGCATCAAGCTGAGCTTCTTCCTTCTTTCTCTTCATTTTCTCCTTGCTCTTCGTTGGCATCAAGGCACCATGTTCACCTTCTAGTTGTAAAAGGCTTGAGGTTAGGAAAAACCCATTTCTATTACAGCTGTTGAGTCCATTTGGGGGCATGGAAACTCAAGGATTTGGCATGCATGCATCTCATTTCGTTTCCCTTGTGCATATTTTAGATTCTCCATTTGTGAAGCCTTATTTTTCATCTAATCAAGGGGCAAATCGGTTTAAGTGAAGCACCAAGCACCAGGCAAGTATAAGGATACATATTCTTACATGTATGGCTTTATTCCTTTGATTCTTGATGGATTGTATGGTTTTACCCAAATTTACAGCTCTATGGCAAATGTATGGATCAAATGGTGATTTTGCATGAATAAAGAGGTTAATGGTCTTTAGGGAAACCAAGGGTGTAGAACAGAAGCTTTTGGAGTGGTTTTATTATAGGTAGAATAGATATTGGAAGAAAGAAACCGGTGGAATAGAAACCCTCCCGTAACATAGTGCTTTAGGGCCGACCGGTCGGTCTTGAAGCCGGATTGGTCAAATTGCCTTCCTGGTAGTCTGACCGGTTGGCCATTCAGCCTGACCGGTTGAATTACTTTTCTGGAAGCGGTCCGACCGGTCGGACAAGCACCCGATCGGTCGGGTAAGTCAGATCTGTAACTTTTAGAGAGGTGTTCCAAAACCAATTTCTATGCTAGACTATGAACTTTCTATAGTCTATGGGATAGCCTAATAATGGGTTACTCCCTTAAATCTTAGAAAGAGACCGAGATATCCACCCACACATTACCATAGGTTGTAGGTTCAACCAAAGACCTTATAGGACCATAGAGTAGGATCCTTGCTACCCCCAAACTAGCCCAACGGTGATTAATATAAAGGAGAAGGAGTGTTGAGCTGTCACCCCTTTTTCTTTGTGATTCTCCGGTAAGTTTTCAATGTCGCGCCATGGGTGTTGGCATAAGGTGAAGTGTCCTATATATATACATGAGGTAACACCAAGAATGGTAATGCCGGGACACCGAATATCTTATGAATACACCGTATTGAATGACCTTGGAAACCCGGATTATCTAGTATAGGATTGGCTAGTAATTGTCCTTGATAACCTTATAATCTAATTGCATTCATATTGGTGGTAACCTTGATCTCTACATAAGGGTCTATATCAGTTGTATTATTGATAATCAGTTACTCGAGGACAAATCTATGTTTGATATTATTCCAAGAATGAATTACTTTCTCTTATCAGTATAAACAGATTGGTATATAGTAAACAGATTGGTATATAGTAAGTAAAGATCCCAGATTATTCCCGACATATTAAGAGTCAGCGCCACTTAGCTTATTATTCCCCATAGGAGGTTCGACGGGACCCCATGGGATGTGTTATCAGTTGCCTACTGCAGTAGTATCAGGAGAGTGAGTCGACGCTCTCACGGGCAGCTAGTCGGCCCTGGCCCGGCCGCTAATGGTTTCCCAAGGATCAGTTACTCTCTTTTAGAGAAGAGATAGCAAATGTGGTTGCCATTTTGGTATGATATATTCTGTATTTCATGATTCACTATTCATGCTAACTCATATTCATCAGTGCCTAGATTTCGATATTGATATCTTTTAATCAGTATATTATTTATTTCCCTTGATCTATCATGCTAAGCTCATGTATCATTATCTTTGCTTAACTGTCGTATTAACTAGAATTACCATGGTGTTATAGGGGCAGAACCCGATGCCAATTAGGCAATCAGCACGCTTCTAGAGGCAACCCCAATGTTACTTCGGGACGTGGACGAGTGGAGTGAGGAGGACATCTTCTTTTGATTCTCCTCAATAGTGTGCAACAGGGAACATTTTGGGATTGGACTTAGGGTTCACCTTCCATTGATATATTTTGTATTATTGTGGATCCCCATGTCTTATGCACGCAAATGGGTTAATTAACAGACTTGTTTATTTAATATATGAAAATGAATGGATGTTTTAAGGATGCTTATGATATAATTACAGGTGAAATATCCAGGTTTCCGCTTGAATATCTATGTTGATGAAACGTGTTAGTGAATATTCCTCATACATACCTGTGGGATCACCCTTGTGGCAGTTTGTACGTGTCTAATCATGGCACGAATTGTCACGGGTACGTGTGTCATTCCTCGAAACCCACATCAAATCCCCAATTCTCGGGTTCGGGGCGTGACATTGTGTTAAACCCATTTATGTGTTCAGCAACAATCCCACCTTCAGCCATCTTCATGTTAAATAATATTTTCATCAAATGTACTTTATCTGAAGCAGAGGGTTTTTCATACATTCGTAAAAGGGTAGCCATAACATCTTTAGTGGTTTGCACTTTTGAAATATTGAATGTAACAGACTTTGTTAGAGAGAGTCTGATCATACCTAAGGCTTTTCTGTCAAGCACCTCTCACTCTGGATCTAACATAGTTGCAGGCTTCTTTTACTTTTCCTCCAAGTGGTAAGTAGAAACTTTTTTAGTAGAGGATATCCTCTATCTGCATCTTTTAGAATACAAAACTCTGGCCATTGAATTTTTCAATCGTTTGCGTTGTATCGTCATCATTGCTCCCATTCAAACCAAAGCTCCATTTGCTTGATTATTTTTCTGTTAATCAAATAGTCAATCTGTTCTGTCTATCTCATAGATCTCGTCACTATGAGTGCACAGAAAAAAACGGAGCACAATTTGGAGTTCGGATGACCTTAAAATTTATAAAACAATTCTAGCCATTGAATCTGGTCAAACCTATCTGTTTACCGATGTTGATGTCACTGCTGACCTCACTGCCTTGTTGTTATGCTAGGCTTCTGAAATAGTTCAGGTCAGAACTGACCTGAACTGAACCTAAACTATACTACTTTGCAGGCTAGGCGTCTAAAACAGAGCCGGTTCAGGTCTATGTGACCCGAAACTGAACTGGTCTCTACACGCTGGGTTTCTGTAATGGGTCAGGTCTGACCTGACTTGACCCAGCCTGCAACCTGTGTTGCTTGGGCTTCGCTGCTAACAGGTCAGGTCAACTGCGACCCGACCTGACCCAACTGTCCTTCTAGCTGGGCTGCTTTCAAACAGGTCAGGTTAAGTTCAACCCAACTTGATTTTGACCTGACCCTTCGTCCGGCCTTCTCCTTCCTCTCTTCATTTATGTATTCTGGTTTCTATGAAAGAACCTCGTAGCCCCTGCCTCCCTTTCTCTTCTTCGTCTAATCCGGCGAGGCAAAAGCAATGCGGCGGGCACTAATGACAAAGGGCCTGTCGGTGCACAGCGGCTTGGCGAAGCGGCGATTTCAGCCCTCTTCGATCTTTTCTTCATCTAATCTGATGATGGCAAGGCTAGACAGCAGCGACAACACCCCTGTAACGGATGTTGATGGTGCAATAGCGGTGGTGGCCTTCAAATCCTGATCCTCTGCGTTCCTATTTCAACCATAGGACCCAGCTTTGTCCCTTCAAGAAAATTGTGGCCCACAAGAGATCGATCCTCCGATCTCTTTCTCCTCTAAAGCGACGAGCTGAGATTTGAAATCCGATTCGTTGATCTTCGAGCACAACCCTTCGCTTTAATACTAGTTGTAGGAAGAGAAAAGAAAAAGAACAAGAAGAAGCACACAATCCACATAATAGACATGAGATTTTTGTGGTTCACCCAATGTGGGCTACAGCCACGGAGATTCAAACCTGTTCACTATTGTTGAAGATCTCCCACAAGAAGAATAAACCTCTTCTTGTGATTACAAGAGTACAAAACTCTCTCTAGGGCTCTTCTCTGCAGAGTAACAACCCTCTCACTTTCTCACACCACTTAGAATAATACAGAAGCCTAATTAATAATACCTTGAGCATTTACAACTGTTGGATCTGGCCTTATAACAAAGGATCAAGATTAAACTGACAGATTATATATTTACCCCAATAAATATTAGATACATATAGGTCAGGCTTCACCAACCCATCAATTTGCGCATCAATCTTATTTGTTTACAATTATTTGCACATCTTGTGTGTAAATCAGATTTGTAATGGTGTGAAAATAAAGGAACTAAATCTGAACACCTGTTGAAGTGGGAAAATAAAGAATATTGAAAATGATATAAATGATGTGAGAATGTTGTTATTAGAGAAACATTTTAAGAGGAAATACATGTGTAAACGTAACATACTTAATATTTTAATATTCATCATTTATATATGTAAATTACATTTACATGTCCCACGCGTAAAAGAAAAACTACCCCTAAACTGTTTCAAATGAACCGAACAGATGGATAGCAGCCGATGCTATGGATATGAGAAACCTCAACTTGCAATATGTGAAAGACCCACATCCAAACAAAAGCCCCAGTTGGTAAAGGACCTATCAGACCCTTCACCCTGAGCATCCTTGGATCTTTATGGTCCATTTCCTTCGGAAAACTAACCTTCTTTTTTGTCAATGCCCTTCTCTATATAACTTTTTGAGTCATCAGAAGTTTCAACTAATATACTTAAATCAGATCTTCACAATTATCGGATAGATTTGGCTAACACAACATAAATTTAAATCAAAACGCATACTAGTTTGTTGGGAAAAGAGAAAGAAACAAGAAGAACAATCAATCCACACAAATAGACACAGATTTACGTGGTTCACCCGATGTAGGCTACGTCCACAGAGATTCAAACATGTTTTACTATTGTTAGAGATTACCTACAAGAAGAACAATCCTCCTCTCGTGATTACAAGAGCACACAACTCTCCTAGGTTCTTCTCTGCAGAAAACCAACTCTCTTTTTCTCACCACACTTAGAATAACAGAAGCCCTAATTAATAATAACCCTGAGCCGTAACAACCGTCGGATCTGCCCTTATAACAAAGGGTCTAGATTAAATCGACATATTACATAATTACCCCAGATCAGGCTTCACTAACCCATCAATTTCCCACTTGAAGACTGATCACGCTGAATGGCAGTAGCAACAACAGAACATAGGTTCAAATCTCATCACCTTATCTTCAAACAAGAAGTCCAACTGAAGCTGAGCATAGCTTCAGTTTCTCGATGTTCACCACCTTTGTAAGCATGTCTGCTGGATTCTGACTTGTGGGAATCTTATCCAATTTCAACACCTTTTCTTCTAGAAGCCACCGAATGAAGTGATATCTTATCTGAATGTGTTTGGTTCTTGGATGAAAGGCCGAATTCTTCGCAAGATGAATGGCACTCTGACTATCACTGTACAGCTTGCTATCCTCTTGCTTCTTACTCAACTCTTCCATTAGCTCCTGTAACCAAATCATTTCCTTGCTAGCTTCTGTAGCGGCGACATACTCTGCTTCTGTAGTAGAAAGTGCAACAACATCCTGTAATTGTGATTTCCAACTGATTGCTGCACTACCTAAAATGAAGACATATCCAGTAGTACTTCTACTTCTATCAAGATCTCCTGCCAAGTCTGAATCAACATAACCCTCCAGTTTGAGTTTTGGTCCTCCAAAACACAATGCTGCATTAGTAGTTCCTCTCAGATATCTGAGAATCCACTTAACTGCTTCCCAATGTGTTTTTCCAGGGTTACCCATGAATCTGCTTACAACTCCCACTGCATGAGCAATATCAGGTCTTGTGCTAACCATAACATACATCAAACTGCCAACAGCTGAAGCATATGGGATCTTTGACATGTCATCTTTCTCCTGTTCTGTCTTAGGAGACAACTCTTTTGAGAGTTTGAAATGGCTTACTAGTGGAGTGCTAACTAGCTTAGCTCCTTGCATGTTGAATCTGTGTAGGACCTTTTTAATATATTCTGCCTGAGACAACTTCAGTGTACGATTTGTTCTGTCTCTAGTGATTCTCATGCTGAGAATTTGATTCGCAGCCCCCAAATCCTTCATTTCAAGCTCCGTTGACAACTATTTCTTCAGATTATATATTTCTTGCATGTTCGATCCTGCAACAAGCATGTTATCTACATACAAAAGGAGAATGATATAACAGTTATCGAAGTTTTTATAATAACAACAATGGTCTGCATGACATCGTTTATAACCTGTGTTGCACATAAACCTGTCAAATTTGATATACCATTGTCTTGGGGCCTGCTTCAAGCCATATAAACTCTTTTTGAGTTTACACACCATGTCCTCCTTTCCTGAGACAGCATATCCTTGTGGCTAATACATGTAGATATCCTCTTCCAAGTCACCATGGAGAAATGCAGTTTTAACATCTAATTGTTCCAGATGTAAATCTTCTACTGCCACAATGCTCAAAACACTTCTGATTGTGTTTAACTTAACCACAGGAGAAAACAGTTCGGAATAATCAATACCTTTCTTCTGCTGGAAGCCCTTTGCAACTAATTTGGCCTTGTATCTCTTACTACCATCATGTTCATCCTTCAACCTGTACACCCACTTGTTATGCAGTGCTTTCTTTCCCTCAGGCAACTGAACTAAGTCCCATGTCTGATTTGACAATAATGATTGCATCTCATCTTCCATGGCTTGCTCCCACTTAGCCTGAGTATCAACATGCATTGCCTCTTCATAACATTCTAGTTCACCACCATCAGTTAACAACAAGTAATACATTGAAGGTGAATAACGCTGTGTAGGTTTAGGAATCCTAGATGACCTTCTTACCGGTGTATGTGCATGAAGATCCACCTGTGGGTTATGGTATCAGAGCCACAACAATTGGTATCAAAGCCGAGGTTGGTGTTCCTCGGGTTTCTGAGCGAGGTGAAGATCGCTCAGTGGCTTGGAGGTTGTGCGCATGAGCGATGATCCCGGCGAGAATCTGATCTCTTCCTCAATTTCAGCTTCTGTAATCTGGCGACAACGGCAGTGGTGGCTCACGATGACTGGCTTCAATTTCTTCCAATCGTCTGCAAACAGTTGCAGGGAATGGCCACTGAGATCAAACTGATCTTTCTCTCCTCTGACTATGCCCACAACCGGGATCAGTGTTTGATATCTCCTCCTGTCACTGCAACAGGACACCAATCATCATCTTCTTCTTCAAGTGGCCCATCAGAGATCAGCGTGCTCCGGTCTTCTCCTTCTTAGATCTGGAAAACTAGATCCTCTGTTCTTAGAAATCGAACTAGCCGCGATTACTCCGAGATCTGAAAACAACCTGTTCAACCTCGGCTTTGGTCCTAAACTGATAGATCTGTGTCTTCCTCACAGATCAAATGACCCTCCTCGAGATTTGATCCCACAAATCTCCACGATCTTAACAAACCTCGCGCGCTCTGTTACCAATTGTTGTGATTTTCTGACATCACCCGTTGTGCACATCCATGAATCACAAGATCAACAAGAACAAGCAACTACACACAATAAGAGACACGAGATTTACGTGGTTCACCCAAATAGGGCTACATCCACGGGCACAGGAGGACGAACATCTTTACTATGACAAGTAAAACATACAAGAGATTCCCACTCTCTCACCTCATCTCTCCTACGTGGTGTGGGAACACCACGGGCAACTGCCGCCGCAAGGTCTAGGGTTACAGACTATACATATATATAATCTCCGCTTTCTTGGCCACCAAGAAAGCCCTGGTACAATTACCAAAACACCCTTGACCTTAAACCAGTCCCTGGCTAACCCAGTGGACTCATCCGGCTAAACCGGAATACAAGACATAAACCTAACATAGTTTCCATAACATTCTCCTGATTTGATCCTCTACCTTCATTGGGGACACATGTCACTCCGCAACCACGACTTAACTGCATGATCTTGATGGGGCAATCAATCTACTATTGTAGAGAGATGTTGTAGCCCCTAAACCCTATATATTGGTTTTCCTAAATAACTCCCTTCCCATCCTGGATTCTTAATTTGATTAGGAATTAAATTCCTTATAGCATATGAAGCATCTATTATGTTACCAACTTTACTTAAACACCAAAGATATCTCCATAAGGAGACTTATCAATTGTAATGCCTAAATTTTTATTTTTAATTAGAATTAATCTTGACCCTTGATTTAATTTTGATGGACCCCACATGTGATTATTATTATTTTTAAGATTTTATGCTATTTATATTTGAATAATTAATTAGTTACTATGTGAGCCCCATAAATTACTAGAGTTTTTTAATTTAGAGTTGTTCTCAAAATTAAAATTTTATTTGGATTGAATCTCTAAATTGTATTGATCTATCCTAACTCTACTTAGAGGGTGGAGTTTCATTTAAATTAAACCTCTTTTTTGGCTAAGTTTAGCTTGAGCTAGAACTTCTTTTAGGATTCTTGTTCTTACTTTTCTATAAATAGACAAGCCTCTTTCTCCTTGAATCACTCATATGGATATTCTCTCCCTCCTAGAGTGTTCTCTTCTTTAAGGTAAGTCTTCCATGCCCTTTCTCATCCTCTCTTCATATTTACTATTTTAATTGTCCACACAATGATGGTATGGTTGCTATATTTTCTTTTGCACAGCCTTTCATCATGACAAAACCCGTCATGCCCCAAGCCATTACACCGGGCCACCAATAGGCACTAGACCAGGACCAACCCACCATATGCATCAGTCCACTTGAACCCAGGCCAACTAACTGGACCCATCATCGTGGAGCACCGATCAACTTTTCGGCCCATGATCTTCTTCAGCTTTCTAATCTTTTGCTGACGTCATCTTCTTCTCCTTGTCCTTCGGTTTTTTTTTTTTTTTCCGCTTCTGCATCTTTTCCTTGCTGTTTTTTCTCCTTCTCTTCTCTACTGCAAAATCTGTTCTGTCTTTTTTCTTCTCCCTGTCTCCATCTTCTCCTCTTTTCTTCTATCCTAGGCGAGACCTACCTATATCCCCCACGTACGTTCACAAAAGAAAAAAAAAAACTCAGACTTCATCTTCCTTATTCCACCCATCTACAGAAACTTGTTCTCCTAACCAAACAACTCATCTTAGTCATTACCCATTCTCAACACCAAATCCGTTCTCCTCCATCTTTGCCATCAAAGTCATCATTATTACTCCATCATGCTCCAGCCTCCTGAGTCCCGTAACTGCTACACACTTTGCTGGGAACTCTTATACCTGCAAACTGCACCATCGTCTTCCTCCCTTGCTGCTTCTTTTTTCTGCTAGAATTTACAGTAACTCAATCATTGCCAAGACAACGAACTGCACTGGACCTCAGATCACCATGGCCGAACTGCACCATGGACTTCCCACTTTCTTTTCTTCTTCACTGTTCCATCTCCTTTCTTCTCCACTATGTCATTTTCTCTCCTCTTACTTTGTTTTCTTTTCTTTTATTTCTGTTTTCTCCTCTTCTCCTTCTTTTTCCTCTCCCTGTTCCTGACCGAGAACCAGAGGTGGCTCAATCATTGGACAAGAAAAGTCTTTGCTTTAGGCCCCTAAAAAGCAATTCCCACCATTTTTTAAAATTAAAAAAAATAACACCACATAAAAGTAATTGAAGCAACTTAAATCTTTTTACATTTAAAAAAAAAGGAATTGTCATCATTTTGTTTCTCCTAAAGAATAAGACCTTATAAACGTAATTAAAGCAATTAGCATCTTTTTATATTCTAGAAAAAATAATTGTTATATTTTCATATTTCAAAAAAGGAATTAAAGAACATTTTCACCTTTAAAAAAATATTGCCATTAAAAGAAAAAGAAAATCCTAAAATCACAACAAGCAAGAAATCATTTTCTGTTATGAAAATCCTATAATTTGCACATTTTTGCCCCCACATTTGTGATGATTGATATCTACAGAAGACAACTTCAAATATAAGCTTTCATTTTTTCATTTTCAAAAAGTTGCATTAAATTCAAACGTAATCTACATTATAATATTTCTGGCCAACAATGATAAATCTCTAAATTAGGTTTTATGGTTCTATGCTTTAAATTTTTTTTAATTCCAAGCTCATGTTATATGTTTGTTATAGTTAATGCTCGTTTGATTTGTAAATATAATTAGTTAAAATTTATAAATATTAAATATGTCTACTAGAAAAATATTGATAAATCTGTAACTATTGCTTCTACAAAAAACAACCTTTTCAAAATTAAAATTAATAAAATCCTAATTTAGATCAACAATTTATAAGAAAGATTAAGTGAATTAGCCATAATATCAATTAAAAAAGATATATTAGCAAAACTTGAATATAAAAGCTTAATTAGTAACATTGCATTACAAAAATGAAAAAAAATTAAATTTTAAATAAAATATTATAATAATATTAAATAAATAAAAAATACCTAATTTATGATTTTCGCTTTAGGCCTCTAATTGTCTCGAGCCGGCCCTACCGAGAACCCAGTCTAGAAACAGGTGAAACCATCTACCTTTTCTTCTTGTTTCTTTTTCTTTCCTTTCTTGGCTGTTCTTTCCCTCTCTTCTCTCCTTCTTCCCTGCATTTTCTTCTTTCCGTTTCTTTTCTTTCCTATTCTTTTCCTCCTTTCATTTTCTTTCTTTCTTTCTCCTTTGCCGACTTCTTCTTCTTCTCCCCGCTTCCTTCCTTTTTTTTCCGCAAATCAAACCAGCCCATCCCACCCAACGCCCACCACCATCTTTCTCTACCTTCCCGCTTCTACTTCTTCTCTCTCCCTTGTTCCTGTCCTCTTTCTTCTTCTCTGCAACTAAAATCCAATCTCTTTTTTTGCTGCAACAGCTCTTCTTCTGTTTCCGATTTTCTTCTCTCCCGTTTCTCCTCCTCTGCCTCTGAACCCATCACAATCCAGTCTCCATCTTCTCCGACTAGACCCAGCCCCCTTTGCATGCTTCTTCTTTTGTTTCCTTTTCTTTTTCTTCTTTCTTCTTCCTCTAACTCGTTCCTCTCCTGCTCCTCTTCTTCTTCTGCTTCTTTTTATTCTTTTTGTTTTCTTCCCGTTTCTTCTTATTCTCTAATTAATCTCTTTCTTAGTACCCACCTGATGAATATATTAATATAATTCAACATTATGTAGGCCCACCCAAGAGTTGACTCCCTATTCATTTGGCCTGAACCCACCTGTTAATCCACATGTATTATCCAGTCCAAGCCCAATACTCGAATGATCTAATGGCCCATGCGGAACCACTTTGTTAACCCAAGCCCACTCAGCTGAACCTTTGAAGTCCACTGTCTTTGGCCCAAGTTTCACCCACTGCTTTTGGATGCATGCATGACCCAAACTACTCAGGCCCACTTGCATTAGCTAAAAACCCGGCCCAAAACTGTGCTCAAACCTGACCTATTAGTTTTATTCATGAAGTATACACCTAAGTTCATGGCCTATATCCAAGCATGACCCAACTTAGTAATTAGTACATGACCAAATCATTGGGCCCAATTGCTAAATTTATTTGTTAAACATTATTATCAGGAGGTCTCACATTGAGATTCTAGAACATCAAGACAGAATGGGTTTGACCCTTTGATCACCATCGATCTAGGTGAGTAGTCTTACTATGTTACCCTATTGTTGAGTTTCCTATTCCTTGTCTCGATTATGCATTAAATTGTAAGATTGGGTTTTCCTAAAATAATCATAAGATTATCGATGATTATTGCTGCCTTTGATTTGTTTGATATTCGCTAAACTTGATATTATTTCGATTGACACCACCTTGTTATAAATTAAATTGATTTGCATATTATTATCAGTGATTTGTTATTTGATTTGAGAATGATGGAATTTTGATGAAGACTTGATATTATTGGACAAATTCGTATTTCAACCCTGATCCTATTTGTTTACTTAAAATTGTGAATCGGAAATTCATGGATTTTTGGATTTTGTTATTTGTATACCACTGATCTCAAAGGCATTCTCTAAAGTATAGGCAATGCATTGTGAGGATGCTTACATGCGGATTTTAGCCCTTTTGAGTATGACATTGGGATTGGGATCCCTTTGTACGATATTTCTAGTCTGAAACTAGATCCACTTTGTTTTGTGGAGATTATCGGTATCTCAAGCCTTGTACCAACTTTGGATATGAAAATGACTTGTACCTAGTGGGTACTTTGTGCTTAGCACAGGCTTAATTTTGGGGCGCACACTTTAGTATTTTGTTTACTGTGGAGATGCCTTATCTTTAGATTGGTTTAGGATATTGCTCCTAAATTGTGGTGCTTTGATTAAGCCCCTCTGTTGCTTCGAAGATTATACATTTTCATCTTTCTTAAAGTTATATTGGATCTGATCTTATTATTTGACTTTATCACCTTTGAGATTGCTATATTCCGCTCCTTATTGATTTGTTCAAAATTGTGGCTCCTAAATTTGATACCTTGACTGTTATCCGTTTGCTATAGTTTCATAGTAGGTCTACTAGTAGAGTTGTACTCACCTCCTTTGTTTTTTCCTAGAGTCCGCAGTTGAACCGGACATGAAGGACACCTATCTTGCATGTGGGACCGGAATTGAGGAATGAGTTGTGAGAATTTTGCTTTAACCATTAGTAGCATATGTCGAAATTATTTGTTCATATAATCATTGGTTAATGAGATTTATTAATTAAATTTTCTTTTACTTTAGTTCTTGTGGACCCATCGTGCCTCATGATTTAAGGGTCCTAAGGATCTCAGATTTCTGGGAGTGACACCAATATAGGAGTCTTAATGCATAGTGGTCTACTAAAGTGGGGAACCTATATAGGCATGGGGTCATTGGGCCACACCTAAGCCCAATAATTCTAACAAGAAGTAACTAGTATAGTGAGATGCTGCTTTTTTCTCTTGCAGATAGCCCTCTTGAATATGAATCGGGAGCGAGACTCTGAAGGCTCTGACCATTAGAAAATCAATTTTAGCTAAGGAGTCAGCTATGTTGTTAGCTGATCTCTTGTAGTGTTGGGTTGTTTACCCATGAAAACTTGACAACAATTCCATTATTTTAGCTTGTTATAGTGTGGTGACGAAAAGTAGACAGTCTCCCCCTATTTGAAGAAAAGAGAACTTCAAACCTGTGCAAACCTCTAAATCCTTCTGAAAGAAAAAGAGCTCACCCTTTAGGGAGTGTGAAGTAGCCACCATACCAGCGTATGCTGACATCATGTCCCCATGTGGGTCTCTAACAACGCCCCCTATTCGATCTGAGTAATTGAGTTGATTTTAGGATACACTGTTGATAGATTTTACAAATGGATCTTATAGACAGATAGATTAGTTAGATCTAGTGGGTGTCATGTGGGTACATTGTCTTTTAAGAGCTTCCACTGTCATACAAAATTTACATGATCCCAAAATGGTTATGTATTATTTAGGTGGGCCCACCTTTAAGATTTGACTTGATTGTCAGTTACAAGATATTATGGAAATTCAAGAGTTATATCACGAGTAGACCTTGAACTCCCTGCATAAAAACATTAAACTAAATATCTTTTAAAAAATTCAAATTATGTACACATTTTAACTAAATGTACAAGCAGTTTAAGCAATGAATATTTCAAATTAATTTTCAGACATTTGGTAAAATTCTGTTTATCATTAGTTCAATCTACATGTTTATTAGTTGGTTCCACTTTATGATTATCAAATCATCCAAAATATGCCAAACCCATGTTTACAAATGTAGGCCCATAATTTGTTGCAACAATCATGTTTTTGTTTTTAAAAATTTCAAAAAAGGAGGCTCATTTACATGTCGGTCAAACTTTTGTACAGACATTGATAAACAAACCAAATTTAAGGTAAAGAAGAATTATATAAAATGTTAGAATGGACACTTGTAAAAAGAGGGCCAAACTGCATTTTTTTTTTTCATTTAACGTCAAGTTTGATTCAATTATGGAGAAGGGCATTGCACTTCTTATGACAGCCGCATTAGCAAAAGATGAGCTTTATTGTGTGAAGAAGAAAATAAATTGTTATAACAAGTGAAGCTAGGTACATTTTTATTCAATCCAATGTTTAAGCTCTAGAAAATTCTCTGATGAATGATATAGGTATAAAGGGTGTGTGATAAGTCCTAAAAACTAATTTTTTCATGCATAAGTTCATAATTTTAAGGATTTAATCATTCTAAATTAGATCATTTAGGGTAAAATCATGATTTGTGCACGTGAAATCCATTTTTGTATTTTAATGCATGATTCCCTCAAGAATCACATATTTTGCATATAATCATGAAAACTACATTTCTGTAAACCATAATTTCTAAAAATATTTGCCAAATCTTGATTCTTCATGGAATGGTCCAAGTGTTCTTCATCATTAGCTAATTCAAGTCAAAATGTATCCAATGATGTCATTTTATGTTATCATCATGTGAAATGGGGCTACGTTCATGCATTTGTAATCATGGGGTTAAAACTATTATTTCACATAAAATGCCACAATTTCAAGTATGAAATCACTAGAATAATCATTTATTGCATTATTCTGCATGTTTCAAGTTATTTCTCAAAATTTTGGAGGAATCCTATTGGATAAGGACTCTTCACGAAGAGTCCTAGTTGTATTAGAACTCTACTAAAATTCAACTTTGGAACCTTTGTTGTAGAAATGCTAAAATTGGGGCCTGCGAGCCACAACATTTCGAACAAGCTTTTGGCGTCGTTGCTGGGGAGCACCGATTGAGGCAACTTTTGAACTTTCATTTGATGACGTTTTTAGGTGTGTTTTTAATAGATTGCATTTTTCTAGAAATAGGAGGTGCATGCATGGAATAAATGATTCCCCTAACTTGGAAAAGGAAAGTGCATAGAATGTTACAAACTTATTCAAAAAACTTTAGATAATTTCAAAGTTACTGAGTTTTTCGAACTTATTTCTTTTTTTTTTTTTTTTAAAATTTCATTTAGGTAAACTCTTTAGGAAGGAAGTACATACAGGGCTAAGGACTACGTTCTTTGCTTAAACTCGTTGCTTAAAAAAGCCTTTTTCCATGAAAAGGAAGTAGCTTGACTGCTCAGTAAACTGGTTCTTAAGTGGTCATGTTGTAACCCCACCATTTCCTGGTTGTTGATATGGTCAAGTTTTAACTTCATAAGTGTGAGTTGCCAGCCTAGGTGCACCTTTCAACCTTGAGGGTGTTAGTGATAACCGCATGTTTTTTGCATTTTAAAAAAAACCCAAAAACTATAAAAAAAAAAACGAAAAAGTTGATTCCAACCATGGACCAATGGGAACTCACAATCTTGAGGGAACTAATGAATGGGCAAACAATGGGGCAATTGTGCAGACAAGCGAAAAATAATAATTAAAAGCAAACAACTTTATCGCTTCGGTCGTATGGATAGAGATGGGCTCACCACCATAGTCATGATTACAAAGAGAGGTCCATGGAGAATTTTAATGGATTGATCATAAAGGATGATCCGCCAATGAGGGTCCCACTTAACTACACATACTCCACACAGTCATTCACTTCCAATATGGATGTAAGATTACAATGGCAGGTAAAATCATCTGTGAATCAATGGCCTTGCCATAATTTCATGGGGAGGATGTGTAGCCCAAATTGGGACGATCAATCACTTTATAATTGGCAAGTTGAGCCCAATATAGATAATGTTCATTGTCCCCATGAATTTACTCTGGGTGCATTGTCTTGGTCATATGAACCTCATGAACCACCTCTGCCTGAATGGTCATATGCACACCACAATCACCTCCCCTGGAGGAATCTTTGGAGGATATTCCTCCTAAATTCATGCAAACCACCACGGAATCCATCAAAAGACTAACCTCCTCAATTTGTCAAATTGCATCTTAATTAGAAAAAAAGTGACACCTTTGGAAGTTCTATAGAAATTCATTAAGATGATCTATCACTTATTAAAAATTCAATGGATATGGATCACACAAACATACAATGGATTTCTAAGGATGTATACCGGGACATGGATAATGGTGCGATACATGAACCACAAAATGACCCGCATGAGTCCACAGGCCCCATCTATCAATAGTTTTGGCCTTCCACTTTCTTAAAGACGAATTTGTGCCCATCTATATAAATCTGTTATATGATTCAGATTCCTTTGATATTGTTGGCATTGTGTGTTTATGTGAATTTGATAATTCCCATGATTGCAAAAACCGTAAATGCACTCCATGAGCCCCAAATGAAAGATTACAATTGGGAGGATGACCCAATTTTTCAGATTTCAGAGTCGGATAACTTGGAATCCTTATTCAGAGAAACTTTTGGAATTAGAAAAAATTTGGTCCCATTTAAATCTCTAAGTCTGCCATTATGGAATCCTTTGAGCCCATACCTAATGAGATTGAAGAGAACAAGCTAACAAAATCTATGGCATGAGAGGACCTAAGGCAACCCATTTTTACATTACATCCTCCTCTCCTACCATTTAAAGATCCATTTTTTTGGAAGAAGTAAGAATTTTCAATTGTGGGCTTCCCTTCACACAATAAAAAGGAACATGAGGTCCTCATGTCCACAGTGTTTCAAATTCACAAG
This sequence comes from Sextonia rubra, assembly GCA_037013555.1. NCBI lineage: Eukaryota > Viridiplantae > Streptophyta > Magnoliopsida > Laurales > Lauraceae > Sextonia > Sextonia rubra. The sequence goes on from JASUAD010000023.1 coordinate 13,396,610, forward strand.
GTTCCTTCATTATTTGTGCTACTTGTGAATTGTGTGGAGAAAAACTTAATTTGAGATTTGGGTGGATTTCATGGTTTTGGATCCAGTAGTATAGTTTTTTTTTTCTTTTAAGCATAGATTATTTAACAGAGTAGCTTCTTGTCTTTTTCCTATGTTTTTGTTTTTCTGTTTTGTCTAACCTTTGATAAGGAGTTGCATGCAAAAATCTTCAAGTAACCCTTTTCCCTTTTCTATTACTGTTTACACCCCTGAAATTAGTTGCTTATGTTATATTATCATTCTACTGCATGACATGCATAACATCAAGGAGGCTGTTCATCTTAGGTTGGGGGGTGGGAACAAATACGCTTATCCAATTTTAGATATATATTTTTTTATTTTTCTATTCTTAATCAGTCTTTAGGAATAAGTTTCAATTTTTTTTACTTTATTATGGATTCCAAAAAATTTTTTCATTTTTAAAAAAAGGATGAGAAAGTTTTAGAAAGAATTGAGATGATTTGATGATATTTAGAAATCCGGAATGTCAAAACTTTTGGAAGGAAGTAAAATGAAGGTTCACTTTTTTTGAAAGACAAAACCCAGCAAAAGATTACCTGACTTTGTTTTCACTGAAACACATGCACATCTTTCAAGATTTTAACTAGGAAGAAATGTGTCATTCTCAGAGTTATTTAGTAAAATAGGATGATTTTTTAAAATTTAGGCTCATAAGTTTTCCTTTCTCACCTTGGTCAACTTGATCCATGACACTTGAGTGAGTTAATTCGGGTGAACTGAAGAAGCCCACCTATTGTTTGCTTTTGATGATTTCTTTTAAAAACAAAAAACTTTTGGTCTTGGCCCAATTCGAGTGTCCATAGAAGGTTTTAAGGGATTATGTGTGGAAATGAATAATTCCTAGGTTTGCTTCCTAGCTTTTAACTTTTTCTTTTATCATATGAACTTGGAGATTTTTACGTTGAAAACAGTAAGTTAAAGAAAAGTGTTCGTAGGAGTTTTTCGAGGGATTATGTGCCGAATTGCATAATGACTAAGTATGCTCTCTAGATGTTATCTTTTCTTATATTATATGAACTTCAAAACTTTTATGTTGGAAAAAGAGAGTGAGGGAAATTTTGAATTGGACTTAGAGGAGAGGGCTCCCAAAAGTCTATGTGAAAGCAACCTTTGGATCAAGGGGAAGGCTACCAAACTCATTCAAGTGAAAGTCACCAATGAGGGTTCAATTTTCAAAATAAAAAGAGGCCTTATGGAGTAAACATTGGTGTGCCGGCTTTTGTAGTAGTTTTGAGAGGAGGCTTGTAATCCCCTTAACCTAGAAACATTCGAATATTTGAAGGGGAATTTTGTTTTCAACATTATTGCAAAATATTTGAAAACTTGATTTGATGTACACACCTGCACAAGTCACATAAAGTTGGTATGATCTTTGTGAAAATTTTTGAACTTATTTGAAAAGTATAAGATTTTGATTATTTTGGAGGCCGAAAATATCCGATTTAACTTAATCTTCTTTTGAAAAATTTCTCTTCTTTTGGTTTTGTATTATTTTTGTTTTTCTTAGAGTAAATGAATTTTGGTTTTCGTATATTCACTGTAAAACCACATGAGGCACAATTCGTCTACTAGGGAGAGCCTAAGGGTTTAAGGGCTTATTGCATATACTAAATGCAGTCAAGAGTGCCAGCGAAAAGGGCAAATCTCATTTCATCATTCGTATTGCATTAGTTTTTAGGTTGTGAGGGCAAATCTCATTTCATCATTCGTATTGCATTAGTTTTTAGGTTGTGATAGTTAAGGATGGAAACCTTATTATCATCCGCCCTTTTTTTTTTTTTTTTTTTTTTTGCTAGACACTAGCAAAATGCTAGTTGGGGGTGTGATAGGTCCCAAAAACTACATTTTTCATGCATAATTTCATACATTTTAAGGACTTAATCATTTTAAATACATCATTTAGGGTAAAATCATGATTTTTGCACTTGAAATCCATTTTTTGTGTTTTAATGCATAATTCCCTCAAAAATCACATATTTTGCATATAATAATGAAAGTTGTATTTCTAGAGACCCGAATTTCTAAAAATCTTTAGCAAACCTAGATTCTTCGGGGAATGATCTGAGTTTTCTTCATCATTAGCTAATTGAAGTCAAAATATATCCAATGATGTCATTTTATGTTATCATTTCATGTGAAACAAAGCCGCATTCATGCATTTGTAACCTCAGGTTTAAACTATCATTGCACATAAAATGTCATAGTTTCATGCATGAAATCACGGGAATCATCATTCATTGCATTATTCTGCATGTTTCGTGTCATTTCTCAAAATTTTGAAGGTATCCTAGTTGGATGATGACTCTTCACGAAGAGTCCTAATTGCACTAAAACTCTACTAAAATTTAACTTTGGAAGCTTTTTTTCAAGAAATGATGGAACTGGGGCCCGTGAACTACTGCATTTCGATCAGTGAGCCTACAGCTTGAATGTTTAGATCAATAGATGGACCTCACTTTCATAAATTTGATTTGATCAACTTGACCACACCCTGTAGTCAATCGTACATAATAAGGTAATTGATTGAGGTTGATCAAACCATTTGATCAAGTAAGACTGAATCAAATCCATGCACGTGAAGTCTGTTTTATGAGGACTTAAACCACTTATAAGATGTACCCCCTTGGTGTGTATATTTTCTCAAATGACTCATTTATTAATTTCAATCATACTTTTGTAATCAATTTAACTCTTCCTCCGTGCATTGGTATCTAACCAATTTCAAGTCAATGTGGTAAATTTTGGGCTGGATATATGTGGAAGGTATAACTATATCATTTTTGTCCAATCCCACAATAAATGCAACTCCAGTTTTACTGAATATTCTCAGTAAAAGGGTTTTCCATGTCCATCATATGAGGGTTTAGAATTGCAAGATGAGGTTCAAGGCCCTAAATAAATTTCTAGTCTATAGTTCAAATAATTGAAAATCAAAACAACTAAACCTAATCAATTAACTACACTAGAAAAAGACACCGATTTTTTATGTGGAAAACCCAAATATGGGAAAACCCACGAGACCGATCTCGTAGAACCAAGGAAAACCAAGCACTACAAAATTGAGTAGTTACAAGATATACTCACAACCCTTTTCCACAATTAAACTCAACCTAAGAATCATAATTCTTCTTGCCAAGAAACATGCCATTCACCATTCCTAGTGCTTGTCGTAACATGTCGTGATGCCTCTTAAGATGCACAATCTTCGACAAAAGAGTAGAAGCAAAAACCTTCAGAAGTAAAAGATTTATGACACAGCAAAACCATTCAATGTCTGTTCCAGAGAGCAAAAGATCTTCAATGGGTATTCTGAGTATAGAATTAGGGAGATGGCATGGTTAGGGTTCAATAAAGAAGCCTCTAAAGTATATCTCTGTCCCTTTAAAAAGTTGCTTGTCTACAAAGACGCGGTGCACTTTGCCATTGTCATTAACATACTTAAAGCACTGATCTAGTGTGGAGGGAATGATAGTGTAATCATGTAGTCATTGTCTTCCTAGTAAGATTTTGTAACAGGCTCTGATTTTGATGACATGTAGGTGGCTTTAGATTTTAGGTTCCCTAAGTGCAACTTGATGCGAATTTTTTTGTTCGGGTTTGTACTTCCTGATCATATCCTTGTATTGATGTATTTGTGTTAGACAGCTTGCCGGTCAAGATACCCAACTCTTGTAAATCCTTTATGGTGATGAGATGGAGTGTTGACCTGAAATCAATTTGCACTCTTGGAATTGGTATTTCCTTCACATGTGTTGTGAAGTAAAGAGGTTGAGTGTGCTTGGTTTCACCGAGCAGTAAGTCTTATTTTAAGAAGGAGACCGTTGCCTTAATGACATTCTAGATGGAAAGGCATTCTTGGCATCGTTTTGGTTTTTCAATCTTTTGGCTTTGATATCCTTGTTTTACATAAACATGGTTTTCTTGATCGAGTGCCTGCAGTTCCCATATCAAGTTGTCATGGGTTTCCTTTGACATTTGCAATAAGTCAAGGATATGTAGGCATGCTGCGACATCCCTCAAATGTTCTACAACATTATACTTGAATGTGCCTAGCGGCTTATTATTATTTTCAAGTATATTTATATTAGTGCCCTCTTGTGTGGGGTTTACATAAGAAGCAGAACGCTGACCATAGTTAGCCTTCTTGTTTCTCCCTAACTAGGTCCATTACTTAAGAATGGACTTTCCTCCATTCTCAGAGTCCTTTGGGTCGTGAGGACTTTTTTTGCTTTTGGCAGACTTCAATTTGCCCTTTCATTCCCCATTTCTTTAGAGTTTGTGGATAGGCAAAGGATAACTACCATCAAGGTTGGTGCTATTAGCACTTCTTCCTCGATATTCGAGTTTTGCTGTGCACCTTCTCGAGTTTAAAGCTCACTATTGAAGCGAACTTAGTTGAATTGCTGATTTAGCCAGTTACTTAGTGAGGGTCAGCATTTCTTTGTGGTGAGGCTTCTGTCCTTGCCCTTTACTCAACAGGCCAATCATTTTCTATTGTTGCATTGGTGTTGTAGAAGAACACAATTACCACTAGCATCTCAAGGTAGAAGATATCGTCTTCATTTAAGACTTCATTGGACAGGTATTCTTTATCTTCCGGGTCATCCCATGAATTTAGACTCCTTTTGTCTTCATTTTTGGAATCTATAGTTAGCTCAAGACATCCGATTGCAACTGGAGATTTGTGGGTCTTCTTCATCACTGTCATGAATTGGAGTCATGAAGTCTGCAAATGTAAAGGGTTTCCTGTTGGCTAGGGAAACAACTTCTTCTTTTGGAACCTTTTTAACTTTTTTAATTGTCGGAGGTGTTTGGACTTCATGGACTGCCTTTCTAGCCTTGCTTTTGCCTTTCTTATTTTCTTTTGAAGATGGCTTCCTGGCGAGTTCCCAGTCTTCATCATTGACCAGATCAAGAGGGACCCAAAGTTCTTCTTTAGATTTGGTCTTGACGAGTATTAGGCCATTTTCTTGCTAGACCCTATTTATGACCAGGAATTCCACTGTTCTTGGTGCTGGAGGTGCAAGAACTACCACAAGTTCAAATTTCTCAATGGATATCATATTAACGAGTGCCGGATCATATTTTTTATTGAAGGTGATGATCCCATTCTTCCACATTTCATTGATATTTTCCTTGAGGATGAAACAGGCTTCAAAGGATGTGAAACCAATCTGTGATATGCCATGCAATTAGGTTCATCAACTTTGCCTTCCTGATTCGGTCTTTTGGAAGGAGGAAGTTCAATTTCCTGTTTTCAACTAAGGATCGAAAGATGATCTTGATATCCTCATTGAAAGGGTACTTTTCATTGCGAGCTAGTTCATTTGTCAAGCTTTGAGCTTTGCGTGGTGCTTTGGAGGTTTGAATATTGAACATCTCCTCTTTTTTTTTCTAGCTCCTAGGCCTTTTGAAGCGGTGGTATTACTTTTTTTTTCCTTCTTTCTTGTCCAACTCTTTGTGGACATTTTCAGCCTTGAAAGCTGCTTCAATGAGTCTTAAGAGTGATTTGGTCTTCAGACCCACTATCTTGTCATGGATCTTAGGTTTGAGGTTATCCATGCACATATCCACTGCAGATTTTTGCAATGGTTGTTCCATGCATCTGTAGGAGAGTGCCCTCCACCTGTCGATGAAGGCTTGGGTAGACTCATCGTCCTCCTTCTTGGTGCTGTTGAGGAAACTGAGAGTTACTACTTGATCTTCCTCTTGGAAGTATAGTAGGATTTTTTTCCTTCTAATACAACCCACGAGGTGAGAGAGTAATCAAGCAGTTGTCTGTACCAATCAAAGGCAATCCCATTGATGGTACCGGTGAACAAGCAGATCTTTAGGGCATCTATGTTTGGTAGACTCCCAAGTAGGGACTTGAAGTGCACTAGGTGCTAATGTTTAGATCCTTTTCCTATATAGGCTTGGAATGTAAGTTGTTTATAAAATTTAGGAAAAGGGACTAGATCAAACTCAGGAGGATATTTAGGTAGCATCCCCTTTTGTTTAGCCGATTTTCTCCTTCTGACTTGGTTATCATGTCAGTGACCTCTTTGTATGTCATTGGTTTGTCAAGGTTGATCTTTGTTTTTCCAACCGAAGCCTTAATTTGGGCCATGATTTGATCTACCGAATCAAAGCCTTTGCGTGCATTTGGTTGACTTGTATTAGGGGCTAGAGTCATTTGATGCCACCATCTTTTCTACTAGGACTTGTAGTTGAGCGGCAATCTAGTTAATCCACTCCCCTTGCTATTTGACTAAATGATTGAGGTCAACCTCTTCGTTTTCATCATTGTCGAAGGCTCATTGATTTTCCTTTGCATTTTCTAGGCCTGTCCTACTTCCTTCGGCCATGAAGACTGAATATTGGTGGGGTTCAACCGAGGAGAAGTTACAAGTAGTGATGCTTTCATATGCATCAGTACCAATGTCCGAGTTATAGTTTATTTGGACATAGCCTTTTGAAGTTTCTTCAAAGCTAGAGGGTGGCTAGGAGGGCCCGTCTTCAAGCCATGCTTCTAGTAACCCACTGAGTTAACCTAGGTTAGACCATGTTGACGGGTGTGACGTCCATGCCTAATTCTTTCACGTTCTATTTTTGGACCACTTTGAGAGGTGGAGAGAGCGTTGTTGATTCTACAGCTGTCGTCTAACTGAAATTTAGCTAGCATGGGTCTTTTCCCATCCGGTATTGATAGAATCTCAGTGGTTGTTGCTTTGTTCCTTTGATTCCTTTTGTGCTAAGTGGTAAGTTTGGTCTTTTAGGGCTTTGGTTACGTCCCTCTTCAAGCCAAAGGGTAGAAGGAGTTGCCCTCAAGTCTTCCTAAGGGTTTTCAATTTACGGAGTTCTCTTGGTCTTCTGAGGCTCAGGAGACCAAGTACTTCATCCAGGTGTTACAGATTCCCATTTGATCCTTTTCTATTCCAATGTCTTCTTTGAGGTGAATTGGGCCGTTCTAGCCCTACTTGCCTCCTTGGAGATGTAAAGACTAAGGGAGCGGCTACTTCGAGGTGCAGGCATCCTTCTCTTTACGGGGTACTTTTTGGGCTAGAGGTAGACTCTGAAGGGGTTCTGGGCATATTTAGAGACCCAAGGTGTAGTTGTTTCTTGATGTTGCCTTGTTGGCCCAGATGGCACAAGTCCTCAAGAAACTAAGACCTTGGCAGAGCCGGTGGCCGAGACCCGAGTTACACTAGTAGCTGGTATCATGGTCACACTGGTGGTGAATTGAGTGGGCCTACTTAGTGCAGACTAGGCATAGGGGAGGGAGTGATGGAACGAGCACTCCTTTGCCTCGTTGAAGATAATCACCATGGTGGCCATTAGTCCTGCAAAACAAGTTATCCAAGTGAGTATTTTTAGCTTTTCCCTTTTTTCTTTATTCCAATTCATCTGCATTTTGATGCAAAAAGAATGGTCTCGTAGTAGGAAAAGCAAGGGTTGTGTTCGACTTGGTTCAACTAAAGTGTAAAAATTTAATACAATCAGCCTGAGCTAGTCATATGGACTTTGTCTACAGTGAATCAATGTCCACCACGTCATTTAGATAGACTAATGATATTACTTCTTTCTTTGTCTTTTACCAACCCTCTTCACATCTTTTGAATCTGAAAGGATTGGTTGAGAAGTGGGAGAGAAAGATCAGATCCAGCATAGTTTAGCTAAAGCACAACATTTAGCTTAACCAATTTCAACTAGCTCCATGGACCTTTTCTGTTCCAAGGATTATAGCAAATTAGTGTTTACCACACCACTTGGTTAGACTTTGAGGTGGTTCATAGCCACCTAAGTGGATTGCATCAAAATTTGCAAATCCAAGGGAAAATTCGACTTTTATGGGAGCGTAGCTGATTCATGCATGGGTAGGCTACTCTCCATGAAGAATTTTTTTTCTTTTAAGTGTTGATCAAACTAGAACCTGTAATTAGCTTGAAGAATTCCCATAGACAGCACCAATCTTTTCTTTTCACCCCTTTTTGATGGAGGAGGAAAAAACATGGAAGAGAAAGAAAAAGAGCGCAGAACTTTTCAACTTTTCAATTTTGAGTTTAATTTTTCATGGGTTCTTTTACGTCCTAACCTTCTAGGTGTAGGTTGTTTACATATATTTTTTTATCACATATCCTCGTTCAGTCTCAGATGATCAATACTTTAAAAAAAAAGAGAGCATATAGGAAAAAAAATATAAAGGAGACTAATATGAGGTATATTGGATGTATGCCATCTTATTGTCTTTTAAGTCAATCGAGCAGCCTTTGTAACCTACTACTCGTTTTCATTAGATATCAAATTCCAAGGGGAGTTTAAAATGAAGGTTCTACGATCTTGGTTGCCCCCATGGATCGCTTATCATGTTATGCCAATAGCTTAGTCATGGTTTCACCCATATCACATTCAACTCCTACGCGAAGGAAATGAAGAAAGTCTCAAAAGAATTGTCTTCTTTAGAGATCATTTCGAACTAAGGCACTATCCTTCTGATTATCTTAGAAGATCAAGTATCTTGTTGCTGAAGTGAAAGCTTATAGCTTGAAAAAGTCAAAGTGTCAGAGTTTTCTTAAAGAGAATCTAAAGAGTCTAGAATGCCTTTGCTGTATGTTGATGCACTATGTGCTGTTGTGCCCACTATTTATGTTGTGCAGGTATGTTGTGTGTTAGAATGAGTGCTATTAGAATGGGTGCCCAAGGGAGGGGGGAGGGTATTTATAGCCTTCAAGAGTCTTCTCCAGTCATTTGTGGCAAGAAAAAGATTGAGCAAAATTTAATTTGCAAGGGGGGTAGCCGACATGCATTTGTATGGTTGGCTACCCTCCCACAGTTAATCATGTGAGGTGGCAATTGGATCTTCATCACTTAAATCATGCTAATCAACTTGAAATCTGTTCAGAATGATTAGACCAGATCCAGATCGTCTAATTGATGACTTATCATGATTCATAACTGTTGGCCACTTACTTTCCTCTATCGCTAGTGAGCCATTGACCAATGACTTGCTTAGTCAGCCAGTGTATATTTGATCACTATTTTGTTCAGTTCGCTAGTGCACTTTTTTTTTCACTTTTTGAAGTGTTTTGGTTTTTCTTCTTCTTTAAACTTCAACTTGTCTTCTTAGGCTTTGTCCTTGAGTTGTTTGTGCTTTGCTTTAATGAGCTTGAGTCATGTTTGAGTCTTGACTTGACTTTTGATTTGTTGAACTGCTTGTGGATTTCTTTTAAACTTTTTTGCATGCCAACAGAGCAAGCATCAGTCCTATCTGGGCATTTTGCTCAAGGTCGCTCGAGCGAGCTCTAAGTTCACTTGAGCGAACAACACTTCTGTCTAGCCATTCTTCACTTCGTCTGTTCTTCATGATTTCTTCACTTCAATTCATTGAATCACACAGACTATAGTCTAAGACTAAAAATATTAAATTATAATTTCACATTGGACCTGAGTTTTGTCCATAATCCATAAATTTGCCAACACGCACAATCTTAACAATCTGCCCTTTGGTTATTCATGGACAAAACTCCTTAAACATATAGAGATTTAATCTCATCCCAAAAAAATCACATTGCCTTTTCCAAAAAGAAATTGTACCTGAAAAAAATACTTGCCATGAACCATTCTTTGACAAAGATCATATTAGAAACAAATAATGCAAATTAATCCTACTCTTCTACCAAACACCCCCCCCCCCCCCCCCCCCACCCAACAATGACCTCAAGAGATAACAATATGCACACACATATAAAGATTTTTATGAAGATTCTTCATGAATGCTTAGAATTTGCAAAATCTAAGAAACTAGATAATCAAAATTATATACTTTTCAAGGTTTCGACATGTGAGTGTGTGAGGGATAACCTACATGAAACATCACAATGAAATCAATGATTTACCACGAATTAATGATCATCAGGCTTTATGTATAATTCACATTAAATATGAACAATCAAACCTGACATAGATTACAAGGATGCTCTCCCTTAATGCTTTTTTTCCCCCTTTTTTTTAATAATGAACCTTCATTGGTAGCTTTCACACTAATGAGTATGATAGCCTTCTCTTTGTATTCTTATTCAGAAGCTATCACACGTACCCTTAGGTAGCATTTTCCTTCTCATTCAATTTAAGAATATATATATATATATATTTTTATATTCAACATTTTTTCTTGACATTCCAGGAAGTATATTAAGGGAAATGGGTAAGTCAAAGTTGATGTCCTAAATAATGCAAACATGCGATAGGCCATGAATCATCAACTTTGATTTCACAATGACTCAAAGTAAATATCCATATAAATTAACATGCATAGATGAACATAATAAAAATTCTTAAAACATGCACTAAGACAATTGATTCAAAAACTAAGAAAATTCCTCGCATCACATGCCTTATATAAAGTACTTGTGAAGCAAGCATGTGCATATATGTGTATGAATCAAGGAAAATCAATGAAGAAGGCCAATGCCTTCAAGGTCACTTGATGGCACAAAGTTTGCACAGCCACACTCATGAATTTTTTGCCTTTGGCACAGTATTGACCACATAACCAGTTAGGTGGGATTTTCTTATCTAGATTGCTTTGGTTATGACCTTTTGAGGAGAATATTACTTCTTCCTTTGATGTTTTCTATTTAGATTTCATAATTTATTACAATGTGGTCTAATGTGTCCTCTAACACCACAAAAGTGACATGTAGGAACAAATTTTGGATATGACACATTCATTTTAGAAAAACCAGCAACAAAAGTCAATGGTGTAATGTGTTGAACAATGGGTGTCTTTGAAAATATGTAGTGCCTTGAACAAAAACAAATTTACCTAAATTATTTGGAGTAGAACCATCATTGACGTATCAAATTCCATGTTTGTGAGTTACCAACTTTTGATTGCACAAGAAATTCTCAAGTTTTTTTTATTCAATGTTCATCCTGTCCAGCAAAGCTTTGGTAGTGGTGAGTTCAGCAGAGATCAACTTGATCTTTCTTTTTAGATTTTCTTTCTCTCCCCAACATGTTTGTAGCTCTTTCCTCAATGATTCTAGTTTTTTATTTTTTAGGATTTTTCAGCTTCCTCAGATAAAAGATTATATTTCCTATGTGCATTAATCAAATTTTCAAACATTAATAAATGTTGTGTAGCTAATTGTGTTACCTTTGTAAGAGTGTATTCCAATTTGAGTTTTAGAGAAGAAACCTTAGTTTCTACGCTTCTCCACTTTTTGGAGATTTTATCATTCATCTTAGTCAATTTAGTGGAATCTTTTAGTAAGATTCTATATGCTTCTTCCAAATCTTGTCCATCATCTAACTCTTCATTAGATCTAAGGTTGTTAACAATATCATTATCAGATTTAGAATTAATGTCAAAAACACCCTACAAAGATGAAAAGTTAGATCCTGCCATAAACACTATGCATTTTAAAATGGAAGTGTTAGGAGTAGAAGTATCGGGTTCATTACCTTCATGTTCAGAATCATCATCCCAAGTAAGATAGAACCTTACATTTGCTCTTCAATTTCCTGTTTTCACATTGAGAAGAAATATGGCCAACTCCTTTGCACTCATAACAATATCTCTCAAACATGAGCAAGTTATTTTGGAAGCATTTTTTCAAGCCAAATTTTTTACCTTTCAGAAATTTCTTAACTTTTTCCGTAAAGAGTGTAGTAGATTGAAAACTAATTTCATTAGAATTTGAATCTGATTCATCTCAACTACCTCTTCTAATCTCTTAGAAGTTTTTAGGGTAATCCCCATGAATTTCTTAGTTGATTGATGATTTGCTTCAAAGGTTTGCAAATTACCTATCAATTGATCAATCTTAAGGGTATCCAAATCTCTATTCTCCTCAATTACTACAACTTTAGCATGAAACCTCTTGGGTAGTGTTTGCCCCTTTTTGAATGGAAGAGGAAAAGACATGGAACAAAAGAAAATAAATGTTGAGCTTTTTAACCCTTTTCCAATTTTAAGTTTATTTTTCATGGGTTCTTTTACATTCTGACCTCCTAGGTGCAAGTTGTTTACATATATTTTTTCATCACGGCCCCTCTGTTTGGTCTCGAATGATCATTGCTAAAAAAAATAAGAGAACATAAGCAAAAAAAAAAAAAGGAGACTAATTCGAGGTGCATCGGATGTATGTCGCCTTCTTGTATTCAAAGTCGATCGAGCAATCTTCGTAACCTATCGCTCATTTTTCTTGGCTATAGAATTCCAAGGGGAGTTTTTACATGGAGCTTCTATAGTCATGCTTTTCCCCATTGATTGTTTATCAGGTTATACTGATACGTTGGTCATAGTTGTACTTGTATCACCTTAAACTCCTAAGTGAAGGAATCAAAGAAAGTATCGAAAGACTTATTTTCTTCGGAGATCCTTTTGAACAAATTATATCCTTCTGACTATTTTTAGAAGATCAAGTACCTTGTTGCTGAAGTCAAAGCTTAGAACTTGAAGAAGTTAAAGTGTCGGAGTCTTCTTGAAGAAGGCCTGAAGAGTCTTGAATCCCTTTATGGCGGCATTGCCTGCATTGTGTGATGTGTTGTGCCTTGCATTGTATATTGTGTTGCCTCCTAGAATGGGCACCCAAGGGGGTTATTTATGGCCTTTAAGAGTTTTCTTCAATCATTTGTGGCAGTGAGAAGATTGAACAAAATTTAATTCACTGGAGAGCTAGCCGACTATACATGGATGGCTACCCTCCCACAGTCAACTTTGTGGTGTGGTAGCCGAATCTTCATCCTTGGATTACGTCAATCAGCTTGAAATTAACTTAGAATGATTTGACCAAATCTTAATTGGCTATTCAATGAGCTGTCAGAATTTAAAACTATTGACTAATTACTTTCCTCCATTGGTTAATGTTCCATCAGCCACTGTTTTGCTCAGTCGGCTGGTGCACATTCATCCATTGTTTTGTTCGATAGGAAAGTGTGCACTTTTTTCATTTTTGAAGTATTTTGACTTTTTTTCCTTCAAACTTCAAGGTGTCTTCTTAGGCTTTGTACTTGAGCTATTTGTGCTTTGTTTTACTAAGCTTAATTAATGTTTGAGTCTTGACCTGACTTTTGATATGATGAACTACTTGTGGATTTCTTCTGAACCTTGTTGCATGTCAACAAATGCCCCCTCAAGGTGCAATGATGGAGGGTTTTTCCTATAATCATTATGCCTTGAAAGATGCTGATTTGGAGATTTCCTTACTTCTTGCTTCCTCCTTTTCACAAATGCTTTGTATGTATTTGTAATGTATAGGAACATGTTTGTCATGGTTCCTAAGGTTTGGAGACGCTAGGTAATCTTACTTTAAAGAATGGAAAATGAGTTGGAATGTGAAGATTTTATCTCCTATATCTTATTTTCAAAAGAATTGTTTGTTTTTTCTATGTAAATAAGGGTTTTTCTTGAGGTTTGTAGTGTTTACGGTTTTACTTGAGAGTTTATAAGGTTCTCTGAATGGAAATTGGGTTCGTTTCTGTGCTTTTATTTCTTTGAGAAGGTGTTTGATCAGTTTCAGGGTGCTTTTGGTGAGTATGAAGGGTTTTTTTTAATCGGGGTTTTTTTAGGTTGTCTTTTGATCAAGATGATGAGTCTTTAAAAATGTATATTTTCATATATATTTTGACCCATTTTAAGGACTTATTGATTTAAAAGAGCCTCATATAGTGTGATATCATGGTTTCAAGCATTTTCAATTCATTTTAGTGTTTTCTTGCATAATTTGTTTAAAAATCACACTTTTTGCATAAATTCATGAAACCTACCATTTTTGGAAAGTCTTTTTTGGAAAGTTTTATGAAACTTTATATTCTCATGAAATAAATTCAATTTTCATCATCATTAGTTCATTCACATAAAATCATGAAAAATTGTTTGTATTTTTATTATCATTTCATGACAGATGGGCCCACAGTCATGCATTGTGATCTTAGGGTTGAAATTATCTTTTCACATGAATTCACATTTGTTTTGTAAGAAACTGATGATATGGTCCCATTTTCAATAGATTGAAGCAAAAGAAATGATTTTCAAAAGAAAGGAGAAAAGAATTGAAGAGAAAAAGAAGGAAGAAGAAAAATTTGCAAAGTTGGATTCATGGTCCCACACACATATTCACATGTGTGGGGACACACTTGTGGAATGTTCAAGAAAGGGGTCCCATTCTCCAATTGTTTCAAATATTAAAAATTAATGTAAGAAAAGAAGGCAAAGGTGGAGAGAATTCATGGAAAGAAAAGTCAAAGAAGGAGAATTCAAAAATAGAAAGTCAATCCCGTTTTTCTTGGAACACCATACATTAAAATGGTCATAACTCTCAAACGGATAATTGGATTTAGACAATCTACCTACCGTTGGAAAGCTCTTTTTGAGTAGATATCTATAGAATCTAAGAATACACCAATAGGAGTTAAAACAGTAAAGTTATGACCCCAAGAAGATGGCTATAATTTTTCTACTCAGGATTGATATTGTCTCATCAAAGATGGGCCATATCCTTTGGCAAGTGTTAGCTAAGAAAGATGGATATACTTAGAATTCCAGCAAGAGAAGGAATCATATATCATCTCAAACTTGGAAGACTTGTTGGCCAAAAAGAGGACTTACCTAAAGAAAGAAAGACACATATGAGAACTTCTTTGAAAATGAGTAAAAGAAAAAAAGTATAAATAAGGAACCCCTCTCCCATCCTCTTTATGAAAGAAGAGACGTCCTCTCTTTAACTCTCTCCCTCCACTTTCTCCATAATTTCTCTATTCAAAAAGGCTCTCTCCAATTTGAAGCGCCTACTAGAAGAGGATCTTTCATCCTAGATTATGTACGTTTTTTTTTCTTTCTTCTCTATCTTTATGTAAAAACATTCATATCTAGTAAAAATGTGTGTTTTCATTTCCTTTATTTACTTCTTTTTATTTCTTTGACAATGAATGCTTAATGTTTGTTTTTAACCTTGATGCTCTTGGATTGATAACCCAAAGAAGCTTAAGAACATGATTTGAGCAAACATAATCTAGGATAAAAGGAGAGTTTAGGAAAAGCAAAAAATTATACACTTCCACACATTTAAATTTATGCACTTCCCCACATTTAGATTCCTTGTTATTCTACACATTTAAATTCCTTATTTTCCACAAATTTAAATTCTAGTTTATCTACACATTTACTTTAATGTTGATTCCTTACATTTAAATTTCATTGTTCTTCTCGCTTTCTTTATTTTTATTTTTTTTATGTTGCATGATTTATGGCTAGGATTAATTTTTAGAAGCATGCATTCATATCATGTGTTAGTTTAGTTGCTACAAATTGGAATTTTAGATCTGGAATTCATGATTTTTTTTGGAAATTAAAGGGATAAATTTCAGATTTAAAAAAAGACAGCTAACAGTCACTGTCTTTTTCCAAATATTGGCAATTTAAAATATAAGATAGAAAGATTATTTGCCTTGAAATTTGGAGGAATCATTGCTGGATGAGTTAACTTTGTGCCATAAAAATTTAAGTAAAAAATGATCAAGGGAAGGTAGGTTTTCAGTCATTGAAACACTCACCCATCAAAAACTCTGTACATAGAAATCTGCACAGGGCAGATTTTTTATCCGAAAGTTTGGAATTAATAAACAAACCAAATCAATGAGTTTTGTAATAAAAATTGGATCAATTGAACCTTGATAAGTGAACTTTAAAATCTCAGAGTTTCATATTCAAAAGATTATAGTAAATTCAATTTCCAGAAGCTTAAACTAAGACTGACTGCCAAACTGCATATCAAAATTTTTATTTTTGGTAATCATTATTCATGCCTATTTTATGCATTTTAGAATATTTTTTTAATTCATTTTTTTCAGATTCATGCATCAGTAGAGCATGATTTCCAGTGATTAAATTTAGATTAGGTTTGCATTAGATTATGATCATATTTTATTTAAATTTTATATATCATATTGGGAAAGTTTGCATTAGTTACATGGCATGCATTGCAATACTAACTTTACTGACTTTTTAATTTTAATTTTATGTCTAGTTTTATGTCTTTTATTGTTTTAGATAATTTCTAGAATTAAAATATCTTTCTAAACTTATTTTAATTGAAGATTTTAAATTAGAATGTTTTCTAATTTTGGAAATTCTAACATAGGAAAATTTTTAACTTTTGTTTAATTAGTTTCTAACATTGTTTAGTTTATATTTTACTACGTTTATAATTTTAGTTTTTTTTTGTTTTATTGGAATTCTAATGTGTGTTTACTTTTGCAGAGATTTTAGTTTTTATTTTTAAGAAGTTTTAGATTTAGGAGTTTTAGTTTTAGTAAGTTTCATTTTATTTTGCTGTAACTAATTTAATTTTGGCAAGTAAGATGCTTGTATTTATTAGTTTTTAAATCAGGCTAGTTTTATATTTTTATTTAGGGCAGGTACAAGTTGAAAAAGGAACCTTAAAACACATTGCTCCCTAAAGATCAACTTGGTTTCATCAGTTTTTATTACTACATCGCGGTTCTGCACTTGGAACTCACGATCACAAGGGCAAAGAGAAGGCTTTTATTGCCTAAGAAGAGAGATGATTGATCATCAAAAGGTTGGAATTAACAAGTGAATTGCTTTTCTGTGAGCTATGAATCCATCTCAAATTTCTAAGGAAAATTGATTAATTTCACATGATCAAGGGTTCAAAGGGTCAATAAAGTCAAAACTGATCATATAACCATTTGTTTTGAAGGTATTTTGGAAGGGAACATCAAAGAAGGAAGGTTTTGAACTTTTGAAAATTTGAAGAAGTTGAAAAGTGGGGCAAAAATGTGCAATACTACCACTCGGCTACCTCAGGCATTACCTTGGGTAGCTAATCCAGAATTCTATAAAAGGCAATGGACTTAATTCAAATTCACATTTTGTAAACTCAATTTTCTTGCATTCAAGAGCTTGTGCTAGGGTTTCCCATTACTTCCTCGAGCTTTCTCCACTTTTTCCTTTGAGTTTTCTTCATCAACCAAACGTTTTCATGGCTAATATGGCTCCATCTTTTTCCTTGGGTTCACTATGTTGCAAAGCTGATCGTTTTTTTCGTTCTTCAAGTTTATGAAGAAGATTTCTAAGATATATGAGTGTTGCATGAGTTTTTTTTTTTTTTTTGTATTTATTTCTTCTTGTGCTTGATGGTGATGAGAATAAGGGTCTTGAGGACTGATTTATGCCCTAAGAAGGAAATAGAAGATCAACTATTCATCTTCTTTCTTTCTCTCTCTTGCCTTTGTCGAGCAATTTTCTCCTTTCTTGCTAGTGTTCATTGCATTTTGATGGAATTCTTTTCTATTTAAACATGCTTTTCCATGTTCACACTTGCTTTTTGCTTTATTTTTATTGAAAATCCCATCTTTTCCACGAAACCTTTTTCAAATTTCCTAGTCGTGTAGTAGTCGGCCACTCTACTCTAGGGAAAAGGAGGCTTTAGGTTTTTTAAGGTTTTGGGTTTGGATTTTGTAGTAGGATGATGGGCATGGTTAATTTTGAACGAGGTTTAGATTTTTTGTTTCAAACTTTGGTAGGTTTTTTCAAGAATTTTGAAAAGTTTTGAAGTTTTGACCTTGGGGTGACTGACTGCGTAGCTATGCAATTTGAATTCCAGTAGCCGATCATTGTGCTAGGACTTTTGAACTTTGTTGACTATTGGCCTCCTTTGGGTGGTCGATAGTTCATCTGATTGTTGGCCTTCTAAGTAGCCAACAGTTCTGTTTTTTGAGCTTTATTGAGTGGCTAACAAAACACTTGCCTTGGACACCTTCTGACTTCTTTTCAGGGTGGTCGATAATGTATTTTGTTGCCTGGCTAAGAGGTCTCCATGCGTTTGGCTTTTTGTACCCATCCTTTGGTAGTTGATGATTTATCAAAAGGACTATTAAGCCTTAAGCATTTCTCTAAACTTTGAAGTGACTTAGGATGAACTTCCAATGGCCGAGGGGCTTCCACGCCGTAGGCATTTTGAGCCTTTGCCTTAGGTGACCGAGGGATCCATTTTGGATGCCCAAAATGACTCTTGTGCCTTCACCAATTTTGGGCTTCTTTTTTTCTATGGTTAAGAGAGATAGCTTGGTTGCTTTGCTTCACACAGTTAGAATTTTTTCTAGATTCCTTTGTGCTTGAATGCTTTCTTTGATATGGTGTATGCTGCTTTTTCATTCATGTGTATATCTATGTGGACTAAACCCTAATTTTGCTTCCGTGGAAAGGTCGTTAGTGACCTTTGCTTTGACATGGAAGCCTTATCTCTGGGCTTTATGTATGCGCTTGAGTGTTACTAGGGCTCCGAAGTAAGTGTATTATTTCTTGTGGGGCTTTGTCCCCTCCCTTTTACTAAGGACAGGTGTTGCCTAAATTTTGGTAGGATTTATGCTAACTTTAGTACTTAGCTTTCATGTCCTTCCTCACTTTTCCACAAACAAAGGCAAGAGAGTTGCTTCCTCCTCTACTAAGGGTAAGAAGGCTACTGGGTTTTCTTCTTCGGACGCACCCCCTTTGCCTCGAAATGTTGGCCATCAGACTCGTGCTTGATCTGAAGGGATCTGAGAAAACTTTTAGGCACATGTTGTTGGGACGTTATCTAAATTATGGAACTATTTATTGGGCACTGTAATATACAAGTTTATGAAGATATTCTTGCTGATTTTTTGTAGAAGGATGACCAACATAATACTCTAAGGAAGCTGTAACACTCCGACCCAGCTTGACCTCGTTTAGGGGTTAGTTAATCTTGTTTTCGTTGTTAATCGTGTTTTGTTTGGGTTTTGATTTTCGTTACGGGTCATGGATAGGTAGTTGGGTTGAGTTTGACCTGGATTAAGTAGACCAAGCCCTTTTTCGTAATTTTAGCTTTTCTTAGACATGGTCATTTTTGCATCATCTTGATGTCAACACGTGTCTTTCGTTGAGCTCGTTAACTTTCGTAACTACGTCATTTGCAACCGACGTCGTGTGTTTCGATTGGACCTTGATTTGACTCAAACTGAAAATACACTTTTCACTTGGCTTTCATTGTAAATTTGGACAACCCATTTGACTTATATAAGCTCACAACCATCGACACTCATGTTCTCTCTCTCGTTTTCTCTCAAATTCACTGTGCACGTGGAATCTCTTTCTCTTGCACTTGAATTCCTCTTCTCCATCGATCAAGTGGAGGTCGATTGCTTGCATGTGAGGTGAGTTGGTGGAAATCCCTTCATCCTTCTCATCTCTCTTCTCTAGTTCTTCTCCCTCTTGTTTCCATTGTTGTATAGTGTGTCTGTGACTCCATCTCTCATGCATGCATGTGGTTTTGTTTGTGTGATAGGTTGTGTTTGGATCCAAGGGCTACCATTGTGCATTTGAATTCCAAATTTGAGGCAAGTATAAACCTAGCTTGTGAGAACCCATGTTGATATGCATTTGAATTGGATAGTTTTTACATGCATTGATGTGGAAATATGTATTTACAGCCCATTTGCTACTCATTAATTCACTACTTGTCTACTCCCCTTTGATAATTGTAAATTGGATGAGTTTCAGACATTCTATACAGGTTTCAGGAAATTGAATTCGTGCAGGTACGGCTAAGCCGTATACCTCTTACGGCTCACAATCCAGAGAGGAGAAAAACCCAGTTTTCCTCTACGGCTAGGGCACGGCTAAGCCGTGGAATGCCCTACGGCTAAGCCGTAGCTCAGCCGTGGCCCAGCCGTAGAACAATACAGGGTGCAATTTCTGGAATAACTGAGAGTCAGCAAATGACAGACCTTCTACGGTTCAGCCACGGCTAAGCCGTAGACCACACACGGCTAAGCCGTAGCACACACACGGCTAAGCCGTAACCACACATGAAGAATAAGGCTAGGTGTAAAGATAAGACCTATATGACCTTCATGATAGAATGTAGAGCACCTAGACTTGCCCAACGGAATGTGATACTCCGCGTGAATGATCTCGAGGGCTGCGAATCATTCATGTTCGTTATCCGGATGTTAAGCACCTCCCCATGGGTGTTGGTTTAAGGGACTTCGTGCACCGCCCGATTCAAGGCAACACTAGACAACGGAGCACCGAATAACTTAAAACTACATCATCATGCACGGTTAGAAACACCGGATAACTAGATTAGAATTGGTTTGTAAAGCAAGATGATTCGATTTCACATGAATTGATGCATAACATATTGCATTCGATCATTGATCTCAACTCTTTAACATGATTATGTATGTTTCGTTACTTTCACATTTTGGTTTATTTACCCTGAGTACGCATGTATGATATGTTCACTTCCAGATATGCACGCATGATATATGATCACGATCTACTCAGGATTTTCTTGATTGACTCCGTATGGTCAGGCACTACTTAGCCTCAGCCTTAGGATCCCGACGGGGTGAATTCGGTATAGTTTATATGGCCTGCTGCAGTATGGATTTTGTCTTGGGGAACCGGACCCCAGGAAACCGAGACCCATTGTACCCTGGCCCGGACAATGGTGTTCTTTGCATGTTACAAGATCCCTCTTTTGGGAGCATATGGTAATGTAGTAGCCACTAGTCATGTACACAGCATGTTATCCTTGATTCACGCAGCATATTTCTTTCTTGCATGATAGCCTAGTATACGAAAATGCCTTCTTTAATAACATGATGTTCTTTATTCTATTAGACACAGCGTGTGTTAACTTGCTATGGTTTATACTTTGCTGAATCTTCGTATTCACAGTTGTTTTGGTGTTGCAGGCCCAGATCCCCCTGCCGAACCCCCGCAGGTCGGCCAGGCTCCAGATGAGACCCCCGGGGCCCCATCAGGCCTAGAGGAGTGGATGTGATCACTCCACGGGAGCGCGTTCATGGCATGCATCATGTTGGAGTCATGTTTTGGGGATTTTCAGACTTGTATATGTCATGACATGTCACTATTGTATTTATCCTTTTGTTCTTTTGTAAACGTTCATATGTAATTATGTCAGTCCTTTCTTGTATCCTCTTCTTGCATTATTAGTTTTATGTTTCTGATATTTACAGCTTCCGCATACTTGCTTGGCACGTGTGCTTGTTCCCTTGTGCGTGTGCATTTAGACTCGGTCTACGTGTGCAGGCACGGGAGTACGTGTGTCATTAGGTTTGGATTTTGCTAACCCCCGAACCCTGGGCTCGGGTTGTGACATACGTATTGTATGGTATCAGAGCATTCCTTGCTCATTCCTTGTTCTAGATGATAAGCATGTAGGCATGTATAGGATCGTGGTGAGGATACGATTATTCCTTTGTGCTCTTTCTAGACTTTGGGGTTTGTTGGGCGCTCTTGTGTTGTGTTTGTGTCTGACTCTTTCCATTTTTACAGGATGGCATCAGGTTCTGGTTCTCAGCAGAACGCCGGAAATAACGAGAGCGGATCTGCACCATCACCGCAGACACCGAATACAGATGAACGCATCCTCATGTTATTCCAGTCCCTTCAGGCACAATCGCAATCGATGCAGAACTTGCAAGCCCAAGTGACAACCATGCTAGACCGACAAAGCCAAGCCCCAGTTCAGTCGCATGTGGACCAGCAGGTGATCTTGCAGCCTCGAGAGAGTGACCCGAATGCCCTCTATGGGAAATTTCGCAAGCGAGGAGCTATTGAGTTCTATGGAACAGAAGAGCCACTGAAGGCAGAACAGTGGTTAGACCAGACAGAGGATGTCTTTGAGACCGTCGTGTGCACGAACCGGCAGAAAGTCGGATTAGCAACTTCTATGTTCAGAGATGTCGCAAAGACTTGGTGGAAGAGCGTGAAAGATTCGTACAGAGACATTCCTAGCGCGACAGTGTGGGAGATGTTCAAGCAACAGTTCAGGAGGAAGTTCATCCCGGCTCATGTGTTTCGAGCCAAGGAGGTTGAGTTCCTAGCTCTCCGCCAGCAGCAGATGACAGTAGCAGAGTATGTGAACAAGTTTATGCAGTTGTCGCTTTTTGCTCCGGACATGATCAGCACCGAGGAAAGGAAGGTGAACAGGTTTGTCGAAGGTTTGCATCCCCGGTACATGCATCACGTGACTGCGTTTCAGCGTCCGGCTACGTTTGACGATGCAGTGGACAGGGCCTATTCTGCCGAGGCCATCCACCAAGCTGCTAGAGCCGTTGAGCCTAAGAGACAGCCGCCTTTCAGTGCACGAGGACAAGTACAGAAGAAGACCAAAGGCCAGCAGAGTGCTTCTAGTTCTACGGGAGTGACTTGTGGATATTGTGGTAGGAACCACACGACTGAAGCTTGTTGGAGGAAGGCCGGTGCTTGTTTCATTTGTGGTTCAAGGGAGCACATGATCGCCAATTGTCCTCGACATCGAGCCTCCGGTGCAGCTCCATCTGGCCCTACTTCCGGCGCAATTCCTAGCAGGCCTAGTGCACCTACAGCCCCGAGCAAGCCGCAGTCAGCTCGTCCAGGCTCGAGACAGCCTCGCCAGTCAGCCCGTGCTTACGCTGCTACCCACGAGAGTGCCGAGGATCCACAGGTGGTTGAAGGTACTGTTTTGATTTCGCGCGTCGGGGCATTAGCTTTGTTCGATTCGGGGTCTACACGATCTTATGTAGCACCTCATTTTGCCGAGCGGTTACCTCAGCCGTCTAAGCCGTTGCCATATGTGTTGGTTGTATCCACCCCAGTTGGCAAGCGAGTGGAGTGTAGTATGTACTACCCCCATTGCGACGTGCAGATTGCAGGTCATCAGTTACCTGTTGATTTGATCCTGTTGTCGATGTTGGACTTCGACGTGATCCTTGGTATGGATTGGCTCGCTCGATATCGTGCCTGTGTTAACTGTTACAACAGGACGATCTTCTTCGATTTAGGCAAGGGCTTCCGTTTCGAGGGCAGTCAGCAGAGATGCCCCAGACGTGTGATCTCGGCGTGTAAGGCAGATCGCTTGATCCGCCGAGGGTGTGAAGGCTTCATTGCCTTTATCTCAGCGAAGAAGGAGCCGAAGCAGCTAGGTGAGATTCAGGTGGTCTGTGACTTTCCAGATGTCTTTCCAGACGATGTGCCAGACTTACCCCCGGTTCGAGATGTGGAGTTCGCCATTGAGCTTGTTCCCGGCACGGCACCGATCAGCAAGGCTCCGTATCGCATGGCCCCAGCAGAGTTGTCAGAATTGAAGAAACAATTGCAGGAGCTTTTGGATAAGGGTTTCGTTCGCCCGAGCGTTTCACCTTGGGGAGCACCAGTCTTGTTTGTCAAGAAGAAGGATGGTACTTTTCGGATGTGCATAGATTACCGACAGCTGAACAAAGTGACTATCAAGAACAAGTACCCCCTACCCAGGATTGATGAGCTGTTCGATCAACTTCAGGGCGCAGCATATTTTTCGAAGATTGATTTGAGGTCTGGTTATCACCAGTTGAGGGTCAAAGAAGATGACATTCCTAAGACTGCCTTCAGGACTCGTTATGGACATTATGAATTCCTCGTGATGCCTTTTGGACTAACCAACGCACCTGCAGCTTTTATGGCACTGATGAATCAGATCTTTGCTCCTTTCTTGGACCAATTCGTAGTTGTGTTTATTGATGATATACTGATATATTCTAAGTCAGCAGAGGAGCATAGGGAGCACTTGAGAAAAGCCTTGTCGTTGTTGAGAGAACATCGATTGTTTGCTAAGTTGTCGAAGTGTGATTTTTGGCTTGAGCAGGTTGCATTTTTAGGTCATCTCATTTCACGAGAGGGATTGGCAGTTGATCCATCTAAAGTAGAGGCAGTGGTGAATTGGCCTAGCCCCAAGACAGTGACAGAGATTCGCAGTTTCCTTGGTCTAGCAGGTTACTACCGTCGATTTGTCCAGGACTTTGCTAAGATCTCTTCTCCATTGACGAAGTTGACCAGGAAGAACGTACCATTTGATTGGACTGAGGAGTGTGAAGCCAGTTTTCAGACTTTGAAAGAGAAGTTGACTACAGTCCCAGTGTTAGCCTTGCCAGATGGTTGTGAAGGATTCGTGGTTTATTCAGACGCTTCTCGAGTTGGCCTAGGTTGTGTGTTGATGCAGCATGGGAAGGTTATTGCGTATGGATCGAGACAGTTGCGAGAACATGAGAAGAATTACGCCACCCATGATTTGGAATTGGCAGCCATCGTATTTGCGTTGAAGCTGTGGAGACATTATCTCTATGGTGTACAGTTTGAGGTTCGTTCTGACCACCACAGTTTACAGTATTTATTCACACAGCAGGAGCTGAACATGAGACAGCGGAGATGGCTTGAGCTTCTTAAGGATTATGACTTCCCGATCAAATATCAGCCAGGCAAGGGGAATGTGGTGGCAGATGCGCTCAGCAGGAAAGCAGAGTCAGTGCAGCTCTTGAGCAGTTTCCTCTTAGAGTTTCGTGGTCTCCCTGTTGAGGTTAAACTAGTGGATGAGTGCGTGACGTTGGCTAGTACGCTAGTGTTTCAGCCTGAGATGATTCAGCAGATTAAGGACAGGCAGTTTGAGGATCTAACCTTGAAGCGCATTCGAGACCACATTGGAGACAGACCCGATTTCAGACTCGAGGATGGTATACTCTATTTTCGGAGTAGGTTGTGCGTACCAGCAGTTGATGAGTTCAAGGAGAAGCTGATGAACGAAGCGCATTACGCTCGCTACGCGATGCATCCGGGCAGCACGAAGATGTTTCGGGACCTCAAGGATCGCTTCTGGTGGAACAACATGAAGAGAGAAGTAGCAGGGTTTGTTGCTCGCTGTTTGACATGTCAGAAGGTAAAGGCCGATCATCAGAGACCGCCAGGCTCGTTGCATCCTTTGCATATACCGCAGTGGAAGTGGGAACACATCACCATGGACTTCGTTTCCGGGTTACCGCCGACGAGCAGGAAGAACAATGCCATTTGGGTGATCGTAGATCGATTGACGAAGTCAGCCCATTTCATTCCTTTTCGGAAGGGTATGACATTTTCAGAGATGGCTAGGAAGTTCGTGGATGAGATCGTCAGGCTCCATGGTACCCCCGTGTCGATTGTATCCGATCGTGACAGCCGTTTCGTTTCCTCTTTCTGGAGAGCATTCCAAGAGGCTTTGGGTACGAAGTTGAGTTTCAGCACGGCATACCACCCACAGACAGATGGACAATCAGAGCGGACGATTCAGACTTTGGAGGATATGTTGCGAGCCAGTGTGTTGAACTACGAGAAAGAATGGGATCTTCATCTATCGTTGTGCGAGTTCGCCTACAACAACAGTTTCCACGAGAGCATTGGGATGGCACCATATGAAGCATTGTACGGGAAGAAGTGTAGAAGTCCGGTTTGTTGGGAAGAAGTTGGAACCCGCAGTTTTCACGGACCGACGATCATTGCCGAGACTACGGAGAAGGT
Source organism: Sextonia rubra (assembly GCA_037013555.1). NCBI lineage: Eukaryota > Viridiplantae > Streptophyta > Magnoliopsida > Laurales > Lauraceae > Sextonia > Sextonia rubra. The sequence continues at coordinate 13,422,012 of JASUAD010000023.1, forward strand.
ACAGAAAGCCATTGAGAACTTGAAAGTTGCTCGGTCGAGACAGAAGAGTTATGCAGACACCCGCAGACGACCCTTAGAGTTTCAGGTTGGCGAGTGGGTTTTTCTGAAGGTCTCTCCGATGAAGGGTACGATCCGTTTCGGCCAGAAGGGCAAGCTAGCTCCGCGCTATGTTGGACCGTTCGAGATCAAGAGTCGGATTGGTGATTTGGCTTATCGATTAGAGCTTCCCGAGATGTTTTCAGGAGTGCACAACGTTTTCCACGTTTCGATGCTTCGGAAATATGTTCATGATCCCTCCCATGTCATTCGCTACGACGAGGTTCAGATTCAGCCGAGTGCTGCATACGTTGAGCGACCGCTCCGTATCGTGGGAACCCGAGAGCAGATACTCCGCACCAGGACGATTCGATGGGTCAAAGTGCTTTGGGAGCATCACAGTCCCGATGAGGCTACGTGGGAGTTAGAAGAGCAGATGGCACGTCAGTACCCCGATTTGTTTTCTCAGGTATGAGTGATTTAGTGTTCATTCCGAGGACGGAATGATTCTCAAGTAGGGGAGGATGTAACACTCCGACCCAGCTTGACCTCGTTTAGGGGTTAGTTAATCTTGTTTTCGTTGTTAATCGTGTTTTGTTTGGGTTTTGATTTTCGTTACGGGTCATGGATAGGTAGTTGGGTTGAGTTTGACCTGGATTAAGTAGACCAAGCCCTTTTTCGTAATTTTAGCTTTTCTTAGACATGGTCATTTTTGCATCATCTTGATGTCAACACGTGTCTTTCGTTGAGCTCGTTAACTTTCGTAACTACGTCATTTGCAACCGACGTCGTGTGTTTCGATTGGACCTTGATTTGACTCAAACTGAAAATACACTTTTCACTTGGCTTTCATTGTAAATTTGGACAACCCATTTGACTTATATAAGCTCACAACCATCGACACTCATGTTCTCTCTCTCGTTTTCTCTCAAATTCACTGTGCACGTGGAATCTCTTTCTCTTGCACTTGAATTCCTCTTCTCCATCGATCAAGTGGAGGTCGATTGCTTGCATGTGAGGTAAGTTGGTGGAAATCCCTTCATCCTTCTCATCTCTCTTCTCTAGTTCTTCTCCCTCTTGTTTCCATTGTTGTATAGTGTGTCTGTGACTCCATCTCTCATGCATGCATGTGGTTTTGTTTGTGTGATAGGTTGTGTTTGGATCCAAGGGCTACCATTGTGCATTTGAATTCCAAATTTGAGGCAAGTATAAACCTAGCTTGTGAGAACCCATGTTGATATGCATTTGAATTGGATAGTTTTTACATGCATTGATGTGGAAATATGTATTTACAGCCCATTTGCTACTCATTAATTCACTACTTGTCTACTCCCCTTTGATAATTGTAAATTGGATGAGTTTCAGACATTCTATACAGGTTTCAGGAAATTGAATTCGTGCAGGTACGGCTAAGCCGTATACCTCTTACGGCTCACAATCCAGAGAGGAGAAAAACCCAGTTTTCCTCTACGGCTAGGGCACGGCTAAGCCGTGGAATGCCCTACGGCTAAGCCGTAGCTCAGCCGTGGCCCAGCCGTAGAACAATACAGGGTGCAATTTCTGGAATAACTGAGAGTCAGCAAATGACAGACCTTCTACGGTTCAGCCACGGCTAAGCCGTAGACCACACACGGCTAAGCCGTAGCACACACACGGCTAAGCCGTAACCACACATGAAGAATAAGGCTAGGTGTAAAGATAAGACCTATATGACCTTCATGATAGAATGTAGAGCACCTAGACTTGCCCAACGGAATGTGATACTCCGCGTGAATGATCTCGAGGGCTGCGAATCATTCATGTTCGTTATCCGGATGTTAAGCACCTCCCCATGGGTGTTGGTTTAAGGGACTTCGTGCACCGCCCGATTCAAGGCAACACTAGACAACGGAGCACCGAATAACTTAAAACTACATCATCATGCACGGTTAGAAACACCGGATAACTAGATTAGAATTGGTTTGTAAAGCAAGATGATTCGATTTCACATGAATTGATGCATAACATATTGCATTCGATCATTGATCTCAACTCTCTAACATGATTATGTATGTTTCGTTACTTTCACATTTTGGTTTATTTACCCTGAGTACGCATGTATGATATGTTCACTTCCAGATATGCACGCATGATATATGATCACGATCTACTCAGGATTTTCTTGATTGACTCCGTATGGTCAGGCACTACTTAGCCTCAGCCTTAGGATCCCGACGGGGTGAATTCGGTATAGTTTATATGGCCTGCTGCAGTATGGATTTTGTCTTGGGGAACCGGACCCCAGGAAACCGAGACCCATTGTACCCTGGCCCGGACAATGGTGTTCTTTGCATGTTACAAGATCCCTCTTTTGGGAGCATATGGTAATGTAGTAGCCACTAGTCATGTACACAGCATGTTATCCTTGATTCACGCAGCATATTTCTTTCTTGCATGATAGCCTAGTATACGAAAATGCCTTCTTTAATAACATGATGTTCTTTATTCTATTAGACACAGCGTGTGTTAACTTGCTATGGTTTATACTTTGCTGAATCTTCGTATTCACAGTTGTTTTGGTGTTGCAGGCCCAGATCCCCCTGCCGAACCCCCGCAGGTCGGCCAGGCTCCAGATGAGACCCCCGGGGCCCCATCAGGCCTAGAGGAGTGGATGTGATCACTCCACGGGAGCGCGTTCATGGCATGCATCATGTTGGAGTCATGTTTTGGGGATTTTCAGACTTGTATATGTCATGACATGTCACTATTGTATTTATCCTTTTGTTCTTTTGTAAACGTTCATATGTAATTATGTCAGTCCTTTCTTGTATCCTCTTCTTGCATTATTAGTTTTATGTTTCTGATATTTACAGCTTCCGCATACTTGCTTGGCACGTGTGCTTGTTCCCTTGTGCGTGTGCATTTAGACTCGGTCTACGTGTGCAGGCACGGGAGTACGTGTGTCATTAGGTTTGGCTTTTGCTAACCCCCGAACCCTGGGCTCGGGTTGTGACAGAAGCCCGATTATATCTTCAGCAATTGTGACGATAATCAGTATGATCAGAGTGCTGACTTCTTAATCCATTGATACTTTAACAAGGATGGTATAAGGGTTGACTTTTCCATTGAGCATCAGTACAAAAGAGGTCCTTTGTTAATGGAACCGAGTGCTAGTATTCATCTAAGGTGTGTCATCCTACTGTGGGGGAAGTCTCTTTTTTCGTACAAGGTTTGGGTATGTTTGAGAAACTCCCCTTTCTATGTTAAAGGGGAAATACAGGGATTTGAGATGTTGGCTCCTAATCATGCAACCCTCCCTGCTCAAAGTCAAATGTCTCAGCATTACACTATCGGACTAGGAATTCTTACTAATGATGACAATGACTAGATTGAGCATCACATTCCACTAGGGTGGTTTGTTCTTTCAAACTACTGGCAATCATGGGCAACCGACAGTCATGGACGAATGTAATATTTAGCAAATGTGGAGATTTGCTAAAGAACATTGGTCTTTATGAAACTTTTTTGGTCACTCAGAATTGGGTTCCGCAAGACTACAAGGAAATGTACCGTTCAATTATTGAGAGCTTCTATTCGGCCACCAATACTTTCATCTCTCCTAACGCAGAGTGGGTGTTTTCCTTACAAGAAATAAAGGAAGTCTTTGAATTACTGATCTTTGGCTACTTGTATGAGGGAATTATTCCTTATAACAAATCTATCAATGTGAAGAGCAATGGATTTAAAAAAGTGTACTTTTTGCTGTTCACCTTATATGAGATGTCAAGAGACAATAGGCATAAGGTGGAGACAGTTGTTTGGGTAGCAAATGCTTTTCACCAAGATACTAACATAAGCGCTCCTTTCTTAGCCAACAAAATCGTATTTAAGATGCGAGAAGTCATCCCAGGAGAGACTGTGGAGGATGCTGACATGGTGACCTTGTTTAATTATCCAGATTGCCTTGAGTTTTTTGAAGTGAAGGAGGATGGTCAAAACTTGAAGTCTTGTCAAATGCTAGCCATGTACCGTACTGTTGGAGGCTACCGCCAAGATCCCTAGATATTGCATACAGATTATTGTGAAAATAACTTTAGATGATGATGATTAAAAATCTATACCAGTGAGATCTCTCTGATTTGATCTTAGTCTTATAACAACCCTAAAATCTTAAAACTTTCTATTGCGTTCCTTTATGCTCGAACTCACATAGGGGTATGGGCCTCTTCTATGAATTTTCTTTGCTCTAAAAAACAAGATTTCTCTTTCATGTATTTCCTAAAGAGCAATAGCGTATATTTATATGCTATAATAGGGACCTTAAGAAGGAAAAAAAAAGAATAGGCTTCTTAGGAAAATAGGAAACCCTATTTTAACCCAAATTAGAATCATAGTTCCATAAATTACAATTCAGTCTACTAAAGAATTATAATTGTACTCCTATCCTTATTCTCAAGATTATATTTCAAGCTTCTTGTTATAAATGATTATTCTTCTCCCTATGTGAATCGATATCTTTATAATTTCTTGAGACCTTACTCTAATTTATTTGACATGTCGGACGCAAAGTCCACCTGTAAAGTTTGACATAATCAAAACTTATAAGTTTCATCTAGGGGATATCATTAATCCTTATTACGGGACGTGGATTCCATCAATAAACTAATATCTACCACACATGTTGTGTAGTCATCCAATTTGTTGAGATTATTCACCCATAAAAGGTTTCACTCCTGTGTAAATCAAAATACTAAATACTAAATGTATATGTCTACTACTTATATCAAGATTAAGAGTACAAGTATTCATAATAACAATTTAGATGTTAATCGTCTTATATAGTCATCATAAAGACAATAACCCAAAAGCAATTATGTTCAATACACACAAGGGTACTAGCAAAACGAGTTAAAACTGTACTGTTTCCCACAGCCAAGACAAGCCTGTTAAAGCATCATGCTATAATCGTACCAATGGTGTGTTCAACTCCATCTAGATTGTGAACAACAATAACTTTTATTCTATGAGAACCGACAAACAAGTCTTCCGTATGTAAGCTGAATTCTACATACCAACTTGTCTACTTTATAGAATAAAAAGCACACACATGCATAATAAATAATAATGCAACCATTTGCCCATAGAAATTCTCATTAAGATGAAAAGACAAACTTTACTAACAAATAAATTAGTCAAAGACAAATACATAAAAGTATACTTTTAGTACAAATTTCCAACAGTCTCCTACTTAGACTCATGACCATGCTAACATGTATTTCAATGTTCCGTCCACATGACTATCAAAGCTCTTTGCTGGCAAGTCATTTGTAAAAGGATCTGCTAGGTTGCCTGCCAATGTAATCTTGGTCACAATTATATCATCCCCTCTGTATGATTTCTCATATCAGATGATACTTACGCTGGATGTGCTTACCTTTCCTAGGCATCCTTGGTTCCTTTGCATTTGCAACCACACTTTTATTATTACAATAAATTATTATAAGTAATTTTATCAAAGGTTCTAATTCTAAATCCATCAAAAAGTTTCTTAGCCAAACTACCCCCTTAGCTGCTTCAGAAGTTGCCACATATTCAGCTTCCATGGTAGAGTCAATAGTACATGATTGCTTAATCCTCCTCCAACTTATGGCTCCACCTCCCAAAGAAATACAAATCATGAGGTCGACTTTTTGGCATCATTATTTGACTAGAAGTCTAAGTCTGTGTACCCAATGGGTATTAAACTCTCAACCTAGTAAATCAACATATAATTTTTTGTCCTCTTAAGGTACTTAAGTATATGATTTACCGTAGTCCAATGTTCTCTCCCTAGATTAGACTAGTATCTGTTAACCATGCTAACAGCAAAATAAATATCAGGTCTAGTACATAGCATTGCATAGATGAAGCTTCCCACTGCCAAAGCATATGATACTTCCTTCATCTTTTTTATCTAATAAGGTGTCTTAGGACACTGATCCTTGAATAAAGTAATTCCATGCCTGAAAGGAAGAAATCCTTTCTTGGAATCTTGTATGCTAAATTTTGGGCAAAAATCGCATCAATATAACCCCGCTTAAGATAAATCCAACAGTCTTTGTTCTCAATCTCGCAGAGTTTGCCCCCTATAATGCGACTGGCTTCTCCTAAGTCTTTCATATTGAATTGACTGCTCAACCCCACTTTAACTGAAGACAACACCCCAACATCATTTCCAATGAGTAAGATGTCATCTACATAAAGTATTAAGAAAACCACCACACTGCTGTTGCACCTCTTATACACACAGGAGTCATCAGGGTTTTGCTCAAATTCAGAAGATTTAATGGCTTGATCAAAATGAAAGTTCCAAGATCTATACACTTAGTTAAGTCATAAATGGACCTCTAAAGCTTACACAACATGTGCTCATGGCCTTCAGTTGAGAATCCATCTGGTTACACTATATAGATACACTTGTCAAGATTTCCACTAAGGAAAGCTATCTTGACATTCAGTTTCCAAATTTTTTAATTGAAATGAGCCACAATGGATAATAAAATCAGGATGGATTTTAGCATGGCTACTGGTGAGAAGGTCTCGTCATAATCAATTCTTTCTTTCTGAGTAAACCCCTTTCACAGCATGCCTAGCTTTGAAGGTTTCAACCTTTCCATCCACCCCTCTTTTCTTCTTGTAGACTCACTTACAACTAATAGGTTTTATCCCTTCTTGTGGTTATACAAAATCCTAGAATTAAATAGAGTATATAGATTCCATTTCTAATTTCATAGCTTCTTGACATAGTTCTGCATCTTTGTCTTGGAGTTCTTTATTATAGTTACAAGGTTCGATATCTAACTCATTGGGGACTCTGTCGAATGAATCTCCCAAGAACATATACTGTTTAGGTTGATGAACAACCCTCTAACTACATGAGGTACATCTTGTGTCTGTGTATGAGTAGTTACACATTGTGCTAAAACTAATCTTAGTGTACCATCATCTTTATGATGATTCGGCTCGTCATCCAACATGTTGGTGAGATCACCTAGAGTATCATTGGCTTGAGACTCGGTAATCCACCCACTACGATGAGGTAATAGAACACCGAATTCTCCATCTTATGATGTCTCTTCCTTTGCTACTAGTAATGGAAAAGCTAGGTGAATAGTCTTTAAAAATATATATTTTCATACACATTTTGACCCATTTTAAGGACTTATTGAGTCAAAAGAGCCTCATTTAATGTAATCTAGTAATTTCAAGCATTTTAAATTCATTGCAGTGCATTCCTGCATAATTTGCTTAAAAATCATCCTTTTTGCATACATTCATGAAACCTGCCATTTTTAGAAAATCTATTTTGGAAAGTTTTGTGAAAATTTATATTCTCATGAAATAAATTGGATTTTAATCATCATTAGTTCATTCACATAAAATCAAGAAGAATGGTGTACATTTTCATTGTCATTTCATGAGAGATGAGCCCATAGTCATGCATTGGTGATCTTAGAGTTACAATTATCTTTTCACATGAATTCACATTTGTTTTGTTGGGAATTGATGATATGGGTCTCATTTGTAAAGAATTGAGATAAAGAAATTATTTTCAAAAGAAAGGAGAGAAGAATTGAAGCGAGAAAAGAAATTAGAACAAAAATGTAAAAATTGGCTTCATGGTCCTAACACACATGCACATGTGTGGGGTATACATGTGGGACATCTAAGTTAGGGTCCATTTGATTGTTGCATATTTTTAAGATAATTTCAAGAAAATTTAAAGAATAACTCATCAAAGATGGAGTTCTTGTTTATAGCACTACTAACACATGGAACATATTTCTTTTTCACACATACACTAACACATGGAACATGTCCCTATTTCTTATGTTCTTATTTCTTACGTTCTTGTTTCTTATGCTCATGTTTCTCACCTTCATGTTTCTTATGTTCTTGTTTTTTATGTTCATGTTTCTCCTATTCCTGTTTTTCATGCTCTGGTCGGCCGAAACAATGGCCAGCCGGCAACTTGCCAGTCACCAACTGTCCATTCTTCTGCAACCAGTGCTAATCAGCCACCATTCTAGAGCCTGGCTACCAGCTGCCATCACACATGTACCTAGTTCTTACATACAATAACACATGGAACATATACCTTTTTCTCATGTTCCTTTTTCTCATGTTTGTGTTTCTCATGTTCATATTTCGTATGTTCTTGTTTCGCCGGTCTGCTGGTCCTTAGCCATCATCCACTAGTAGCCGGTCTTTGATCTGCGTGACTGCAAAATCCAACCACACTCCTGATTGACTGATTTCATTTCAACGACAGTAGACACCAATCAACGAAAAACCGAGAACATCTATTTTTGCTATGGGTTCTGCAAGATGAAACCAAGAGATCTCTTTTTTTTTTCTTCTGGTGGTGGTTTTCTAATTTTGAGTCAAACTTCACGTGTAAAGGACACAGATGCCTTTCTTCTCCTTTCTACTCTAAGAAACTTGGAGCAATCAACACTTATCTCATCTTTTAATACCAAGAACAAGCAGACAAACAATCCTTTGTCTTTTAATGGCAATAAAGACAAACCAAGTTTGGCTTGTGTTCTGTACTAGTGACCTAGATAAAAGGATGATCTGATCTTGTGCAACTCTGAACGGCAACGTTACTCTCTCCAATGTCATCTTCTGTGTGCAATGAGAAGAGCAAAAAACACTACTCCTCTATGACTATGAGTCAGTTAATACCATAGGGTTAGAATTGTCATTATCACAAAATATGTAAAATAGAATAGACTTGAAGCATTAAATCTCATAGCACTAGTGGACTTTTGAAACTAAGAACTTAATAGGTGGACTTCTACCTAAGTAAGTTTGAAGAATTAACTGCCACCTAAATTATCCTAATAATAATAATAATAATAATAATAGTAAATATCTTATTATTAAAATTTAAAACTATCCATATAAAAAATTATTAGATGAAATTATTTGAATTTAGATACAATAAACAAGCAGCGAGTACTGAAGGAAAGAAAACAATGATGGCATGGGTGTAACAATCCACTATATATATACATCAAAATAATAGGAAAAGAGGGCTTTGAGGGGCACCACGTCAACTCTCTAAAGCCTTGTGTTGCCATGTCACTCTCAAAATGACTACATCAGTATGTCAAAGGGAGTACAGATCCTCTAATGCAAATCCCCACGATGACAATTGGCCCCCTTATGTCACCAATGAGCAACCAACCATGCACGCGGGCATGGCAGGCTACTCACTATTGAGGTCAATCATTGTGGGCATTTTCCTCACTTAATATCTATTCTCTCAAAAGGGTTCTTTTCATGCCACATAGATTTCTGTGAGAGGCTAAAAATATGGATAACCACATGTAACTCCACATTTAATTCATTAAATGCTTTTTTATCATTATTAATTTAGTTTCTAATGAGAACTTGACTTTATTCAAAATTTCAAATACATACAATAAAGTTGGTCACCCACATACTTTGCCAATCCATTAGTGCAGAAGTTATGGTGCCTATTATGGCAATGACTCTTTATTGTGTTTCTTCTCTTCGACTCTCTTTGAGAGGCATTACATGTAGAGGTAACTTTTGTTCTTCCCCTTAAAAAGGAGGTGAAGAAGGATATTGATAGAATCTTCTATGCCCCCTTCAACCACAACCTCCCCACTCTCTAATCAGTCATGTGCCCGAAGTCCCATTTTGATTGTCCATAAATCATGCTTTTTTCTTTCTTTCTTTCTCTTTGATAAGTTGCATTGTTATAGTTTGTAGCTTCAGTATTCAGATTACAAAAGGAAAGTCTACTCCTTAAAATTGGGGTCTTATGCAAGCACTTTTCTTCCTTATCATTAATAAAAACAAGCACTATTGGATGCATAACCCACATGAGACCTTCTATAGCAATTAGTAAGGTTACTTTATCTTTTTCCTTTCCAGTATGAGTAATTAGCATTTCTTAGAGAGATGATATGTGTCACGGCCTCAAAACTGAGTCGAATCCAAACCCGATTATAAGGGTGTTACTATGTTAGAATTAGGGTCAATTAAAACTTTCCCTGAATAGACAACACGGGCCCTAATTAGAAAGTCTTTTTTGCTTAAAATTCATCATGTGTCTCCTTAAGGTATTTGTCTTATAGGCTAGGAAAAATTTCTTTGAAAATACATGCACTATATCATTCCATAACAGCTTGTTTGAGCTGCAGGGTTTCAGCGGAAAACCGCTGATCGCGCTTAAAAATGACGTGGAAATGAATTACGGAATCAAGGTCCGACATTCACGCACTTCAAGCGTTAAGAAGAATGGGAAATAATTACAATTCATCATTAATTTCTCTTTGTTTACATGGGTTCAAGTGCCCTGACCGCAGGGATGCAGGTTGTTTGCATGCATTTTGAAAATTTACAACCCCTCCCTCAAGTCTTAGATGTGATCTTAATTTGGAAATTACAAGAAAATGTACATAAGGTGGAAAAAATGTGAAAAAAAGGAAAAAATGGGGGGTGACCGTGACCCGCGGTCACTGCCCCATTTCAGTGACCGTGACTCACCCACAGTCACTGGGCCTTCTAGTGACCGTGACTCACCCACGGTCACTTGGGCCTTCCAGTGACCGTGACTCACCCACGGTGGTTCACGGTCACTGGCAGACAGTGGCTGTGAAGCCACTGTTTGCCTCCGTTTTTTGTGCTGTTCGCGCTGGTTCTTTCTTGGAACTTATTTCAAGTGTTGCAACTCCATTTTCATGACTTTGGAGTGGTGGACAACCATCAAGAAGATCACATTTAACCATGGAATCAATCGAAACCTCTGTAACTCATCATTCGTGCTTATGGACTGCATTTTTGTTTCAAGTCCGAAATGGGCAAATATGAAGCCGGAGTTGTGTCACTTTGAACCTATCATTTTCAAGGAACAAAATGAGGCCTAGAGAGACTTCTTTCACAACTCTTGCAAAGGCTAAGAGGCCCTACGAATAAGAGAAACAGAGGTGACAATGTCATCCTCTTGAAATTGCCGACGTATGAACATAGCATGAACTTTGGCCATTCCACTTCCTTCTCTTCTTTTGAATTTTCTTCATCACCTTCAAAACTGAGAAAAGAAGGTGGGAATGGTCGTGGAAGTGCTGCTGGAGTTTGCTTCTTTGTTGCTTTAAGTGCTTCTTTCTTTGATTTCTTCTCTTTTCTTCTTTGTGTCTGTGTTCCTCTCCCCTTTTCCTTCAAAATTTTGAACCTTTTATAGATTCCCAATCAATTTTGTGCAGTTTTGGGGAGTTAATAGCAGTTTTGGGGAGTTAGATTGCGAAGAGGAGTGGAGGGAAACTTCCCAAAATCGTGGGAAACATCTTTTGAAGGTCCGTGACCGCAGGCTGGGTCACGGATGAGGCCCAATTTCGGGTTTTCGCGTATGTGGCCCATTTTCATTTGTTTTGGGCCCAAACGAAGTCCGATTGCCATGAAACTTGGAGGGATGCTTCTTGACACTATTTTCTACATATCATAAAAATTTCAGCCCATTTTGACTTCAGGAAGTTGGTCAACCTTTTCATTAACTGGGCCCCGGTCACGGACAAGGCCCACTTTTGGAACATTGCATATGCGGTCTATTTTCCATTGTTTGAGGCCCGAACGATGTCCAATCGCCACGAAACTTGGAGGAACACTTCTTGACACTGTTTTTGAGTGTGTCATAGAGGTTTCAACTCTGTTTGACCACCTGAACTTGGTCAACTCCTTTTGTTTGTGGGCCCGGTCACTCCTAAGGCCCATTCTTGAATTTTTGCATATGTGGCTTGTTTCCGCCTGTTAGGGGCCCAAACAGTGTCCAATCGCCATGAAACTTGGAGGAATGCTTCTTGACACTATTTTGAGTGTGTCACAGAAGTTTTAACTCTGTTTGACCACCTAAACTAAGTCAACTCTCCAGTTGACTTTTTATGACAGTGGGCCCTTGTTTCAGCTGTTTGAAGCCCAAATGACCTTGGTTTGATTTGAAACTTGGAGGGACTGACGTTAGAGGTATCTTGGATGTTCATCCAACTTTCATCGATTTTAGACCTCGGAAAGCAAGACCTTGGTCAGTGACCTCAAGAGGCATGTTATGTGCTTTTTCTAGTCGAATGATGCTGTTTTGTCTTGAAATTTTGCAAAGCTTCTCTCAGTCATAACTGGTTTAGTCTTCATGAGATGTCACTCTACACAGAGACTCACAGAGCATAGTATATCATCACTTCGACATGTAGGAATACCGGGTCTCACAGTGATTCCCCAGGATCTGGCAAATAACCTCTGTAGCCTAAATTAAGCTGAGATCAGGTGTCTTCGCTGCAGCATTTACAATTTTTTATGAGTTAACAACCGCATGCAACAAGGTAGTGGATTTTGGTGCAGTGACAAAAGAGGAACGGATTCCTCCCCTTTTGGCTTGTTATTTTGTGCGACAATGTATCCGGACCTCCAACATCCCTAGGTAGGAAAGCATTGTTGCAAAAGAGAAGAACCCAGTTTTCCTCTTCCGTTGCATTATTCAAATGTACCCTAAAGCAATAGAATTGGGTCTAATAGAGTGGAGTCATGCTTTAACCCTTTCCTTAAGAGAAAAGGGGAATAATCTGAATTTCTTATATCGACCCCACATTGTTAAATTGGAAAGTAACATACACCTCTTCAAGTTCTTTCATGTGTAGGAATGTGCTTTCAGAATTGAGCCAGTGAAACTTAGGAAGAAGTGTTAGATTTTGTGGACTCAATCCATCAGTTGATGTAATAAATTGATTAATTTCTTTATTTATCAATAATATCATGCTTTACTTTCATGAGATGAATGTTATTTTACTACTTCATGCACATGACCAATACATATGACATAATGGTTCATGAGTTGAACCGGGTCCCATTAGTATATTAGATGTGATATATGTGCATGGATGAGATCCATACGCGGGAGATATATGTCACAAATCTTATACTTAAATAGCTTTACAACCAGCAATGAGACTGGGCATCTCATTTGATAAGGTTGCAGCACTTTGATCACTATGAGATAGTGTGATTTGTCTCAATCATCAGAATGTAAGATTTTGGATCACGGTGCTAGTACATTGGATGTATTGAAGGACCATGAGATGCACCTTATGGAATTCTATCTCAATAATAAGGTATGCTCTCATAATTCCCTAGCAACAGGCTCTCAATCCTGAGACATTGATGAACTCAAGTTTATATCTACTCATTTGCTTTGAGTCACCAATGAGTGAGGCCGACTATAGGTTAACACCTCGGTGTCTTGGGTATGTGGTAATAGAACTGTGGGAACGTTGAATGATCATGATAGAATCTATCTCTATTATCCCCTTGTGCCAATTAATGGTTTTGTCATTAGTAAGTGCGCACCCATCTTAATTAAGAGTTAATTGAATGGTACTGATGATTACTGTGATTAATTGGGGCTGAAGGATAATAAGATGTGGAACTTATATTGGAAGAGACAGATTTATTCCAATTGATCCACGGATATTGATAGAGGGGCCTACTTGTGGTAATTGGGAAGTTTAGGGTCTTCATTATAATTTATTCCTAAGACTGGAGTGCAGTTGCATTTATATAGTGGTGTTATTTGCAATTAACTATGGGCCCAGATTGCACATGAGATGTGGGGTCGCGGTGTTTCAGTTGGAGCCAGCTTTCTAAGGAATCCCTAGTGGTCCCCACGCTAGTCCAAGCTATTGGAGAATACCAATCCGACTTGAACTCTAGAAAGAAGGTTTTAGAAAAGAGAAAGTTGCTAATTGCTTTGAAAGTAAGACTTCTATTTCAATTAAGCAAGGAAGAGATTTAAAAATATATAAAAACATCTCTTGAACGTCCAATGAGACTCTCTCACGCCCAAAACCCTATTCGTGCAAGAGTTGCACGAGTTTCTCTCTCCTTCTCTCTTCTAGTTCCTTAGAGTTTTGAGTTGGGATTTCTCCTGAAGATTCCACCAATCTTCTTGAGAAAAGAAATCCAATTCGGGTCATAGCGTGGAATGCTAAGAGGTGTTGAAGATTCTCATAATCAAGCAGAGCCACAACTTCTTCATTAGAGCACTACGGATCTCCAAAGGTATGATCTACTTCTTGCATGTCGTAGATTATTATGGATGTTTAATGCTATTTGATTCTGTCTTTTAGATAGAATATGTACTGTACATGGTCACAAGATTGAGGGTAATGCATCCTGGATTGGGTTTTTGTTCTTATGAGTAGTTGATCCCTGTGTCAAGTGGGTCAAAAGTTTTGAAAATCATCCACGAGACCCACCTACTTCCAACAAGAAGTCGGATGACCCCCAGCTTAATCTCAAAGTATCCTGCGGTAGCGGGCACAACCATGCACAAATGTGTAGTTCCTAGCTAGTTGGTTCACCTTATGTTCATTGTTCTCATTCCTATTACGATTTGGATTCACAATGGGATTCCTAATGGAATTTGGAATTAGATGCCCATTTTTGTTTCCAATTGCACTTTGCAAATCTGCCATGTTATCAAACTATCTAGAAGGACTTGGCGATTTAGAATTATCGTAGATTACAATTAACCTCTTAATTGGTGATTCACTGCATTCTAAACGTTTTGAGTCACATTGCCAAGTTGGCTTTTTACTCATGCAATTTTGAAATCAGGAGGGTCGAGTGTCCAATTTTATGGATTTGTTTTAGAAAGTCCTAAATAAGGAAACTAACTTTAAAAAAACCAGATTACTATTTAAGGTGACTTTCTATGATTAGAGAGTGTCCAAAGTGGGGGACTTTTTAAAAATATCAAGTTCCTTAAAAAACTCCAGAATTAATTTGGGAACCTTCTAAAACAAAAAACTTTCTAAAAATTTAATTTCTTAAAAGAAATAGATTTTTTAAGATTTGCAATTTTCTAATATTGGAAAAGCCAATTAAGGAAAGTTTTGAAAGTTATCTAGTTGCTTTTCTAAAAAAATTAGAGACCCTTTTTAAGAAAATTGCTAAATTTGAAACTAACTAAAAGAATAGAAATTTAGACGAAAAACTTTCTAAAATTGAAATCTACCAAAAATTAGATTTCTAAAGATAGGCACCAACTAGTGAAGGAAACTTTCCCAAAATTTTAGATTTTTGAAAAATTAGATTTGTCGGTTTAAAATTAAATAAATTCAGATTTAAATAAAAAATCCATAATTTAACATTCCTTTTTATCCAGATAGGGGGTTGGTCAAAAACATTTCATGCATGCACCTCCTACAACTAGTATGATTCCAAAAGCAATAACCAATCCTAAAAAGCAATAAAAGTAAAGAGGAAAGTTAGAGAAGTTACCTTGATTGGTGCACCCGTCAATGGCATGAAAAACTTATTCGACAACCCCAACTGCAAGGTTTCAAAATAGTATTGTCTCGTTTAGTATAAGCTTGAATTCTCAGGGAGTGAATCACAATTAATCTTTACTTGTATCTATCCTTTAAAAAATTGAATGCTAGCCTACAAGAAGCTATACAAAACCATACTACTTTGCTAGAAATTAAAATTAATTACACCTATTACAACCAATTAAAAAGATCCTAAAATAAAATTCATAAACTATGAACCTAATCTAGAAAAGCCACCATAAGAATAGTAAAAACAACAATTTAAAGATAATAAATAATAAATAATAAAAGTGAAATTTTAGAAATACTAAAAAGAACTTTGTAATCTAAGGATAAGAATTAGTTGCTTTCTAAGCACTAAAAATACAAATGGCTTAGTTCAGTCCCTCACATAAAGATAAGCCGAGATGGAAATTCCAAAGTATTGATGTAGTCAGAGATATCACACTCATCAAGGTTCCAACATTCATATTTTCACTACTTGGGCATGTTTATGTACACATCCTTTCCATGGAATGGTGAGATTGTCACATTAGCAAAGTCCATGGAAATGAATTCCATGGGAAAAGAGTTCTATGGAAGTATAAAAGTTGGTATTGGGTGCAAAACACTTTTCCTTGGTGAATTGGAGATAATGTTGTTTGGTGCAGTTATGGAATACTTGGTGAAAATCATACGAAGAGGGGGGTGGAAGGGTGGGTGGAGTGTATAAAGAGGGTATGGAGTGTGGAAATAGGAAGATAGGGGAGAAGCATTGTCGTAGGAAAAAAAAAAAGGAGCCAAATATGGGGTTGCAACACACTATGAAATGGGAAGAGGTCAAACTTTTCTATGAAAATGGAAGTCCGATGACTTCCCATAGGAACTCCATTTCTAACCTTATCAAGAAAAAATCTGACGTGGCAAAAAATTAATTTCGAGGAATTGTGCTACACCAAACACATAAAAATCGAATTTTTTGAAGAAATCCATCCACTTTTCCATATAATAGTGTTACATAAACATGCCCTAAAGGTCTTTAAGCATTCAATATATGAGAAATTAGAATCAAAAGAACAAATTAAATAATGAAAATTAAATCACAATATGAGCAATCATACCTTTTAAAGAACTTTACCATACATAGAATTAGTGAAAGACTAGTCAATATCTTCTTTTTATGTAGATTACAAAAAGATTTCTAGCCCTCCATCATCATCATCTTCTTCTTCAAAAAATTACAAAATTATTATTTGAAAACAACTAAAAGAGAGAGTGAGAGAGAGAGGGGGGGGGAGGGGGGGGGTGGATGTGTTGCATGTCCCCCCAGGCTCCTTCTATAGTTTTTCAATCTCCTTTGGTTCTTTCTGGTATCCTCATTTACCAACAAATTTTTTTCAATCCAAGATATGTTGCATAATTAGTAGCTTTTGGAAAGATATTACCTCAATTGGATAAGACGTTCTAATTTGGGATTCTTGAGCTCCAAGACTTTCTAATTTGAATATATTAAAAGCTTCTTGAAATATTCACACCTTGGGCCCACAAGAATTCCAAGGAATCTTCAAAGATTTAAATTTCCAAATTTGTATGAGGGCTAGTGGGACCTCCTTGGATGTCCAATAGCATGTTGCTTTCCTTCTTCTTGCTCACTCCTTTATGCTTGCTTCTTGAAATCTTCCTTCTTTCCTTACTTGTTCCCTTGGCTACCAGGCACCTTCCGTTTCTTCTTTTTTTATTTGAATTTTGAATTTGAATTTCAAATAAAATAGGGGAGGAGACTTTATTGGAATTTGCAATAGGAGTGGGACCGCCATGGTGTGCATGGAGATTCACACCTCTATCATGTGTGGGTCCCCTTTTCTCTTCTTTCTTCTATTTCCCTTCTCTTTTAATTCTTGATTTTCTCTCTTATGATTCGCTTCAAGTTCATCCCAAAGTGGGTCCTAAAAATATGATTTTTCCTACACAAAATAAACTTAAAATTAATAACAATCATTTTATGTGTAAAAGAGTAATGATATGCATGGGGCCGAGTCATATCAGATGAATGCATTTGAGTATAGCATGTTCATCAATTTTTTGTGTCTCTATGTAATGGTGCAAAGAAAACTTATCATCTCACTTGTGAATTTTGAGATATACGTAATGATAGTAGGATAATGCAAAAGAACAATTTCATTAAAATTTGCATTTTTCTAAGATTTTGAATGATTTTGACATGAATCCAGTTCTCAATGCTCAAATGCATAAAATCATGAAATTCAATGAAATTAATACAATTTACGCTAAATAAGTCAATATTTCTGTATGAAATAATGATGAAATTGTGCAATTATATAGACTTATCATGCATGGAGCTTGGGTGATTTGATTTGGAAATTGAGGTTCAATTTGATATCAATTGTTTCATTGCACTCTCAATTTTGGCTTTTATCTTCTCAAAAAAAAAAAAAAAAAGAAAGAGTTTCCTACACGATCTGGGTTTCTTAATCCCTATTGACTAGGGTGCTTATGGACCAAGCAGGCCTAAGTCTGACCTAGGCCCAGCTTGTTCTTGGGCAAGCTTAAGCCTTAAATTTTGGTATATGGGCTGAGCTTAGACTTAAAATCTAGACCCATTCAATATACGAGCTGGGCTTGGATTTTATTGGTAAAGAACCTCAAATCCAACCTGGTTCCAAATAAGATATCACTGAAATGCACACCCTTTCACATACAAACAAATAACTAAACTAGCTAGCCTACAACAATAGATAGTCAGTAGAAAACATTATTTTTAATAAGAAACATTATCCACCCAACCTATGTAGGCGAACTTAGAGTTGGTTATATCGGGAGATTTCTTTATACAGAAAGACAGTGATGAATTCCTTCTTACACGTTTTTAATTTTATGATGAATTTTTAGTTGCCTCCAATTGTTGCTCTTTTTTTCATTATAAAGTATCCTAGCTTTATTATAGTCCTATTTGATTTCTAAGATCATAATATGATGATGAAGATATGCAGTGCCTGTGTATTTAATTTGTGGATAATTCAATCACCTATTTGGAATTTTCTAGTTTGTATACTCTTCCTTCCCTTACTTATGGCTAAAAACCATGTTGGACATCTTTTTAAATTATCATGCTGACCAATGAAACTAAGGGAACTTTCTTCGTTCAAACGAATTGTAATGCTACCATATGTTGTGCCACTAAATCATATGTTCTATTGCTAGGGAATCATTTTTTTTCTTAGTTTTAATAAATATTCATGTCCGATGGTTTAAGCACATGTAGTCAAGCTAATAAAGTAATTATAATCTATCTCATCTCATGAAATATATTGACAATGGTCAATGTAAGGCCCCCAGGCCTTAACTTTTGGGATGGGACCAAATCCATGTTGGATCTTGGATCCAAACCATTGGTCCCTATTGTGTCAAAACCCAAAATCCCTTTCTTGGTATTAACCAAAATCCACTAAAGAGCATAATGCCCTTTATTGGAATCATACAAAACTTACTAAAAAGCAAGTGGCCTTTCTTGTCATTTAGATAAACTTTCTTGGCAACTAAGCTAACCCTAATCTCTTTCGATCTTTTCCTCTTCACATCACAACAATTTTTCCCCTTCTTCATTTCTCTCCCTTTTTCATTTTCTCGACATCCTTCAACTAGGAAATCCAGTTATCTAAATGATCATCAGAGACCGTCATCACTTTCCTGTCATCATCCTCTTGTCAAGTAACCCTTTTCTCAAGCCATTAGGGATCAATCAAAACCCTACATGAATTTTCACTTTCTTGTATTTTAGGGTTTGGTAGGGAAACCATAGATTTGGTTATTAGAGTATCACTTTTTTTGTGTTTTAGGGCATATTTGACTTGGGATTTGCGTGTTGCAGTGACTTCGAATCTAGGCATTGTGGCTAGGATTGCGTTTCTTCACCGCCCTGCAAACTCTAAGGCGAGTGGACAGTTATAGTGGGTGTTATCTTGATAATTGATTAGTTTGTTTATGATCTAAGTTATATATGAATCTCTCATAGATTATTAATATTGTAAATGACTTTAATGGGAACTTAGAATTCTAGGGTTTGGCAATTAGTAAACTAATAAAAAGGGCAAATGTAGGAATTATCCTTGGAATGGAAAATAAATTTTGTTGAAGATAGGGACAGATCACCTCTCTACTATACAGGTAAATGCATATAGAATTCATAGTGCGCCAAGCACGCTCAAGCACCACTCACACCCCTATATGCTCTCGGTTAAATCGAAAAAGGATTCGGCACCTATTAGTTAGGGACACGCGCTCGAGCGAGGTATCAACTGCACTTGAGAGGGTTCCCCTGTTATGTTTAACAACAAAGTAGATTATACTTTGATTGATTCAACCCCATGAAGTAATGTAGTCCACTCAGGGCTGACCGTGGCTTTGGTCCCAAAGGTTTGGTCTTTGGATGAGAAGACCCTAACCTTAGGGCCTTTGACCCAATAATTCGCTTATGTAATGGACCATGGTTGAGTGATTGATTGGGGACCGTAAGGTTGATTATGCACATACAACGGGCTGCCTTAAAATATGGATGGTTATACAACCTCATGGGATGTTGCACATGATAGGCACCAAATGAGCATAGTTTTGCATCGTGGGACTGGATGGCCATCATGTAGACTGAGGGGTTTTAGGAGATTGTATATTAATTAGCCTAGACTATAGGATGGTGTAGAATCAGGCCCTTAATCTTAATAACAACAAGTGGTATGGCTTAGTGTGGATTAGGGTTTAGGAGATTGATATATTGATACATAATTTATTAGCATAATATACCTTAGATTAATATTATTGAATGACAAGCAACTTCTATAGTAATAAGATTAGACTAGTAATTATCCAACCTAGGTAGGCTTTGGTATGCATTTAATACCAACTACAATTGGAGGTGGATGTACTACACTGTCTGTGCATCCCATTTGGCAAGCTTACTCATGTTTGTACATCATATCTGGTGGTCTTGCCTATGTCTGTGCATCATAGTATATTGTTCATTATTTGATTTTCAGCTTATATAATTAACACATGTTATCTGTAAGTGTAATTGAGCAAGTGAGTTATGGATTTATGTTCACCACCTAGAACATTCTATTTGCCAGATTATGTCAATCTCACTTTGTTTCATTTGATGTGTAAGTCAGGGTACACAGGAGGTTATGTTAGATGGTTTGTTGTTGAGTGATGCTTTTATGACGTATTTGTATCATCATTGTTGGTTCAAGAGAGATATCATACTCACCCTAGCTATTGGTTTAGTTTGGAGGTTGTATTATATGGCCTTAGACTCTTGGCCTAAAGGTTGTGAACTTACTTTTAATTTTAGAATGTAATCTTAAATTAGTTAGCTTCTGATTCTTGACAAGTTTTAATTATTGTTGATGTTATCTGTTATGATATGGATGTTAATATACATAACCTCATGTAGGACTTCGATCCACCCAGAGTCGGGGCCCGTAGCACCTTTTATAAGAAATTTTTTAATTAGCCCTTACTCTCTGTAAGGTCCAAACCCGAGTTAGTCATGATTTACTCTAATTAATCTTGTTTTGTCTTTATTAGGCTAATTTAGACCAAATCTCAAGAGGTTTGGGTCATGCATAGGTAATTGGGTCGGGTTCAAACCTTACTAGGTAGTCCAGGACCTTTTGTATTTTAGCATTTTTATGGTTTTGTATCATTAATGCATCATAATAGTTGCATTGGGTGAGTTTCATCTTGTGGGACATCTTTTATGTTTGGCCCAATTTCATTCGAATTCATCTCGGCCCATTTTAAGCCCAATTGACTTAAATTGGAAATATACATATAACAGGAGGGCTTATTTGTAATTTCTAGAAACCCATTCATTTAAAAACCCCAAACCCACCAACGACTCTTTTTCCTCTCCTTCCTTCATCTTGTTGCAGCAACGGTTCCTCCCTTCTTCCACCTCTTTCTTTCTCATCTTGACACCATTCTTGGGTGATTGTAGTTGCATGCAACGAGTTTGGGTTCTTTCTTCTTCCTCTTCACCCTTCTTGCTCTCCTTCTTGGAATCAAGGCATCATCTTTTTCCTTTTTACTTGTAGAAGACTTGAGGTATGGAAACCTCATCTCCATTTGAGCCATTGAGTTCAATAAGGGTCAAGAGATCCAATATATTAGCATACATGCATCTCATTCTCATTCTTCTCCATGCATCTGTTAGATTCTTCATTAGTGAAGCCTTCTCCATCCTCTAATAAAAGGCAAATCGATTTGAGTAAAGCACCACACATAAGGCAAGTATAAGGATACATTTTCTTTACATGCATGGCTTATTTCTTGATCCTTGATATAGATTCTTGTGATTTACCCTTTTTACAGCTCCTCCAATGTTTAATGGATAATTCATGGAATTGATTCATGATTATAATGATTTTGGAATGAATAAAATGATAGTGGTCATTTAGGGAATCTAAAAATGTGGAATGGAAGCCTTTATATTGGTTTGAATGCAGGTGGAATAGAAGAATGGAAGAGAAAATCAGTTGGGAACTGAACACGCCCGTAACAGAGTACTTCAGGGTTGACCGGTCGGTCTTGAAACTCGATTGGTCGAATTGCCTCTCTGGGTAGTCCCACCGGTTAGCCAATCTGCCTGACCGGTCGAATTTCACTTCTAGAGATGGTCCGACCGGTCGAACCCATACCCGATCGGTTAGGTAAGCCTAACCCTTAGGTGATAGGAATGTGTTCCAAAAATGAATTTCATGCTTGACTGTGGACTTTTTATAGTCTATGGAATAGCCTAATGATGGGTTACACCCTTTATCCTTAGAAAGATACCGAGGTATCCATCCACCCTCATTATAGGTTATAGGTTTAACCTAAGACCATTTATGACCATAGAAGTGGGATCCTTGCAACACCAAACCAGCCCAATGATTACTAAACATAGAGAAGGAAGAGTGTTGAGCTGTCACTGCTTCCCTCTTGATTCTCCGGTTAGTTTTCAATGTCACGTCACAGGTGTTGGTATAAAATGAAGTGTCCTTTCTATATAAAGTAACGCCGAGAATGGTAACACAATGACACCGAACGTCTTATGAATACACCATATTAAATGACTTTGGAAACCCAGATTATCTACCATAGGGTTAACTAGTAACTATCCTTGATAACCTCTCAATCTAATTGCATTCATATTGATAGCAACCTTGACCTCAACATAATAGTTCATATCAATATGCATTAATGATGATCAGTATTCTACTTAGTTGTGATTCTCTGATTGGTATTTTCATCAAGACTGAAATACATTTCCGTATGAGTATAAACAGGTCAGTATACGATGAGTATGGGTTTCAGATTAATTCTGATATACTTGGAGTCGGCACCACTTAGCTTATATCCCATAGGAGATTCAATGGGACCAAATGGGAGTATTTTATTAGTTATCTATTGCAGTAGTTATCAGAAAAGTGAGTCGACGCTCTTAGGGTAGCTAGTCGGTCCTAGCCCGACCGCTAGTGATTTCCCATGGATCAGTATACTCTTTTATTAGAGAGAAGATAGCAATGTGGTTGCCATTTGTTATAATGTGTTCTTTATCCATGATTCCTTATTCACGCTTACTCATATGCATAAGTGCCTAGATTTCGATGTTGCTCTCTTTTAATCATTACATCATTTTAATTCAATTGTTATATCATGTTAAGCTTATGTATCCTTATCTTTGCTTAACCGTCATGTTAACAAGGTTACCATTGTGTTATAGGTGCGGAACCCGTTGCCAATCCAACACTCAATGCACCCCAGGAGGGAACCCCAGTATGACCTAGGGATGTGATTGAGTGGAATGAGGAAGATGTCTTTTCTTAAGCCTCCTCAGCAGAGCGAAACACGATATGTTGGGTTAACTTAGCTTAGCCATGATTGGCTTAGGGTTCATCTTGACATTTTGTGTTATTTATAGATTTTTCACACCTTATACATGTAGTTGTGATAATTAACAGACTTTGTTTTATTACTGAACTGAAGTGAATGTCTTATTGATGCTTATGATATGTACAGGTGAATTCTTCGGATTTTCGCTTAATTAATTATACTTGTTAATACGTGTTTACAGATCTTCCTCACACGTACCTGTGAGATCACCCTTGTGACAGTTCGTACGTGTCTTGTTATGGCACGAATTGTCACGGATACGTGTGTTATGCCTCGAAATCCTCAATAAATCCCCTATTCTCGGGTTTGGGGCATGACACTCTCACACCCTTGAAATTGGGTTTGGATCCAGCCTAGTTTTGGGGGCATGATAGCAAAAGTAAAAGATTACAAATTCATCTTCCTTTTTGGTTGAGGTGGATCATCATCTTTTTGGTTAAAAGAGACAACTCTAACATTGTAGAAGTTAGAGGCAGTTTTTAAAACCACTTACATACCTGACTACAAGTTCTGTCATTATTAAGCTTGGAATTGAAACAACAAACGCATCTTTTCCAACTATGTTTATTTCTTTTGATTTTATGCTACCCATTAATCACATCCAATTTGATGCATAATAATTAAATTAAGGTCTTATTAGATAGATCTTTGGGATTGTAAATACTCTATTGAGCAATTTTATCTAATCATAACTGAAGCTTGTAAATGATCCATTGTAGATAATGCCACTGGATTAATGACTTTATACAGAGCCTTTACTTGCCCTTTAATAACCTTTTAATTATAGACTAGCAACTAAGGCCAGCGTGATATTAAATAATGTAATAGTTAAATTGAAAGAAAATTCACTATTTTTATTTTTAAGAATTTTTTTGAAGAAAATAATATGAAAATAGAAATTGAAATTTATGTTAAAAGAAAGATAGAATTGTGAAAAATAATAATGAGCTATCTTTTTATTAAAAAGAAATTAATAAGATAGGTAGAAGTATTGCACTTGGATTAAAAAATAAAATTAGAGCCAAAATTTTTATCCTCGTGATCTTAATTGAAAATGGTGCAAAAACTTATTCAAGGAAAAACCTATCTTAGAAGGAAATTCTTTTGTTAATTAGAATTACAAAGAAAATATAACATATTAATAAAAAAAAAGAGACAACTTAAAAAGAAGATATTCAAACCAATGAAGAATATGAAACAAGTGATAAAATAAATGTTACACCTTGGGCCCGATAATTGGGAAATAGGGTGAGCCCAAGCGCAGCACACATAACCCGTGACAGTCTGTACATGTCAAGACATGTATGAACTACCACAACTGTGATTCTATAGAAAACGTATGAAAAATATCCATAAACACGTGTCAGAATTTTGAACAAATGCAGAAGCCAGTGAAGTACATCTGTAATTATCAAAGACATCAAAATGTTCATTCATTTATAATAACCAAAGTATTTTAATTGAACTCAACCACATATATATATATATATACACATGATACTATCCCAACATACAAGGATAGTATGCCTATATTAAAATATGTATGTATTAGTGCATGTACATGATGAACAAAAGATATATACATATATAAAATCCAAAACACAAAATATACATGTCCATCAAATACAATATGACTTAAAAACCCACATAATGATGATAGCATGACATGTACTAAGTGCATGTTTGGCATCACTATTTTTAGGCTCTATTTGTCTAAGTTTCTAAACCTAATAGAGTTTCTAAAAATAAGAGCGTTGGGTATGTGCTTTTGTGCTCTATCCAATTTAGACATATAGAGGCTTTATCTCTATTTCCTATAGCCCTCCTTATGATGCATTTCCAAATTAGAGATTAAAAAAAAGAGGCACTGCTATAATATTTTGTGAGGATCACGCCTAGTTCGTTTTTTTAATTTTTCTTGAAATTTGAGAGGATAAATCTAGATCCAAACTGTTGGAAATGTTCACCTGATCAAACATGGCCATACCTCCAAATTTCAACTATTGGATCATCATGAATCTCGAGGTATGTGCAAGAAAACGTGAGCCATTGGATATTATATTTTGAATTTTGTGGGGCCCAAACGCAAGATCCTAATCATTGGAAATGTTGGAAAGGCTAAAAACAGCTATGAGGTCAATTTTCAAGGATTGATTCCTTATGGATCTCTAGAAATCTATGAAAAATTCCAATCATTGATTTAATATGCTCAATTTTAGACTAGTCCACAAGTAGTCCCTATTTTTATTTTTTATTATCATTTCTGGGATAATAAATAACAATCCAAACCATTGAAAATGTATAGAACGTCAATGACCACTATGACATCAAATTTTAGCTATTGGATCATCACCAAACTTGAGAAATTTTCTAAAAAAAATGTGAATTATTAAATTTTTTTTAAATAGGGCCCTAAACACAATATCTAAACCGTTAGATGTACTAGTTGGCATCTATAAGGCGAAACTCTTTCTAAAGAGAGAATGTATCTACGAGTGGAAAATGACTAGTGGTCTGGCCAAGGATCCATATAGCTACCCAAGAAGCGTCAACCAACTCCTAATAGAACTTCCGCATTAGTGACAGATAAGATATCCTAACTCAGACCTGTCAAGCTTCTTAAGGGTACAAGCTAAGTGATAACGACTCTAAGTATCAAGATTGATCAAATTACATACTTACATGCTTATGTCATCCGTGATGATCATCATGCTTATGTGAATAAATAGAAATATCAGTTTTGAGTCCAAAATTGAGCGTATAATTATAATAAGCAATGAGTAATAATTGTAAGCTAGAAATGCTTGAACCCTCTTAACTTTAGTTAGCCTCTTTTGACTCATGGGCTCGTGCTACGTAGAAGTTCTAACCCTAATCTTATCTCAAGGTTCACTTAGGAAGTATGGGTACGTGATTTAATCATGTCGAGGTCTTAGTTTAAGCAAGTAATATGTATGCATATGGATTTAGAGGTTAAACAAGGATAATTACTAGCCAAACCTAAACAAAGATAATCCACGGTCCTTAGTCATTCAACACTGTAAATTCATAAAATGTCCGGTATCAGTGTGTTACTGTCACAACCCGAGCCCAGAAATCGGGGGTTAGCGAAAAGCCAAACCAGTGACACACGTACTCCTGTGCACGTGCATCCAAACCCAGTCCAGATGCACACACACAAGGGATCTAACACGTCTGGACTAAGCGTACGCGGAAGCTGTAGATATCATAGCCAGCAAAACAAACGAAATAGCGGAAGCTAAAACAAAGAAAATGAGCGGAAAACCAACAGTGATATGCGATATAAGAAAAGACAAAGATAACATACATGGCGATAAAACCAAATACAAGTCTAAGTACACACCAAAATACACCCAAAATAAAGATATACAAATAATACACAAGAGTGACAAAGTCCCAAGTACAAAATACATGATCTCCAAAAACCAAAACCATGATGACATGCAGGTACGCACTCGGCAGAGGCAATCAAGCCCACTCTGCTAGGCCGGAGGGTGTATCTAAGCTCTGCCCTGCAGCCTCCTCGACCGCCGGGGAGCTGGGCAAGGGATCTGCGCTTGCAACACCACAGACAACACAGTGAATACAACGATCCAGCAAATATAAGTAACAGGGACGAAACACTCATAGTATCAAATTGAATAATGACAAAGGTTACACACAGAGTTTCAGATTAGTATGCTAAGCAAATCGTGCATAGAATTTAAAACATGATAAACGAATCAAAGCATAGAAATACTGAACTAGGTGGCTACTACGTTGGCCATATTCTCTTAAATAAAGAGCAGAGCAGACAGATGAGAGCACCACGGACCTGGCCGAGGGTACAAGTGGGTCTCGGTTTCCTGGGTTCCGGGGTCCCAAGACAAAGCTACGCTTCAGCGATACAAAACACAGAGAACCAAGCCAGAGGTAACCCCGTCGGGTATCCTAGGGCTGAGGCTGAGTAGAGCTAGACTGATACCAATCAAATCAAATCTAAGGAGAAAGGAGACTATCCGCTTTGGACTCACCGATGGCAAGGACCGGATCTTATCCTCACGTCTTAATCTCTGGGCAGAGCCACCAGGGAATACCCACTGAAACAGAGATTTCAAAGCCAAAGAAATACAGAGCATAGCGGAATTAAGTCAACGCATAGCATAGATCAAAGCATCATACAGAGCGAAGAATAAAACAAATATACAAAACGAAAGCAAAAGGATCGAGTAATGCATAGATATAGATCAGCAGAACAGAGGATAAAACTGTACTCAATATGCAATGCATCTCAGAGTAAAGCAGAATCAAGGTTGATTATGGGCCAACTCTATTCTAGTTGTTCACTGTCACTAACCGTGCATGTTGGTGTAGTTTTAAGTTATTCAATGCACCGTTGCCATCAAAGTGTTGCAATATAATCCTCACGTGCACCGAAGTTCCTTAAACCAACACCCATGGGGAGGTGCTTAACAATAAATCAATGCTCACATGAATGAGTCACAGCCTCACAGACTATTCATGCGGTCCAAGAATCCATTGGGCCGGTTCACATGTGTGGTTACCTGTATATAAATCCTACAAAGTCACACCATTAACCTAAGTTTAAGTTCAGGAATTTCAGATCTCACAGCTTAGCCGTGGGTGACCTACGGTTTAGCCGTAGACATCTTACGGCCTAGCCGTAACATGCACTACGGCTTAACCGTGGTTTCCTTCAAAACACGGCTAATCCTGTCATCTTCTACCTCTGATCTGATACATTTCACGACTGAGCTATGGTGGAGTCCACGGCTTAGCCATAGCTTCACCGTAAGAGTACTGAAATTAGAAAGTTTCGACTGATCAAAGATTTAATTCACAGTTGGTTCATGGTTGGGCCACGCTTAGCTTACGGCTCAGTCGTAGTACAATGTACGGTTCAGCCGTATCCTAGCCGTAAAACAAAATTCAAAAATTCAAGTCTCTGGAATCTAAGCCGTACGCAGTTACGGCTTAGCCATGCAATACAGAAAACGAATTCGAGCTGAGTACAGAAATTGGAATCTGATACAGAAACTTAACACAACAAGCTCAATAGATCCTAATATTTTAGAAATTGGCTGCAAAACATCCTATACATGGAAGAAGATGAAATCAAGCAATCAAACAAAATACCCATATGTGTTACACAATCCTGTACTTATACTTGCCTCAAAGCTTGTCAAATCCACTGAGATCAAGCTCCAATCCAACTAAAACCCAAGCAAATCAAAGAGAAACCCATGCATGAGATGTATGAGAGATACAGAGCTTGGATAAGAAGAAACCCAACTAGAGGGAAGAATTCAAAACCTACTTACCTCAAGGGACAGATAGAGAATTATCACAGAGAGGAGAGAACCCAATCAACCCAACACCAACCGAGAGAAGTGAAGAGAAAGAGAAGAAAGAAAGGACGTGAAGCTTTCTCTGGAGTTTGTTGCATGCACCGATCAAGCAAATGAGCAGGAGAGAGGACATCTGGCTAATGACTCATACATATAGTTTTGGAGTTTAAAACAAAGTCCGATGAGTTTAGACTATTTACAATTCAAGTCACACGAGGGTCTAACTTCTCCAA
Organism: Sextonia rubra; assembly: GCA_037013555.1. Lineage (NCBI taxonomy): Eukaryota > Viridiplantae > Streptophyta > Magnoliopsida > Laurales > Lauraceae > Sextonia > Sextonia rubra. The sequence goes on from JASUAD010000023.1 coordinate 13,450,950, forward strand.
TTGGCTCCGAATGGGTCTGAGACAGTTACGGAATTTGACGAGCTCAACAAAACACACGTGCTAACACCAAGATGATGCAAATATGATGCACTCAAAGCAAAAGCAAAATTATGAAAAAGGGCTTAGAACTACCTATACCAAGTTAAAGACTACCCAACTACTTATCCATGACCCGAAACCAAGTCCAACAGAAATAAACAATACAAATGCACACTAATGAGCCACTAAACTGGCTCAAAGGGGATTGGAGTGTTACAGTTACTAATAATCTTAGTGTTACATTGTGTAGGTTAAGGACACCACTTCTTGTGCTAATGCCCATGACGTGACATCGGAACCATCCGAAAAATCAAGAGGAATAAGTGATAGCTCTATACTCTTCATTCTTAATGTTTATTTACCATTGGGCCAACTTATTTATGGTGAAGGTGTCATTTCTAAAGGCCTACTAGGTCTTTGAATCCACCAAACATCCTAAGGGCAAGATTGACTCAAGGTCATCCCCATGAAGGCTTGAGCGAAGACTAGGTCAATCTCTAATTCACACTCAATTAAGACTAAAAGGATAAAATATTGATCAGTCATCAGAGTGCCGAATCGATTAGACCCTAGACCCGATCGATTGGTCACCATGTAAAGGGGTAATTCATTCGATTAGGTCCTTACCCGATCAATCGGGTAAGTCCTAACAATCTTTTCCCCATCCAAAACCTTTGCTCGATATCGGGCCTGGAGCAGTTATACTTCGAGCAAAATTAGTTCTAAACTAATTCTTCTCTCTTACCATGGCATCCCTGCACCATTCCATCATTTTAAAACATTTACAATGCTAACATATAGGCACCTTTTCATCCCCAAATCTCCGATTTTCTTTTATACCCAAGAATGCAACCCAAAACCCATTCATTACATATAAATTAGACAATTGAGCTATAAAAGTGCTATGCTTGGAATTCCTTAAAGAATCAACACATACAAAACATACATGTAGTAATTTATACACTTGCCTTGTTTAGTGCTTTACTCAATTTAAACCTCCTTGTATCAAAAGGCCAAGAAAACCCTCAATTTGCAAACCTTACATGAGAAATATGCACAAAAGAAGAAGAACATGAGATGCATGTCATGCTTGGAACTTTCCTAACCCAAATGGAAGCCAACCACTAAAATGTAAGTGGAGTTCTTACCTTGAAAATTCTGCAGGAAGGAAAGATTGATGAGTTGAGACCTCTAAAGGAGGAAGAAGACTAAAGAGAAGGTGGAGAAGATGAATCTCCACTCAATTTGTGCATGCAGGATACCATAATGCTTGAACAAATGAGAGAGAGGGAGTGAGAGAAAGGGGAAAAAATAGTTTTTAGCTGAAGAGAAGAGAAAAGGATTGAATGCAGGGGTTTCAGTTGTTTATATAAACAATTTTTTTAGAATCTACAAGCAGGTCCATCTATTTTGTGCATTTTACATTCTAGGTTAAATGAATCTTAAGTGAGCCAAGATGGATCTGAACTGAGTTGGACCAAGAATGGGAAGTGGTCCATATGATAAAATGACCATGATGCAAAAGAATGGATACAAATATTATATAAAACCATAAAATGTAAAATTACAAAAAGGTCATTGAGTTACCTACGTAAGGTTCAAACCCAACTCAACTATCGATCATTGATCCAAACCATTTTTAAAATTAGTATCATTGAGTATCAATTAGATATAGTAAAACAAGATTAATTATAGATAATTATGGTTAATTCGGGTTTGGACTTTACAATAAATAACTTTAAAAGAAGAGTAGCATTCTTTTTTTTTTCTAGATTTACCAATTGAAAATCAAGCAATCTAATTGAGAAATAAATCTAGTGTTTTTGGTTTTGTTTAACCTCATTTTGCCTCATTTTTTTTATACATGGCCACATTGATAGAGCTTCACGTGATTATGTTGTTCATGGTAGCATGATCACCTAGAGGGTTGATCACAACATTAAAAGGGTTGATTACAACATTAAAATGAGGCCCTTATAAAAAATTTAATTAATAAAAAATAATGATACACCATAAAAGTAGTACACCATCAAAGTAGAAGATAAAAAAATGTAGCAATAATCTATTGCAAACACTTCATCATTAACGAAAAGAAGAACATTCAAATTCATTATATCCAACAGTATAAGCAATGTTGAAGCAAAGCCATTTGTTAATATCTTCAATCATGTAATCTTTACAAAAGCCATAGCGTCAAATAAGTTGCTCGTAAGAAGATAGAATGAGAGAGAGGTCGTAAAATTAGATGTTTTTTGATTCCACTTGATATAACAAACAAGGTTAGAAAATCAAAAAAATTAAATTTGAGAGGTATCAATAAAAAATAATAAAAATAGTATTATAAAAACATATTAGATATTTATCAAAATTAAAAAATATAGGATAGTAAAATTTAGAATATATATTATAACAATATCAGCATGGTGACTAAAAGATTCACTTATCTAGAGAAAATGAAAGTGGAGAAAATTTAGTACAGGAAAAATTACTTGTTTATAAAATTTACTTTTTATCCCCATTAAAATGATATTTTTAAGTGATTTCTTTCTTTCTCCTTTTTTATTCCAAATGTAATTAGTTGGATGGTTCCTCTGCTCAAGTAGAGTTTATCTTGAAACAACTAAGGGTGCGTTTTGCATAGTGCCAATGGGATGTTTCCATGTTCCCGTGAGACAAGCCTACAAAAAATATGTTTAGTATGTGCAAATCATTATTCCAAATTTTGGTCTCACGGGAAGAAATCTCAAAATCTCAACCCGTTGGTATATGAAACCTATAACAAAAAATTTTCACTTTTTTTTATAAAAAACAACTTGCTAGCACAGTAATCCCTACTTTTCTCAAAGTGTTTCTGCTACTTAATTCCTAAAGTAGGTCATATGTTAGCAATTACAATGGTGGGGCCCTTATTGTGATTTCTAATTTCTTATAATGGTAAGATCACATTATAAATCCTTTGAGTGTAGGCCCCATTTTCTAATTTCTAAATATGAGTTATATGGTAAACAAAATTATCTTTCAAATTTCTTTTCTAATCTTTCAAAAAGAAAATCTTTCATGAAAAAATACTTAAAATTTCAAGTTAGAATTAATCCTTCAAAAAAACATTTAATCTCTCAAAAAATATTTAATCTTGCAAAAAAATTAATCCTTAAAAAATATTTACTTTTTCAAAAAGCATGTTAATATTTCAAAAAAATATTTCATTTTTTGAAAAAAAATTTATTCTTTCAAAAAATATTTAATCTTTTTAAAAAAATATTTAATCTTTGAAAAATATTTAATCTAGCCAAAAATATTTAATTTTAAAAAAATTTTAATTTTTCAAAAAACATATTTAATATTTTAAAAAAATTTAATTTTTCAAAAAATATTTAATCTTTTAAAAAAATCAGAAAAAGTGGAGCCACATTATAAATCCTTTGAATTTGGGCATATATTGTGAATTCTATGTATGTAGTCCCATGTTCTAATTTCTAAAGGTGGGTACCACGTAATTTTTAAAGTGAGACTCCTGTTTATAATTAATAAAAAGTATAGTCCCACAATATAATCTCTTATAATTTTCAAAGGTGGACACCACATTGTAATTTCTAAATGTGGGTCTTATATACAAAATCATAGAAAATGTGGCTCCACTTCGTAATTTGTAAATGTGGGTCACATAGTCACGAACACAAATTGTGGTCCTACATTATAAGAGTACTATGTTGTAATTTATAAAGATAGGTCCCATATTAACATTAAAAAAGGCCAGCCTCACATTATAATCTCTTATAATTTCCAATGGTGGGCTCACATTATAATTCTTATAAAAGTAGGCCCACCTTATAAATCCTATGAATATGGGTCCCATGTTTTAAATTTTAAAGGTGGATACCATGTTGTAACTTCTACAAGTAGGTCCCATGTACACCAATAATAAAGTGCTGCAAACATTAAAGGGGTTTTTGGGTATGAGCAGAATTAGATATTTATAGATTTGAATATCGATAGATTATTTTATCAAGTATTATAATATTGAGTATTATAATACTGAACATTTGGCAGCTTTTTGCAGATATTAACAGATTTATACTTTTAGTGTTTGGGAGTTGTAAATTATTTCTATATATTCCAAAGTAATGTGTTTGGCTATTCATAAATATTTTAAAAAGAATGTTATAAACATAATGAAGAAATAATTTGAGATCAAAGTTTATAAGCATTATTTTATTTTCATAAATGTAAAATCACCAACATTTAAAGTTATAATTGATCTCGAAGACTATTAATATGAAGGCATCATTCTTCCCACATTGGATCTGCAGTTTGTTCGCATTTCATTTCCCATCAATCTTCGTTGTTCTGCACTCTGATAATCAATTTTTGATCTGGAATTATTGTCATCTTGAGCAGAGACACCTACAGGCAATTTGTCATAATCCTCGTATATCCAATCATCATCACCCGTTTCAATTCGAATGAAATTATGAAGAACACAACATGCAATTATAATTTTCCTCGTATTGTCATAAGAGTGGTGAGATGCATTCTTCAAAATTGGAAATTGACTTTTAACTACACCAAAAATTCTCTCGATCGCATTCTGCAATGATGAATGTCGAAGGTTAAACAATTCTTTTGCATCGAGAGGACCTCTATTTCCACGTGCAAATTCTTTCAAGTGATTTCGAACTCCATGAAATGGTGCAATATAACTTGGGGTGTTTGCATACCCTGCATCTACAAGATAATATTTTCCTGCATATAAATAAAAACTATAATAAGAAAAATGTTTCAATGAAATATATATAAAACTTTTTAAGTAAAAGTTATCATTATTTAACCTTTTGGAACATGAAATCCAGATCTTTCTGCAGCATGTAAAATAGTAGAATCAGCTGCAGAACCCTCCCAACCAGCTTGCACATGAACAAATTTTAAATCAAAGGAGCATGCCACCATTACATTTTGCGATAACCATCATTTTCTTTTGTTCAGTTAGAAATCCCACCACAAACAAATCATGTCGTGGTGTCCATTGTGCTCTGTTTGCACATCTGGAGCTAGATGGGAGTGACAACATTTATAAAAATATGATACATCTCATTTAAAATGTTTGTGTTTTATCAAACATTCAAAATACTATTACAAACATTCACTAAAGTAATAATATAAATCATTTAGTTCCACAATAGGAAAAAGAACCATATTAATAAAACTTATGGGTCATGGAAATTAATGTTTTTCTTCTATCTTTGGCAATAAAATTTTACAAAAAAGCAAGATAATTATATAGCAGCACATGTAGTATGGGCCGAATACATTGTTGATTGGCATATTAGACCATAGAGTAATAGGACACTACCCCATTATTTAGAATTGCAGTTTGATTCGAATAACATAATAAAATGCTCATCTAGAACTGGAGTTTAATTCCCATAACAGACAGTGCAATAGATACTTCCACAGTCAAAATCATTAGCTAAAGCTTTCCACATACACAATACTTCAATGGTGCTTTTAATAGAGATTGCAGTAAAATTAAGAAAAAATTTCAAACAAAATTAGCGGAGAACTTGGAAAACTTTTGTAATAGTTAAAACATAGAAGAGCTTATTACTATCTCCTAGAAATATAAAACCCACTTAATAGTTCATAAAGGTTCAATTTTTAAGACAATAAGTATCATAGGCCCTATAGCATTTTCACCTAAAGTAAAGGGCTTTATTTGTAATTTTCCAAAGACCACATGCCAAGAAAAGACACTGCACAGTGCACTTTCTTTTAGTGCTTCAGTGTTACAAATTTAACTCACACCTCTACTCATCAGGCTTCACAGACGGTGGGGCCCAGTAGATCAAATCCACAAAGAGAGTGGGCCCAAGGTCATCCAAGGACGGTTCTTTAGATGGCCAAACCTAATCCTTGATCAAGTGGGTCGTATGGGCCCCACAATAGTTATCATGGCCTAACAGTATTCTAACATAAAGCAATGGGCTTATCTTTGTGGATTTTTTTTTCCAAAACCCACATAAGACAACAAAAGGCAACTGCGCTGTGCTTCTTCTTTTGCACCGATTTTGTTTTTGTAACATATCTTTTTGGAATGGATCTCACGCCCTCGTTGTGGGGTCACTTGGATGATGGTCATAGTGGGTTAAATCCTAAAAGGGCTACAACTCCAAGGTCACCTAGGTGTCTACTCTTAGATCCCTGGATCTGATCATTCATTAGATGGCCCTCCTGGGCACCATGACTATGTCAACTCAGATGTTGGGTAATGGCCTGATTTTGCAAAAGTTCTATGCAGGATGAGATTTGTTACTAGATTTTTTCTTGGTTGAATTGAGTCACTCTACCCCTAATAATCCGACCAACTTTACCCCATAATCCCACAGAAATTCTAAGTATAAGGGAGGAGGATTTAAACCCAATCCAATAACAAATCATAGCAGTAGTTTTATTATGTGAGTAGTGTTGCGATCAATTCGATAGTGCCCCAGTGGGATCCAATCCATATGGGTCCAGGTCTTCTATGGTCACCCATGGATTTGGTTTTAGATGATCGAATTAGATCATCCATCAAGTGGGTCCTATGATCATCCATCGAGGGGACACCTAACTATTGAAATAACAATCTCCAAAAACCAGTCACAAACACGTAGTCGAACAGGATATGATAGGTTGATTCCTTGGAGGAATAGCAGAAGGGGCATATAGATGCCAGCGAGATACCAAGACCTTTTGCCCAAAGATCAATCGGCATTTTATGCGAAAAAAGTCTCCAAGCAAAAGAAGAGGTGGAAGGCTGGAGGATCAAGTTCCAAGCCAGTTTGTGCCAAGATACAGGCTCTCCCCATTCCCCGATTTCATCCCCAGCGGTAGAGACAAACAGCTGGCCAAATGGCGAGTTTGCCCACTAAATGGGGGTGAGAGCACACCCAACGATTGCAGTCCCAAGTTGAAACTGGGACAATACAAATTTTTGTGTAGATCTCTTTCTTAATTCTAACTTGTTGGCTTGGCATTTATTACCAAAAATGCATACTACTCACGGGGGATGCATTCATCAATTTCTCACACACACAGAGGAACTCCTTTCCATCCCATTATAGGGCTTTTATTTTTATAGATCTTTTCAATCCCACAATGGTGTCATCATCGATGCCATGTGTTCCTCCCGTTTGTAGCCAATCTCTATGTTTTCTTAGCATTGAATGCAAAATCTAAGCAATCTAATAAATGGAAAAACTTGAAGGAATAGAGACATCAAAAGATAGAAGAAAGAAAAACAAGAAAAGGAAAAAGGAAATCATACCTGATAACAGGAGAGAGAAATCTTGCAAAGATATGGAGAGTTTCTATGGGAATGAAGGAGGAAGGAATTTTGCATAGAAAGATATAGCAGTTTCACATGTTGCTCGGGAAAAAAAAACGTCTTCCCTCCCAATTTTGAGATACTAAAACCCAAAAGAAAAACTTTCCTCCCGTGTTTTAAAATATTGCATTATCTCAAAATCTACAATATTCACCCATATCCTAAAGAAGGCAATATCTAACTTTTCAAAAAAATACCTGATATTATAACTTACAATATACTCTTTCCAAACACTACTAAATAAAAACTGAATGTTATTGTCTAACATATCTTAAAATCTTTAACAATCTATGGTTACCAAACACCCCCTAAGTAATGAAGTTGTTGGTTTCTCAACTAAAAAAAGGAAAGAATCTTATGTGGGGTTTTTAAGAGCATTGATGTGGGACCCCAGAACGCAAGGGTTACTCACGTGGTGCCTCTGAGAATGCATATGCCACATGAAAATATAAATTTTTTGAGATTTAAGTGAAGTTTCAATGAGTGCAAAATTGGTTGTGATATCAGATCACAGGGTGAGAAAAGTTTCAAAGGGCCTGCACTGATCCAAAGTATGCTCTCGTAGAGCTAAGAATACACGTGTATTCTGCTCATAGAAGAACATTTTCTTGGTTGGTGATCCTTCAATGAGCATTAAAATACACCTGGTGCTTCGATAAATCTTCACTAATCGGAAGTGAGCCCAAGTGGGCCTAGTTAGACAGGAGAACATTCTCATCCCAAATGACACGAGTGTAGACCCAAGTGGGCCTAGTTAAGCACGAGAGACAATTCTCGTCCCAAATCACACGAGTGTGGACCCCGTCACCTCCATCGCACGTATTACATCCATCCCGAGCCGGAAACTCATCATAAAGCCCCCTCTAATCCCACCATCCGATTAACCGCCATCACATAAACGTGACAGCGTATTTGTGAACTGGAGGTGGGACCCATACTTTCCAATTTAAACTTACGTATCAGGCGAGGGGACGGAAACTATAATGTACAGTCGTGGGTGTCCCAAGGCTTTTATTTTGCATTATGTTTGGGTTGTGAACAAAAAACACAAGGAAGTTTAAACTGTTTCACCCTTTTCGTTCCTCTCCGCCTGCGCAGCAGACCTCTTAATTTACGCGCTGTGTATAGCGAACGACGTCGATTTTGTTTTATTTCTTGTTCGTCGTCGTCGTCTTTTCTTCTTACGTAAAAATATTCTAGCGTTCGCTGTGGGTTTCATAGACAGAGAGAGAGAGATAATGTTTGGCAGTGCAGGAAAGCTGGGGCGAGGAGGCGGTGGCGGTGGCGGCAGAGGAGCGTCGAAGCGCGTGCCCCACAACCCCCTCCCTCTTCCGCCTTCTCACCGCACCGCCGGCGCCGCCCGCCTCCCTATCGGGGCCGCTTCTTCCCGCAACCGCCCCGCCGGGCCTGGTCCACGTGCTGGCGGCGCCGCCCCTCCCGTGCCGGAGGAGACCTTCAGCTTGGCATCCAACGAGCCCCTCGCATTCGGCATGATCATCCGCCTCACCCCAGACCTCGTCGACGAGATCCGGCGCGTCGAGGCCCGCGGCGGAGCGGCCAGGATCAAATTCGGCCCCAACTCCAACAACCCTTCTGGCAACGTAAGCTCATCCAACTCGCAAATTATTGATCATGATCCCTTTGTTCTCTTTCTCTTTGCTGTTGAATTTGATTTGATAAATTGGGTCCTGAGATGTTAGGAGTAGTGCCAAGTTAGGGTTGATTTTTTTTTTTTTAATTTTTAATTTTGATTCATGAGGTTTTGTATTCTTTAGGTTATCGATGTTGGTGGTAAGGACTTCACATTTACATGGTCGGGTGAATTGGGTGACTGCGATATTTATGAAGAGCGCCGAAGCGGCGAGGATGGAAATGGTTTGCTTGTTGAATCTGGGTCTGTATGGCGCAAGCTAAACATACAGCGCATTTTGGATGAATCAACTAAGAACCATGTGAAAATGCGGACTGAGGAGGCTGAACGCCAGCTTAAATCGCGAAAGTATGCTACTGATTTCTGATGCCTAATTCTTTCATTTCAGTTGTTTTAAGCTAGACTTTTGCATGCTTATCTGTTTGTGCCATCTTCTTTCTCAACTTCATCGGCCCCATTTTAACATTACACTGTTCAAATGCTACACGTGCTGATCATATGAATGGACAGGTTGATTTGTTCTCTTAGAGCTAGTCATTGGAATTCCATGGCTAACAAGGTGACTTGAGTTCTTATTAGTATTACCGTTGTGGAAGAATGTGATTTAATTCTTGTTAGTGTCACTGTTGTGGAAGAAGTTGATTTTAAACAGATTGAAGGATTTGATTGATAATCTGCGCCGGCGATCTATGGGGTAAATCCATTCCAACTTAGAATAGAGTTTCTTGTTTGAAAAATCTTCTACTCGTGCTTGGGTATAATTGTTTATAGAAATTGTTTCCAAAATTGGTGAGATTTCATTAGGAGTGTATAAAATAAGTGATGGGAACTTTTTGGGATTTAAGTCAAGAGTGGCCAGATTATTTAGTACCTTTCCCGACCGTATCATATTAGATGCAAACCTCCTGAAGGTTCCTGACTGCTCATTCTTTCATATGTATATTATGATTTTGAAGAATGCCATTGTAGACATTTTAGTTTAGCAACGCAAAATGATTGAGGGAATTCTTTGCAGCTTTCTTTGGTCTGGTAGTCACCATCCCAAGAGGAAGAATCAAATCAGTTGGAATGTCATCTGTCTTCCAACAGTGGCGGACCCAGGATCTTCATTTGAGTTGTGCGAGCGATGGTCAATTGAAAAAGTAAAAATTACTTTTTTAGTATACTTTCAGTAAATAATAGTGGTGAACTGATCGAACACACCTTTTAGTAAATAACTAGTTCAATTAATCATAATTTTCACTGCTTCACAAGAAACAAAAAAATTAAATATAGGAAATAAAGTTACAATAATTATTCTGTGGGGCAATCCATTACTCACTCCTTTTGCTTATTTTAAACTGTCTTCGGGCAGAAATGGCTGTCTTTGCTTCCCCCAACCCACCAAAATCAATCTCTCTCTCTCTCTCTCTCTCTCTCTCTCTCTCTTTCTTTCATAGAAAAAACAATGGGGATAGAAAGGGTGATTTATAATTTATTGAAATGGAATAATCATCATCATCATCAGGGCCATTGCTTCTAACGACTAGATTGGATGGCTTAACTTCATCAAATGAAAATGAGAACCCAAATCCTAACCCATGTTTGTCGCACGTGGGGCCTTTCAAAACCTTCTTGGATCGTCGGAATTGAGTTAACAAATACATCTGTTTGTGGTTTGAAAACACCCTCCTCATAATCCAAACAGCTTTGTGCAAGAGCTTCTTCAATCACCCAATCCCAATCTAACTGCAGTAGATAAAGACCATCCAATCCATGTTGTGGATTAGATTCTCTAATGCTCCTCACCCACACCCATTCCCATATGCCTCCCCGTCGAATCCTTCCCAAACCCCAGCTCCACTCCACTCCTTCTTGTCAGGCTATTCTCTCCAAACTCCAATCTCAATCCCAATCGAACCCCCGTCAAGACAAAACCCAACCCTAACCTGAAACCCCCATCTCCATTGTCGAGACTTTCACCAATGCCCCCTCCAATCCATCCTCACTCGCCTAACCAGAGTCCCAAAATCCCATCCAAAGCAAAAGAGCAAGAGAGAAAGAGAGTAGAGAGAGAAGCGGAGAGAACACGTACCTGGGAGAGGAGAGAAAACAGAGCAACAGTAGCAAAGAAGGGTTGGATTCTTGGATAGGTCACTGATCTGGAGCCTGGAGTCTTTTGAAGATAAAGGGAAGAAGAAAGAAGGGTTTTGATTTGGGGGGAGCGGAAAAGTCGTGGAGTTGGGAGTGTGGGCTGGTGGCTAGGTGCATTTTAGTAGTGGGCTTAACAAGGAAGGGGGTGCAAAATGGGCTTAGAACTGGGGGCATTTGCTATATGGCCCATATCCTCTCTAAAGGATATCAAAATTTTAGTGGATGCATCCACCCCCGCATCAGTATATGTGAGTTTGCCCTGGTCTTCCAAGACAAGGAAGTCTGGGAATTCGCCGAGTCTCCAAAATCAATGATGCAACTATGATGAAATTAGGGTGGCAAGTCCATTCCTCATCCTCAATTTGGGTAGAATGGTTTAGTGATAGATATTGTCAAAAACGCAGAACGTGGCACCATGCTAACCCCATGGTAGGTTCATGCATCTGGAATAGGATTCACATTCTAGCTCCTTTTCTTCGACATTGTTCTAAATGGATTATTGGTGATGGGAACAAGGCTTGGTTGGTATGACTCCTAGTTGATGGCGAATATCTAGTTTATTCCCTCGCTCATCCTTTTCTATTGATGATTGTGTTTCTGTTGTCATTGTTGGCCACATGTGGGCTATTCCTGTTCACTTTCCCTCTGAGCTGAAAACCTTCCCTATCTAGGCTACGAGTGGAGTAAAGCTTGATCTTTCTAGGCAGAATCTAGCTATTTGGTCCTCTGGTATTGATAAAGCCTTCTCCTTTAAGAAGGCTTGGAACTTTTTTCGCTTTTGAAGTTAGAGGAAACCTTGGTTTTCCGTAGTTTAGGGCAAATTTCTTCAGCCCAACTGGTCCATTTTGGCTTAGTGTCTAATAAATAGTAAATTATTGACCTCTAGTTGGGTCTAAACTATTATCATTTCTCTGGCTTCCAACCATCATCATCAAAGCCTTGTTTTAACTATGTTGGGGTTGGCTACATGAATTCTGCTTTTCCATTCTAATCTATTTTGAGCCAAATCCTTAGATAGGTTAAACTTCTTTAGATCCGATTTTATTACCTTCATCCATGTCTTCTTCGGCTTACCCTTTCCCCTTGGTGGGCCATCTACTTGTATAGCCAAACTTTTTCTCACTGGCATTGTTACCAGTTAGCATTCAACATGCCCAAATCATCTCAAACTGGTTTCTCTAATCTTATCTCCTATTGATACTACCTCTAAATGCTCATTTCTAATTTTAACTTTCCTAGTTTTACCACACATTTACCTCAATATTCTCATTTTTGTCACATCCATTTTTTGCATATGCTGCTTTTTGATTAGCGAACATTCTACCCTATTGGTCATAGCTGGTCTAATTATTGTCTTGTGAAATGCTTCCTTCAATTTTGTTGGCATTCGTCCACTACAAAGCACTATAGAAGAAAGTCTCTATTTCCACCTTCCCACTTTTATCCTATGTTCAACATCTTTATCAATCTCCCTATCCTTGTTAATTATCGAGCCGAGCTACTAGAAAGAATTTGTATGCTGCATCTCTTATGCTTCAATTCTCATTGTAGTTTCAGCTTTTTGTATATGCTTGAAGTTGCAAACCGTATATTTTGTCTTTGTACGACTTATTACAAGGCCTTTGGATTTTAAAGCCTCCCTCCATCTCTCTAGTTTTGCATTTACACCATCTCTTGGTTCATCAACCAATACTATATCATCTGCAAACAACATGCACCAATGTACCTCCTCTTGAATATGAGCATTTAACTTATAAATAATCAATATAAAGAGATAAGAACTTAAGGTTGATCCCTAATGTAGACTTATAGTCACTGGAAATGCACCTGTCTCTCCACAGGTTTTCCCATTTGTTACTGCACTTTTATGCATGTCTTTAAAATTTTCAATATAACCTCTTTGAACGTTCTTTTTCTTTAACACTCACCAAATTAAATCTCTTGATACCCTGTCTTATGCTTTTTCTAGATCAATGAAAACCATATGCAGATTTTTCTTTGCTCGATATTTTTCCATTGATTGCTTAAGTGAGAAGATAGCTTCCATGGTTAACCACTCTCGCATACAATCAAATTGTTTTAAAAAAATCTTAGTTTTTTGTTTAAGTCTAAGCTCCATTACTCTCTCCCATAGCTTCATAGCTATGGGAGACATTCATTTTTGACCCCCTTTTTGGTTTGGAGAAGCTATGGGAGACATTCATTTTTGACCCACTTTTTGGTTTGGCCTCCAAACATAAATGCTTCGGAGTTACGAAAAATATAAAAGTTAGAAGTATACATAGAAAAGTATCATATTAATAATAAAATTAAAAATATGATTTGATGCGTTTGGTTTATTCTACTAAATGAACTCATAATATAGGTTAAACAATTAAACATATAATAATGTTGTCAACATATTGTCATCATTATGGCCCATAATCATACAATAATAAACTAAATGAACTCATAACATGGTATAAACAATTAAACAAATAATAACGTTGTCAACATAAGAAATTAATGTCATCATTTTGGCTGCTAGTCATAAAATTCAATAACCATAAAGTGTAATGCTTCAAATATTCATCACAAGCATAGAGTTTAGAATTTAGATACATCCCTCAAAAGTAAAAAGTTACAAGCCATAACCACACACTTCAAACTGGAACGAATTCAGAAAATTTGTCCAAAATTCTGAAAATATTTCTGAACGGGAACATAATTTTAGCCGAATTTTCAGGAATGTGGTGTTACAAAAAAAATTTGGAGGACTGCAGTGGTGGTTGGGCGTGGGGTATTCTGTTTGTTGAAAAGGACGAACCAAAACAATTCAGAAATTTTATCTGAAATGAATTTCGTCATTATGCTTCTGGTTGTCCAATCTGCCTCTCATAGTGAAACAGGTTTCCATCGGTTTTTCCATTGTACTCTTGCCACCAGAACTTGGAGATGGGTCTTCTCAATGCTTGACAAACCAATGCCATTTCCTTTGACAGCCTTTGTTATCGGGTTTTCTATGGCAGTCAGCAGTGGGAAAAGGAAAAGCAGGCCTTATGCACTATTTTCTTAATATCTTTGCACTCAATATGGCTGGCTAGGAACATGTGTTTTTGAGAATACCCCATTGGATGGTGTTCTTTCCAAGCTGAAGAATGATCTCAGCTGGGCTCCATGTGATCTGAAGCAAGATAACAGAGCATCATATCTCCATAACCTTCTTAGTTATCTGTCTATTTAGCTTTGGGTGGTGAACCTTCTCTGCGGGTTTTTTGATTTTTCAGTTGTGCTCTTTTTGTTCTCAGCATGTTTCCCCTCCTGCAGTCCTGCTCTGAGTGATCTTCAGCTTTTTGCAGGATCTTGCTCCAGCCATGGGTCGGTTGTATCTGGATTTCAGCTCATTTTCCCTTGGCCTTCAGTTTCATTTTTTTTGTCTGGTTTCGCAATGTCTCTTGGTTTTTATTTATTTATTTATTTATCAGTGACAAAAACTTATCATTAAATTGAGGAATTGAAAGAACAACCGGACCTACAACCAAAAATGGATTGGGGACCAAAAGGTATAAAAGCATTATACCTTCGCCAAAAGCAAAGAGAACTACAACCGAGAAATTAACAAGAACTAACTAGGTAAAAGAGACAAATGGATGGGATCTTTCCACCCCTTGCTTAGCCAACTGCCCCACATGTTGGAAGTCCATAGAAATTGAATAGGAGAATGCCTTGACCTCATTGAAATAAAACTGAAACCTTTAGGGAGGCAAGGCATGAGAACACCCCCAGAAGAAAGCAGTCAAGGAGTCACCCTAGCTTGTTGTGAAACAGTGAACAAAAATCTGAAGCACTTCTAAGATAGCTGGCTCCTTTTCTTCATTGGACTCCATGTATCCCACGAACTTGGAGAACAAGGCCACCACTGTTCCATTACTATTGTGAAGCCCCCCCCTAATCCTGACAATACTCAACTTGCCATTTGCCTCTCCATCTACATTAAATTTCAATGCACTTGGACTAGGAGGAGCCGAAGAAACCACCTTCCTTACCCTAGGAGCCCTATCTAAAAGAGAGGCATCCCAATTGTGTAAGACCCCATCCATCCGTTTTCAAGCTCACTCCTACAAGATACCTACTTGGCTATACGCATATGCACCAAATGAACAACATCCTCTGCCACCATGGAAGCTTCCCCTCAACACCCTAGCATTCCCTTCCTTCCATGTGACCATAAGATAATGGAATGACCTTCACAGGATTGCCTTACAACCAAAGAAAGGACTTAACAAGGATCAAAATAGCTGTTGCAATGGGCATAACGGCCATGGCCTAAAACGCTACATTGTGGACAATATGTAGCACTAGCGGCAATTCATATTAGCGTAGCGGTGTGAATTGAAAAAATTGTCAAAAACTTTTGAAAAGATATCCAAAAAATCTAGAATATTGGAAAATATTCTCCCTAAAAAATGCTTAAATAAAGTTTAAAGTTCAAATTTAAAGTTCAAACCAAATAACAAATTACCTTTCATAAAAAAAATGTATTTTTGTTGAGTGTAGACAGAAGGATACCTCTACCAAAGGGGGTGTCGACTAGGATATACCTAGAGAAGAGCCCTTGAGAGGGGCTCTCTGTATTGACTACAACATAGTGAGATCGTGTGTTTTTTGGTGTTCTTTTAAGCATAGAAGGGTAGAAGAGTTGTGTAGAAATGCTATTTGGAGAGAAGAAGAAAAGAAGTCTTAGCATTTTAAATTTTTTTGGGAAGTAGTAGTCTTACTCCATAACGGCTTTGTGACGGTTTGTAGAGGCACCATTGCAGTTGCTATGGATGTGAGTGGTGCTAAATGCCATTTAGTGTAGCAGTCTTGGCCATTATGACTGATGTAGAGTAATGACCCCTATTTGGATCCATGCTTAACCTCCATTCTCAAACAAATCAATCTGTTGTGATTGTGGAAGCACAGACAGACACCACTCTTTGCAAGAAAGTACTTCCACCTAAAACAGGGGAAGCCAAAATGGAGGAATAAACGATCAGCCATTTCATTAGCCTCCCCACATATTGGACATGAGTTTGAGATATCCTCTGTTGAAATGCCTATCCCCTTGAGAAGATTTGCTGTAGACATCTTTTTTTTTTTTTTTTTTCGAAACTGCAAGCCAATATAAAGCCTACACTCTTGGAGGAGCCAAGCTGAACCAAACAAGGAAATTGGAGAGGCCAAAATCGGGGTCCACTCAGTACGTAGGTTAATTCTTCATGATGAACTCAAATGGAAGCAATGATATCAAAATAAATGGTTGGAAGTAGGAGATTAGAATGCTCGATTTTTCTATCAAATAGCTACTGCTTATTGAAGTGCTAATCGTATTCATGCTATATTTGCTAGAGGTAGAGTCTGGGATCACAAAGATGACATTGAAAGAGAAATTATTAATTTTTTAAAGTTGTATAATGGTTATACTAGATTGAGGCCTAAGATGGATGGGGTTTCTCTTAGGAAGCTATCTAAATCTTGGGCTTCCTCACTAGAAGAGTGTTTTAGCAGAGAGGAGATAAGGCAAGCTATTTTTATTCTAGGAGGGGATCAGGCCTCGGGTCCAGATGGATTTGTTGTAGTCTTCTTTCAACAATTTTGTGAGCTGATAAAAGATAACTTACAAGTGTTCCTTGATGAATTTCATAATAATGGTGTTATAACAGGAGAGTTGAGTGCTTCTTTCATTGTGTTGGTTCCAAAGAAGGAGGGTGTGATTTTAATTAAAGACTTTCGACCTTTAAGTTTGATTGGGAGTAGTTACAAAATTCTAGCGAAAGTCTTGGCTAACCGCTTAAAAAAGGTGCTTCTAGAGATAATTTCAGAAAATCAAGGTGCTTTTGGTGATGGGCGTTAGATTCTAGATAGTGTGCTTATTGCTTATGAATGTAAAGATTCAAGACAATAGCAACAACATCTTGGCTTAATTTGTAAGCTAGATTTTGAAAAAGTATATGATATAGTGGATTTAGGTTTCTTTCAATATGTGATGTCTAGAATGGGTTTTGGTAAGACGTGGCACTAATGGATTCACAATTGTGTTTCCTCCACTCATATCTCAGTTTTCGTAAACGGATCAAGTCTATTTCAAGAGTTCTAAAGGTCTTCGGCAAGTTGACCCCTTATTTCCTATGCTTTTTGTAATTGTAGCAGAAGCCTTGAGTGTGTTAATGGAGAGAGCAACTCAAAGGGCTTTAATTAAAGGATTTGCTATTGATAATGGTTGATGCAGGTCAGATTCAAGATCCGGCTTGGCATTGATGGGCCACATTGATGGGCCATACTTGATCGATGATCAGCCCAAAATTAGGGATCCCTATCCTTAATTAGATAGTTCCTAATTAATAGGTTTATTTCTTATTTTATGTTGGATTGATATTTAGTAATTTCTTAATAGGATTTAGTAGTTGTTTAATTTAATTTAGTAAGTTTTGGTTATTTAGAAACAGTCACTCCTATATATATAAAGGAGTCTTCTATTGTAATGTATGCTTATTTTCAATTAGTTAAAGTTTCTTTTGAGATTTATCTCTTTTGTAGCGTTTTTCCTCTTATGAGGGTGCCCTAGGGGCTGTAATCCATCTTTGGATTTAAACAATCCTTCGGGAGATTGTTCTACATTTGATCAGAGATCCGGGGCTATGCTAGTTTGGTATTAATGCCGAGATACAGTTGCTGGGAGACATTTGTCATTCCTGGAATTCATCTCTCTACCCACTATTCGCCATCCATCCCCCCCACCATACCGAAGACACCACCATCGCACGTAGCCACCCTAGTAGCCCCAAACCCAACTTCCCTTCAACCTTTGAATCCATCTTCATGCCCGTAACCCTTCCCAGATACCCTCCTCTCTCTCACAAACAATTCCAACATCCCGAAACCACATCCGACCCATCCCCCAACTACCGGAATCCCATGCCTAAAATGACCCTTCCCTCACCTTAAAACCCAAAATCGACTTTCTGTAACCCAACCTAGCACAAACCCCATCTCCCCTTTCTGCCAAACACCATCAAAACCAAAAGACCCCTATCACCCAGAGACACAAATCCTAGTAAGCCAATCAACTACCCAGAGGTCCCGCAACATCCCGAGACCCGTAATCCATACTCAAATCATCCTTAACCACCTCCACCAAAATCACCCAAACCCCTTTTCCGTCCTTCCCACACTCCGAGCCCTAATCTTGTCATCCCAAATACACCCCATCATCACGCCAACACCTTACACAACACCATAAACCCATCATCCATCATCCATAAAAAGCGAACCCCCTTTCCACAGCAAAACCCCTGTGCCTTTAGATTTCTATCACCAGACCCTAAAAAGAAAAGACCATTCCCAGCCCCAACCGCACTCCTCCCAAACTTCCACAACCCCTTTTCCTTCCACCTCTCTTCGTTGGCCCCATCATAGTAGATGAAGAAGAAGAAGAAGAAAAAAAAAAAAAAAAAGAGAATTGAAGCGAAGCAATAGTAGAAGAAGGCGAAGAAGCAGGAAGATGAGAGGAGCAGAGGGGGATGAGTGGTACTTGGTCCAATTGTCAACATCTCTAGCAGCAAGCCTCCATCACCTGGCATCGGACCCTCCTCTTTGTCTCAGCATGAGGCTGCCATCGTCCCACCATCATCATCGCATCTTCATCAACAGCATTCCACCATCACCTCCTTTCTTCGTGGAACAGCAAGGAATGAAAGAAGATAAAAGTTTTCAGCCCTTTTCTTCCTCCTCTTGTGCACGCAGAGCAAGAACAAAATAAGGAAAAGAGTTCTCCTCACTTGTGCCAATGGGCCATCTTCTGTTTGGGCCTAAGGATTGGTTTGACCTACCCAAATGAAACCAACAATTGTTGGGATTAGGTCTGACCCGATCCAAAGCCCACCTTTCTTTATAAAAAAAAAAAAAATAAAGTCTGCATGGAGCCGAGCCAAGCCATAAGTACAGATTTTTGTTTTGCTTGGTTGATCTCGACAATTGATTCAACAAAAAAAAAAAAAGAAAAAGAAGAGGGTGATATCTTTATCATTTGATCTCCAATCAACAATCCGTCATCGCCAATATATTCCACTCATCAAGATCCATCATCGCCAACATACTGTGATCAACAAGATCAACAAATTAGGTCAATTTATCTTTTTTTAGGCAGTTGAATTTTGAATCCAAATCATCAAGAGAATTTTTGGGCACTCGATTGAAACTCAAAGAATTATGTATCAATAAAAATATAGAGATTGGTATTTTAAGAATGAATTCTACTTTGAACAATCTCTGAATTTGAAGTAAGAAGGGTTAACGTTGATGAATATACCCGTCAATTTCAAGTGTTGCAAGATATCTGTGAACTAAAGGAGACTGAAACTCATATTTTGGGTTGTTACATCAGAGGCTTGAGACCAGACATCTTGAAAAATATGAATTGTTGTGATTCGAGTCGAGAGGCGTATTTAGAAGCCTTTCGTGTTGAACATATACTTAGAAAGTTTCGCATGCGACAATGTGCATCTCAACAAAACAAAGAGCACATGTTATGGAAAGACTTCTCGCTAGAGAAGATAATCTCATGATTGTCATTCGCTGCCTCCTTAACACAAATGAGAAGGAAGAAGAAAAATAGAGATAGGTAAAGAAATTTCACACGCGGGTGAGAGTCAAAGACGGAGCCGTCAATTTAACTATTGACAATGGTAGTGCAATGAATTTTGTTGTGCAAGAAGTTATTGATAAGCTTCATTTGCCAATTAAGAAACTTTCGAAGCCCTACCAAGTCATATGGTCTAATGGATATGCCATCCCTATGACTCAAAGATGTTTGGTATCATTCAAAGTTGATGATTATGAAGATAATATTTGGTGTGATGTGATCCATATGAATATTGCTTATATTATTTTTGGACGACCATGGATTTTTGACAGAAAAGCACATCATGATAAAGATGAACACATATACCTTTCCGTGGGAAAGAAAATGGATTAGACTCACGCCATTGCCACCAACCGTTCAATCTTCATCTAAATCCTCACCTTCAACTGAAGAGCCACAGCAAGATAAAAAAGAAGATGTTGGCATTATGATTGCACCAAAAGAGATACCAACCATAACAGTTGACATTAAGGATGCAATAATTGAGCAAGGTCAAGGCAAAACTAATCTCATGAAACCTTCAGAACTAGTCATAAAAGAGCAAGTTTATGGCAACACTATCTTTATGGGTTCAAACAACATTGATCAAGACAATGTCACCCATGAGCCACAAAGAGTTGAGGAAGAAAAAGGACAAGTAGGCATTGAAGACTTTGATTGAGTTAGCAAGGTCAGTGAACATCTGAAAGATCTGATTGGAACTCCACTTCTAGCCAATACAATTGGGTCATTAGAAATCAAATCAATTTCTCCTATGATTCTAAAAGAAGATCAACTTGTTGAAGTCCCCCACATTGATTTCATCTTCAGGGATCATAGATGGATATATGAGAATTGTGACTTGTTTGTATGGCTATAGTCAAGGCATTTAATGGTAAGATTATACATCCAAGTTAAATGCAGACATTAGAAGATGCCACACCTCCATTCTACTTCTACATAGAGAAAATGGATGCATCAAGCTTCTATGGTGTGTGTAGAAAATGAAAATTGAAGGATACATCAGAAGTTTGTGCAATTGATTTTCGACCTAGGAAGACCTTTCTCCTAACTTGCGGTTGAATTCTTCTCGGCATTTTTTAAGTTGGCAAACTTGTTAGAGTCGAGTTTTTCCATGTCGGAGAGAGCTGATGCAGGCCAGATCCAAGATCCAGCCCGGCATTGATGGGCCACATTGATAGACCCCACTTGATCCATGATCTGTCCAAGATCTGGGATCGTTATCCTTAATTAGATAGTTCCTAATTAATAGGTTTATTTCTTATTTTATGTCGGATTGATATTTAGTAATTGCTTGATAGGACTTAGTAGTTGTTTAATTTAATTTAGTAAGTTTTGGTTATTTAGAAACGGTCACTTATATATATATAGAGGAGTCTTCCATTGTAATGCATGCTTACTTTCGATTAATTAAAGTTTCTTTTGAGATTTATCTGTTCTGTGGTGTTTGTCCTCTTGTGAGGTTGTGCTAGGGGCTAGAATCAATCTCTGGAGTCAAACAATCTGTCGGGAGATTGTTTTACATTTGATTGGAGATCGAGGCTGTGCTAAAGCTGCTATTAAAGTGACTCACTTAAAATTTGCAGATGATACCATTATATTTTGTAAAACTTCTTTGACTGAGGTGGATATATTGAAAATGATTTTGAAATGATGTAAGTTGCTTTTGGGGTTGAAAATTTATTTTAGTAAATGTGAATTTTTAGGTGTCTAGATAGAATAGAACCATGTGTTTCCTTAGCTAATGCTTTTGGTTGTAAAGAGAGAAATTTGCCTTCGAAGTACTTGAGCCTCCCTTTATGTATGGGCTTACGTAAAAATCAGCTTTGGAAAGGGGTGTTGAAGCAGATTCAAAAAAAAAAATTAAGCTTGTGGAAAAGCAAGTATTTATCTATGAGTGGTTGAGTTACTCTAATAAATTCAGTTTTGTCCAATCTCCCTATTTACTATCTATCTTGCTTTAAATATCCTAAAAGTATTTTGCTATCTATCTTGCTTTAAATATCCTAAAAGTATCTCATGAAAGATTGAGAAGCTTTAGTTTGACTTCCTTTGGAATGATTCTATGGAGGGTAGATTTTACTGGGTAAATTATTATGGAGGGTAGGGGAGCCATGCCAGTGGAGGGAGATTTTAACTTGTAAATATAATTTAACTAATATGGGATTCGAATGTGTCAAGTATATGGGAGTGGAATGTATCAAGTCAACACAATAAAGCTTTTGGTTTCTAGAAGTCCATTTTTTCTATGAAGGGTGATTTTCCATGGATTCGGTGGTTGAGGTTTTGGCACGATGAATGGTGTTGTGCTGATGAGATTGTACGATCAATTCCCTAATTTGTATTTGTTGGATCATAGGCAACAATCTCTTGTTGCGGAGAATTTTTTGTTACTTGGGTGGAGTTGTTGTTTGGGATTTTTCTTGCCGGAGGGACTTATGGGATAGTGAAGTGTTGGATTTTACTAGGTTACTTAGAATGCTAGAGAAGGTGTATGTATCTACTGATAAATCAAATGTTAGATTGTGGAAGACAGATGTTAAAAGTCATTTTGTTGGACAAATTTCTTCTTTAGTTTTCTTCTTGTTCTTTGCCATAATGTCCATTCCAGGACGAGTTGGTCTATAAAGTCATTTTATAATGCTTTGGTGGATATGAATCCTAGAGTGCAAGGATGGAAGCACTTCTGTTATTTTGTTGTGTTGCCTAGAGTTTGGCTTTTATGTTGGGTGGCTAAGCATCATAAAATTCTTACTATTGATAAGTTGCAAAGAAGAAATCATGTTATTGTTAATGATTGTTTGATGTGCTTAAAAGATTTGGAAAGGATGCATCATTTGTCGATTCATTGTCAATTTGCTTATAAAGTTTGGATGACTATTATTAACTTCTTTGAAATGGAGTGGGTCATGCCAAGAACAATTGAAGATTTTTTTTTATTCAATGGCATCTAAGATGTAAGTTTGTCCGGGCCAGCATCTTATGGAAGTTTGTGTTGTATGCTACCATTTGGAAGCTATGGTTGGAAAGAATCAATAGAGTTTTTAGAAATCAAAGTAAAGATGAGGGGGGAGGTTATTGAGTCCATTGTTTGAATGATTTTAGAATGGGTGTGCATGAGAAAAGAGTTTAAAGGAGTCTCTTTAGATGATGTTGGGGGTGGGGGCAGCACTATTGTGTAAAAGCTATGCATAGAGTTTCTTGGAAGAGTCCTCAAGGTCTCTAATTTTCATGGAAGTTATTTATGGTCTACTCATAGAGGTGGTATTGGAGGTGCCATTAGAGATTAGAATGGTCATTTTGTCAGGAGCTTTTCTAAGCCTTTTGTTGGTTCAGCTGCAATCACGCAAATGAAGCTGAAGTATTTTCTCTTCTAATTGGTTGTAGGGAGTTGTTGAGATTGGATGGTTATAAGGCCATTATTGAAGTTGACTCCTTTTTGGAGATTTAGTGGGCTCAAAGAACTCATCCTTGAAGGATTGCGGATTGGGTGGAGGAGGTGCTTGGTATTAATTAGAAGCTGAATGCTCAATTTCTTCATATTCAAAGAGGAGCAAATGTCATGGCAGATAGGCTTGCTAAGGAGGGATTTTCTCACTCTTCTCTTTCCTTTGATGCTTAGCACTTTTTTTTTTGTTAAGGTGCTTTGTGGCTTTTCTTGGGCTGGGTTAGCCTCGCTTGTTATCTTATTTGGTTTTTTGGTGCACAAAAATTTTTGTAGTTATAAAAAAAAATTGCGCTTCACTCCCATGCACCTACGGAAGGATTTCAAAGAGAACACACCTAATGGGCACAATTTCTAGGTACAAAGATACACGTCACCCTTGCAAATAAAAAAACTATTAAAAGAAGACTCAATAAAGGCCCATGTTCTAACTCCTTAGATTGATGCAAACCTCTTCTGAAGGACACATACCAAAAACACAGAGCCTCCTTTGAGTAGATTGCATATAATTTATATGTAGTCTATCTCGTGGGTTCACTTAGATGAAAGTTTATCAATGGGAGGAGGGCAAATGGAAAGGTCTCCTCTTGGACAAGGGGGATCCTATCCTAGCCCTTCAGTTTACAGCCTTAACATTTATTGACATCTTGATTGTAGATTTTCTTAAGATTCAATCTAACGGTGACTGAACATCTAATGAGTGTAAAATTGGGCTTGATGCCATATTATGGGATGAAAAGAGTATCAAAGGGGCTGCATTGATAAAAGGTGGACCCAAGTGGGCTCCACAGTGCTGGATTGCACTAGTAGTTGCTTGTAGGAGAACATTTTCCAATATTATAGTGACATTGAAAAAAAGAACACAAATAATATAACTTCTTAAATATAACTATAATAGATTAGAAATTTTTGTAGTAGCTGTATCATTTTGTGCCTGTCTTGTGTGTCATTAGTGGGATGAGTTGTTCTTTTCCTAGGGAGGGAGGGAGGGGGCATCTAATTTGTGCAAACTTTTTCTGAGAGTTGTATCAATGTTTCCCTTTCATGCGTATATGTGTTTGAATGAGTTGATCTTTTATCTAATAGTTGGGGGGATAAAGCCACATAGGGAAGGAGTATGTCTTTTGAGCAAACTATTTCTAGCATGTTAGATTTGAGGATTCTTTATATCACACTCTTATGCATCATGGAAGTTTGTATGTGTGCACTTGGGGTGCATGCTTGCTTGCGCATGTGTGCATTTGCATGTGCACATGCGGGGCATGTGGTGCACGTGCATGTGTGCATGTAGATTGGAAGTTTTTTAACTTTAATTATATACTTAATTTTCTTGAATTTGTCCTATGCATTCTGATTTTTTTTCCCTCTTCTGATCATAGAGCAATTGTGTTAGACCCTGCAAACCCGTCTGTCAAGAATCAAGCAAAAACAATGGTTGCTGCTGCCATCGAATGTGAGTTCTTACTTAGTTTTTCTCAATTGCTCTCTCTTTCTCTATCTCTCTCTCTCTCTGCTGGTTTTTGTGCACCTGCATGTGTTTGCTTCTAATTAGTTACATGATTATAGTGCAAGCAACTACCTAGAGCCTGCTGCAAAAATTGCATGTGCCCTACCAATAATTCCAAGTTGTTCTTCTTTTTGAGTTGACAGGCATATAAAGGAGCTTTAGTGTTCATTTCATCAACATAGATTAGTGTACTGCTAATCTGCATTAAGGGAAGCTGATTTTCCTTTTTGCTGAACGCATCTAATTGATGCTATCTCCTTTGTTATTTATTTCCCTAATATTCTTTTTTTTTTTAGAGGAGAGAGTTACTGAACAGCATTGTTAAGATTAGATCAAAAGCTTCCCAAATATAGACATTCCCTTCTTATTGGGAAGTCAGTTGATTTCAATTTTCTGATGTCCTTAAAAGGGTGAGTTGGCTAACCTGGGAATAATATGTTTTCTTGGAGTGGGTAGCATAAATTTTACTCCTAACAACGATATGTAGAAGTGGATATTTTTAATCAATCACACATCAAGCCACTAATTAAGATCTTCGACCCTTACATGAAAGCAAACAACTCTTTGTCCAAAACCTCAATGCTTCACACAGTTCCTCTATCTTTTCAGCCTCTTATAATTTGTGGGCTTTATCTATTTTATTTTAAATTTTTTTGTTTATTAAATACTGTAGAAAGCTAAAAGAGATCCTTGAGCCTAACCTTTAATCTAAAATTTATTTGAAGGTTTCGACATTTCCTTTATGCATTTGTTGGTTCTCTTTTGGATGTCACAGATTTGTCACACATCTAATACAAATGTTGTGTTGTTAGCCAATTCAAGGAGGATACACTGGAAACCGAAGAAGGAACCTGCATTTAAAAAGCGTAAAATAGAGTCAAGTCCAGGTGATGCCCATTACTTATAACTTACGTTGAATTCGTAATATACATCTTGACTTAGAAATGCAGTTGTTTTTGTTGATGATACATCTTGACTTAGAAATGTGGGAGCTTTTGTTGATTATATTCATGATTTGAATCACTAATGTGCTTCACCTGTCTCTTTTGGCTTTTGTTTGCTCCAGTTTCCTTTTCAGGTCCTCCAAAATCTATTTTCAAACCAGGAGTCTCCTCAAAAACAACTGTTAAGGACAGACTCTCAGTGTCACCTTTACCATCACCACCTGAGCGATTAGCGGTTTCTGCATCTCCTCTTGGGATCGGAAATCTTTCAAAGGGTCAACCAAGTGTAGATGAAGTTATTACTACTCAGGTAATAAGTAAAGAGGAGATTTTGAACTCTGAGAAAGAAATGCCGAGCAGGGTTGTTCATGCAGCAGCACAAGAAGTATCTGGACATAGAGTGAATGTAGGAGCTGCACGAACTGATTTACGGAGCACTTTAATTAGTCTACTCTTGGAGAACCCTAAGGGGATGAGCGTAAAGGTAAGTCAGTTGAGTTATAGCTTCCTGACCTAATGAGTTGACTAGAATCAGCCAGTTTCTGTTTAAACTCAACTAACAAACTCAATAGGTTAATGAGGTGAGTCAGTAAATTAATTTTTAAATTTTTATGACATAATAACTTAAGTATATAAAATTTGTAAAAATACAAATAGGATAACATTTTTTGAAATATTACATTATATTCATCTTAAACTAATTTTCAGATTTCTTGCATTTTAAATTCTACCATTCTACAAATTGTATGGCCTATATGGTGTTTTTTTTTTTTTTTGGGGGTCATGTAAGGATATGATTGTCTCCAGATGACTTCGTCAACTCAGCCGTATCCAGATGGGTCAAACTGGGTTGTGGGCAAATAGGTGGATCAGGTTTCAACCAAACCTCGTCCAGACCGAGTTCAACCCTGTCCAGTCACCTAGTATATGACAATGTGACATGTTGGGTCAACTCAATCAGGTTCCTAGTCGATCCATTGGGTTGGAAAACTTTGGTTGTTGCCTTTCTCTAGAAAGGACGGTATTTGTCTATGGGAGTTCGTGTTGTTTTGATCAAATCAGTTTGTCAAGCATTCTTATTTATTTTCTTTCTTTCTTCAAGTTTCCTAGAAGTGTCTATTGACGAATTGAGAAAATTCAGCGTGATTATCTTTAGAATGATTCAATTGAAAAGCAGAAGTATCATTTGGTTCAATGGGAGGAGTTATGTAAATCCTTGGTACAAGGTGGTTTGAGTATTCGCTCTATTGAAAAGGTTAATAAAACTTTGTTGGGAAAGTAGTTATGGAGGGTGGGGGATCCAGGCCAAGGTTTTTGGAGGCTGCTTTTATTGTGTAAATATAAGTTGGATAATGGTGGTTGGTGTATTCCAACTCAGGATTACAAGTCTTTCGGTTTATGGAGATCTGTTATTTTTGTTAAGGAGGATTTTGATTCTCGGATTTGTTACAGCGTTCATGATGATTGTCGTGTTAGATTTTGGCATTATGAGTGGTGTGGGCAGTTTGTTTTGAAAAATTAATTCCCTAATTTGTATTTGGTAGATTGGAGACCAAAGGCTTTTGTTGCTGAAAGTTTTGTGATTCTGGAGCTGTAGTTTGGGATTTGTCTTTTTGAAGACACCTAACTAACAAAGAAGTTTATGACCTAATTGTTTTGTTTGACATTCTTGATAAGGTGTATTTGTCAGTGGGTAGAATTGATGACAGGATTTGGAAACCTGATGTAAAAGGTTAGTTTGTCGTTAAGTCATTTTATAATGTCTTAATTGATAGTACTAGTAGAGTGGAAGGTTAGAAACCTTTTTGGGATCCCAATGTTCGGCCATGACTGTTGTTCTTTTGTTAGGTGGCAAGGAAGCATAAAATTTTGACTATATATAAGTTGTGAAGGAGAGGGCATGTCTTAGTAAATGGGTGCATTATGTGCTTAAAGGATGAGGAAACGGAACATCATTTGTTCATTCATTGTCAGTTTGCTTATAAAGTCTGGACAGCTATATTAGAATTCTGTGATATGAGTTGGGTGATGCCTAAGACTCTGGAACATCTGTTTCTTCAATGGCGTTTGTGAAGTAAGTTTTTTTGTTCCAGCATTTTGTGGAAATTAGTTGTTTATGTTATGATTTGGAAGCTATGGTTGGAAAGAAATAATAGGGTGTTCACAAACAAAAGCAAATCTGTTGGGGAAGTTGCTGAATCCATCGTTTGGACTCTGTCCAAATGGGTTTGTAATAGCAAGGATTTTTTTGGTCTGTCTGGAAGACCTCAATAGGTCTTGGGTAGTTGTTTTAAAAGGAGGCTGGCATTCTAAAAGGGTGCAAAGATCAGTTTGGAATCATACCCCTCATGGTGTTCTTAACTTGAACTTTGATGGTAGTTTTGTTCGAAGTGTTCAAAGAGGAGGTATTGGTGGTGTCATCAGAGATTGGAATGGTATCATTATTAGAAAAGTTTTTGGGCCAGTGGATTCTTCTAATGCTAGTGAAGCAGAGTTGTATGATCTTCTAATTGGGTGTTGTGAGCAATGTAGATTGGGAGGTTTTAATCCTATACTTGAAGGTGATTCTTTTTCTTCTATCCAATGGGGTTTTGGAAAAACTATTCATCCTTAGAGGCTAGTAGATTGGGTGGAGTTACAAGATATTTCAAGTCAATTGGGTGCTTGGCGGATGGTCTTGCCAGGGAAGGAGCTTTCTTTCATCTATCTCTTTTGATGTATAAGCTCCTTTAGGTGTTTCTCTTATTTGTTGTTTTTTCAGTGTATCTTGTTTCTGTCATTTTGTTTGGTGGAATAAAATTTTACCTTTATAAGAAAAATATAATAATAAAAATAATAGGAGCAATTGTATTCCAACATCTGTAAGAATCTACAATCAGGAAATGCTCACAGGTCTTATATGTTTCTCTAAGGGGAAAAACTCCTCTATTTTTACTATGCTTCAAATGCTTCATAGTTAAGTTGAATTAGATGGACCTTGGTGTCAACAGATGCACAGTTTGCTTAGCTAATGGGAATTTGTACATGTGTGACACATGTTTCTGTGATCACGACTATTCATATGATGGGCCCCTGAAGTCTTGTATTTAGCTATTCATTTTAGGATTTCAAACCATTAATTTTTAGGGGCCTATATATCGATCATGAGAGATCCATTGAACATGACAGTTGGGCCCCACTATATTTAACTTTCACCAGCCTATATTTGACAATGCTTTCTTGGGTGACTTAAAATGGTCGATTTGTCTGTTTGTTGTTTGGTTTTTTTTTTTTTTTTTTTTTTGTTGATGTTGAGGTCGTTAAGGGGGAGGACGAAGAGAGGAGAGAGGAGGGGGGAGGGGGGGTTGGTTTTCTTCGCATGGATATGGGGATAAAAACTCAGCGTTATTCTACATCAGGTGTGTAGGTATTAAGTGTGCAAGGGAAAGAGGAAAAAAGTTTAAAATGTAAAATCCAAATTCATTGGTGGATTTTGTTATGATGATTGTCATATTAAGTTTCATGCTAATTCACAAGAGGTAATTGGTATTTGGTAGAAAACAGGATCATGTGTGTGCCCCACGTGTGGTTGTGACAATGTAATGTGCTATATAGTCACCTGGTCAATTACTCATCTATTATATATAATTACATTGTCATTACTTAACATAATTATATATATTGATATGTATGCATGCATGCATAATTTAGGTATCTTTGCCGTAGCCCAACTTGCATTTCACTTAGCTTCAAAATCTAGCCCTGAGCCTGTGGTGCAACCTAAGAGGGACTGCCGTGGAATGGAGGCAAAATCCAACCCGGATCCATGGGCCAAGCGGCCCAAGCATGGGTCAATTGTGCCCAAGTTCTGGCTAGGGGTGCTCTAGCCCAGGTCCAACTTGCTTTGAGCAGGGTTTTGGCCTTGGTTTTTAGTACTTAGGCTGGACTTGGATCAAATGTGGCCCATTTAATATTTGGGATGGGCTTGGATAAAGTGATGGAAAGGCTGAGCCCTGGGGGAATACCACATTGTAAAGTTAAAGTTAAACATGTAGTTGAGTAACTGTTGGACCCAAACATGTGATTAGCGAGCATGACCTGGCCTGCCTGGCTTTATTGACTAAATGGGTGGGCTCTGGCCTAATGTGTAAGGCAGACTCGGCTCTGGCCTAATGTGTGTGGCAGCCTGGACTTGGGCCAGGCACTTGAGGCCCCTGTCGGACTTGGGCTGGATGTGGGCCTGTGTTTCTAAAGGCAGGCTTGACCTGGATATACCTCAGACCAGCCCCGCCTGGCCTGGCCCATGAAAACCTCTAGCTCAGGTCCCATGATTGGCCTAACAGGCCCAACTGTGTGCAACAGGAGACCCAGGCCTCCGAGTCAAGCAATAAATCATATTTCCTTTCCTGTCTTAGGATTATTATTTCCTTTTTGTATCTTTCTTATTTTAATCTTACTTTTTAGTGTCCAAGTTTAATGAATGTTTTCAAGAAAGGAAAGAAAATCCATGTGTAAAAGGAATCTTCTTTCTTTAGATGTCCAAGTGGCCTACTTAAGGACCTCTCATTTGTTTCTTTGAATAATCTTCAACAGTGTGTAGTTTCTCTCGCTGCTTTTGTATAGAACCCTAGAATTACTTTCACTAAGCTTGGCTTGGAGGTGCCTATGATTAGGTGAAGCCTTCTAAACCAATCTGGTTGCATCACCTTGCCTGATTAAGTCCAGCCCAAATTGCATTCCCATGTGGGCGAGGAGTGGGACATGTGGGTGTAGGGTTGGCATAGCCGAGGGTACACCTTTATTGTCCCAGCCACGAGCTTGCAGGTTTGATCACAATTCCTTTAAAACATGTTACTATCTTTTAGTATTATGAAATGAAGTAGGTTTTTCCTCACAATTGTACATTAAGTAGTTTTTCAAGCTGCTAAATCCTACGGGACTAATTATTTTATTGACTTTTGGCATCAAAATCCTTTTAGTTTTTTTAGTTTTTATACATTCCTAATTCATGTGCTTATATTTTCTGAAAGGTAAGTTGACTACAACTCGCAACCCCATGGTTGCAACAAACAACATTTTCCAACTGTGCTATGGGCAGTCTAACTAGTTATTTTGCAGCATTTTGTTGTCAAGATCTTTTATTTATTTATTTATTTTTTACATTTTTGTAGCATTTCTTGTTCATGTGCTTATATTTTCTGTGTTATGTATATATATATATATATAAGTGGTTACATTTTCTGAAAGGTGAGCTGATTAAAATTCACAGCCCCATGGTTGCAACAAAGAACATTTTCCTAGTGTGTTATGGGCAGTATTACTTCTGTTTCCCCCTTGTTTCATTTTTCTAATTGATTGGTAACAAACATGAGTTGAACCCACAGCCTAAAAGTGTGCAATAGTGAGCACCTTCTTCTGTCCCATGGTCCCTTGTCATGGGCACTCAATCTTTCTTTCACATCCTTCTTATAATAATTTGTCAATCTACTAATAGATTAATTGCTGAGGAACTTCCTTTCTACTAAAACAACCAGAGATCAATTCCTGACTATAGTGTTGATGGTGAGGGGCTTGGGTGTGTGTGTGTGTGGAGGTAGGTGTGTGAGTACTTACCAGAGGCAAAAAGGAAAAAAAAAGGTGCTTCTTTTAATAAAATTGAAATATCAGTACAGATGCACTTATAACAAACCTTTTATACGATGCTTTGTTAAATATTCAGCATGTCTCAAAACAAATGATTCATGTATTCAATGTAATATTTAGATTAATTTAAATAAATAATTATTTTTAACTAAAAAATAATGTGCAAAAATATTGTTCATAGGAGAAATTTACAAATCTTACTCTAAACAATCAAGTAATGTCATATCACTTTCTGCTTCACTTCCAAACTAATAGAAGGCATAATATATTTCATCAAATGTAAAGCAATGTTTAACTTTGCATTGTTGGAATCCGTGAAGAATTGGTGTTATGTCAGACAATGGTAAGTGGCTCTTTCCATAGTGTCCATGTAACATACCTTTTCATAATTATCATATTGTCTTTTTCGCTAATGTCATGAGAATACATCATAGTGATTAAACCAACATACTTCTATCGCACCTTAAGAAGCATGGACACGGATACGGGACACAAAAACAACACGACACGGATACGCCGACATGGCATTTCTCAAAAAAGTAGGACACAGACACGTCGGAAACACGTCGGAAACATGTTAATAATATATATTAATTTATATATATAATCATCTACTAAAAAAGTAATATCATTTTAACTTTTTTAATCAATTTAGCAATCAAAAAATAAAAATTTAAGTACCAACTAACAACAATATCAAATTATCAAATGTCAATATAACGTTAAAACATAATTCATAATCATTAAACATGAAATATCCATAGTTCCATAAAATCTATATTAAGAAAAGGGCGGATCATCTCTTTTCCTTCCCTAAAATAAAAAAAAATGCAAAAGGCAAAAAAGAAGCCAATTTTGAGGCTTATTCTTTAGTGAAATATTTATTTGTCTTTTGCTTGTGATATGATTGATATTTACAATCATATATTTTTCCATAGGATAAAATTTTTATATATCAAGTTTATAAGTTTTAGTAACCGCATGTTAACAAAATGTCCAAGAGATATGAGCCACATGTTTATTTTTTAGTCAAACTCGGGTTAGGAATTATGAGACACGTTGCAAAAAGAGTGTCAAACAAGTGTCCGAAATTAAGATTTTTAGTTCTTAATTATGGACACGGCTAAATAGTATCAGACACATGTCCGAGAGTGTCCGAGGAGTGTCGGTGTCCGACACGTGTCCGACACGGATACATCACTTTTTTAGAAGTGTCTGTGCTTCTTAGATCGCACCATTGTGTGTGCAAGAGAGCACTTCTGTACTTTATATTTCACCCATCTTCCTGAATTTAGTACTTGCTGCTGGCATTTAAATCTTCCCATATTTAATCATCTTCTTTCTCCTGCTGATGGCATTTATAGGCATTGGAAAAAGCAGTTGGGGACACCAATCCTAACTCTGGCAGAAAGATTGAGGCAATTATCAAAAAGGTTAGTGACAGGAAAAAATTGAGATTACTTGACAAAGATGTAGTGATCTTATTTCTTTGTATTTTATTTTGAGCATCAGATTGCAACTTACCAAGCTCCCGGGAGGTATCTATTGAAACCAGGAGTGGAACTGGAAACCTTTAAGAAAACTTCATCTGAAAGTGGAAGGTACCTTGCATCCTTTTGATTATTGTTGATTTATTCTTGTCTTATTGAATTGTTTGATGGCTACTTTCTTTTAATCTATGATTTAGAAGTGTTTGAAGGGGAGAGAGAGGGGAGAGATCTGTACATTGTTCGCATCTTTTTTTAGTGAATAGTCATCCATTCAGTTTGAGTGCAATGTAATGATTGTATGTTTTCTCTTTTCAGTTCTCCCGAGTGTGTAGGTGATCAAACACCAGTTGCTAAATCAATCTTCCCAGAGAAGACAGCTGAAGAATTTGAGCCACGGACTCAGTTGGGTTCAGGATTAGGAGAAGAATCAAATGGTTTTGAAAAAATCAATGTAGAACAAATTTCTTCTGATCTCTTTGGTAGTGACAACAAGGCCGGTGATAATAGTGAAGGAAGGGCAGGTAGCTCTAGTGAGAGTGCGAGTGATAGTGATAGTGATAGTGACACTAGTGACAGTGGAAGTGACAGCGGAAGTCAAAGCAGAAGCAGAAGCAGAAGCAAAAGCAGAAGCCCTGCAGGAAGTGGAAGTGGAAGCAGCAGTGACAGCGAGAGTGATGGTTCCTCCAGTGGCAAGGATGGATCTGATGAGGATGTGGATATCATGACAAGTGAAGATGACAAAGAAGATTCTGAGCATAAGTTAAAAGTGCCAGCGTTGAAGCCATGTAACTCACCTGGTACGTGGGGAACGTATGATGATGGTCATGAGAAAAATGGTGGTGATGAAAATAAGTTGAGTGGCCATCTTTCATCAGCAGCCTTAAATATATTGGACATTGAAAAGTGTGATGATACGGTAGATGCAGTTGATATTGCTGATGAGTCACCTGTTGACAATAATGTCAAGATTTTTGAAAATCGCAACACTGAAGTGGCTTTGAATACTGAAATGATCCCTCGTGATACAAAGGCCAGATCTTTGGAAGAGCCCTTCTCTCAACGACAATACAAGCAGTCAGAGCGAGTGCAGATGTCTCTTATTGGAAGTTTTGTCAATGAGACAGGAGACCAGATAGTGAAGCAGAGTATAGATGACAGACAAACAATCATAAAAGATAGTTCAGGTTCTGGGCAGCTCAACCTATCTGAACGAGTTTCAAAAGTCAAATCCAAAAGGGCTTCTGATCTAAAACCCCTTTGCCATGAGGAGAAGCCGAGAAGTGCCAAGAAGTTTAAGCCAGGAGGTGCTCCACAAGATCCATACAAATATAATGCATCGCCTATAAATGATAGAGCTAATAGGGATGGAAATACTGTCTCTGGAAAGCCTATGGCATATGAAAATGCACCCTGGGCTCAGATTGATACAAATCATTCTGGTAAAAAAATTGGTGATCCTAATGCAAGGGGAAAGGCTCCTGACATTATGGAGAGACCTGGAAGATCCAATGAGAACTTGAGTAGGGGTAATAAACATTCTGAAAGGGATTCTAGTTTTCCCAATGAATCACGTGGGTCTGCTTCAAGTGTCCAGTTACAGTACAAGTTTCAGATGCAAAAAGAGAAACTGCAAACAGAAATGCAAGATGAGGATGACAATGCTTTTGAGAAACCTTTTACAAGAAGTTTGCGAGAAAGTGGTGTTGGACACAAGCCATCGATGATGTCTGATCCCCTATTTAGGAAATCTGAGGAACAAGGTGGAAAGGTAAAGGATGATGTGCAGACAGCGCACTTAAACCCTCGGTCAATGCCTGAGAATAACAGCAAATCTGATGTGAACAAGGGAAGCATGCTTAAAAGAGAGCTTTCTGATTTGGAGTTGGGTGAATTTCGTGAGCCTGTCCCTGAGGAGACACACGGGGTCAAGCGGCCATTTGAGAGGAAAAACTCCTTCAAATCATTTGAGAACAAATCAAATGCTTCAGATAATCCAGTTTATTTAGGCAAAGGAAGGCCTGTTGGAAAGACAATTCAAGAATCTAAAAAGCCGTCACCACCCAATCAAAGAGTCGGAGGTCATTGTAATCAAGATGGGTTGCTCAGGAAGAAGATGTCAGAAGATGATCTGGAAGATCCTACAAGGCCTCCACAAAGATTTATTTCATCTCAAGCACCGCAATTGCCAAGAGTAGAGAGTGCTGATGCAGAATCTGGCTCTCATTTGGATAAGTTGGCTGACATGGCTAGCAAAGTTAGAAAGAATGAGGCCAAAGAAAATCAAGGGAGCACTCTAGATAGCCATATGAAGATGCAACAACATGATCCAAAACATGCAGGCCAACTAGTGGGTTCCATCAATGTCAAAGAAGCCAAACCACAAAAATCTAATGCAGTGATGGAATCAGCTGATAAAAGGAAGGATAACACTTCGATGGAGAACAATGCTAATGGAGCAAAAAGGAGGGAATCTTCTTCGGATGAAGATAACTCAGTTTACTCCAAGTATGATAAAGATAAGCCAGAGCTCAAGGGCCCAATAAAAGATTACACACAGTAAGTCACTTCTTTATTTGGTTGTATATGTGCATTCTCAAAACACGCAACAGTCATAGGAGACCTATCTGGCAAGTGCCAATAAATAGGTGCGTCTGCATCTAATGGACATTTGTAGAGGTGTCTGCCAACAGAAAATGGTTTAAAAGTCCACTGTATGCACAGATTCTTATTAAACAGGCAGACACATGTGTAGTGTAAGTTTACAAATGCACGTGTCTGTGTCTGACTATAATACCTTACAGTTCTACCTTCTAATGGAGTCTGCTAGTTGATTTGTGAAGTGGTACCCATAGTTACCTAGTTCGTTCATGTGGCCTTCAAACTCCAAATAGTTCATTTCGAATAATTTGTAGTTTGATTCACGAATTGTCATCGAACTAGTTTCGTGTATTTCTCTAAATTGAGTCCTATACATCCAGTTGTGGTGCCCACCTGAAAATCCAAGCAATTCAAAAGAATGGTGCCCCTCTCTATTAGTCCCAATCCACATCTTACTCCAATCAAAATGTATTAATTTGGTCTATATTTTAACCATGTATTTTACACATAATCAATCTGTGTGGGCCCAACTCTAATTAATAAATTCTCACCATAGTAAACAAAAAGATCAGTTATCTACAGTGGTTTGGATTCTAGATGTGGACCCTAGTGGTTACCTAAACATAGACAATAATGAATTATTTCATCGAACTTTTCAAACTCAAACTTCGAATTGGATGAACTGAGATGCGAATCAAATGAACCTACTCCATCGAACTCATTGATCCAACAAAGACTCAAATTATGAATTGCAAATTTGAATGTGAATTAATTGATAGGTTAACTGTGGTGGAACCCACACTAGTCACTAGTTACAAACACTATGTTTAAATGATTTATGCAACTGTCATTATTTAAGGGAATAACTATGTTAGTAATTAGTGAGTAATGGTAACAGTAATTCTTAAACAGAAAATGTGATCAATGCATGGAATTGTACTTCTGTGATATTTTTGTTATATTCATTCATATTACGTGTGATTCTAGGCTATAATCACGTTGATTATATAGCTCAAGGTTGATGATTGATTAATATTTGTCCCAACAGTCAACGCTCATATAAAATTCATATATTCTTGCATTGGATTATAAGATCCTTGCATTTCAATGTATAGCATTTACAAGTTCAGCGAAAATGGGTATCCATTTCAACCTTCACTAGATCCAAATTCTCATCGGAGTTCTGAGCCCATTGCTATAAGACAATTAGTGGGGTCCATTTTTGAAATCGAAAAGTTGTACTCAATTACTCACTGTCAGATTTCTAGCATTTAGAAGACAAGATCAAAATAAGAATGCAGAGTCAAATGACATCTTTTACATGTCACCAATTTGACAGTGGGCACAACTCTAATTGAAGTTAAGTTTTCCTTGTTGATAGAAGGTGGGACCTTGATTTGAGCATTTTGGAAAACCATTTAAAAATGCATCGCAAACAATGTCACATGTACTAGTTTCAAAAGATATTGTTACAAATACCCGCAGAATTTTGAAACTACCCCATTAAAAGCATATTTTATCCTGTAATGTTAATAACTCATCAATGTGAGGAGAAATTGAAAATACTATTAATGTGATAATATCATGATATTTTCCTAGAATCACTATGTTTTATGAAATTATATGTACTTCTAGATATTAAATCATCATCATCTTCAAATCCTTGTTGCAACAAGTTTTGGGTCCGTTTCTTGTTGTAACGAAAGTTTTATGCTGTTTGTTGACCTACCAGATGCAACCCTCTGCTATCTAGGCCTGGCACTTGCAGTTACTACAGCTGGCGAGTTACTTTTAGATATTTCAATTTTTTTTATATTATTTTTGGAACATCTTCTTGTTAATAACCTAAGAAAACCCAAAATTTTATAATTTCCTGCTTATAGCTCTGGCGTTAATGATCCATCAACATTATTTGTGACAATGGTTACAAGACAAATAATGAATCTATACCAGTAATTTTAAGCAAGGGGGTCCGTGAAAAGGTGGTGGCTTATGTAAGTTTTCTAAGGATTATTTAGCATCATGAAATTTCAATTAATTAGTAAAGAAAGGGCTTGATCGAGGACGGTGAATAGATAAATAAAGGAGTCCAACATCAACCCTTTTGAGTCTCCTCATATGGTTGTTCCATGATAGTTGCGTGGGTAACTGAAAATTACTGAAATATGCATTTGTGACATTTGTGTCACAAATGTTCTTGAAAATGACATTTTACTCAACGTACTTGTAGGCTCGTATTTATAGTGTTTAAATTTGGCCCATGGTTTGATCATTGAGTCAGGCTAGTTGAATGAGTCTAACCAAATACTCTGCCAGATTAACATGAATTACTTGGCTAGAAGATGTTTAATAGTTTTTAAAACTATGATTGAGGGATATCCAAACTCCAGATAGTATACCTGCATCTCTCTGTAGATTAACTGTAGTTGGAAAGGGGAAGAAAATTGTTATGTTTCATTAAATTTACCGGTGTATATCTAGTATAATCATCAATATACAAAACATAATAAATAGAGCCTCCCTTGGTGGGTTGGAACTTGAAAGGCAGGTGAAGGTCCCCAAATAACAGAGTTCACTAAATCACAAGCATGTGTAGTAGGAGTCTGCTTCAATGAAGGGTAAAGGAATGGATTTGGAAACATGACAACTTAAACAGTCGGATAAACTCTCAAAAGTTACATTTGCCAAAATACCAAAGGAAATTAATTATTTTAAACAAGTAGCAGACAGATAACCTAATCTAGAATGTCAAAGATGAAAGGTAGACGATCTGTAGCAACCACAGGAGCAGAGGGTGGATGAGGCAATTGAAGGAAATCGAGAAAAGATATAAGCCATCTGGTTTATGCCCTATCTCAGTCTGGCTCTCAGTTGATGGATCCTGCACGAAGCATTCAAATGAGGAGAATGTGATTATATATTCATCTTGAGCAAGTTGGCTTATAGATAAGCAATTCAGGAATAGATTAAGAACAAAATGAACAGATGAACTAGAAAGCAAACCAGCGGTGATTGATCCTATTTTAGGGACAAGTAGACGAAAGCTGTTATTAGTATAAAGGAAATGAGGAGATGAGGGTGATTAGGTTTGAGTTAGGAGTGAAGAATCAGAGGTCATGTGACTAGAGGCATCAAAGTCAAATATCCAAGGGATGACTTTGTTATTTGTGGGAGAGCAGGGGCTAATGATAGGCAAAGCTACTGAAGGCAAGAAAGGTGTAGATCTGGAGCTAGAAGATAGCATCATATGCTTGAGCTGCTTAGCAATGATGGACTGAATCTAAGTAGCCATATTAGAAGATGTAGGAGCCCCTGTAACAGTAGAAAAGGGTTGCATACTGAGTTGCCATCTATGGATGATGTTTAGGATGATGAGGTCGCAGAGGTGGACCTTTTGGGTGAAGAGGACGGTGCTTCTTCAGTGTCCATTCTTTTACAGTTTGCAAATGTCAGATGGCCCATCCTCTTGGTTGGTCCAAGAGCTATAAGTCTATGTTATGAGGTAGAAACTTGAACGTCCAAAACTATAGTTCTCCTGGTGGCAAGTGAAGACTATATTTCCTTTTCTGAGTTTTGACAGTATTTCAGACAATGCCATATTTTCGAAGGGGATAGGAGACCGAGGCAAAAGCATATGCTTCTGACATGCTCATTTTCAAGAACTGGACAAGTTTGGTCCCTTAACTATAGGTCTCAAAGGTGGCTAGCAAGTCGATGACGACATATCTTATAAACTATACATTTATCTAGTAGACGTTACTTTTATGGAAAAGAAAATCATTGTTATAGAAATATTTGAAACATACCCATATGTTTACTTGAGTTCTGAATTTTGATATGACAATCAGATGGTATTTAGAGTTCAGACACCATTTGATATAATTGTGTGCATGCATGTGTAAAGTATGAGAATTATTTTCTTATTTTGAAACTGTTCATGTGCATGCTGGTTCTGAAACTTGAAAGTTGCTCACATGTTGATTTTAGGAATAGGAATATGATTTTGTGCTGATATTTTGCAGATACAAAGAATATGTGGAAGAATATAAAACGAAATATGATTGTTACTGCTCATTGAACGCAACTCTTGAGAATCATAGGTACTCTTCTTATACAGTTTATGTTACTGATTTTATCTCTGCCTTTTGTTCTTTGAACTGATTCTGTGGTACTGAAATTTCTGAAAGATAAATAAGTTAGATTGGTGTTTCTCACATGCATCTTGTAAAACTTACTGTTTGTAGGAGTGAGTTCCTTAAACTGGGCCATGACCTTGAACTTGCAAAGGGCAGAGACATGGACGCATACTATTACATCCAGGAACAGATCAGGGAGACTTATCGTCAGTGTGGAACGGTATGCTTTCAGAAATTTTATCTCATAGTTACAAAACAATGTTTAGAGAGTGAATAACTTTTATCATTAGCATGATATTGTGATTGATGAATTTAGTGGAATGTTATCAGGGTTAGGAAAGTCCTAATCCTTGTGCAAAACATGTATAGATACAATAAAGTTTTTTTAATGGTAAAAATACCATGACATTATTTTTTGAATATTGTTAACGATTTTTCATACATACCA
The DNA here is from genome assembly GCA_037013555.1 of Sextonia rubra. Taxonomy (NCBI): domain Eukaryota; kingdom Viridiplantae; phylum Streptophyta; class Magnoliopsida; order Laurales; family Lauraceae; genus Sextonia; species Sextonia rubra. Next base: position 13,490,988 of record JASUAD010000023.1, read on the forward strand.
TAGCATTCACAGTTTGGATTTCCTGTATTGCATCCAATACATCAACATTGTTAATATGATATACTGTATTATACTTAAATAAGTTTGATGATATACAGAATGCATACGAGCAATGTGGATGGACCTCTATCACATTAAATTATTTTATTTTTATGAAATATTGATTCATCATGCAAAATAATGGAAATCATCATCATCATCATTGAAGCTTAGTTTCATCCATCTTTTTAACCACAAACAGAAAAAAGAGCAAATGCATAAATATACTTCAGTAAAAAAAAAAAAACACATGTAGATTAAACAGAGGCCATCATTTTTAATTTAGACAAACTACATATTTTACTGAGGGCGGGCCTTGGTGCAACAGTAAGGTTGCTCCATTGTGACCTAGGTGCCGTGGGTTTGAATCGCTAACACGGCTTTTCACTTGTGTGGGTAAGGCTATGTACATCTGACCTTCCTCAGACCCCGTAGTGGTAGGAGCCTCGTGCACTCGTGCACTGGGTTGCCATTTAAACTACATATTGTAATGTTCGGAAAAATAAAAATACCTTATGGTTTATTTTTGACAGGTAAAAGTTCAGTCCTTGGAGGGAGGGTATCTCAAGTTTTACTTATTTGTTGGCCCTAATTATGCTTACAAATCCACGTTTTGATAAACCACCTAACTGTAGCAATAATGCAGGCTGTGTTTCTAACTTCTGCCCATTGTTTGTCATGATGTTGTTTTTCTTAATCTTGTTTTAGCAATATATTTCCAATTATTTGCATTTGACCTTTTTCAATCTTCTCAAATTGCAGCTAATTGGTTTTGTTATTTACTGTTATAATTGATTTTGTTATTTACTGTTAAGGAAAAATAAAAATACCTTATGCTTTATTTATGACCTGTAAAAGTTCAGTCCTTGTGGGGAGGGTTGTCCCTAATTACACTTACAAATTCACTTTTTGACAAGCCACCTAACTCTGACAATAATGTCGGCTCTGTGGCACTAACTTCAGCCCATTGTTTATCATGATGTTGTTTTTGTTAGTTTGGTTTTTGCAATATATTTCCAATTATTTTCATTTGACCTTTTTCAATCTTATAAAAGATAAGCTAATTGGTTTTGTTATTTATTTTTTATATTTTTTAAAACTTCCTTTCCAAACTTTATCTACTATTTCGTATAATTTGTCAATGGCATCTTACACCTTCAAATCACAGGTGTCTGCCATAGGTTCTTGGTCTTTGGGTTAGGTTGTGGCCTGCAAGTGTAAATATAGGAATACTGTGTTTAAGTTGTCACGTGTAATAATTGGAATGCCACTTTGGTTCCAGATTGACATTTTGAGGAAACTTTCTTATCACAGGGATTCGAGATCAAGCTGCTTTCTGTTAATTGTCTTAGATCCCCTATAGGTTAGAAGCATCAAATGTGCTCTGGGACATAATCAAGAATGCTAATACCATTTAACTTGGTTGTTTTACTGCTAGAAGTTCTCCACTGCTGGAACAAAGTGTCTCATCTCTTTTTTTATTAGCCTTTTTCGGGTAGACAAAAATCTCAGATTAAGACCAATGATGATCAGATAAACCCATTCTGAAGTGATTACAAGAGAGTACAATCCTAATCAATCAAGTTTGAGGAGCATCATCATGCATGAGTCAGATGGGAAAAAAAAAAAAAAAGCCTATGTTTGTGATTGAATTCTTCTCTCTTTAGCCCTTCATATATCTCATGTGAAGAATGTACAGGAGTGCTTAATGGCTGAAAGTGTAGCCAAGAAAACGAAGCAAAGTGTGAAAAGTATCTAGGTCATACAGTAGACTGTCAGATACTAGAAGTTTTCAATGTAATACCTGGGCACCTTTTTTTTTTTCTTTTAATGAAGTAAACCTTTATTAAAGAATGAATAAACATAAGGGGGGTGTTTGAGACACAGGACCATAAATAAAAGCCTTTTACTAACCTGCATAGAAGGGTTGTGCTAAATTGACAACTTGTATGACCCTCCCCTTCCAACATATAAAAACAACAATTAAGATACGGAAATATGGGCCCATAGGCTAGATTTGATTCATAAAAGCAGTGTGGACTCTCTTTATAATTTTGCTTTATGTATAAGTAACATAATTCTGATTACTAATTATGATGACGATGCTTCTATCCCTTGTGCATTTATAGACTATATTTTATTAAATAATACAATTTTCAGTATCCTAGTGTGTCCTTGCATGCGTTGATGTAATGAGTCAAAATTTTCCTAAAAGAACTATATTGCATTTAGATTAATCTTCTTTTTTTCAACAATTGGCACCTTCCACCTGTGCTATGGCCAGTTGTCAAGAAGCGTTGAAAAGTATTTTGGATTATTCTTTCTGGCGGTGACCAGTATAATTACTAAACATGTTGTGAATTACTGTTATGGCTTCATGATTTATTTGGTTGATGCAGAAACACAAACGGTTGAAGAATATTTTTATTGTGCTTCATGAAGAGTTGAAGGTAAGTTTTGAAGATTTGGTTACTTTTGCATTGGTTAGTGTTTTTTTGAGCTTATTTTTGGTTTAAGCAATTATTTATTTTGAAATTCTGGCAGCATCTCAAGCAGAGAATCAAAGTCTTTGCAGAAGAATATACAAAAGATTGAAAATTTTGCTCCATTTGTACCATTGTAATATTATGTAGCTTCCTTCTTCAAAGGAGCTATTGGATCCTCAAACTTACATTATGGTTAGAAATGATGAAATGAGAATCCGAATGCCAATTTCTTCATTTTATCAACTAAATTGGGAAATAGATGGTTATTATTATTATTTTTTTTTTGAATTTTTTTTGTATAAAATGGAATGTCATTTTCTGAAATTGTTGTAGAGAGGTATTGACAATTGCTGGATCCAAGAAGAATGTAGTGCCAATCCAGAAATATCCGGCTCCTTTGTATGATTATCCATTGGGCAATGAAATTACTATCCTGTTTGTGTTTGTTAGCGTTTCCCTGAAATTGGAATGATGATTGCATATGAAATCATTTGGATGACTAGATCCTATTTTATTTTCACACACACACACACACACACAAAAAGGTCCATCAGACATTCATTCATGTAAACAATGTTGCATTTATTGTTTTCATCTCCGGGATTTATCCTATCAGGTAAAAAAATCCACTAATATCATGGTTAATCTGGGGATTTATTTCTTCAATCATACTATTATGGTTGATCTTCATCTCATGTTATTTTCCTAGTGAACATGAATGATATATTACATGTAAGGTTCACCATTTACTTGCAATTCACCTTTTTCTAACTTTCAGATTTATTGTATGTTATATGGGATGCAGTTGTTGCCCTGGTCTCTCAGGGTTCCACCATACTCATTCAGTCGTTGACAAAACTTCTTGACTGAATTATTTTGGCACTTGTGAAACCTGTGTGCCATTGAATTGAATTAAAAAAAAAAAAAACCTTGCATATTTCATAAAATGACTCAAAATTAAAGCTATTAAATTGAGTGATACGAGTAAGTATTGAATTTGAATTTTTACACATTTATATGCTATACCTATTATAAGATGTGTCTAGGATGGTGCAAAATTGAAAGACACATTGTCTGCTTGACATTTCATGCCCTGTTGCAGTAGAAACAAGAGATTAAAAACTTAATGTTCTCTTTAGGCACCAGGGCCTAATTGCCTAAACGAACTGTTGCTCATTGTGGTGCCAATGTATGGGCCACTACATGAAAGTTTGGGCTTTGACTTAAAAAGAGTCCAGAACAGTGGTTTAAAACTACGGGTGGATAATTTATAATTTATTTGGATAACTGGTCCCAGCTCATGCGGCCCATCAGGATGTATCCCTATGAGTGGGGTTAGCAGGATGGGAAAAGGTTTCACATGGAGAAAGATTGCGCAGAAACAAAAAAATGGAGAAAAATCAGCCCCAACATATAATGCAATCCCTCAAATTAATAGGCTTAAAGTTTAACAAAATGCCCTCAAATTGAAGATCCCCACCAAATAAAGCACCAATGGGATTGAATGTGTCAAAAGAAAAAAAAAAGCCTCATAAGATTAACACAACCGTTGAAAAAGTTTGGATAAATGCTAAATACTTGAGAGGACAATCTTTTTGGGATGTGTCAGTCCCAAGAAATGGCTCCTGGGGATGGAACTGAATTCTTGCTGTTTGGTCAGTTGCCCTTCCTCATATTAGATTCTTAATTGGCAATGGAGAATCAACTAAATTCTGTACTGACCCATGGTTTGAGAGAGGTCGTCTTCAAGATGTTTATGGCGACTGTGCTACTTAAGATATGGGAAGGGGCAATGATATAGTGGTCAATCAATTCATTGCAAATCATACCTGGAATTTACCAAATCCAACTTCTAATGCTCATATTGATATATTTCATGATATGCCATTAGAAGTACAATCACATCCAACTTTTGAGAATGAGGTTGTGTGGACACTAGAAGAGAATGGTAAGTTCACCTTAAATTCAGCCTATTACTTGGTTATTGGGTTTTAAAATTTGAATTTACAATGGCCTGCTTGTGCTTAGATGTTTTTTAGAAGACGACTGAAAACTAAAGAATTTTTTATTGAAAGGAATATCAACTGTGATCCCTCTCCTCTGTTTTGAGATTGTACATGGGGGTCAGATTCTCATTTAGTGTTGCAATGTTCATATTCTCGAGATTTTGGCTAAATTATTGGAAAAAGTAGACTTGACTCCTATCACATGTGATTCTCCACTAGCAAAGGTGGAATCAGTTATTCTTAGAATAGATCAACAACACAAGGAAGCCCAAGTTTCGGGCAAGCTGATTTTTAGTGCCTTAACATAGTATATATAGCAAGAACGAAACAAAAGAATTTTCAAAAATAAGCAAAAGCCAACCTATACTGTGGTGAAAGAGATTCTGCAAGTTATTTAGAGTGCTTGGCCATAACTTAAACTGATAATTTATCTTGTCGATGGAATCTTCCTCCAAGCCCATTGGTCACTTCTCCTGGATTGATTTCACCTATTCCTAGTGGAATGTGTATATCCATTTGTTCTATCAGACAACCAATTGTGGGAATCTTATGAACAAATGTGGATTGGCCTCTTGACGGTGCAATTTAGCCTACTCTTGATTACTATTTAGGAATTAATCTGCTTCTTCGTCTCATTCCCGATCAAGCCTCATATATTTACATTGAGACTCATCTTGCTCTCATTCAAGTTTTGAAGCACCCGGAAGCATCCCCATGGAAAGAAAGATTCAAAATTAGAAGAATGAAATCTATTAATCAAAGAATTTAGCATATTAATTTTATAGATCTATACCCATCAACTATCCATTTCAGCAAGAAAATTGCTTATAATAGAAATGTTCCTCTTAGTATGTTGGCTTTAGATTTGGAACTTTTATTTCATTATACTTATAGTGCTTGATGCCCAAGTCGTAGATTTTTTCATTTTTTTTCGTTTTCTCTGTGGGTTATGCCGCACAAGATTGTCCTTTGCTCCCTTGAGTAGATAGGCTTCTTTTTTTGTAAATTTTTCTGAGAAATAAAGGTCTTACTTGCCTTTTTTAAAAAAATGTCTATAAGGGTTGGCATTCCTTGTGGGCCCCTTGGGCTATGTTGTAGGTCAACTTAACCTTTTTTTTTTTTTTTGTAAAGGTCCATAGGTTTGGCGCCTGCTCTGCTTAGGATATTGGGTCAGAAAGAGCCCATAAATGGCCCATAATCAATGAATTACACCCAGTAGTCCCATTAAGGGAGTGTGCTTTATAAATCAACCCATACAGCGCAGATTTTGGACTTTTTTTTTTTCAGTTGCACGTGCGTCCTCACCTGTTTTCAAACATGTCCAAGCATCATGATTCATGTCATGCCCTGAGCCCGAGCTTAGGATAAAAACTTCAAGCCCTTGATGTGGTATACCTATCCAGTAATAATTCACGCCGCACTAAGCCAAATATGGACTGCTGCAAGGGAAATTATTCCATTCATATGTGTGCAAGATCCTTAATCATTTATGAATTAAGATATATCCCTCGAGGAGGCTTAGTCCTACGGCTACATTACACCCTTGGGAGTTTCATTAGAAGAGGTTCTTTTCTTTTCCATCCTAGCATATATTTTTCTTGATTTTATTTGTCAATTTCTTGTAAAGATTTTTACATATTAGTATAATCTTATTCTTCTAAAATTTTTCTTCTTTTCTTATGGTTTGTGTGGATATTTTATTAAAGTTTCTTGTGTTTGGATTGACAACCCAAGATACTAGGATCATACTTGAAGTAATCATGAACCCGGTTAAAAGAAAATTTTGAGAAAATAACTTTACTACATTTACTTTCTTGTCTACTACATTTAAATTCAGTACTACTACATTTGCTTTTCTTGTCGTCACTACATTTAATTTCCTGCAAATACTGTATTTAATTTTTTGCATTACTACATTTAAAGTCTTGCACTTTTATTTAATTTTCTGCACTTTATGTTCTTGCACAGATTTTTTTTTTTTTTTTTTTTGTTTTAGAATTGTTCATTGCTGAAACTTACATTAGGTTTATTAGGTTCATTCATATTTCAATTTTTTTTATCATGTTTACTGGTGTTTGTCGTGGAACTTTAGAAATTAGATTGCATATCTAAATTTTATGTGTTTAAAATCAACAAAATCAGTCTATAAATCAAGACAAAATCTGAGTTTGTCATGGCCAATTTGTACACTCGATTGTGTATATGATTTTGTTCACAAGTTCTGTTTGTTGCAAGAAGTAAAATCATAATTTAAAAATCGGGATTGAGGAGAAACAGTTTAGAATTTTGTGCAGAAAATAATTTAAAAAAGGTCCCTGCTGCAAGAATTTTTACAAACCAAACTTACACATATTTCATATCAGTGAATGCATGATGTTTGCAATAGTTTTTAAACCTGAATTAAGACCTGAAAAAAACAATGGAAAACAGTCCAGAATTCATTCTGAATCAGTGGTGGAAGTTCGCCATTATTCAAATAATTGTTTGATGTGTTAGTGACTTGTTAAAAATTGATTTTCTGCACCTGAAATATTGAAGATTCAGTTCTGAAACTGAATTAATTTAACAGTAGAAATCTGATTCCTGAATATTTATTGGCAGCACACATCATTTTTAGGCATCATACCCTCACACCCTCCATTCATTTGTGCATTAAAACATTATTTGCTTTAAACTAGTTCACATGTCTCATTCATCTTGTAGTTTTATTTTTTTAGAAGTTTGCATTGTCATATATCATAGATTAGTTTAAGAAAGTTATTTTATTTTTAGAAAGATTCTTGTGTATGATAATTCAGGATAGATTCATTCTTAACTTAGAAAGTTGTTTTGTTTAGTTGCATTGTATAGTTTTTCGAAATTGTTTAATATTAGAAGTTTACTAATTTGATTTTAGATTTATATGTAGATCTTCTTTCTAAAATTAAATTTCTTTCTAATTTGAATTGATGTTGTAAATCTTTTGTTTTAGAAAGTTTAGATTCTTAACATAATTTAGTTTTTAATTTTGGAAAGTTTTTGTTTTTCTAACTTTTGTTTAATTAGTTTCTAACATTGTTTATTTTTAAGTTTTGTAAGTTTCTAATTTTAGTTTTCTTTTAGGGAAGTTCTAATGTGTGTTTTGTTTTGCACAAATTTTAGTTTTTTTTTTTTTTTTTTTTTGGTTTCTAGGAAGTTTTAGAATTAGGAATTTTAATTTAGGAAATGTTGTTGTAATTGTTTAATTTTTTTGGAATGAATGTATTTATTAGATTTTAAATTAGGTTAGTTTTATAATCTTATTTAGGCAGGTAACAAGTTAAAAACATCTTAAATACTTGCTCCCTAAGGATTGATATGATTTCATCACTTTATTACTACATCGTAACTCTGCACTTGGAGTTGACGAACAAACGTGCATTGTAGATAGTCTTCATTGTGGTTACATTTAATTCACTTATTTGTCTCAAGGTAAACAAAATCTCTTTGAGCTAACCATGCTCTTTTGACAAGTCAAACAATAACTTCGTTCCATCATTTAACAAATCCCTGCATATGATTTCCCTTCTAGAAATCGAGTGATTATGTATATCACGATATCACATACAATTTCCAACATCTAATAATCATCTATAGCCAACTTATTGCTCTTTAATATAAAATAGCATTCACATTTCTTCGAACATATTTGCTTGGTCTTCTTTTTAGGGGGTTCCTCATCTTTGGTCTTGAGTGAATTACAAGGTCCAAATCTCTTACATACAAGGGTAACTCTAGGTTTTATATCAATCCTACCAGCATGTGAGGCTCTAATCATAACGACAATACCGTCTCTCTTTTCAACATTACGAGCCCACTCGATTAATGCATTACGACTCTTGGATTTCTACACATATTACCATTAAAATTTATTTTAGTAACTCATACCACTCATTTAAAGATAATTCAACTGTGTCTTACCTCATGGGTGGTAAATACACTTGTATAATCCATTATACAGTTGAAGCCAACTTGACTGTATTATATAGACGGACTATCCTACATTAGGAAAATCATATAGAATAAGTGAAGAGAATGAAATATATATATATATATATATACACTATTCGGCCTTAGGTGGGTGAAGAGTTGTTTTTTCTGATTGGTTGCTCCCAGCCAAACAGTCAGGACTATTCGGCTCTGTAAGTCCAAACAGAATAAGGCTGCTTCATGAAAAAATACTATGAACTTTCAAAAAAATGTGAAAATATATAAAAATGAACACACTACTAACCTTATCAATACTATTATCAGTGAAAACCACTATTTGAGTGTTCATGTCCTCTTCTATTGCACTTGATTGGTGAGCATTACAAATCATGGTGTTTGCTGGGACAAAGAAAAAGGAGAATGGAAGAAGATGGTCACTTGCACAATGAGTTTGAGAGTCACTTGCTTAGACTGGAAGAATGGTATGTGTGGATATGGTTGATGTACTCTAAAAGGGAAGGGAGAAGGAGAAGATGGGTAGATTTGTATGAAAATAAATTAAGGATTTGAGTTTTCAATGGATAATGGGCTTTTTGGTCTTTTCGTGCATGGGTAAAATTGTAATAAAAAAAATTAAAATTCATGTGTAAACTAAGTAAAAAGTGGTGTGGAACTAGCTGCTCTTTGTTCGAAATTCGTTGTTACTTTTCTCGTTAGATTCTTTATGTTGCTGTGGTTAGTGCTTATCAGGTTGGAGCTTTTGCTTCTAAAGAACTTGTAGTGAATAATATCTTGACAGCCAATTCTCTCCCTTTCTCCTGTTCTCTCCTTCGCTCTCTCTCCCTCTCTCCCTCCACACACAATACAAAAGAACATTGTTTCGCTGTCTTTTCCAACAAAGACGGTGAGAGTATGTCCCATCCCGCGTCTGGGGCAGAAAAGAATGCGCTGCAGCCGAAGCTTGGTGCAAAAAAGAATGTGTAGCAGCTAAAGCGTGGGGTTGATAAATACAGCAAAGGTGCGTTAGAGATTTTCCATCCCATTTCCATTTGCACCCTCTCATCAAATGAAAAAGCTAATAAAAATACCCATTTTTGTACTCCTATCTATCATTTAACCTATTCAAAGACTTGAAATGAAGAGAAAGTTGTTTTTTTTTTCCAAGAAAAGGCAGAGAAGAACTCATACAAGCAATATCATAGCTAATAGAGAATAGAGGAGAACTCATACCAGCAATGTCATATTTATGTCCTGCCATGCCATCAGGATCACTTGAGAGATCCTAAACATTAATAAAGCCCAATGTTTATAATGGGAAGGAGTGGATGAGCAACGTTAACGTCGCTGATTACTTAAGAGCGACATCGAAGTCGCTTCTCGAGTCCACTCAAAATTTACACTAGACTGACCCAAGGGTATCTGTCTGGTGGTGTTAGAACTAACAAGTTTTTTATGGTGTACAGCCCAACTAGTGGGTTTTTTCATGTTAAATCCCTTTTTTTAGAATAAACTTTAAAACGTACTGGACTATATAAAAAATAAAATTTTTGAATGAGTTCGAACCAGTCCAAACCACACCTGAAAGCTCATGAGTTTTCACGAGCTGGGCAAAAGTCACTTTATGTGGTTTACTTGTTAGTTTAGTTTGTGCTTCTATCATATAGTTATTAATTTCGTATCGTTTTGGCCGAAATGGCTGAAATATCTCATTTTGGCCAAGTGGCTGAAACGATTACCACTTCAAACTTTTCAAGTTGAATATCAACCAATATTGGAAATTTTGGTCCATTTCGGCCCAAATTTCGAATTTCGACTGTGACCATTTCAGCCAAAATTATCTTTACATAATTTTTTTATTTTTTATTTTTTACTTTTTCCACATATATGTAATTTGTATTTCTTATATTTTCTCATATTGTAATTCTAGAAAAATTTATTAGAATGGGTTAAATCCATAAATTTTCTTTAATTTTCCTACATATATATATACATTGTTTTTAAAATTTTTCCGAAATGTAATTCCCAAAAGTTTCACCAAAATTCGAAATTGGCTAAAATGTTTCATTTTGGAGGCCATACCGAAATGGAGTCCAAAACGATATTAACAATTATGCGCTACCATTATCATGACTATATAAAAGACAGTTTACCCAAAAAAAAAAAAAAAAAAAGAACTCTATGTAAAAGACAAAAACAAATTGGTGCAGATGCCAAAATTTTGATAACCCTGGCACACTTGTCCTTGTAGCAAGGGGCATGTTTGGGAACCATTCTCTCAGAGGATTCCTCGTCTGTGGAAAATCACATTTCTTTTGTCAAGGAAAAGGGCTGCTGGGAGTCTTTTCAAAAAATTTTTGGGCTAGATTTGAGGCTGAGTTCTCAGAAGATCCTGATGCATTTAAACGTCAGAAGATCCTGATGCATTTAAACGTGTGTAGTTGGTGGTGTTGAAGATCCTCATGAAGTTTGTGTAGTCTACTTTTGATTTGGTAATTGCTTCTTCGAACAAATCTGCGAAGCAAGTTTAAGATCCACGTTGTTTATCACATGCTTCTACTTATGGGTTGTGTAGGTCATTCCACATTGCTGCATTCATACACTTTGTTTTAGTTGTCATGCTCATATTTTGATACGAGGTTATATATAGAGGAAATATGATCGCATTTGTTCCATCCAGATTGCTAGGTTTGTCTGCAACACCTTTCCCTTGTGGACTTTTTCTTTCTCTTGTAGCAGTGTGTATCTTTGGCTTTGGGTTTTCCTTTCTTTCCTATTCCTCTTTTAGTCCTCCTTCACTCTTAACATCTATTAACGTACACCTTCCCTACTTATTGCATTTTTTTAAGCTTTATTACTAATTGTGTGATCTCCTCAGTTTATGATTGTGTGTACAAGTTCTTCATGTTGATTCTATAAACTTAAAATGTATGAACCCCATGCTGTCACTATAGTAGATGCATTACCATTCCGTTATCAGTACTTTGTTGAAAATGATTATGCTGATTGTCCTTGATTCCCCCTCCTCCCCACTTTTTTTTTTTTTAGGAAGATTTTAACCGAATTGCTTTGAAGCAAAAGATCAGCGCTAAGCGTAGGAAGTTTATATGTGATTTATTCGTCCCTCGTGACGTTTGTGTGCCTCTGAGTTCAATAAAAGATATACTCATCAATAAAAAATATATATGATATCAGGTTGTGGCCATGGATGGGAAAAGTAAAAATTACATAGTAATTGAGATCAATACTCTTAAGCTTGATTTTAGTCTAAGAAGTTCCGATACGGAAATGGGACACGACTACGATATAACATGGACACGGGGTCATAACATTTTTCAAAAAAGTAGGACATAATATATCAGGGACACCCCTATGTATATATATTATATGATTATGAGTTCACTTGTTACCCTATGTGATATCCTTTTATTGGGTATAATTATAGTATTATACGACATAAAAAAATCAGTACTTTATGATATGTAAATCTTATGTCTCATGTTTTGCTATGAACTCTTAGACTAACGGATTATAGTAGTCAATAATCATTGATTTTTTATAGAAAAAGTGTAGCAAACATACATAATTAGAATAATTCTCATCTTCTCAAGTCTTCTTCTTTAGTAAAACTTTTATGCATCTTTTGCTTTTATCAATATTTTTGAAGTAACACTTTAACAAGATTAGTCCTGACAATTATATTTTTTCAAAGTATAAGTCACATGCCAAATTTTCAAGCTTTGTTAATTGCATATTGACATATGTTCATTTTTTAGCCGTAGATACTGCCTAAAGAAGTGTCGGATATGTTACCAAAAGAGTGTCAAATATGTGTCCGAAATTAAGATTTTGTCATTTACTTAATGAACACAGTGAAAAGAGTATCGTATACGTGTTTAAGAGTATCTTAGAAGTGTCGGTCTTTAATAAGTGTCAAACACAAATACATCATTTTCTTAAGAGTGTTCGTACTGCTTAGGTTTTAGTTGGTTCATTTACCCTAGGCTTAAATTCACTTTGCACCCCTAACTTATGTACAATTTCTCACTTTGCACCCTCAATTATGAACTTTCTCCCATTGCACCCTAAACTACGAACTTTTTCACATTAGACAACCTTAGACTAAAAATGCCAATGTGTCAGTTGATTTTGACGGAAATGCTTGTCATTCTAAGTTCCGCAAAGTATTTAACGGAAAGTGCTGACATGACAGACATCTGTGGGTGCAATGTGATTGCAATAATTATAGTTGGGTGTGCGATATGAGAAAATTAATAGTTGAGGGTGGACTGTGAGAATTTTTCAATAGTTAGGGGTGCAAAGTGTCCTTAGGACTTTATCCTAGGTAGATTGGGGAAAAGAGGGAAGAAAAACTGAAATGACTGTTGCATTTTATTCACAAGCATTGTCCTGTACGGACTGCATATGAAGCTATACTGGCCATTGCCAATGGGAAGATGAAGGGGGATGATTTTGACCTTCTTCTAGAGTGCGATGTTGGTAGTATCTTAGAGGTAACTATGACTCATTGACAACTTCATATCAACATTGCTTCTAGCTTATGTAACAGTCACAATGTCACTTATACGGATGTATGTACATATTTGTAAATGCAGCAACAAGCAATACAACCTGAATCTCATGATCGGATCCCTGAGGTAATATGATGCAATTTTGGTACTTCAAAGTATCTCGTTATAAATTTACCAAGATAATTCTTTAGTGTTTATTTATTTGTATTTTTATGTGCTTACCCTTGGAGATTCCTAGCCTTCTTGCCATTAGTTTTCTTTTGGTCCCACTTGTATCTCAAAAATGGTTTGTTGCTCTTGCATGTGTGTATAATTCTCTCATTTGTCTTGGTACAGGTGGTATATATGGCTGATGCTCATACTAAGTTATTTGAGGTATCAAAGCAATTATCTTCTTTGTTTGAACTTTAAATGGAATTACAATGTCATACCTTTGCTCCCTGCGTTGTAACTTCATTGTACAAGTGGGTTCACCTATCTTTATCAGTCAAGTTTTAATTGGTGGAGGATGCGGATGTATCTGAAACACTATTACCGAGCACAATTTGTATTGTGAAGCAGTTATCTCCATTTAAGGTATGAGCGGGAATGTGTTTTGTCATTTGTTTCCCAGCATAATTTTCTCCACTCCTTTACAACTAGATTAATCAAAATTGTTAGCTAACGAAATGCTAAAAAGTGTCTGCATGGCGCTGCTAGTGACCATTGTTATATTTGCTCATCCCCCATCTTTGATATCTCGCATATCATTTGCTTTGCATTTGTTTCTTTCTCTGATTATGGTCACCCTTTAAAGTGGTTGATTCATTCAGGAACCCAAAATCAACATAGGACTGTCACCTTAAAGAAAACAGGTTGACAAAGAATACGAAAAATCTCATTATGCTAACGAATCTGATCGTATGGATGTTTTTTAGCTGTAACTTTTTGACTACATTTTCTTGAATTCAAATGTTCTACAGAAGTAATAGATAGAGAATTATAATTTCTGTGGTTTATCTGACACATTCAGGCTAGTAACGATAACTTTCTACAGTGGATAATCTTGACGTCAGGTTCTAATATCTAACAATCGATGAGTTGGTATGTTGTGTTCCCATCGTTGTGGACAGGAACTCTAGTTGGGTGGAACATGCCATTGCCCAACGTGGAAAGGAAAGGACATTCCTGTTTCCTTTTTCCAATAGTCGAAATTCCTTCTTGATCCTTAAGATATTTGAGCCCTTTTTAGATGGTGGGTGGCCGTAAGTTAAAATAAAGAAGCATGGTTATCAGAATATTGCGAATTCATGATTCGTTATTTTGTACGAGTGTCATACCACCTCGATTCAAATGGCGTGTGTGATTCATCAGATCACCTAAAGCACAAAAATTTTAATTTTCTGTTATGAATGTTTTAAAAGATTTAGTTATATTCTTACCGTTTGATGTAATAAAGTTCTCTGCATTAGTATTCATCTTATAATGGCTCTGATGGAGTAAGAGAGGGGATGAATTGCAATGTTATACAGTTTGTGTTAAGATTGTCATGCTGGGAATTACAATTTAACGACTTGGATGGTGCTCATGGTTGTTCCTTGTTGGCAAATTTTCCGTGGGATGGGAAGGGGTGGTTTGAAATTTCTTTTCATTTTGGACGAAACGTCAAAATGTTTGGTTTTTATTGGCATCAGAAACGAATAGTTATTGTACTTCTGGAAGTTCAGTGTTTACATCTTTTAATGGTAGGGATTGATATAAATAAAAGGAGAAAATCATACCACTAATTATGGTGATCTGAAATTTAGTGGGCGGTATATGGTAGTGGGCTCTTCTACAAATCACATCCTTCAAGAAAACACAAATCACATCCCATAACTGTAGGGATTGATATAAATAAAAAGAGAAAATCAAGCCACTAATTATGGTGTGAAATCTAGTGGGCGGGAATCTGAAAGTTAGTGGGCGAGATCTCAAATTTGGGGACTAACTGATGACCATCTGATCTGATAGAAGCTGTGGATAAGGTTTATGCGGGGTATATTTTTGAAAACCATTGTGTCTTGTTAAATAGATGTACAGAAAGGAAAGTCAAATATTTGCTGAAAGAGGGAGGGTAAGGCCATTGCTGAAAGATTTCAACCTAAAAATCTTGGTGCGTATTTTCCTTTCCATCAAGCAATCTGTTGACTTGTGTTGTTCATAAAATTGTTTATGAGCTAAACTGAAGCAACTATTCTCAAATTATCGAAGAAACAACTGTTAGAGATCAAACCTTAATGAAAACAACTGTTACAAATCCAATCCATAAATGAAATGTACGGTGTTTCCGAAATGTTTCTGTTTTTCAATCGACCGAAATGAAATCTAATTGGTGCATGTGATTAGAATATTCATGGGTTGATAAAAGCATGGCTGGAGCCTCATGACCGGCCCATTAAAGTGGGCCTGCAGGGGAAAGCGGTCTTGATATGACCCAGCGGCAGCTCGGCCCCTAGTTGAGCGCAGCTCATCTGGCCCCGAACCTCTTAGTTTTTGATAAAATTGGTTATAGGATCTGATAGATTCTATTAAGTGAGAGATAGAACTTATCTCTACGATTGGTTGGAAGAACGAACCAACCATAGATAGAGTGTAGACTGAGCTGGACTCTGGAATAGAGATAAGCTTATTTAGAGGAGTCTTCTCGAAAGGGTTTAGTTACACACGCTTAAATTACCAAATTCTCTAGCTTACTGTTGAACAAAACACTGATTTTAGCATCGGAGAACCTTTGACTGTCCCGCCAATTCTAAAGGGGATGGATTGGAATTTGTGTTGATTACCCCTGGAGGAACAGTCCTAAAACAGGCTGTTAGATTGAATTTTGATGGTTCAAACAGAATAAGGCATTCTTGGCCGAACTCAAAATGGCTGAGGCACTTGAAGCAAATAACTTGAAGGCCTATTGTGATTCACAGCTGGTTGTGAACCAGATCTTGGGTGAGTTTATGACTCGGGATGAGAGAGTGGCTTCCTACAGGCAGTTGGCAAAAGCAAAGAGGGAAAGATTTACTCCTGTAAAGGTCCAACAATTGGAAAGGGGACAGAATGCTCACGCAGGCGATTCAGAAATGAAAAGAACTATCTTGGTCAATTGCGTACTGAAACCAAGCATATGAGACTGCACAGAAGGCAGGGTACTATGCACCAAGCTGACACCAAGCTGCATGGACCCTCTTGTGAGATATCTCAAGCACGAGGAACAGCCAGAGGATGAAAAAGAAGCCCATAAAGTGATGCAAAAGGCGACACAATTTTCGCTTGCTCCAAATGGACAACTCTACCATAGATCTTTTAGCGACACCTATTTACTTTGTATCCATCCTGAAAAAGTGGAACATTTGCTTTACGAGATTCGTAAAGAAATTTGTAAAAGCCATGTTGGCAATAGATCCTTGGGTCACCGAGCTATCTCTCAAGGCTATTGGTGGCCGTACATGGAAAAGGATGCTTTGCAATACGTGTGAAAGTGTGAGAAATGCCAAAAGTTTTCTCCCATTATTTGGAAGCCTGCCGTTGACCTCAACACTTTGACTAGCCCTTGGCCCTTTGTGGATGGGGACTAGATATTGTCAGTCCATTACTGGAAGCGCCGGGCAACAAGAAGTTTCTGATCGTGGCTACCGAGTATTTCACTTAGTCAATTGAGGCTGAACCTCTTCTTCAGCGTATATGAGAGATTGATGCCAAAAAATTTATTTGGTGCTACATCATTACTCGGTTCGGGATCCCACGGGCCTTGGTCTCGGAAAACGGGGCCAATTTGATACCGGGATGTTCAATGCATATTGAACCGAACTCAGAATAAGGAATTTCTATTCCACCCTGTTCTATCCGTAGTTCAATGGACAAGCTGAAGTGCCAAATAAGAGGGTCCTCGAGGAAATCATGAAGCATGAGAAAGCCAAAGGAAGGTGGGAAGAGGAGTAACCAATAGTTCTCTACGCTTACCGAACAACACCTAGATGATTGACCGGAGAAACTTCGCTCTTGCCTACAGAATACAAGCACTTGACATTGGATTGCCAACTGTCCGAACAGAAGCATTAGATCAGGGGTCCAATGATTTGCAAGTAGCAAGAGAGTTAGAACTCACAGAAGAAAGGAGGAAGACAACCCTGATCAAATTAGCATCATATCAGCAAGAATTCGCTAAGCAATATAACAAGAAAGTTCAACCAAGGCAGTTTGAGGTTAGGGAGTTAGCTCTAATAGAAGTTCTTGCAAACACAAGAAATTTAACTGAGGGGAAGCTTGACCCTATTTGGGAAGGTTCTTATAGGGTTGTTTCTGCCTGTGGAATGAGTGCTTCTCGCTGTCGAACTTTGGACAACACCCTGGTTCCTCGGCCTTCGAATGTCTCGAATCTTAGAAAGTTCTATGATTAAGAAAGCTTTTCTTGTTAGAATTGCCTCTCTTAATTTCAATTTTTTTGTCGATAAACGTTCATCTGATTTGCTCGCACTGCCATGTAAATTAGATGAAATGTAGAATATAACTTTTGAATGATATAACCTTGGTCTCTGCCAAGGCAGTGAGTACAAGGCCTATAGAATATGCCCTGGGCGAAAGACCTGGACAATCTAAATCTATCACCAGGCTCAGTCTCTGTCAAGCCAAAGAGCACAAGTCCCACGGAAGAGATCCAGGGTGAAAGCCCTAGTTGCTAAGCCCTGATCGCCAAGCCATAATCACCAAGCCACCGGGAACATTACTTTGACAACTTTTTGCTCCGACTAGAAGGAAAAAATCCAAGTAGAGGGAGAAACTATAACCTAGGTGCACCAACCCATTCAACCTTAGGCCAAGGGCTAGGCATGATGATGTTATTGATGTAAGCCACGAGGTAAAGGATAAGAACCGTATTGATTCGGCATGCCGATGTAGGCTAGATCAATGATTGGCCAACCCATTGGGCCTAAATCTAAAGCCCAGTAAAGATTAATTTATTATTAGTAGAAATTAGTTTTATATTTAAGTTTGGACTTCTTATTTGAATTGAATTAGATTACTTCCTTATTTAGAGAGTAATTTAATTATAAATAGATGGAATCGCTAGATTACAATAATAAATAAGATTTCAGTTTTCTTAGCATTGTTTGTGTTGGTATAAGGCCTAGACAGTTTACCTTAAGGCCCACGCGGTGTTAATTAGTATCAGAGAGGATATCTGATCTCAAATTGCCGCTAATTAGTATCAGATCGTCGATCCGATCTCAAATTGCTGCTCCAATTGTCGATCCGGGTACCCCCATCCCATATTTTGTTCCTACCCTTCATCGTTTATCACCTTTTCACTCATCAACATCATCTGCATCATTCGACCCCATCTCCAACCCATCCCCGAGCCCTTCACTATCCATCCCAGCCCACCCTGATCACACTTTCAAACCCTAACCCTCCTGCACCCCATCGAAACCCATCCAGACCCATTACCCTCCTATGGACCAAGCCCACCTTACCCATCTCCATCTTCCACAACCCCTGCATCCCCACTCCATACTCAAACCCTAATCCCTCCCTCACTGAATCCAAAAAAAAGAAAAAAAAAATGTTCCCACTCACACACCAGAACCCAGACCAGCCCAGGCAATTCTAATCTACTCATCGCTTCCCAACCCCACCACAACCCTACCCGAACCATCCCAGAACTCCTTCCTATCCAACCGGACCATTCCACAACCCCAAACCCCTTCGCCGAAACCTTCCCATACTGCATCAATCCCGCCCACCCCAGCCAATCTGTCGCCTGAACCCAGAACAAAAACCCAACACACCGACACCCATCTCAGTTCCATCTCAAACTTCCACCGAGCCCAAATCCAGATATCCAGGCCCCAATCCCCAACCCAGAGAGTAAAAAAAAAGAGTGAAGAAAAGAAAGGAGAATAGAGAAAAGAGAAAGAGGTAGAAGACATACCGTGCACCGAAGAGCCGCTGCACCTCCTGCATCAGCTCTCACCGCCAACCTCCTGCGCAGTGTCCTCCAGAAGCGCCCATCTCCATCCTCCTCCTGCTCGAAGCCAGCAATAGTCGATGAAAACAACAGGGTGTTCGAAAACCCCATTTTCTCTTCCTTTTGTTGCAGCAACTTCGAGAAGTGGCAGGTAATTGCAACCCAGGCCCGACCTAGGTAGTTGTAGAGCAGCAACATAACTCGAGCTTTTTGTTTCTTCACACATGCATGTTTCTAATCAGTAGCAAGGCCCACCTTCTTGGCTTCACTTCAGGTCGGATTCGACCTAGTTTGCTAAACCAAAAAAAAAAAAAAAAAAAACTACAAGTGGGCCAGCCATGGATTCTTCACTCGCATACTTTTGTCAGCAAAATCAAGCCATTAGGTCAACCCATTTTTCTTTTTTTAGTATTATGAGAACTTCGAGAATTTTTTTCTTACAACAGGCCAATATGCACATATCTGAGTCCTCTAATGAATTTCAACAAACATAATATGAGCATAGATATGGCAATTGGTATTTTGAGAATCAATTCTTATTCAAACAATTTCTCATTTTGAAGCAAAATAACTTGACAGTCGATGTGCATACCTGCTAGTTTCAAGAACTACAATATTCTCTGGCACTCGATGAGAATGAGTTGCATGATTTAATTTGTTACATCAAAAGTTTGAAGCCGAGTATCTTAGGGATGATGAACAATTGTTGTACTATTTGTGAAGCATATAAGGAAGCTATTCATATTGAAGACTATGACGCCCCGATACATACACAGGTACAGATACCGCTATGAAGCATGGGTATCGGTACGGGTACCGATACAGTACAGTACTGGTACGCCGATACGGCAAAATCCTTAAAAAACAGGATACATGTACTGCTATGATACGTCCATTAAAGAATTATATATTTTTTAAATTTTAATTATGCAATATGCTAATAATTAAAATAAGTTAGAATTTTTAGATGCAACAAGCCAACAATTACTTAATACAATTATAAATTCAACCAAATGCAAAAAAAGAGCAAAAATAATATTATTTTTTATATTTCATAATCCAGCATTCTTTTCTTCTTCTTCTTCCTCTTTTTCATTCTATTTTTTTTTCTTTCCATTGGAAATGAAGGGATTGGAAATGGGTTAGGGCTAAAGCCTTTTTTCTTTTAAGTTCATCAAGAATGGTTAGAACTAAAGTTAAAAATTATATTTTTAGTCTTTTCAAACTCTTACAAAAGCTTTTACAAAAAAAAAAAAAAAAAAAGAAAGAAACTCTTACAAAAGTACGAACGTACCCATCCCGTATTCACAAAGTCAAAACACACTGAGTACATTTGACCGTATCCAATATATTTTTTGTTGTACCTATACTTGATACATGTACGGGTAAGTACCCGGTACTGGTACGTGAACATTTTAGAAGTACCCATGCTTCATAGGGATACGGACACAGGAAACGAGGATTCGATATACCGACTTGAAAATTTTAGGATACAAATACAGGTGCAGCATTTCAAAAAATATATGCATATAAATCTTATCGTAGTGCTCAAATATAGCAAGGCCCACTATATCGATCAAATTTTCAATGAGGTGGGTCTGACAGTATCTTAACATAGAAGAAAAGAAAAAAAAAGAAAAGTGGACTAAGTGTTTGGTTGACCCAATAGCTCAATATTAAAATACAAAGAAATAAAAAAACGCCCAATGGGCCCGTTTTCATTAATAAAATGCGATGGGTTCTTTTGCCCCATTTGTATCTCTAAGGCATCATTGAAAAAAAAAGGAATGAATAAAAAGAAGAGGAGGCATACATGGCACCTAAAGGTAGAAGTTAAAAGTAGCAACAGTAGCAGAAAGCAACAAAGTGGTCTACTACCTAGTTGAATAAACAACCTGTCAAAACAAAAGCAGCAGCTCCTATCAGGCTAGTTATCTTCTTCCTTGCTCCCACCTTCTCCTCCTCCTCTTCTCCTTTTTTTTTGCTATCCTTTTTATCAAACTAAGAAAGGGCTCATTTAAGAGTAAATTGGTCAAAATGGACAAAATCTACTATAATTTTAGGCAAAAAATATTGCATACCCATATCTTAAAACTAAGGGCTATATCCAAGCCGTATCTTGTACTTGTTCCGTATCATATCGTATCGGTACGGGTACTACAGGGCATTTGAAGTATCTGTGTATCATAGTGGAGGACATACTTTGACGGTCTCACATGCGACAAGTTAAGTCTCAAGTCGAATTTTTTTGGCAACGAACAAAAGTGCATGTAATGGAAACAAGAAAAGATACGCCTACACTTGTCAGTCACAGACTTCTAATTACCTCTAAAATGGAAAGAGAAGAGCGGAAGCAAACTATGATATTTCGGACGTGAGAAATGTCTAAAGACATTGTAGTCAATCTAGTAATTGATAGTGACAGTGATATCAATTTTGTGGCACAAAAGGTTATTCGGAAACTCAATTAGTCTACAAAGAAGCTCTCAAAGCCTTACAAAGTTACATGGTCTAATGGTTCTGTTATTCTGGTGATTCACAGATGTTTGGTATCTTTCAAGATTGATGGATATAAAGACAAAATTTGGTGTGATGCAATCTCTATGAATATAACTCGTATTCTTTTGGGAAAACCATGGATTTCTTTTCAAAATGTTCACAATGACAATGAAAAGAACACTTATAACTTCAGCTGGGAAGGACGATGGGTTGCGCTCCTTCCATCTTTGTCTATATCATCCCCTTTAACCAAAGAGCCAAAAGAAAAAATAACTCTCAAGGCTAACATTGCAAAACAAGATCAAAGAATGGAGGACATCATGACAAAAACAGATGAGACATCATCTAGCACTCTTGGAATGGATGATAGTTCAGAAGAATTTGAAGATAAGGAGTCCAAAATTGTTTCTATGGACAGTGTTGATCAAAAAATGCAGGCACCAACAGAAGCTAAAATAAACATTGAAGACTTGGCTATGGCCAGTAAGGAAAATGATCGTCTGATAGATCTGATTGTACTGCCACCATCAGCAAGGCCAACTAGATCATAGGAAGACAAATCAATTGTTGCATTAGTTCCACAAGAACATCTTAATATTAAAATTACCCATATTGATTTCATCTTCGGAGATCAACTCATGGTAATAAAAGAGTATGATCTATTTATACAAAGTCTATTATTGGTACAGAGTCTATAATTGAAACATCTATTGGTCTGGTCATAAATTTAAAATACATGTAGTCCTCAGAAGAAGCAAAACCTCCAGCCTACTTCTAATTGGCAGAAAAGATCAAATCAAGGTTTAAAATCATGCCCCCCAAATAAAGTTTAACAAGCGATTCGGAAGTTTGTTCAATTGATTTTCGACTTAGGCAGACATTTACCGAATCAAAGACGAGTTTTTCTCCAAGAGGGGGGGGGGGGGGGGGGGTGTGGGGAATTGATGTAGGCCAGATCTATGATTGGCCAATCCATTGGGCCCAAATTTAAAATCTAGTAGTGAAGATTAATTTATTATTAGTAGTTGCCTTCTTAAGTTTTTAGAAATTGATTTTATATTTAAATTAGGACTTCTTATCTTGATTGAACTAGATTATTTCCTTATTTAGAGAGTAGTTTAGTTATAAATAGATATAATCCCTTTTCATGGGATATACTACAATATTGAATAAGATTTCATTTTTCTTCTCTTTATGGGTTGAATTAATGTTTTTAGTGTGAGGCTCGAATAGTTTATCCTAAGCCTTTTGGCTTGGAGTGTAGCCTATTGGCTATTCTTCTTCCCTGTGCTACGTTACATGCTAATGTAATATTGAATACTTTGCTAATTAACAGGCTGATGTAATACTGAATACTCTACCTTAGGCAAAGTATGGTTGAAAACCAGCACACTAGTAGGGTCATTGTGGCACGAGCTTGGAACTTGGACATTGTATGGAATATCTCAATTCAATTCAAGAACTATTGATTGGTTGAATTTAATTCCTCAAGACTTTATCCTACACTTAGAAAAATTTTGGATGGGACAACGACCACACTTGGAAAATGTTTCTTGATTCAACAACAAAGGAGCATTTCATTCAATAAGGAAGAAAAGTTACATTAGCCAGGGATAGCTTTACATGGACAAAATAGATATATAACCCTTTCAAAAGGAAAAAAGAAAGTGCAAAAAGATGGTTAGAGATTTCTTTAATCTATCTATACCAAGTTGTAGGCATCTGCATCAGTGGATAGAGGAGGGAGTAAATTAGCGCCAATGGCCTGCTCTTCTTGGCCATCACCAACATTCTCCTCATGTCGCAGGTTGGTGGGGGTTTGGCGTTGGGGGGGGGGGGGGGGCGGTCGGGTGGGGTGTGGTGGGCGTGGTTTGTTGGTTTCCTCGGGCACTTGCTTAACTTCCAGAATGGGGAGGGAGTCACCATCTTATTGCTTGGTGTCCTCTTGGGATGGAGGAACCTGGTCTGTAGGCTCAGCAGTCAGTGTCTCTCCAGTACCCATCCACCTCGAAAGGCTTGGTTGGGCTTTGGTGGCTGGAATTTGATCAATACATTATTCAAGGTAGGCGTTGTAGCCGAAGTTGAAGGCACTGACTTCCATGTCCTTCAACAGCTATTCGGCCTCCCCCTTCACCTGCTCCAGAGACTCCTTGAGCTACCTTACCTCGTCTAAAGTTCTCTCTCTCTCTCTCTCTCTCTCTCTCTCTCTCTCTCTCTCTCTCTCTCTCTCGTTTGACTCTATCCAGTTACTCTGCCTTGTTCTTCAACTCGGTGAATTCGGCTTTGGTTGCCCTTAATTGGTCCTTAAAGTCCTTAGCCTCGTTTGAACAGGCGCCCAGAAGCTTGTTGCACCTATCTTTGGTCGGTTTGTCACCGTATTGTCTTGTTTCACGGCAACATTAAACATGGCCTGAATGGCCTATTTGTTCCGAAGAATGAAAAGAGAAATTAGAAGCACAAGCAAAAATAAGGAAAGGGGAAAGAAGAGAAAAGCCTTACCAAGACTCCCTGTTGGATAGCATATTTCAAGGCCTTATCTCCACCTATTCTGGAGAGCTCTCTCATGTCCTTGGGTAGAAGGAGAGCCTCACCAGCTCCGATAGCGATTTCATTAGAACGAGCAGCTTGGATCTTAGGTATTTTGCCAAGAAATTGTTCAAATGTCCGGGGATGCAGTGGCCTCGTCTCGACGTTCAACCACAATAGACCGCCATGGGACTTCATGCGAACCGTCAGCTTGACCCTAAGACCGAATGAAATCGGTAATGGCTTTCTCCGCAGGGTCCTTTTCACCGCAGTGGTCTGTTTCACCACAGTTATATTTCTCCAAATCAAAATTGACTTCTTTGTGAACCATGATTTGAAGATCAGAACTCTCATCCGAGAATTCAAGGGGGTCCTACATAAAATTAAAGGTAAGAACTACAAAGGTAAATAAGCTGGTACAACCGGGGAGCGGGTATTAAATTGCCATTTGTTTCTTCGCACTATTGCTTGTCCCGCCTATGCCGTATTGTGGTGGCCATCTTCTCTTCTGTCCCTCAGCCATTAGCAATCCCCAGAGAAGCCTAGTTGTGTTCACGATGAAAGGGTACCCCCCATTGCCTTCATTTATTAAGGCAACTGCTTAGACTGATTTTAAGTCAAAATTATTTGATAGAAGAACAGTCCTAATGTGACTTGGTAAGGGTAGCCTCTCAGGTAATGCACTCGCTTCCAATCTTTCCTACAAGGAATGGGATTCCCAGGGAAATATAGAAGCTTGGGGCAATTGTGTAAACAGACTTGATGACATGATTGGAATAGTCGTGGGTTGATAAAAGAATGGTCAGAGCCTCATGATCAGCCCATTGAAGTGGGCCTACATGGGAAAAGGGGTCTTGATACGACCTAGCTCGGCCCCTAGTCGAGCACGGCCTACGTGGCCCTAAACCTAGGGGGTTTGGATAGATCCTATTATGTGAGAGAGAGAACTTATCTCTTGGATTGGTTGGACGAACCAATCAACCGTGGATATTGTAGACCGAGTTGGATTCTAGAATAAAGGTAAGCTTATATAAAGGAGTCCTAAATCCCTAGGTGCATGGTTGTTAGAATCGTATGATTTGACTTTCATACAAAATGATTCAAATCGAACTTATGAATCGGAAATTCAATTGGCGATTTCGTGCGATTCCTAATTGAGATTTTTTTAACTAGAAAACCACGTAGATTTGCCAAATTTTTTCCCGAGAGAGAGAGAGAGAGAGAGAGAGAGAGAGAGAGAGGCAAAATCCCATTGCAACAATCGAAGCAAACACAGACCTCACCAATTGGAAAAATTGGATGCTGCCGATAAAGGATGCAGGTAAAGGATTTGAGGTTAGGTTTTCTTCTTCTTCTTCTTCTTTACTTAGGAAGAAAATACTATTTCTATTTCCAGTGGAGCTAATCCTTGTTCAATAGTGTTACTATTTTGGGTTGCCTGCAGGGCCTCCATGAGCATATAGATGCACAGAGATGAGGCAAATGAAGAAGCATTGTAATAAAGCTCTTCTTTCTTTCTTTTTATCTCCTGATTGTAAAAGAAGAAATCTAGAAGGTTAGAGAGAGAAAAAGAGAGAGAGATTGTGCTGTGGGTTGCTTCTATTTTCTTTTTTTGTTTGTGTGCTGTTGAGTTCCGTCTGATGCCCGGCAAGGTGAGAGAGAGAGAGAGAGAGAGAGAGAGAGAGAGATTAGGCTACGGGGTTGCCTCGGTTTTCTTTTTGTATTTATGTGCTGTTGAGTTCTGTCTAATGCCCGGCATGCTTTCCTGGCATGCTTTTACCAAGATTATCTTGTTGGCAAGTGTTGCCTTCTGCTTAGATGATGCTATAGGTAGTGAATGATCATTAGAACTTTTATTTTTTTAACATCGACAATTAATGGTTGTGCAACCAGTTTATTTACCGTCCGAAAGGATAATTGCTATGAGGGGAAAAAATTATAATTGCTGCTTCATTACTTAATTAAAATAGTTCAATGTGTTGTCCAAACTGGTAATTACTAATTAATTAATTAATTTAGAAACACCAAATTTTGAGCAATAAGTAAATTATTTGCACTATATAATTTTTTTTATATTTATATACATATATTTAGTTATATAATATAGAAATTAAGTGAATCTTATGATTCACGATTTGTTACGATTCACGATTCACTATTTTAGCAAAACGATTCATGATTCAATTCTCAATTTGACAATCATGCCTGGGTGTTCGCTTATATAAACCGGTGGAAGTCAAAGGTTCCGTTATGCGCGCTTAACTTACCAAAATTTCTACCTAATTGTTGAACACTACTGATTTTAGCATTGGAGAATGTCTAATCGGCCCACCACCGGTCTTAGGTTTAACCCCTTCTCTTTTTTCTAGACCTTGACGGAGCCAAGCTGCGATTGAATAGACTAAGCAACATATTGCATGGAAAATATCGTGTGCAATAACTCCATTGTTTGAGGAGAAATAAGCATGAATATGGATTTGAGGGAGATGAAACCATAGATGAGATACATTACTATTTTGGATTAGAAATAATTAGATCAATAATGTTGTTTGGACTTTGAAATCCTTCACATGAGTAATTCAACTTCACTGGAAGTCTGTCTAGATGTCTCTCTTCGTCCCTCAAATCTCATATCGACATCTCTAAAGCAAACAATAAATGTACAAAACTAATTTATTCATTTCGAATCCCCCAATTCAGATGCATCCTAAGGGTAAAGGGTCCAAAAGTCACAAATGCTCACTCTGGAGTCTTAGGTGCATCATATTGGACTCAGGCACATGCATTTGGATAAGCTAGTGTTAGGTTTCGTTTGTAAAAATAGCAGGAACTAAGAAAAATTGGAGTTGTTATAGTTGACCAACTCTAGAGGCCAATCCACTGAATCAGTCAACCAACTAGATTGTTTGAAATTAAAGACTAGCCATTGGAACTAGCTGTTGGAGCCCTACTTAAACACATCCTTAGGCGATTTTTGAGAGAAGTGCATTTTATGTGAATGCTTAATATTCCTTCAATTTTGAGAGATTATTCTTTGAGAATATTGAAAAGCAGTTTTCTTGGTAGATCTTTGCACCTCCATGTTGCATTCACCTATTACGAAGGAGCATTCATGATGAACATCTAAAGATATCTAGTGGGTTCATCTTTGGGTCAATCTTTGTACTCATTTGTGCAGTTAGGCACATCGTACATTGCCACCCACTCTCTCTCTCTTGCATGCACTCAACAATTTGCTTTTGGCCCTTGCTTTAGTGAGTAGTGTTAGGCATAGATTAGAGTACATTGTCATGATAGTAAGCATTTGCATTCGAGTAGTAATTTTGCTAAAGGGGAGCATTTGTGGTTGGAGTTTGTTTTGTGATTGCTTTAGGAGATTGAGCGGTTTAAATGGTGATGGTTGAATGCAATAAAATGGTTTAGGAAATCCTAGTGAGAAGGTTTCTCCAGGTTGGTCAGTGAGCCAACCATTTGTGGTTCACAATGCATTGAGTGGCTTATACCCTTCTAGTCAAAGAGAGAGCCTTGGACCAAGTGGGTTGGAGAAGAGTGGGCGTAGCCTACACGGTGTATGTAAATCACTATAAATGTTGGTGTTATTTCATGTGATTTGTTACTTTATTGATGATCTGTTGGACTAAATGCTTCCATGAGTATTTGATTGCCTCTAGAAGAGTATGGTTTGTATATTATTGATTGTTTTAAGGCATGTTTGGCAAGTGTCCTTGCCGGAAATGGAAATCTGCAGGTTCCTAGGATTCCTACTTTTAGCAACAGGGTGGAAAGTGGAAAGTGGCTTTCCAATTTCCACCCTTTCATGGAATTCTATGGTCGGAACCCAACACCCCCCCACACCCCCCCCCTAGTGGGTGCACTATTTTAGTAGTATATGTGGATGACATCATTATCAGTGGGAATGATGACCTTGGCATTCGTGAACTCAAAACTTATCTTATGCATACATTTGCAATGAAAAACCTGGGGCAATTGACATATTTCTTGGGATTGGAAATTCAATGTACTAAGGTTAAGATCCAAGTTTATCAAAATATGCTGAAGATGTACTTTCCTTGGCTCGCTTATCTTATGCTAAAACTGCTAAGACACCTATGGAACTCAAAGTAAAATTCAGAAAATATGATGGAAGCCCCATTTCTGAGGCCAACATATATAGGAATTCATCGCGAGCTTGATATATCTCACAATGAAATGCCTAGATATTGTTTATGTGGTTCAAGTTGTCAACCAATTTGTGAGCAATCCTCATACCAGTCGCTGTTTATCGTATACTTCATTATATTCATGGCTCAATTGATTATCATCTCTTCTATTCCCTTCTTGCCCCACTTCATCTTCGAGCATATGCAGATGCAAATTGGGCCCGGATGTCCTAACACTGGTCACTCTATTGCAGGTTGTTGTATGTTCTTAGGACCCACGCTAAATTCTTGGAAATGTTAGAAACAACCCACTATTTCTAAATCCTCTACCAAAGCCAAATGTCGCTCAATGTCTTCTGCCACCAGTGAAATTATTTGGCTTCATCGTCTTCTCCATGAGTTAAAGGTATCGTTGATTAGTCCCACACCGTTATTTGCAGACAACACTAATGCTGTTCGTATTATAGATAACCCGCCCTTTCATGAAAGGACAAAGCATATTGAAGTAGACTGTCATTTTATTCGTGAGCATGTTGTCTCCAAAGATATTGTTTTTCCTCATGTATCCTCGAACAATGGATTAGCAAATCTTCTCACCAAGACCATGAACAAATTCGAGCATGATCTTCTTACTAGCAAATTGATGCTTCAACGATTGGCATCAATTTAAGGGGGAGTGTAGATATATGGGCCTGCATTGATTCTGCATATGGGCCTGCGCTGATCTATAACATGCCTACATATGGGCCTGGGCTGATCCATAAGATCTAGCATGTGTGGCCCTGATGTAATGTACATATCTTGTAAGATAAGGGCTGGGTCAAAGACAGTCGTTGTTACAGTAGTTAGAGAGATTAGATTATAGTGACTTAAAAATTTTAACGACTGTAATAAGGCAAAGTCAAAGCCAGCAATTGTTGCCATAGTTAGAGAGATTAGATTTATTGATTGATTTGTAATGACTGTAGCCAATAGCACTGCTATATAATGAGAGATGGTCCACAGTAAGGGTCATGAAAAATCTTCCCACAAATTATTTCTTATTCTCATTTTTCTCTTCTTTGAGAAAGCGGGTGCAAATTCCTGAAACCCTCAAGAGATCTATGATGATTTGGAAGATCATCCATTTCTGCCATTCCCGAATCTTTCAACTATATTTCTTGATAGAGCCGCGATAAAATTTATGCAGCATGCATATATGTGTACGTGTATGTAAACAGGGAGGTGTGGCTAATTCTGGAGAGAGATAGAAAGAGGAGTTGTAATGTTTCAGAAGACAAAGGAGTTGAATTTGGGTGTGGTGAGATCTTTTTGACTGAGAGAGACTTACAGTTAAGTATAAAAATGCATAAAATAAAACTTGGGTCTTTTCGTAACTTTGACTATGAAAAAAAATGAATTGGAGCGTGAGAGTCCAACGAGGGAGCACGAATGGCGCCCCCGCATTAATATAAATCTCTTCTTTTCTCCATCCAAACAAACATTTTCCCCAAGAGTAAAAACCCTAACGAATGAAATCCTTTACCAATAATGCTACTATGACTGAGGTGCTGTTTGATAAAACTAAAAACTGAAAATTAAGTACTGACAATCGAGCTTTGAATTTTTTAAACTGAGAAACTACTTGGCATATTCTAAAATTTAAGCATTGAAAAATTGAATGTTGAATTTTTTAATATGTAAAATTGTGTGGTGGCTATAGTGGTGGTAGTGGTGAAGTTTAACCGGTCAAACTTGGTAATTATTTTGGTTCTATCCGAATTGTCGTACCAAGAACAGAAGAGTTGCGTGAAACTAGCTCAGAATTACCTCCCAAGGCATTCCTTGCCTGTAGGAGGAAACATATACTCTTAGGTGCCTGGTAGATGAGGAGTCTGTGATACACCTTTTTGCTTGGTTATGGTCCTATGGAGGGGTTGTGGTCTTTAATGCTTTCAATATTTAGTATGCGGTGGTGAACGCCTGGATCATGTGGCGACTTGCTGGATTGTATGGTAGGATGTTACCCGAGGAAAAGGGTCTGGGAGATGTGGACTTTGGTGCCTTTGACACTGTTTTAGTGTGGGTGGAAGGAAAGGCATATAAGAGTATTTGAAGGTATAGCGATGTCTACAAATAGATTGAAACAAACCCTTTCATATATGATTTCTTGGGTTTTTGCGGGAGATGGGGCCAGTTAATGATATTCCATTTACTTATCCAACAAGAAAAATAATCCAACAAGCAGATAGAATACTGATTAGTAATGGACAAACAAGTGGATCTTCCTGCTTTGCTAGAAGCTGTTGTGTTAGAAATGGGTGGTTGGCAGAATGTGCAAGTGAGAAAATAACTAAGAATGCAAAATAAATTGGGCAAAGCACACCAATGAAGATGCTTTCTTAAAGACAGCAATTTCCCACATATTAGCGGATTGAATGAAATTCTATCCTCGGGATACAATGCCCAGCTCTATTTTAGGGTATGCACACCAGGGATAGA
The DNA here is from genome assembly GCA_037013555.1 of Sextonia rubra. Lineage (NCBI taxonomy): Eukaryota > Viridiplantae > Streptophyta > Magnoliopsida > Laurales > Lauraceae > Sextonia > Sextonia rubra. The sequence goes on from JASUAD010000023.1 coordinate 13,521,639, forward strand.
AATATGGAGTTGCCCTAAATAAATAAATCAGAAAAAAAGGATTAAAAAAAAACTCTTAGATAGGTTATCTTGAACATTGGTTTCTTATTTCAATTCTATGTGTCTTCTTAATTCAGATTTGGACCTCGATTTAAAGACATGAAAACAACCCATCACTTGGGTTACACCCATTCAAATTATGGGTAACAATCATTAAAATGGGCCCAAGAGATATGACTATTGAAGCCAATAGTCAAGAAGCTACCCAACAACCAAAAAGCAACCATATACAAAATTTGAAATTTACAGACAAAAGAAGATTGTCTTTTGGGGGGGTTGGTAGTTATCAACTCTCAACCTATGCACCCCTTGGCCATTTCCAATCTTATCTCTCATCTCCTCCCTTTCTACTTTCTTTCCTTCCTTCCTTTTATATCTTACATATTTAACTAATGAGAGGACTTATGCCATAGGAGCTCATATGGGTTTAGAAGATACCCAACAATCCCCCACTATTTTCTAAAACTTATAATTTTATGAAAATGTATTATTTTATTATTTTTATGAATATTTATTTTATGAGAAAAGAATAAATAATGAAAGAAATAAAATTCAAAAAATTGTAAGAATGCATCCCTCACAGGTGGATGTCCCTTGAAACAAGAGTTAAAATATGTATCGAGTTACTAAGTGAACTAAGTGACTAAGAGAACTAGGTGAAGTTTACGATACATACTCACATTATACAATAAGGTCGGGCATCCATATTCTATATGCCATGCTATTTCATATGCCATGCACTAGTCCTAGTCTTAGGGAATACTCTAGAGCCTTCTTGACAACACTCATAAGAGGCGGCCATAACCTCCACATCTACAAAGGCAAACCCGTCAATAGTGCTTTCGCTCACTCCGCACTAAGCCATGAATCTGTTAAGGACTAAAAGGTCCATCCTAACATAGGCGAAAGCTAAACAGTACACAAACCTCAGAGAGGGGCAAATTTGGAACAAAGTAAGTTCCCCCACTAGTTCCAATTATGTGAGTCAGGTAAAGACAAAGCAGTTTTATAGTCTTTAGGGTCTTTTAAGAGAAAAGTAATCATATCAGGTCCAAAACCTTTTTCTTTTACTTCTACAAAGTTCAAGTTGAACTTTTAAAGGAATTTGATTTTCAAGTTCAAAAATGGGTGCATCAACCAACGGTATTAAATCATCATTATTAGGAAGAACATCTTCTAACTCTAATCGTAAATTCTTTCGTAATTCTAAAGAATTAGCATCTTTAATAGTCAAATGTTCAAAAAATTCAGCACTGGTACTTTCTAAAATAGAATTGCTTTTTATGTTAACAAATCTAAAAGCTTTAGAGTTAGGGGGATAGCCTAAGAAAATAGGCCTTAAACCTTTGGTGCCACATTTTGGTCTTCTTTGAGATATATCTATTACATAAGCAATGCACCCCCACACTCTCATGCAATTAATATTTGGTCTTCAACCTTTAAGAAGTTTATAGGGTGTTTTCTCATATCTCTTATGTAATATTCTATGTCCTCTATGCATTCAGTAAATAAGCCTTCTCCCCAAAAACTCAAAAGTAAATTAGAGTTAATTAACATAGCACTAGCCATTTCCATTAAAGTTTGATTTTTATGTTCTGCAATTCCATTTTGATGGGGGCTATAGGGGCAGTAATTTGATGAATAATACCTTCATTTTCACAAAAACTCTTAAATTCATTTGAAAGGTACTTACCACCTCTATCTATCCTAAGAACTTTAATTTTTCTTTCTAATTGATTTTTAATTTCAATTTTAAAAATTTTAAAATTGTCTAAAGCCGCCTTTAGCTGTAATTAAATATACATAAGCATATTTAGAATAGTCATCAATAAAAGTAATAAAATACCTTTTATCACCTCTAGTTTTTACTTTTTTATTATCACATAAATTGTTTTGCTATAAGGTAAATTGTATTAAAAGGAAGAGAAACATGGGCAAAAGCCGCCAAAGAGTCTATAAGAAATGTATGTGCTCAAGAAACCGAGGGGAAAGAACCAAAAAAGGCTAAACAAGAAAAAAAAACTAAATACATAGACCAACTAAAGATTGTTTAAAGCCTCTATTAGCATAGGAGATATGCTTTCTTCAAAATATGTAGAAGTAGTACAACCAAGAAACTCAAGAATATGCTAGATGATCTAGAGTTTGAGTCTTTGAGTAGTGAGGAGCTTGTAGTTAAAGTTAGCTTCATTACACACAAACCATATAGAAGAGAGGATGTGGAAGAAAGTTGAAGCTATTATTTTTCTTCTAGTGTCTTCTCTGCCTAAGGAGAGGGCAAACCGGTAGGAGCCAGAGGACAGTGGAAGGTTTTTAGAATCCATTCCCCGATGTGGGTTGTGTAAGAACAACTAAAAAAGAGATGAATGTCTATTTCAGAGTTGGACTTACAAAGAATGCATCTGGGGGCCAAGTGAGCGCCCACTGATTGAGCCTAAGCCTGCGTGGGAATCTTCCTATGTAGAAGCTGCTAGTTGAAGCATGAGAGCTTTTAATGAATGTACTTGTTCCAAACTAGAGGAGCCCAAGGAATCTTTGGACCTTTTGACTTGATTAGCTCCCAAGCAGCTTTCAAAGAGAGGGAACCTGAGGGATTACCTTCCCATTTGAGCTCATCTTTGGAGGGATCTATATCCAAGTTAATAGATTCTGCCTGCCTAAGGATGTGGAGGGTAACCATGGGAAGTTGGGATAGGAAGATCCAAGATTTGTCCTTGATAATTGTAGAAACTTTATCAGCATGGGAGAAAGTGAGATCTGGAAACATTGGCGAAATAGGGAAAGGTCCAGCCACTTATCATACCAGCTGCTGATAGAATTCCCATTGCCAACTGTCCATTTGCTTCCAAATTGGATGATCTTTACCGAGGATCGAAGTTTCCTTCAAATGCTAGAACCTGCAAGGTAGGTGCTGGGGTGTCAAATAGAGAAGCTCTTGAAGTATCTCCTTTTGAATCAAGAAGCCCATAAAGAGGAAGATGTCATAGCTTTCCAGCCTAGCTTGAGCATACAAGCTTCATTTGATTCACCCACTCGTCTGATTCCCACGCCTCCTTTTTTTAGGAGACATAATTTCTCCCATTTGACATGGTTTCTTTTGGTTTGAGTGGAATTTGAGGACCAAAGAAAGTTTCTCATTAATCTTTCCATTTGTTGGTAAGTCTTGACTGGGATGGGGATGTTTAGAGAAACATGAATGTGGAGGCTACTTAGAACATACTTGACAAGAATAAGATGACAAGCAAAAGAAAGGATTTTCCTTTTTCATCCATTGAGTCTAGATATTAGGATTTCAAGAAGCTTCATGAAGTGTCTATGCCTAGGACTACCAATGAATAAGGGATGGCTAGGTAGAAGGAAGGAAGAGAAGCTTGAGGAATTGCCATGATTGAGCATATTGAGCGAAGTTTAGAGGAGCTGGTTTTTCCAAGAAAAGTTGGCTTTTTGAGAGTTAAAAGGCTTGACGTGCAACTCTTGGGTAGCTAGATAGAGGTTCTTGACCGCCTACAGATTTTTTTGGGACCATTTAGGAAAAGTAGGATGTCATATACATAGAAGAGGTGATAGGGAGAGGATAAGATGGGGGAAACTGCTTGAATTTTGCCTTCCTTTTGAAGGGAGGTAAGGTTGAAGCTAAGAATTTCCTGCAAGAATAAAGAGATAAGGGGATAGGGGTTCACCTTGGTGAAGACCACAATAAAAGCCAAAGAAGCCACAGGGGGCTCTATTAATTAGAACTGAACATTTAGAAGTGGTGATCAGTTTTGATATGAAGGCAATCCACTTGTCAGAAAAGTTATAGTATTTTAAGGCTTTGAATAAGAAGGACCATTGTGATTTGTCAAAAGCCTTGGATATGTCTAGTTTCATATAGAGAGCCCCACCCCAAACCTTTGTGTTTAGTTTTTGGAGGAGCTCATGGGTCAAGAGAGCATGATGGTGGATGGATCTCCCTTTAACAAAGGTAGCTTGGTTAGGGGATATCAGACTAGGGAGGATGATAGAGAGTCTTGCTGCCAAAATTTTGGAGATGATCTTGTATGAGAAGTTGAGCGAGCTTATTGGGCGGTAGTTTGCAAAAGACTGGGAAAAGGAAATTTTGGGGATTAATGCCAGAAGGTAGGAATTTGGAGCTCTTAGTAGCTGGCCAATTTAAAAGAAGTGCTTAGTAGCTAGACAGAAATCCTTGCTTATTATGGGCCAAGCTGTAGTGAAGAAGGCACCATTGAAGCCATCTGGGCCTGGAGAGCTGCACTTGCTTAGAGAAAAGACAGCTTTCTTGATTTCCTCATTAGATGGAGCTGCAGATAAAAGAGCATTATCATTTTCTGACACCGAGGGGCCCTGAACTTAAAAAGGATTCTCATCCTGGGCTTCTTGGAAAGCTTAAAATTGGTTGGAGAAGAACTCAACAGCCTTTTGCTTGATAACCATAGGTCGCCTGTAGTCTCTCCATCCATAGAGATTGTCCTTATTAGATTGACTCTCCCTTTCCCTTTGGCAAAAGGTGAAAGAAACAGGTGTTTTTGTCTCCTTCTTGCAGCCATTTAATTCTAGATTTTTGTTTCCAATGAGTTTCTGTTAGATTTAGATCGAAGCCAAGCACATGCAATCAAGCACTACACAACAAGAAGAGCAAACAATCGCACACATAAGACACAAGGATTTATGTGGTTCAGCCAGATTGCCTACGTCCACGGTCAAGAAGATTTCATGATCAAGAAATCTCTCTCTCACCCTTTACAATGTTCTCTCTGTATTCCCTTCTCCCCGTTGCTCTCTTGCTTGGTTACAAAAGAATAAAACATCGTGAAAGAATATGAAGAGATTAGCCCTAATTAACTGGGCCCTCCACTCAGGCCCAATAAGGACCTTTTAAGCCAAACCCAACAATCTCCACCTTGGCGAAAAATATCCAATCCATTGAAGAATTGTTGAAATGTGTCCAATCCATTGAAGAATTGTTGAAATGTGTTTAAAACATCATACCTTGTGGGAACCCCATCCCACCATGACTGCACCCTAATGAAGATGAGGTACACCTTCACTTTTTAACAAGAGGAGAGATTGAGCAAGTCCAAGCAATGCTTGAATTTCTCTGTAGTAACTGGCTTGGTAAACATTTCTCTGTGAGAGTCTTCTGAATGGAGATCTCACTTGTAGTAACTCAATCTCAAATTCTGTGATAGATAACAGCTATGTGTTTTGTTCTTGCATGATATACTTGATTCTTTGATAGGCATATTACACTCTAACTGTCACAGTGTAGCAAAATTGATTTCTGCTTGATACACATGTCATTGACCAAACCTCTCAACCAGATAATGTCCTTAGAAGCTCTTGAAGCTGCCATGTATTTTGAGTCTGTAGTGGATAATGCAGTTGTAGACTGAAGCACCGATCTCTAACTTATCGGTCCGCTAGCAATTGTGTAGACATATCCTATAGTGGATCTTTTCTTGGCTAGGTTCTTTGTAAAATCAAAATCTACATATCCAACTACAAACTCTAACCCCTGTTTTCTTTTAAACAAAATTCTCAAGTCTTTGGTTGTCACGCCCCGATCCCGAGAATTGGGGATTTAAGTGGGCCCTAGAGCATGGATACGTAATTTTGTAGTAATTTGTGCCATGAAGAATTGTGCACGAATTCCTACAAGGGAGATTCCACAGGAACGTGTGAGGAATGCCAACACACGTAAGAATATAACTCATCATAACGAGCTCCTGCGAAATACTCTGTAGTGATAAAAAGCAAAACAAGAGAAGCATATCCTCAGACATTCACAGATAGATATATATATATACGTATATCAGTAGTTAAGTCTTTAATTACATTCCTGCAATTCAACTACTACTTGACGAAGTTAGGTACAAAAGGTCCAATTGCACATTCCCAAGGTTAGACCAAAATTTTGACTGTAACACCTCCAGAATCGGTGCACTCCGTAGGATAACTAATAAAAGACATCACTATCCTTCCATTCATCTATACCTCGAGGTACTGTTGGGGTACTCTCCGGGGGCGCGTCAGCAACTGAGTTGGGATTGGGTTCCGTACCTGCAATACCAAGGGTAACACTGTTAACATGACGGTTAAGCAAGTATGAGCATATGAAACTAGCATAATATATCAAATAAACTTATTAACATACAGTGGATAAGAGAGCAATAATAATCTACTAGGCATAATGTGCACGAGTAACAATAAGTGAGGAATCAAAAATCAAGATGTAGTACACATTAATTGGCAACCACGAGGCTCTATTCTCCCAAAAGGAAGCATACATACATATGGGTCACTAGGAGATCAAGCTAGCATCCCGAGGAGTACCGACAACTCCTCTGTAAACAACTACAGTAGTGACATAATAATACCCCAAAAGGCACAAGCTAAGTGGTGCCGACTCGGATCACCCCTCTCATACTTTCAATCATACTCGTCATAACATACATAAGGAATATCAATCTGAAGGTATGATCAATCATGAATACAGACGGACAATTAAACGAAGCATATTTATATGAGCTACGAAGGCTCGAACCTCGGCTATACCCCCTTTTTGGCTAGCAAGCACGTACTTAGTAGAAGCTCTGGCTTATTAGACATGTACTCATTAGAAGCTCAGGTCTGAATTGCCTCAAGTTTTGACTAGAGAGAGAGTGAATGTATAGACAAATTATGTTGAGGGCAAGGTATTTAACAATATGAATGCATTCGGATTGAGTAAATATCCAAGAAATCACTATTCACCCTGTATTAGGTAACCCATGATCCCTACGGTTATTCAACTCGACGTACTCATAAAACGTCTGGTGCCATTGTGTTATCACATCTTGGTATTACCTTGTGTATATAAGGACACCCCTTCTTATGCCAACATCCATGACTTGACATTGGGAGATCATCCGGGAATTTCTCATTCTCTTTAACGTGTACTTACCATTGGCCAGTGTGGTTGTGAGAATATGCTAATACTGAGGCCCTTTAAGGTCATGGAGAATTCCTAATATCCAAAATTCACTGGGTTCTTATGGCTTAGCCGTATATAATGTTACGACTTAGCCGAGTGGTTTAGGTTTCCTCCAATAGTTTAGGCGCATTTACGGCTTTGCCATATATTAGCCTATGGCTTGGCCGTGCTAAGTCTACGGCTAGGTTACGGTTGGGTTACGGCTGAGCCGTAAGGCATTACACGGTGTAGTCGTGTGTAAACTGTAAAAGAAAACATGTTTTTCAAGCTCTAGGGAAAATTTGCCGTAAGAAGGCTTACGCCTTGGCCACGGGCTGGGTACGACTTTGCGGTAGTTCATTTCACGGTGCATCCGTAAGTAGGCCGCAGTACAAAAACCAATTTTGTTGCTCTCGGGACTTTGAGCCGTAACTAGTTACGGTTTAGCCGCAACTTCACCGTGCGCATTAGAATTCTAGAGTTACTTCTGTAACTCGTTTTCAATACAGAAATCTGAATTGTGGGGAGTTTATGTGACTTAATCAAAATGTTTCTGAAGTTATATAGTACTCACACACCCTTCTATTACATATTTACCTTTTAACTCAATCCATACCACATAAGTGCGAAAATTAAAAAAAGGAAAATGGCTGAATTTGAGAATTAAAGAACCAACCCAAGAATCAACAACTTAACCACACATGCAGCACATATGAACTCTAATACTTACCTTTTACTAGTGCTAGCCTTCTCTAACTATTTCTTATTATGTACTTAGGGAAAACCTCCAAATGAGAGTGGGTTCTCTACAAGTAGAGCATACAATTGATGAATGGGATATGGAATTGCATGCATGTCATGTAATTGGGTCCTTAACTCTCTAATAAACCCAAATGAATGAAATGGAGGTAAGTCCTCACCTTATGTAGCTGTAGCTTGGAGAAGGAAATACTTTAATGGGAGAAATGCACAGGGAAGGAGAAGAGGAAGAAGAAGAAAAGTTCCCACCACTATATGCAAGACTTCTCAAGTCTAGTAGCTCCCTAATCTGGAAATGAAGATGAAGATTGAGGAGCAGAAAACCACTCCAACAGCCAACGTGAGAAGGAAAGAAGAGAAAGGAGAAGGGATGTTGAGTTCCATCCTTTAAAAAAAAAAACAAATTTCCTATCTTTGCATGCAACCCATTTCCTTGAGGTATTTACGATTTAAGTCACGTGACCGGAGTTAGTCTAAGATGAATCTAAATCAAGTTGGGTCCAACACGGAAAATGATCTACATGAAAAATTATACAAGGAGTGATTGACGATGTGCCCATAAGATGCAAGAATAATTTACAAAAAGGCCCTCAACTATTGAGGTAAAGTTCAAACTTCACTCAACTCCTTGTCCAAGACCCAAACCCCGTCGTTTTTAAACTAGATTAACCTTAACAGGGTTTAATTAACATAGAACGTGATTAATTAATATAGATTAGGATTAGTGGGATTCGGAGCCTTACACTGGTGCCCTTCAAGTACCTCAGAATCTACTTTACGACATTCCAATGCTCTTTTCCGAGATTCGCTATGTACTTACTCACCACACCCATTGTTTGAGCAATATCTGGTCTTGTACAAACCATGGCATACATTTAACATCCTACCGCATTTGCATACAGTATCTTGGACATTTCTTCAATTTTCTCATTGTCACTTAGATATTATCTGGCACTTAAACTAAAGTGACTTGCAAGAGGAGTAGACACAGGCTTAGTATTTAACATGTTGAATTTTTCAAGTACCTTTGAGATGTATTTTTTCTGTGATAACCATAGCTTTTCAGCTTTTCTGTTTCTCCTAATTTCCATGCCTAACATTTGTGTGGCTGCCCCTAGGTCTGTCATGTCAAACTCTTTTCTCAATTAAGATTTGAGTTTATCAACTTTTGACATGTCATTACATGCAATTAGCATATTATCTATATAAAGAAGCAAAAAAAAAAAAAAAAACAGAATTATCATTTAAAATTCTGTAATAAATACAACAATTATACTCACATCTATGGTAGCCAATTTGCAACATGTTGGAGTCGAAACGCTTGTACCATTGTCTTGAAGATTATTTTAGCCAATGAAGCACGGGTACTTCCAAAATACACAAGTACCCGTACACATATCGGGTATGGGTATGGCAAAAAACGTATCGGGTATAGTCAAACGTACCCGATATATTTTGACTTTGTAGGTACGGGTTAGGTATGTTTGTGGATATGGGATGTGTCCGTTCCTGGTACTTGAGTAAGAGGTTTTTTTTTTTTTTTTTCTTTTTTGTAAAAACTTTTGTAAGAGTTTGAAAAAGTTAAAAATATAATTTTTGACATTAGCCCTAACCCTTCTTGACGATCTTAAAAGGAAAAAGGGTTTAACCTTAACCCATCGACAATCCCCTTGTTTTCAACAGGAAAAAAAAAAGAAAGAAAATAGAAAAGAGGAAGAAGAAGAAGAAGAAATGAATGCTAGATTATGAAATATAAAAAATAATATTGCTGTTGCTCTTTTTTTTATTAGGTTGAATTTGTAATGGTATTAAGTAATTGGCGGCTTGTTGCATCTAAGAATTCTAACTTATTTTAATTATTAGCATATTGCATTATTAAAATTTTAAAAAATATAATTCTTTAATTAACGTACCATAGCCGTACCCATATCATTTTTTTTTAGAATTTTACTATATCGGCATACTCATATCGTACCCATATCAGTGCTCATACCGATATCTGTGCTTTATAGCATGTGACTACTCCGGTGCACCCACTCCTAATATGAGTTTTTGGATGAAGGGGTGATCTATGATGATTTTTTTTGGTAAAATCCTCTAAAAAAACTTTCGAAGGTTTCATTTGAATTAGAAAATACATAATATTAATCCATTCAAATAACCTTGGCAATTGATATTTGGTCCTCAAAATTTAAGTGATGATTATTTTGCAACTCAAGGGATAAGTCATCTATTGTTTTTTTCTTCAGATAAGTTGCTCAAAAAATAAGTTTGTAAAAAAAAAATAGAGGGTCCCATAAATTTTTATCTAATTTAAGTAACTCAATGGAGATTTAAAAAATATATATACAATGCACAGCCCATATGAGAGAACAATTTGAAATGTAGGTAACAGTAAAAAAGCTGGATGAATCTGGAAATCAGCTCAGATTCGAACTCTAGCAATGAACAAGTACCACAACATCTGTCTACCAACTGAGCCGGACCACACCCTTCTCAATTGTGTGCAATATTTGGTTACTGTATTAATTATTGTACTGGCACAGCCCCTTCTCCGTGCCAGTGCCAGTGCCGGTGCCGGTGCCGGTGCCTGACTTGACTCAGTCCATGCCGGCACAGGGTCGGCTCGGGCGGTTCTGACCGAAATTTAATACCATGAGCTCAACTCATCAGCACAGCAGAGAGAGATGGCACTTGCAGTGCCAAGGTGGCAGAAAGAATGCAGAAACATAGGGCCAGATTTTATGGAAAGCACATTGCCATGAAAATGAGTTGGTAGCATAATTACATAGGAGCATGTTAAATTTCCATTTATGCATTTCCTTCAAAGCTAACAGCATAATGAAAAGCCTTGCTCCAGAATTTACATGATGGTTGGTTTTCTAGTTGGTTTTCTGAAAGGGGCCGAGACAAATCCCTGGCAAACAAAAGAGACTTAGATGGACAATAACCATAGGAAGCATGGAAAATATCGGATGATCAGTAAGACAAAACAGTCAAAGAAAAGGAACCATGCAAAAACACAGACTGGTGCTATGGATTACTGTTTAATTCATGTAATCCATAGCAACTCGATAAGGAGAAAACTATCTGCAGTTCAATTATGCATTGAGTACTCCTTTTTCCACCCGCATTTTGCACATCCAAACATGCCTAAGAAAAGCCTAGTAATCTAAGTTCTAGCTTTACTCAAAACAAAATCATTCAAATCCATTTCCATTTTGAACCAATTTCCGTGTCTCATCAATACAGGTTTCCAAGATGGACAATATGGAAACCAGAGTGTGCATGTGTTAATGTGCACGTGTTTACTGGAATCAAACTAGACATTTTTTTATAGAACTTTAATAGCAAAGCGAATCACCGTGCATCATGACTGATGAGCCAAAGAATCAATTGAAGGGGACAAAATGCAAATAGTCGGACCAAATAAAAGAGGAATATGCAAATTAAGTAGTAAAAAAATATCCACATATATAACATTTTATCAAATATCATATCAAAATATCACATATATAACCACAAATCATCCACTCTCAAATAAATCAACCTTTACAAGTTTACAAATTACCCATTGTGAGAATACGGATTGATGGTTTAAACTTACAAAATGACTATTAAAATGTCACAAAATGAGCAATACAAGATTATAAAATACCCACTCCCAACACTTGTCAAGCTCATATAATTCTCATTACTATTATTCCTTGCCATCTTTAGATTCTTCATTGCCTTATCGATACTCTCTAAGATCTTCACTCTCATTTTATCAAACAAAAGTTGATGATTAATTTCAAAAGAAAACTCAATTTATCTTCTCCCACTTCAACTCTATCATCAATGAAAATAGGGCACTCCATACAGGAAAAAAGTTCAAGAAAGTGCCACTTAGGCATTCCAACAAGCACATCGAAGGTAACATATTTCATCTCTACACATTAATAAAAAATGGCACTCTCCATTGAAAAAAGTTCTAAAAAATACCACTTAGGTATTCTAACAAACACTCGAAAGGCAACACACCTTCACTTTTCATCATCTTAAGAGCATCACCTCCTTTATCCCTTTTCTTTCTCAAACAATCAATCTATGAAGCACGGGTACTTAAAAAATACACACGTACTCATACTAGGTACGTACACGGTATGGGTATGTGTACCTGTACGGTGAAATACATACCGGGTATGGTCAAAATGTACCTAGTACGCCATTGACTTTATGGGTACGCACCAGTATGCATAGGTATGTATTCAGAATGTATCCTATACTTTTCCCAACTTTTATCTTAAAAAAAAACTAAAGAGCCTAAATGCAAAATGTCTTTTACTTAAAAGAGGTCAGCCCTAATTTTTCTATCGCTCTTTCACTCGTCCCCCTTTTTGCTGTTGAAGAAAATGAAGAGAAGAAAGAAACGACGAGAAGCAGAAGAAGAAGAAGAAGAAGAAGAAGATGGTCCTTCGATCGGCTTCCTCAATGCGATCGTCTTCCTTATTATGATCTTTTTGAGTGATCGTCTTCCTCACTGCAAAGAAGAAGAAGAAGAAGAGGCTCATTGAAGGCTAGAAATTAAAAAAAAACCCCAAAAGAGGCTTTGGAAGAAAAAAATAAACCGAAGAAGAAGGAGGAGGAGGAGGAGGAGGAGGAGGAGGCAACGTACCTGATGCATCTGCTCTCCTGCACTTGCACGTCGGCCACAGCTACAGGTCCTGTTTCCTTCTTTTTTTTTTTTTTTCTGCTCTGCTTTATAATTACTTTTTTCCTGCTCTGCTATATTGAAAAAATACATTTGCTACAGATTTTTTTTCTTGCTCTGTTCTACTATTAGTCTACATTTAATGCTGTATTTTCTTTTTCTTTTTTTTTCTTGCTCTGTTCTCCTGTTGCTCTACATTTGGTGGTTTTTTTTTCTTTATTTTTTTGCTGTTGCTTTGCTGCTGTATTTTCTTTCTATTTTCTTTTTTCCTTCTCTGCCCTGCAGTTTTGTGTTTGCTTTGTTTTTTTTTTTTTTTAATGCTCTACTCTGCTGTTGGTTGCTACTTTGGTGCTGTATTTTCTTCTTTTTTTTTTCTTCTCTACTCTGCTGCTTTGCATTTGCTGTTTTTGTTAATATGCTTTGCTCTGCTGTTGTATTTTCTTTCTTTCTTTTTTTTTTTTTTTTGTTACTCTGTATTTCTGTTGCTTAATTTTCTTTTCTTTTTTTTTCCCACTCTGCTGTTTTTTCCTTTCTTTTTCTTGCTTTGCTGTTTTTTTTTCCTGCTCTACCATTTGCCATAGCTGCTGCTGTTGCTATTTTTTTTTTTTTTGCCTCTGCTGTTTGCTGTCACTGTTATCCTTTCCATTTTCTAAGTATATTGGTTGTTTTTGACATGTTTGGTTGTCTGGCTATTTGATTATTTATTAATTGTTGTAGGATAAAAATGAGTTCATCAAGTGGTTTGGGTTCTACTGGTGCAAGTGTAAGTACAAGTGGCACTAATAAACTTGTGGATCCTCTTTGGAAGTACATAATCATATTAGAAAGAAGGGGAGGAGGAAATGTGAATGGAAAATGGCAATGCAATTATTGTAATGGTGATTTTCAAGGGTCATACTATAGGGTCAAAGCACATTTGTTGCAAATTAAAGGACAAGGAATCAGATGTTGTGTTAATGTGAAGGGTGATGATCTCCTTCAAATGAAAAAAGAAAGTAAAGAAGCTAAAAACTGGAAGAAGATGGCTAAACCCAAAAATGTTCCTTTACCACCCTCCTCTTATCCTATTAGTAATAGGATGGCAAATACAATAGATGTTGGAAGTGGAAATGGAGAGTTTAGATTGGAAGGGTATGAGCCAAAAAAAAAAAAGATAGGCCATTGGAAGTAGTGCCTTGGAGAAGGCTTTCAATCAAGGTGCTAGGGAACATTTGCATTCTTTGATTGCTCGTATGTTCTACTCCGATGGATTGCCTTTTCATTTGGCTAGGAATCCTTATTTTGTAGAAGCTTTTCAGTTTGCTGCTAAAAATCAAATTAGTGAGTATGTACCTCCTAGTTACAATTTGTTAAGGACTACACTACTTAAAAGAGAAATGGCAAATGTGTTGGAGTCATTGAAATAATCATAGAAGGAGAAGGGGTTAAGTATTATTACTTATGGATGGACTGATGCACAAAGAAGGCCTTTTATCAATTTTATTAGAGCTTCGAAAGATGGAACTACATTCGTGAAAGCGGTTAAGTGTAAGGGTGAGTTCAAGGACAAGCACTACATTGCCCAATTAATGTGTCAAGTAATTGATAATGTTGGACCTCAAAATGTGATTCAAGTAATTACTGATAATGCTCCTATTTGTAGTTCAGTTGGATTAATCATTGAAGGTAAATACTCCCATATCTTTTGGACACCATATGTAGTTTGCACCCTTAATCTTGCTCTTAAGAATATATGTTCTGTAAAGCAAACTAGAGTTGCTGCCTATGTTTATAATGAATGCCATTGGATTAATCGTGTTGTTGATGATGTGAAGTTCATAAAAAATTTTATTGTGAACCATTCTATGTGGTTGTCAATTTTTAATTACTTTATGCCTATGAAGTTACTTACTGTGGCGGAGACGCGTTTTGCATCTGTTGTTGTAATGCTAAAAAAGTTCAATCTTATTAAGTGTGACCTTTAGACAATAGTTATTAGTGACAAATAGAGTAATTACAAGGAAGATGATGTTGGTAAGGCAGTATTTGTGAAGGAAAATGTGTTGAGTGACATCTTCTGGGACAAGATAGGATACATATTATCTTTCACATTGCCTATCTATGAGATAATTAGAGTTTGTAATATTAATAGGCCATATTTGCACTTGGTTTATGAAATGTAGGACACGATGATTAAAAATGTGAAGGCAGCCATCTATAGGCATAAAGGTAAGCTGGAAAATGAGGAGTCCAATTTTTATTCTGTAGTGCACAAATACTTGTTGAAAGGTGGACCAAAAGTAGCACATCACTTCATTGTTTTCACATTCATTGAATCCTAGGTACAACTCAATACCTTTGAATATAATATGAAATACATAATTTACTTATACTTTCATCTTTCTATAATTTAGGTATTATATTGTAATGTGGCTTAATGAAAATCCTAATCATGTTCCTCCTCACAAGGATGAAAATATCTCAAATATGAGAACAAAGTGCCTTAAGAAATACTTTCAAGAGCCAGATGATAAAAGGATTGTTACAATAGAATATTCCAAGTTTTCAGGTTGTTTGGAAAGCTTTGGGGAATTTGATTCAAAATTTAATGGAGGAGTAATGGAACCAATTGTTTGGTGGTGTGCACATGAGTCTTCTACACCAATTCTCTAATCTTTAGCATTGAAATTACTTAGCTAGCCATGTTCCTCATCATATTGTGAAAGGAATTGGAGCACCTACTCTTTCATTCACTCCATTAGAAGGAACAAAATGACACCAGAGCGTTGTGAAGACTTGGTATTTGTACATAATAATATTCGTCCCTTATCAAGAAGGAATTGACAATACACAGAAGGAGAGATTAAGCTTTGGGACATTAGTGGAGATGCATTTGGTTCATTAGAGGGTACTGGCTTACTTGAGTTGCACATCTTTCACTTGATGAGCCTGACATGGAAGTTGGATTATTTGAAGAAGGTGATGCAGTTCAAGTTGATGAATAACTTTGTTTTCAGTGCTTTGTCTTATTGTTTTTGTTGTAATCTTGATGTTTACGTGGCTTTTGACTGTTGTTGTAATGACAGACATTACACTCGATGATTTGTAGGTTGACTTTGTAATGATATTAAGTAATTATTAGCTTGTGTATCTAAGACTTCAAACTTATTTTAAAATTTTAATTATTAGCCTATTGTATTATTGAAATTTTAAAAAATATAATTTTTTAATGGACGTACCCTAGTCGCACCCGTATTTTATTTTAAAGGATTTCGCCATATCGGTGTACCTGTACCATACCCGTACTGGTACCCATACCGGTACTCGTGGTTCATAGGTTTTAGCCCTTATAATGATCACTTCAATTTACACACATGGTGTTCTCTTCTGACTTCTTTGAGCCTTTCAGGTTGCTCCATGTAAATGGTTTCCTCCAAGTCACCGTGGAGGAAAGTTGTCTTTACATCTAGTTGTTCAAGTCCATGTCAAACTGCACTACCACTGGCAATAACTGTTGGGAGGCAACCGCCAGGATCTTTAGATATCGCGCACAGATCACTACGGAAACAAATTTAAACGATAATGATTCAAGAACCATACCTACGAGATCTCTCTGATTTGTTCTCGGTCTTATAACAGCCTGAAAATTTCAAGATCTTCTACTGTATTCCTCTATACTCGAATTCACACCAGGATGTGGGCCTCTTCTGTGAATTCTCCTTGCTCTAAAAAAATGAGATTTCTCTTGTGTATTTTTTATAGAGAGCAATAGCGCATATTTATAAGCTAAAATAGGGACCTTAAGAAGGAAATAAGGAATAGGCTTCTTATAGAAATAGGAAACCCTAATTCGACCCAAATTAGAATCCTAGATCCATAAATTACAATTCAGTCCACTAAAGAATTATAATTGAACTCCTTTCCTTATTCTCAAAATAATATTTCGAGCTTCTTGTTATCAAATGCTTATTAATCTTCCCATATTAAGATTTCAGATATCCATCGATTAAATAATTACTGACGCCTATATTTAATCGATATCTTTATAATTCCTTGAGACCTTACACTTAACTTATTTGATATGTCGGACACTAAGTCCACCTGCAGGGTTTGACATAATCAAAACTTATAAGCTTCATTAAGGGGATATCATCAATTCCTATTGCGGGACGTGGATTCTATCAATAAACTAATATGCACCATACACGTAGTGTAGTCATCCAATTTATTGAGATTATTGACCAACAAAAGGTCTCACTTCTTCGTAAATTAAAATGTCAAATACTAAATGCACATGTCTATTATTTATATCGGGATTCAGAGTATATGCTCTCATAATAACTATTTGGATGTTAATAATCTTATATAGTTAGTATAAAGACAATAACCCAAAAATGGTCCTATTCAACACACACAAAGTATACTAGTATAACGAGTCGAAACTATACTGTTTCCCGCAGCCAAGACAAGCCTACTAAAATATCATGCTACAATCGTACCGATGGTGTGTCCAACTCCATCTAGATTATGAACAACAATAACTTATATTCTATAAGAGTTGACAAATAAGTCTTCAGTGCATAAGCTGAACTCTACACACTAACTTATCTACTTTTTAAAATAAAAGACGCACTTATGCACAGTAAATAATAATGCAAACATTTACCTATACAAATTCTCATTAAGATGGAAAAAGCAAACTTTACTAATAAGCAAATCAGTCAAAGAAAAATACATAAAATTATGCTTTTAGTATAAATTTCCAACAACAACACTCTAATAGACGTGTGTTTTACAATTGGGGAAAAGATCTCATCATAATCAACTCCTTCCTTTTGTGAGTACCCCTTTGCTACTAGACGTGCTTTGAACCTTGATTTTTCATTTTCTTGCAAATCTTCTTTTCTCCTAAATACCCACTTGCAACCAACTGATGCTCTGTCTTTGAGTTTAGGAACTAACTCCTAGACTGAGTTCTTTTAGAAAGATTCCATCCCATCCATCATAGTACCCATCCAACCTTGTCCATCACTACTTTTCATAGCTTCTTGAAATGAGGTTGGATCACCACTGTTGATGATAAGAGCAAAGTGTACTTTATCCTCATTCCATCTAAATCTTTGAGGTGGCTTGATGGTTCTCTTTGCCTTTCCTTGTGATAGACTTAAGGGTTCTTGCTGAACCTCATGTTAGATCTGGATCAAAGCCAAGCACATCCAATCAAGCACCACACAATAAACAGAACAAAACAATCACACATAGAAGACACAGGGATTTACGTAGTTCGGCCAAATTGCCTACGTCCATAGTCATGAAGATTTCACTATCAAGAAATCTCTCTGTCACCCTTTACAATGTTCTTTCTGTATTCCCTTCTCCCCTTTGCTCTTTTACTTGGTTACAAAAAAATAAAATACTGTGAAAGAATATGTAAGAGAATAGCCCTAATTAATTGGGCCATCCACTCAGGCCCAATAAGGACCTTTTGAGCTAAACCCAATAGTTTTTTCAACCTTAAGCCAGTTGTGAAGAGAGGCTTTTGCAAGGTTAAGATTTGCTAGGTGCTAATCGGAAAGAGAGTCATCCAAGGATTGTTGACAAGAGATAACCTGGGATTGAGCTTCTTAAAATTTTAATCGAGCTCTCTGAATGCAGATCTATTCTAACCTTTTAGATGCAGTGTGAGGATTTTGAGCTTTTAAGCCAGGATGTATTGGGGTTTTCTTTGAACGGAATTACTCCAGCATATATCGACCTGATGTATAAAATATGGGTGAAGGATCCACATCTCCTCAAATTTAAAAAGGGTGTTTTTGGCTGGGAAGGGGGGGAATGCTTGAAAAGGAGGGGACTGTGGTCGGAAGAAACTCTTGGCAAGTGGGTGATAGCTGGGTCTTTGAAAATCTCTATCCATAGAGCGTTAGCAAAAGCCTTGTAAGATCAGTCTTCTCTATAAGATCGGCCTTGCCTATTATTTGCCCAAGTGAAATGAGGCCCCGAGAAATCGAGATCTAGGATGCCTGTTGCCATGACCATATTGGAGAGTCAAAGATAGAAGCTATGGCTGGAGGATTGAAGTTGAGCTTTCTAGATGAGGAAAGGATAGCAGTGAAGTCTCTTAAGATGCACCAAGGAAGGGTGAAGGAGGAGCTATCAATGAGGTACTACCATAAGTTCCTTCTTTGTTGGAAATCAGTTGAGCCATAAATGCCATTAATTATGCTGTTGAGGTTGGTATTGGAGTGCCATACAGAAATGGATAGGTGTTGGTTAAAAGTGTCCAGGATGGAGCACTTGAAGTTTGAATTTTGCTTTGAGAAGGACCAAAGTTAGCTAATAGGAATTGTGGAAGGGTAGCAGAAGAAAGTGTCAAAACCAGAGGAGAATAAGCTAAGGGAAGAGAAAGAGGGGAAGAGAATCATGGGCTTTAAGAGGAAGATGATATCTAGGTTGTAAGAGGTGACCAAGTTTCTTAGCACTCTTTTGGTAGGAGGTTTCCAATTACCCTACAGTTCCAATAGATAACCTTAATCATTAAGGAGGAGGGAAGGGAAGCGTACCTTTGGAGCGCCTGGTGGTTGGCCCAGAGGAGGTTGATGACTTGTTTCGAGTCCTCCTTTTGCTTTGCTGGGGGGAGTAGCTTGAGAGATCCATTGACAAGTTTATTCTTTGCTAGGGGTTGTTAAGATGAGGAGGGCTGAGGCCAAGGCTCTCTGTAGAGTTAACTAGTTAGGAGTTCTCTTTTTTATGGGGCTCTGTTGGCTGGGAGATCTCCTTAAAGTGAGGCTCACAGCTTGGTGGGGGATCTCCAAGCTCGGTGGAAGGCTTTGGTGTATTGGCATGATTATTTGCTGAAGGTGGGAGCTCCTTTTACTGCTTCTTCTTCTACTGCGAGGTCTTTTGTAGAGGAGAGAGGTTCTCCATTTAAAGCAGGGCATTATTGGATATGGCACTCAGAGGGTCAAACATAAGGCAATAGTCAAGGCTCTGTAGCACAGAAAAGCCATTTGAGACATCAATTGATGGTACTAGATTTTCTTTAGGATAGCCAATGATAGGTCCTAAGGAAGGGAAAAGAAATAGTTGTCTGTGGGAAAGAGAGCACCTTGGTTGAGATCTGAGTCTGTTGGCTAGGTGGGGAGGGGCTCTATTGGTTGTTGAAAACAGAGGAGGCTCTTTGGGTAACGATGGGGTCTTATAGGTTAACTAGAGGAACAGGGTCTGTGATTGAGGGGGAGTGGAGCAGGTGAATGTTGAGATCTCAATAAGCATGGTCTGAGTTCTTGGAGTGGGGGAGTAAGGGAAGATGGGTTTGGAGAGAGGGGACCGCTGGAGGGACTGGTGTCACGCCCCCAAAATAGGGCTGGATCCAAACCCGGTTCTAGGAGTGTGAGAATTGGAGATAATTAAAATTTTTTTATGTAAATGATACGAGCCCCAATTCCAGGTGGATCGAAGTTCTTTGTGAAGGCTATGTTTGGTGATCAAGCAACCATAATCACACGCAGAGCTGAAATCTATAATCATTGCAAATGAATATCATACATCAACCAAAGAATAAAAATCTCAATAATAATAAAGTTAAGGTCAAGTGCTTCAAAGCATCATAATTAAAGTTTTAATTTCAAAACAAATAAATTAAATGAATAAACTAATGGCCCAATCATGGCCTTATTATATAATCCAAAGTTTTGATCTCTGCACCAACACTAGGACACCTCGACGATGTCATTAGTGCTCCGCTCAATAACTCCGCCATATGGCGGAATTTCCTACGTCGTTTAACCCTCCAGTTCGGCATCAGTAACAGATCCTAGACACTAAAAGTAGTGGGTCAGATTGACATAATCTGGTAAGAGGGTAAACTGTAAGCAATGGTGTTAATCAACTAAATTAAAGCATAATATTCATTTTGACTCAAAATTATACTGAATGCTACTCAATGGCATGAATGTACAAAAATGGGTATCCCCGCATATACAATATATCAAAAACGGGTATTCCTACAGACAGATAAACAAAAACAGGTATTCCCACCAAATATAACAAAAGGCACAGCTATGCACTATAATCCACAGTACATGTTGACCCGATGGCGTACGTCCACCTTCGAACTGCAGTCGGTCAAACATTTAAACATATGTATATATATATATATATACAAATATACATATGCAAATGCATACATCTACTGACGCATAATGAACCATGATACGAAACCCTTAATTCATAATATCATCCCAAAATCAATTTAAATATTTAGATTACTTAATTTAAAAGTGTATTATGAATTGTGTGTCTTTTCAAGTTTTCTTAGGGAAAGTACTAATCCACTTGATAGTCATAGTTAGATAAATGTGCACATGAGAACTAACCCTCTTCCACAATAGAAATGTGAATCCATGATGCCAATATCCTACTTTCAGTGTCTATAATGTGGCGCATCCTGAATCTCACATTCCCATTCTAAATTTAGTCTAATTCTCATGTGAATATTCAACCAACTTTTCTAAAAGACATGTATCATCAAATCCAATTATATATATTTAGTGTGTATTATAAATTGGGTAGAAAATATTCAAATTCCAAATCCAAACTTAGTAAAATTTTAATCAAAACGGGGAAAAGGAATAATTAAATCCTTACTTATCATTGTTGTGTATAAAACACTTTATTATTTTATATAAAAACAAAGGAACCAAATCTCATAATCCAATTCGAAACCTGACTCAAATTCAAATCCAAATTAGAATTTCAGATAAGATTCATTCACAAGTAAATAAAACTCCAATTACATCTTAATTAATTCCTAATCAATCTAAAAAGATATTAATCATAAGTGATTAAACCTCCAGTTAATATATAAACAATCTTAACTAATTTTCTAACATCACCTAATTAAAAATTAATTAGTATGTTCATATCACCATTAATCATTAAACAATATCCTAAACCATCTATAATTAATACGCTAAATTTTACTTAATTATAATTAATATACTAAATCCTATTTATTTATTTGTTTATTTATTTATTATTTTTTTTTGTAATGGGCCTAGCCCAATGAAACTAGGCCCAGCCGCAGCTGGGCCCCACAGCAACTCGGGCCGGGCACTGCTAGGCCCAGCCTGGTTGCCCAGGCCACACGTGCTACTTAGCTGGCCAGGCAGTGGCAGAAAAATTTTATTTTTATATCAACGAATCCATATCAAAGGAAATAAACCCACCAATCGTTCTTGTTCCAAATCTTCATTGAAAATCCTTAATCAAAATATTAAACCCAAACGAAGTAAACATAACTAACGCATATTATTCCACAAACAACCAAAAGCCATTGTAAGTAACCAAAAGACATTGTTTACAGTTATCCACTTATCTGGATCTCGATGCCAACAGTAGATCTGAAGATCACACCTTAGTTTCTCCCAGGAGAGCTTTTAGGGCTTGGTTGTAGAAGAAAGGAAGAAGATGAGAGAATGGGGAAAACCCTAAGGGTTTATATTATGAAGAGGTTTTTTTAAATTACAAAGCAGGGCCCCCTGCTTTCTAGTAAGTTTTACGAAATTCCAAAAAGGGTCTTTGGCTTAAAAGGGTCAAATAACGCAAACCCAAGGCTCAAGAGTGTTAATCAGTCCATTTAACTCCTCAAAACCCGACTCAAAACCTGACAAAAGCGATTCGACCCAAAATAAAAATTAAGGGCCTGACATCTCATCCCCCTTAAAGGACATTTGGCCCTCCAAATTACTAACTTACCTTAGGAAGAAGGTGCGGATACTGTCTCTGCACTTCGTCTCTAAGCTCCCACGTTGCCTCCTCCGGGTGATGATGACTCCATTGAACCTTCACCCAATGGATAACGTGGTTTCTTAGCACCTGCTCTTTGGTGTCGACAATCCCCACAGGCTACTCAATGTAAGTTGTATCATCCTACACTTGCAACGATTCATACTGCAACACGTGCGAAGGGTTTGCTACATACTTCCTCAACATAGAAACATGGAAGATGTTATGAACACCTGATAGCTCTGGTGGGAGTGCCAACTGATAAGCCACATCGTTGACCTTGCTGATAATCTGGAACGGTCCCACATATCTTCTTAAAAGTTTCCCTTTCTGCCCAAACCGTAAAGTACCATGCGTAGGTAATACCTTCAGAAGTACATGGTCACCATCCTCAAACTTTAGCTCTTTCCTCCTCTTATTTGAGTAACTCTTTTGGCGACTGCGGGCAACCTGTAGCTTTTCCTGAATCTGTTTTACCTTGTCACTAAACTCTTTAACCACAGACGGCCCATGGAAATCGCGAGCTCCAAAATTCGACCAACATATAGGAGTTCGGCATTTTCTCCCGCACAAGGCTTCGAAAGGTGCCACACCAATACTAGAGTGGTAACTATTGTTGTACACTAATTCCCATTGAACTAAGCTTTCACCCCAACTAGTTTTGAAATCCAAGATGCACGCCCTTAACATATCCTCTAATGCCTGGTTTGTACGCTTTGTCTCTCCGTCTGTTTATGGATGATAGGTTGTACAAAACTCAACTTGGTTCCTAAGGCTTCCTGCAGTGATACCCAAAATCGATATATGAACTTGCTATCCCGATAAAAAACAATAGAAACTTGCGCTCCATGCAATCTCACTGCTTCAGTGATATACAAATCTACTATCTTTCCCATTCCTGGACCCAACTTGAACGAAACAAAGTGGGTTGACTTAGTCAAACGGTCCACTATTACCTAAATTGCATCAAATCCCTACCTGGTGTTATGCAGACCTGACACAAAATCCATAGTGATGTACTCCCACTTCCACGGAGGAATCTTCAATTGATGCAAAAGACCTAGAGGTCTCCTATTATAATCCACTTTAATCTGTTGACAAACCAAACATTTCCTAACAAATTCTACGATATCCTCCATCATATTTTTCCAATAGTAGTTGATCTTTCAAATCTTGATACATCTTGGTACTGTCATGAATAGTATACCGAGTATAGTGTGCCTCGACCATGATTTCATCCTTCAATTCTAGAAAATCAGGCACACAAATTCTACCTTTATAATACAAAATATTGTCTTTCAACTTAAAATTAGGCCTCTCGTTCATATAATCTTTAATCCTTGTTATCTCGAGGTCTAGTAACTGGTATTCTTTGATTCTTGGAAGTAATTCGAGTTCCTATGAGAATATACTAGCTAACACTACCTGCTCACTGATAGGCCGGAAATAAACATCCATATCGTCCAAACATCAAATCCAAATGTATTTTGCAATTAATCCTCCGGTGAATGCTACTTTTCTACTTATAGCATCTGCCACTGCATTAGCCTTACTTAGATGGTACTTTAACCCAAAATCGTAATCCTTAATATACTCCATCCATCTCCTCTATCTAATGTTCAAATCATCCTGCGTGAAAAGATATTAGAGGCTTTTATGGTCTGAATGCACTTCAAAAGTGGCTCTGTAAAGATAATGTCTCCAACATCTTCAAAGCAAAGACCACTGTTGCTAGCTTCAAGTCATGGGTTGCATACTTCCGTTCATGTTCCTTCAATTGTCTGGACCTATAAGTCACCACCTTCCCATGTTGCATGAGAACACAACCAAGTCCAACTCCGAATGCATTGGTGAAAATCACAAAACCATCATTACCAGCAAGTAGGGTCAAAACAATGGCTGTGGTCAACCTCCTTTTCAACTCTCGGAAACTCTGCTCATAATCCTCATTCCACATAAAAGGAACTTCCTTACGAGTCAATCTCGGCAGTGGGGTTGCTATTGTGGAAAATCCTTCTACGAATCTAAGGTAATAACTTGCGAGGCGTAGGAAACTTCAGATGTCCGACACTGTTTTTGGTCTACCCACTTTACCTTTGCTTCAATCTTTGTTGGGTCCGCTGCTAAGCCTTCCTTGGAAATGATGTGACCAAGAAATCCTACCTGTTCTAACCAAAATTCACACTTACTTGCCTTAGTATACAATTGGTGTTCCCTCAACAATTGCAATGAAGTACAAAGATGTTGAGCATGCTCTTCTTGACTCTTCGAATATACAAGTACATCATTGATAAATACCTCCACAAACTTGTCCAAGTACTGCGTAAAAACCTATTCATCATAGCCATAAAAGCTGCCGACGCATTTGTCAAAACAAAAGACATCACCAAAATTCGTAGTGACCATATTTAGTTCTGAATGTAGTTTTCGGAATATCCTGATCTCGTACCCTTAACTGATGATATCCTGATCCCAGATAGATCTTAGAAAAATACCAAGTACCCTATAATTGATCAAACAATTCATCAATTTTAGGTAAAGGGTATTTGTTCTTGATGGGTACTTGATTTAGTTGTCTAAACTCAATACATATTCTCATAGAACCATTACTCTTCTTGACAAATAACACTGGAGCCCACCAAGGAGAGACACTCGGTCTAATGAGACCCTTATTCAACAGCTCCTGTAATTGCTCTTTGAGTTCTCTCAACTCAGTTGGGGCCATCCTAAAAGGGGTTTTTGAGATCAGAGCCGTGCCCATCACAAGCTCAATTGCAAAGTCAATCTCACGGATCGGAGGCAATCCGGGAATGTCATCATGGAAAACATCCGGAAACTTAAACACCACTGGTATCTCCTCCACCGCTTTAGTCTGTTTATCCTCCAAGATAAATGCTATATACCCTTCAAAACCTTTCATCAATAACTTCGTAGCCTTAATAATTGAAATCATACGAGTAACAACCTTCTTCTTTGATCCCACAAATTGCACCTTGGTGTCATCATCAGCTATAACTTAACTGTCTTCTATCTCCAACACTTAGGTGTAAGGTGATTATTGCCACACATGCCAAAAGACTCCCTCTTTTACTTCTTGAATTGGTGCTGTGAAATTGGAGACGGAGCAACTTTCTGTCTGATTTGGCTTGTAGGGGCCATGCGCCTAATCACCTCCTCGGCCTAGTATGCCTTATCTAAATATTCCTGGTAGGTGTTCAAAACTTGTGACTTGGCATGAAGTAATATATCTGGTTGAAGGCCATCGAGGAACTGTCGAATCCTCTCGCTTTCTAGAGTAATGAGGGTTGGTGCGAAACAAGAGAGACGATAAACTGCAGCACATACTCCCGAACAAACATATTCCCTTGCTTTAGTCTATCAAACTTTATTCGCTTCTGAATGCGAACATGCTCCGGTATGTACTTATCACGGAACCAATTACGAAAAGTAGTCTTAACCACCTCTTCAGTGATCCCCTTATATGTTTCCTTAACAATAGTCTACCACCTGTTTGCCACATCTCGAAACATGGAAGTTGCCAACTTAACCTTTTGTACCCCCGTGCAGACTAAGTTCGTAAATATCTTCTCCATTTTCTCTGCCACCATTGGATCTTCACCCCCCGTTGAATTTCAGCGGACCCCTCTTCTTAAACTTCTCAAAAATATCATTTGGATCATAAGATCTGGGGCCAACAACAACTTGAGGCTGCCTAATCCTCTGCAAAGCCTCAAGTACACCAGTCTGAAATGTTGCTTGATCCACTACTTGAGGTCGTACCACAAGCGTTGATTACGGCGTTATCGATGGCAGAGTTACATGCGTCGCATGATTCATCCTCTGCATAACCTCCAACAAATGTGATATTTGTTGATCCTGACGTTGCTGATGGGCTAGCATAGTCTGGAGCAGAGTTAGTATCGGATCATTGGCGGTATGGCTAGGCTCACCTGACTCCGAATTGGATGGGTTAGCTCTCGTTTTTCTTGTTCTAGGTGCCATGTCTGCAAAACTACCCTTTGTTAGAGACTAAACGACTAAAAAAATGTGGAGGATGGCAAACTCCTGTAACCTCATCATGCATGGGTGTAGGGGTGGGGTGTTACAACTGGGGTAGTGGGAAAGGGGGCTGTTGTAGGATCAATAATAGGTTGTTCACAAGTAGAAACAGCAGAAGCAGGTGCTGGATCTTGGGGTAACAGGAGCAGCAAGAGTAGGAGCAGCTCGGCTATGGCCCTCCTTGAGTTGCTTTAAGGAGCAATTAGAAGGGGAATGCCTGGAGGAGAGACAGATGGAACAGTGGATATTTTTGTAGTGGACTGATAGCTCTACTTCGCTTTCACCTTCAAGCTGAACTGGAGGGTATTCAACCTTGGCTTGGAGAGATCTAGGTTAATGAGGACCTTAGCATAAAAGAGGATCCTCTAAGAAGCTGTAGTTTGGTCGACTCTAACAGGATTCCTAATGGAGATAGCGATGGAGAGAAGGATGTATTGGCTCCAGCAATGGTAGGGAACTCCTTTTAACTTGATCCAAGTAGGAAGGAATGAAGGCCATGAGAAGTGATCCATTCCAGGGCTCCACGGCAGGATATGCATTTTCTTTTTGCCTAGGATGATGGGGCTTTGAGATAATAGATGTTTTTTATCTTCTTAAGAGAAAAGTCTGAAGATAAAATACCCTTGCTCAGTGAGGGAGATGAGGCTGGGTCGCATAGCTTCCAGCTAGAGTTAACCTTTTGCTCAAGCCATTCTAAGGATGGCTTGGAGGCAACGAATCTGATGATAATGGACTGTTGGAAAAACTCCTTACTCGATTGAACCATATGAAGGGGAATTTTCTAGGAGGGTCTGCCATTCTCCCAGATGGATGGAGGGAAGGATGGAGGTAGAAAGGGGAGGACGAGGAGACTTGAGAAGATACTTGCAAATGTGGATTGTGGGGTGGGGGGGGGGGGGGGGGGGGGGGGTGTCTAGGTAATGGGGCTTTCAAGAGATATATTTTTTAAGAATCCTCTATTTATTGTTGTAAAAGGTGTAGTTGAGCGACAAGAGTGGAGGAAGGAGACGCTGTGGAGTTGGAAGGAAGGTTTGTGGAGAGAATAGTAGCTGGATGTGCAAGAAGGCTTGGGATTAAGGTGGGGAAGTCAGTTATAGAGTTAGGGTTTGGGAGGTTGGGGGTAGGTTGAGGAGGAAGGGCGTAGGAAGACATCTTGGTACTAAAATAGTATAGTTGCTAGGTTACATCGGTGGAGCATGGTTATCACATAAATCACTATGAAGCAAATATAATAAATCATTAGTCTTTTCTACTAATTTAAAAGAATGTTTACTTAGTTTGGCTTGAGCACAACATTCACATTGCTAAGATAAAGTAGATTTATCAACATTAGGTATTAATGCACAATCCATCATTTTATGTAATGTCATTTTACCAATATGTCCTAATCTAAAAATGCCATTTATAATCATGCACAGTAACAAGAGAAGAAGCATTAAAATTATTCATGACAGATTATAAATATATTTTATCTTTGACATATCCCTTACCTACAAAGGTTCCATTCTTAGTGATAATTACTTTATCGCTATCAAACACAACACGAAAACATGATGATTAAGAAGAAATACAGAAACCAGGCTCTTCCTTAATCCAGGTACATGAAGAACATTTTTGAGGGTGAGAGCCTTTCCGGAGGAAAGTAGGATCTCAATAGTGCCAGTTCCAACAATTGGACTTGTAGCTAAATTTCCCATGTAAATCTTTTTTATAGTTTCTGTGGTTTTATATGTCTTGACAGGTTGACAGGTCTTTTTCCTTTTATTCAATCATATGAACCTTGACTTGTAGGGATTTAATTTTGTCAATTTCTTCATCTTCAATTTTGTCATTTTTCTTACTTCATCCTCAATTTGCAAATTTTGAAGCAAATCCTCAATGGTTTTAATGGTCCCGTCTCTTTTCAATAATTTTCAATAATCTTTCCAAGAAGGTCGAAGTTTACCAATGATTGAAAATACGTAGTCATAGGTTCTCAAATTCCTGCTATCTCTTGAGCAATTTGGAGCACTTCATGTACTTGGTCAAGTACTAGTTTCTCATCAACCATTTTATAGTTCACAAATTTATTAATTAAATAACAGCAGTTTCGCACATCTTCAGTGACATACCTCGCATGTAGGGCAGTCCATAATTCTAATGCAGCAGAATAATTACAAAATAGATTGAAAAGGGTGTTTGACATTGCACCAAGAATCAAACTTCGACAAATGCAATCATCCTCGTACCACAGCAATTGAACTTTTGTGTAACCATCATATGCAGAAAAAGAATTGAGTGTTGAATTATCCAATGGTGTGTGTCATGCCCTAAACTCGGGGATTGGGGTTGGGGTGGATCTCGAGGCGCGACACATGTAACCTATAGCAATACGTCTCATGTCAAGATACATACAAACCACTACAAAGGTGATTCCAAAGGTACGTGTGAGGAAGATCCATATACACGTAACAATCATTCTTATAAATTAAGTAGCAACCTGGAGAATTTACTTATAAATATCATAGACATTGATAAAGCATTCGTTCATTCATAATTATAATCCAAAGTCTGTTACTTAATCTTCCACTTGCACATGATGAAAAAATACTTAACGTAGACATAATCCAAAAAAAAAAAAAAAACATGTCCATCAACAGTAACTCCAAATCAAAATGATAATGATGGCATGACTCCTCCAAAGGCCAATCATGGCCAAACCTAGGCAAACCTAAAGAAAACTTGCAATGCACTACATTGGATGACTAGTAAAATACACCATCCTCATTCCACTTATTTACACCTTGAGGTACAGTTGGGGTTCCCTCTAGGCCCCGTTGATTGCTACACGGGCATCGGGTTTTGAAACTATAACACTAAGGATAGAACTGTTAACATGACGGCTAAGCAAATATAAGAAAACAAAAAACTATTATAATGTATCAATTAAATTAGAAGACATAATTTAAGAGAGTAATATCAGAATCTAGGCATGTTGTGTATGTGAATAAGCACGAGTAAATCATAAAATTGAAACACCATACTTACTAGTTGGCATCCACATGGCTACCTTCTATCTGAAAAGAGCATATTGTATACTGAGAGATCACTAGTAGTCGGGCCAAGACCATCTAGCTACCCTAAGAGTGCCGACCAACTCTTCGAAAAAACTACTGCACTAGGTATCGTATATAATATCCTTATTCGGTCCCATCGAACCTCCTATAGGTATAAGCTAAGTGGTGCCGACTCATTGCCTTGGCTCAAGACCGATCAATTCATACTTTCATTCTTATCTTATGTAGCGATCAATTTATTTTTTTTCATAGCATATAACAGTCTTGAGGTTGTATTCAGTCATAAAAGAAATCAGAATAAAATAGAGTAATTAAGCAATAGACAATGCATACGTAAATAAGCTATTATAGCTCAAACCCTGTCAACCTTGGTTACCCCTATTTTGACTTACGGGCCCACGTTCGAAAGAAGCTTCATCACCGATTTTGCCTCAAGGTTTACTAGGTTGAATGGGTACATGATTAAATCATATTGAGGGCAAAGTTTACTAGGTTGAATGGGTACATGATTAAATCATATTGAGGGCAAGGTTTACTTAAACAATATGAATGCATTTGAATTGAGAGGTTAACAAGGATATTTACTAGTCAACCCTATGCAAAGATAATCCGTGCTTTCTTAATCATTCAATATGATGTATTCATAAACATTCAGTGTCAATGTGTTATCAAGTCTTGGTGTTACATTGTGTAAGCAATGGACACCTCTTCTTATGCAAACACCCATGACGTGACGTTGAAAACTAGTCGGAGAATCAAGAAGAAATGAGTGATAGCTAATCACTCTTCCTTCTTAATAATTACTTTCCATTGGGCTATTTATTTGAGGTGTAGATACCAATTCTAATGCCTTACATGGTCTTAGGTTGTACTTAATAATCCAAGGTTAAGATTCACCTAAATCATATCCCTATAGGCTCATGAGAAGGCTAGAACAATACCTAAATTGATCCCCATTTAAAAAGAAATAAACAAAGTTTTCTAAAATAGGGGGGGGGTACCAATCTAGTTGGGAGGTGTCCGATTGGTCGGACACCACTCAAAATTAAAACTCGACCAGTCGTATGGCAGTCCGACCGATCGGCTCTAGAGCACTTCGGCTCTAGGTTGATCTTGTTCTAACTTGTATCTGCCTTTCCTCCTTGGATTCCTTCCACTCTCATTCCTCCATTTGAGACCTCTAACCCCTTTTTATCACCCATCAACATCACAATGGAGTTCTCCTTCATCTATTCCCATCATTTATTCTCAAGTTACATTCATTAATACATAATTGTTTCACATTATGGAAATTAAGAAGCATGAGAGCTGTAACTTAGTAGCAATAGGGAATTCATCAAGAATCAACGCATTTTAAACCATGTATGTAGTAAATATGCACTTATACTTGCCTTAGCTCAGTGCTTTACCCAAATTCAAACCTTTCCCTTGGATTGATGATAGAGAAAGCCTCAATAGAAGGCAAACCTAAGACATGCATTGAAAGAAAAGAGCATGAGGTTCATGCATGCTACAAAATTGAGCCTCCTTGACTCTATTGAACCCAAACAAATGAAGGGATGATAAAGCTCTTACCTTAGGGAGCTGTAGAGAAGAGGAAGAAATCAATTTGTGAGATTCCAAGGAAGATGATGAACAAGGAAGTAAAGAGGAAGAAGAAGGAGTTGTAGCCCTTCAGGCACAGCTCCAATGCTTGATTACCAGCTTTTAGAAAAGGAGAATAAGAAGCTCTAGCAGTAGAAAATAAGGAGATGTAGAGAAATTTACTGGAGTGGGATTTTAAATCAAAAAAAAAATTTTTACTGGGATTTGCATTTAAGTCCAGCTTGTTCACAGAATTTCTAGTTTGAGTTAATTGGACTTCAATTAGGCCAAGATAATTCGAATTGGGTTGGGCCAAATATGAAAGATGACCCACAAGATAAAATACACATGATGTGATTAATGTGATGCCTAGATGATGCAAACCATGTAATTCTAAATACAAGAAGGTCTTCAACTACCTAAGTAAGGTTTAAATCCAACCCAAGTACCTATCCACGACCTACACCCAAGGGATTTGAGTTAAATTAGTCTAAATTATAGATTAATTAAAGTAAAACAAAATTAATTATAGTAAATTAGGATTAGTTTGGGTTTGGACATTACAATGTGCCTTTTGGATATGGGACTTGGAGCATGTAGGCAACCCGTTATATCACCAATTGCATGTAGATTTTCATCTGCCAAAGCTTGAAAATGGAGCCATTCAATGTGTCCAATTTCTCAATGTCATTTGGCATAAGTTTATTGAATGGGGCAGCCATGTTGTAGACTAGGCAAATATGAATAGTTTACTATCTTTAAATTGTTAGAAATGAGTGCTTGGCAGTGCAAGTGAGAAAATAATTAAGAAATAAAAATAAATTGGGCAAGGCACACTAATGAAGATGCTTTCTTCGAGACAACAATTTTTTACATGTAGGTGGATTGAATGAAATTCTGTCCCCAGGATATAATGCCCAGCTCTATCTCAAGGTCTGCAAGAGATAGGAATATGGAGTTTCCCTACATAAATAAATAAAAAATCAGAAAAAAAAAGGATTAGAAAAAACTCTCGATAGTTTATCTTGAATCTTGGTTTCTTATTTCAATTTTCTGTGTCTTCAAAATTCAGATTTGGAACTCAATTTAAAGACACGGAAACAACCCATCACTTGGGTCACACCCATTCAAAGAACGGGTCACAATCATTAGAATGGGCCCAAGAGATAACTGTTGAAGCCAATGGTCAAGAAACTACCCAACAACCAAAATACAACCATATACAAAATTTGAAATTTGTAAACAAAAGAAGATCGTCTTTTGGGGGGTTGGTAGATACCAACTGTCAACCCACGCACCCCTTGGCCATTCCCAATCATATCTCCCATCGCCTCCTTTTTTCTTCTTTCTTTATTTCTTTCTTTCTTCCTTTTATATCTTTCATATTTAACCATTGAGAGGACTTATGCCAGAAGAGCTCTTAAGGGCTTAGAAAATTCCCAACAAATTGTACTAGTTTTAGTTTAGGGCCGAAAGGGAATCAAGAGTTACTCAAGTTTAACTTGATTTTGTACCTCGTGGGATTGATCCATGACTTAATATTGTTTGAGCTACAGGTGGTCGTGAGCTTGAGTAGCCCCCCGATTTAGGTCTTCCCCTCCTTAGCATTTCCATTCATTGTGATAAAATCACTCTTCCTTAGAGATGCATCTGCTTGTCTTTGTTATATATGCCCAAACCATCTTAGTCCATTCCCCTCGACTTCTCTTCAATTGGTGCCACTCTTACCATTTCATAAATGACTTCATTTCTAATTTTTTCTTTCCTGGTCTTCTTGTACATCCATGTTAGCATCCTTATCTCGATTACGGTCATTTGTTTATATATTGTTTTTAGTTGCCCCACATTCCATCCCACAAAGCTTAGCTAGCCTCATAGATGTCCTATAATATTTAACTTTTAGTTTTGCTGGTACTTGTCGATCACATAATACACCCGAAGCACTCCACTTAATCCAGTCCACTTTAGTTCTATGGTTCACATCATCATCCCACCATCCTTATTAATAATCGAACCTAGATAACAAAATTGTGTACTAGTTGCTTTCTTGATTTTGTATCTTCACTTTTTCTCTATTTCTACTTCTATTGTATCTAAAATTATATTCCATATATTCCATTTTATTCTTGCTAATCTTAAACCCCTATGACTGAAGTGCTTCTTTCCAAATTTCTACTATATTCTTAATTTCTCTTTTAGTTTCATCTACTATGACAATGTCATCTGCAAACAACATGCACCATGGGATATCATCATGAATGTTACTAGTCAATTCATCCATAACTAGAGAAAATAGGTGAGGACTCAAGACTTACCCTTGATGCAATCCTACAGTAATTGAGAATTTAGTTGTTTCTCCTGGAGATGATCTAATTGTAGTCACAGTTCCATCATACATGTCTTTAATTCCCTGAGATCTGGACTTTGGTACCTTACTGTTTTCGTGTGTGTAGAAGGAAAGAGAAAAGGTAGAACTAGTGAGGAAAAGAAAACGATGCATGTGTTTATTCTTATAAACCACTTTGAGTCGCATAATTGTAGTTGATTTGTTTTTTGTTGGACAGATTGAACCAGCATACATCCTTCAAGTGCAACTGATCTTTGAGTTAAATTTTCGACGGCACATATGTGAGTTGCAGCCCTTGTTCAAATGGTTGAAGAATCAATTTGCTACAAATATGAAGAAGTATGTTCTATAAAATTTCTATTTTGCAAGCTTGTGGGTATAGGTTTAATTGATTAATTCATTGTAGGATCATTGGTGATATATGTAAAGGGGAAGAGCATGAGCAAAGAAAAGTGTGTTCACTAGATACTTCACTTGAAAGGCTTTCAGCTGAAAAAGTATTGGGGATGATATTGGAAGACAAAGTGGCTGAAATAACTAACAGCTAGCGGCAGAAGAAATTAATCAAGAAGATAGAGATCTTGACTGCCAAATGCCTTAAAACTAGGGAAGTATGAGTACTTGCCGAACTGGCACAGTCAAAAGAGACATTGAACTGTTGCCCTTGTTCAAATGGTTGAAGAATCGGTTTGCCGCAAATATGAAGTATGTTCTGTAAATTTCTATTTTGCGAGCTTATGGGTATAAGTTTAATTGGTTAATTCATTGTAGGATCATTGGTGATATATGTAAAGAAGAAGAGCATGAGCGAAGAAAAGTGCATTCACCAGATACTTCACCTAAAAGGCTTTCAGCTGAAGAAGTTCTGGGGATGACATTGGAAGACAAA
Organism: Sextonia rubra; assembly: GCA_037013555.1. Classification (NCBI taxonomy): domain Eukaryota; kingdom Viridiplantae; phylum Streptophyta; class Magnoliopsida; order Laurales; family Lauraceae; genus Sextonia; species Sextonia rubra. The sequence continues at coordinate 13,555,782 of JASUAD010000023.1, forward strand.
GTGGCTGAAATAACTAACAGTTGGCGGCAGAAGAAATTAATCAAGTAGATAGAGATCTTGATAGCCAAATGCCTTAAAACGGGGGAAGTATGAGTACTTGCCGAACTGGCATAATCAAAAGAGACATTGAACAAAGAAATTCTCAAAGTCAATGATTCATATAGTAGTCTTAAATGACCATGGAAGAAATCTTGTTCACTTCACGCACTACCAAATTGTTTTGTGCTTTCATTTCTTCTACTCTTTATTCCTTTAATGGCTCTCCAGTTTCTTTTGATCTTTTCTACAAACTTTGTGAAATGCATGTTCCTCTCTCCAATTTGGTTAAGGGGTCATGTATCATATCCATGTATGTAAGTATTTTTTTGTTGGCAAATTCTTGGGTTGGACAAAACTTGAGTCCATTAGTATTGTATTTTACATATCTTTGAGTATGGACAATGGTTTGAGTGACCGGATGCACTGACGAGAAGAAATAGAAGAAAAAACGACAAATTGAAGTGGTTTTCTACAAACAACATGGATTGAAAAGGTCATATCTCACAAACTGAATGTTGGATATAGGGATGTGACCTACCGTTGAAAAGCTCTTTTTGAGAGGATTCTGTAGAGCTCAAGATCGTCTCAATCGAAGCTGAAATGAGAAAGTTATGGCCAGCAGAAGTTTGCAAGAAAATGCTGAAATTTTCACCCGGGTAGAACCTTAATCCGACTGATCGGGTTATTTATCTGACTGATTAGGCAAGTATAGAAAGTGTTCCGACTTGCAATTTTCAATCCCAATTAAAAGGAAACTTACCTGTTTGATGCCAACTTCTTTCTTGATCGAATTGTACTTATGAGGCATGTATTAAGGGCTATAAAAAAAGGTTTCTTTCTCAACCCTAAGGTGTGGAACACAGATTTCATTGTTCTAAAAAGAAGATTACTTATTGGAGATCACCTTCTCTAGAGTTTTTTCATTGGAGAGTTGAAGGGCTGAAATTCTGCTTCAGAGATCATTATCTTCTACTTCTTTGAGTGTAAAAAATTGCTTTAGGGAGTCAAGTACAACATCTAGAATGCACCTAGGTGCTTGGATCTGTCATAGTGAACGTCAGAGGATCGTTGCAGCAGGGAGTTGTGCAAGGGAATCACAAAGTCCTTAGGTTGAGGAGCAACTGGATAAGAGTTGTGAGTATTCTCTTATAACTGTAGTATGATTCATAGTGCTTGATTCTTGATCATGGTTTTTTCTCGGTTTGGGTTTCCACGTAAAATCTGTACCTTTTTGTGGTGTGTGCTTTTGTTTGATTTATTTTCATTGCGTGATTGATTGTTTGCACACATAATATTGAGATTGATTGAATTAATCCATTCTAGAGGCCCTCCCCAAAAACCTTCAATGTACAGTGTGTGCACAGGCAAGGTAAATGTTGGTCATATTTTCTAGCACCAATATGTTGAGTCATGTTAGGAGGTAGAAGTTGATCTTTTAGTTTGTACAGTGTAACAATGGGTTATTGAAGGTGTTCGTGGTTGAGGCTAGGAATGGAAGCTTATGTCAAGACATTAGGCCAATTTTATGAACAGTTTAGAGGTTTGTATCAAAGGAGTTGATCCTGTGTGATAATTAGAAAAATGTAGATTGGACTCCATAGGTGATGAGTTTTAAGTGAACACCGCCCCCTTCTTCTTCTTCCTTCTTCTTCTTCAAACCTGCTATAAAAAAAATGAGAACAAATTTAATCTCATACACCTCCACATCGCAAACCGAGTTCGGTCCTAAATTGCTGAACAAATTCTGTGTTCGGCCATGAAAATCCGAACAAATTGGATAGGTTTGGTACTAATTAGCCGAACACATGTCAACTGTTCGGCCATAAATATGTTCGATTCCATATCTCTAGATAAAATCTACTTGAAGTTCTTCTTCCTTTTCCTTTTCTTTAATTTCTGAGTTTGTAAAATAGGAAAAAGGAAAAAAATAAAGCTGGAGGTGGCGGATTGGGAGTTTGTGATTTTGAATTGGTAGGTGGTGGGGGTTGCCATGAAGAAGAGGAAGAGGGGGGCTGCCGGAGTGGGTTGCTAGAGCGGGTCAGTGGTGAAAAGGGGAAAGAGGGGAAGGGTGGCAGCCGGGAGAGAGAGAGGAAGGGCCGACTGGGAAGTTAGGGTGTAGGAGGAGTCAGGGTGGCTGGGGTGGTGGCCTGTGGTTTGAGGGGGAAAGAGAGAAAAAGAAAAGGAAGGAGTGGGTGAAGGTATATTTGGTAGTAACGGGGGTGTAGTGAGTTTTTAAGCTTGCTAACAGGGAATAGAAAGGTTTTTCTCCATGCCCGAGAATACGGTATAGAAGGAATCTCTTTATCTACAATCAGGAGCTAGTGGACCCATGTATAGTCGTTGAAGGCGCAACATCTTTAGTATAGGACTTTAAGTGTTTTTTTTAATTCATAAAAAAACCTCTTTAAAGGAGAAAACTTTATGGTGGCAACCTCCACCAATGGGTGCTCTTAAGCTTAATGTGGATAGGGCTTTGTTTAACAAGATCCAGAAGGCAGGTGTGGGTGTTGTTCTTAGAGATGAGATGGGTGATGTGGTCATGGCTATGAGCAAAATGGAAAAAGGAGTGGAAGATGCCAATGATATTGAAGTCTTAGCAACACGAGGGGGCTTCAAATGATTTGCCACATTGGGGTTAGAAATATTATTCTTGAAAGTGATTCTTCATATAAGGTCGATGCGCTGAATACGCCATCTCCAGATCTTTCTTGATAGTGTCTTTTGATTGAAAAGATTAAAGCCTTATTGAATTTTTTCAACAATGTTGCAGTGCAAAATGTGGGCAAAGATGGGAATGTAATAGCTCATAAGTTAGCTAGTGTAGATCCAATTTCAATTTGGTGGTCATCTTTCCTAAAATTGATCAAATAATATGTAATTATTGATTCTATGTTGGTTTAACAATAATATTATTGGAGGATTTTTCAACAAAAAAAAAAGGATTGATCATTTGGGGGTTCAAATGGAACCACTCCAAGATGAATAGGTTCTTGTTATACCCCATATCACTTTGCACCCCTTGATGGTCGTTCTTATATTTTTCAAAGGAAACATACTGATTTCATGGGTCCTTTCACTTTATTTTATGAGCAAAATACAAAAAACCCCTTGCGGTTTAATGAAAATAAGGAAGAACCTTGAGGTTTCAAATATTACAAAAAACTCCTATTAGAGATTGTCACTATTGATGATACCAGTTTACGCTTTGTCTTCTTACAAATTCTAATTCAAAGTGAAAGATTTGTCAAACTTAGATTTTATTATATTAGACTAGATGAATGTTGTTGGGGTGGGGGGGGGGGGGGGGGTGGGTGGTGGTGGAGAGAGAGAGAGGTTGCAGGTTTCTTTAAATAATTTTCCATTTCTCAATTTTTCTATTTAATCACTTTTTTTTAAAGTTCATAGTTTTTATTATTTTTTAATTTCATGATGGTAGTTTTTTGTAATAAAAAAGGCTAGAATTTTGTAAGTTAATGTAGTAGTGACATATATTTCTTTCATTTTTACCAAAAGAAAAAAACATATATTTCTTCCCAAGTACTACTCTATTTTCCATCCTCCAGGACTTTTTGTTTATTATTATTATTATTATTGAAGGAGAAACTACAGTAATGTGGAATCAAATAGCTAATTGCATTAAGAATGTTTCAAAGGAGGTACTTGGAGAATCAAAAGGAAAGAGACATATTAATAAAGAAACATGGTGGTGGAGTGTAGAGGTTCAGGAAGTTATTCGATAGAAAAGACATTGCTACTAAGTTTGGCAGGGGACTAAGAGTATATAAAATTCTGAACTGTATAAGAATGCAAAGAAAGAAGCTAAGAAAGTAGTAAATAGCAAAAAGTTCAAAGCATACGATGACCTCTATAATAGGTTGGGAACAAGAGAATAAGAAAAGGATATTTTTAAGCTTGCAAAAATAAGAGAAAAGAAAAGTAGGGACTTAGATCATGTCAAATGTATCAAGGACAATGATGAAAATATTCTGGTGAAGGACAATGATATTAAAACAAGGTGGAAGGAATATTTTAGCAAACTTTTAAATGAAGAATATTTGGGCGATATAAAAGTTAAGGAGGATACTTCATCACTAAAGCATACTTTTCTACGTAGAATTAGAGAGGTGGAAGTGAAGAAAGCATTGAAGGGAATGAAGACAGGAAAGGCAATAGGCCCAGATGGTATTCTGATAGAGGTATGGAAATGCTTAGGAGAGGTTAGGGTGAGTTGGTTATGTAGACTGTTCAATAAAATACTTGTGAAAAAGAAAATGTCGGATGAATGGAGAAGAAGCATTGTAGTACCTATATATAAGAATAAGGGAGATATACAAAATTGTACCAACTATCGAGGGATTAAACTTATGAGTCATGCTATGAAGTTATGGGAGAGAATAATGAAGCAAAGACTAAGACAGAAGACCAAAATCTCTGAAAATCAGTTTGATTTTATGCCAAGGAGATCAACTATAGAAGCTATCTTTCACTTAGGCAATTAATGGAAAAATATCAAGCAAAGAGGAAAAATCTACACATGATCTTTATCGATTTGGAAAAAGCTTATGATAGGATACCGAGGAATTTAATTTGGTGGGTTTTAAAGAAAAAGAATGTCCACAAAGGTTACATTGAAAATTTTAAGGATATATATGAAGGAGCAGTAACAAATGTGAGAACCACATGTGGAGAAATAGGTGGATGCCCCCGTGACTATAGGTTTACATCAGGGATCAACCTTAAGCCCTTATCTCTTTGGATTAATTATAGATGAGTTAACTATGTATATTCAAGAAGAAGTATCATGGTATATGTTATTTGAAGATAATAAAGTATTGGTGGATGAATCAAGAGATGGTGTAAATACAAAACTTGAGAGATAACAGGGGGCATTAGAATCTAGAGGCTTTAAAATAAGTCGTACAAAAACAGAATATATGGATTGTAACTTCAGTGGATATATACAAAGTGTTGAAACCACTATTAAAATTGAAACCCATGAGATACCACATAGAGATTCTTTTCAGTACCTAGGCTCGAAGATTAGTCAAGATGGGAAGATTGACGAATGTGGAGCATAAGATAAAAGCTGGATGGTTGAAGTGGAGACTATCTTCTGGAGTGCTTTGTGATAGATGAATGCTAATGAAATTAAAGGGTAAATTTTACAGGATAGTGGTTAGACTTGTTATGACATATAGAGCAGAATGTTGGCCAATTAAGAAGACGCATATTCATAAGATGGATGTAGTGAAAATGAGAATGTTAGGTGGATGTGTGGTAAAACTAGGAAAGATAAAATTAGAAATAAGCGCTTTCGAGAGCATTTAGGGGTAGCACAAATAGAGGATAAGATTAGAGAAACCCGTTTAAGACGGTTTAGGCATGTTGAGCGTAGGCTAGTAATAGCACCGGTGAGAAAACGTTTGGCTATACAGGTGGATGGCTCATCAATAGGCAGGGGTAGGCCGAAGAAAACATTGATGAAGGTCATTGATTCAAATTTGAAGAAGTTTAACTTATCAAAGGATTTGGCTCAAAATAGAACGGAATGGAGAAATAGAATTCACGTAACCGACCCCAACATGGTTGGGATAAAGCTTTGATAATGATGATGATGATGATGATGATTATTATTATTATTATTTTATTTTTGTTAAAGAAATAGGAATTTTCATTGATGTCACAAAGAATGATAATGTTTCTAACTACCATAAAGGGCCCTTTATTAATCACGTAGATAACACTGGAATAGTACTTTTGGTTTCATTGTAAATCCAAAAACTATCGTACATGGGTTTTCTATAGGTTATATACCTATATTGTATTAAAGAGGATTTATGGTGATAGGCCTGCGCAATGTAACCTATGAAATTTTTTTTTTTTTTTTTTTTGTGGTGGGGGGTGGGGGGGTGGTTATACCAATGTTAAAGGAGAATTTAAGGTACGGAGGCCCGAATAAGAGAAGTTAATTCATGGATCAAATAAATAACAATAATATGCCCACATATGTACATATATATGCATATATTTTTTATGACCCAAGGTATTCCTCATTAGTTCAGATATCGAACCTTTAGCCTTTGGTCTGGGAGTTACTTGTTCCTGACGAGCAAAGACTATGATATGTTTACATGATACATCTAACCAATGAGAACGCTCTGATAAATACAGGTGAACCCGATCCTGTCGATCAAGGAGATAACGTCAACTCTGATAGATACTAGTGCCGTAAACACGCCATAGCGATGCAACGACCCCTATTACAAAATTCTTTGTTGGGTGGAGCAAAATGTTTTAACCCATCGACGCACTGAAATGATTGCCACTACTATATACGGCCTCAAAACAGCACTGACGTCGAAGCTTATTCTAATAGTTGAAGTTTGGAATAAGTATAGTTTAATGGCTCACATTAAATTTCTTATTTTCACAAATACATCAGATCAATTGGTGGGTCAAGAGTCTATTCCAGTCATGGCTTTCAAGGCTAAGGTGTTTGGCATTTCTTCTTTATACACCAATGTCGATCACCACTTATGTTCTAAACTGATTTTTTCTCACCATTGTTAAAATTGATCTGGAAGGTCCCAAAGGAACCCCAAAATAACGGCCGAACAAGAAAATAATGAAATGACACCATACCATACACAACAATTCATGCGTGTTACTCATTAATTTAGAGTATACATCATATAAAAACTATCACATTTACCAACCCAACCTTTCCTCCCAATCCTCTACCCTTCAACACTCTTCAAATTTCCCCATCCCACTCTTTTTCCTCACCATTCCCCCATATGATGGGGAGCTCCTTGGACTTGCACAATTCTGAGAGCCAGCGTAGAAAATCCCACACTTCGCTATCTTTTGAACTTACTTCACATCCATCAAAGGTATTTGCACCTAATTGCCAAAAAAAAAAAAAAAGAATTAACAATAGTAGGAGTCAAAATATAAAATTTTGCAGGTTTCTCACCTTCGAAAATCTTGTGGACAGTTTTGCAACTTGAGTAAGCATCCCATCTTTTTTCTTCGTAGGCTAAGCTGTTCATTCTTAAGGCCTTAAGGAGGAGAAGCTAAAATAAATTTTATATACACACTTCAATTGAAAAAGTACAATTAACGCCAAAAATCATCCACGACACTCAAATTCAAATAAAAGAGGGGTACAATACGTTAACAACCGAAATTGGACTTCGTGTAGGTAAGTGCTTATCAAATAGACAAATCATGTTTCTCTGAACATATATAGTCAAGAAACTCCAAAACTTGACCCGCATCCCCCACACAAAGAAGTTAAAGAAGCTCTAACAAACTTCCACACAAAAAGTGATGCTTTTCTCAATGATACACTCAGGAGTCATCTTAGTCCCTATATTCTTATAAACGGAAATTTATTCCCCCTGGAAACCAGCCGGTTTAGTCTCTTCCCAGAGTTGGGTGACTCTACCGATCGGATTCAGAAACTTGATGTTACAAAAGGATACTGATCGGATCGATAAACTTGATGTTACAAAAGGATATAACCTTCAAACAAATTTCATGTCCAACCATAAGTGCAAAGAAACGATCACAAGAATTGCAGCACCATTTCACAAGCAAGGAGGGGACCCCTTGAAATATTGATAAACTACGAAGGGTATGAGTTTGATATGCTCTATATGCTTACATGATCTCAAGTCAAAATTTCTTAATTCAAACTCGCAATCTTAAAGGCAAGAACACAGCAATTACACTTGGATTAATATCATAAATTTCGTTAAAACCATATCAAAAACACTAGTTTAGGAATGAAGACCTATTATTTGAGGCCAACAAGTTCATTTTCAGTTTGTTAGGACAAGAAACACACGCATTACATTTCCTTAGTTCATGAAAGTGAGTATACAAGAAATATACATTGCCTATTCCACAGTGGACGACCAACAAGCTTGACAAGCATAGTGTACTTTCAATTTGCAAGCAAGAAATGACTCAAAACCAACTCTAATTATTCTGCTATGAAAAATAAAGTTGTATGTTCATCAAAATTGTTTGACAATATGAAGACACACAAATGCAATAACTTCAAACCTCAAAAGTACAATAAAAACCCTTTTAAACATACCTTTGGAACAAAGTACACACAATTAGATTGACAAATCCAAGAGAGCCATATAGCTATATTTTATATCCAAAGATCAGAATCTCAAAAACCAAGTTATCGTCTGATATATACATATTTCTTCTTCTTTTCTCATGTCTATTTGTTCACTTGATATAATTTTGGTATAAAAGAAATGCCACCCCTGACGCCGGTGGTTGGGCCAACATTCCAGTGGCCCCTGTTAAACATACACAGAAATATCTAAAAATCATAAAATATTTCCTTCTATGAAAAATCAAGGCTTTTCCTTTGTATCAGGATTTCCAAGACCAATTTCAAGCCCACTAAGCATGTGCTCCAGAACGATGGGCAGGGACTTTTCCATTGTACTTTCTTCTATTTTCTGATCTTGTAGCTCCTTGACCCATTGTGGCCGTTGATTGATCCCAAGTTCTACGACCATAATTGCTAGAAACAAGTGCTCAAGTTATATTTCCCCAACACCTAAGCCACATTAACGGAAAGCACACACATTAAACACATTGAACCTACCATTCAAAATATTGAACATGTCACCACATTAAATACAATGCCACACTTCACAGTGAAAGAATTTGCAATCACTAAGTTCTTGCCAGCCGTAGCATGAGACTCCACCACTGATGCTTGCAACGCAGAGTGATGCACTGTCGAAGGAAGAAATCCAGAGGGGAGGAGATGAAAGACTAGGGGAGAAAAAGTAAAATAGCCTTTTGTACTTATAATTTTGTATCAATAATTTATATATTCCTATGGGGGAGGTCTGACCGATACAATCCATGATCCCATGGATTATGAGAATCCCTAAAGTAAAAAATCATCGTTGTATAAAATTATCCAATTGTGGGTTTTCCTCGATTATAGAGTGAAAATAGAGAAAAAATCCTCTCAGCGCATGCTTGTCAATCGCATCCTAAGAGTTTTAAGGGTATTTTTCCAATAAAAATCCTGAGTAGTTACTTTTCAAGAAAGCATTTTAAGCCCGTAAGAAGCCTAACCAGACAAATCTCACTTATTAAACAAAAAATGCCAAATGCTTTGGCAGCTACTAGTAAGTGCTCATGAGCTAGACTAGGCTGTGCTGCCGTACATTTGGCTTGGCTAAACTTTAAAAATAGGCCCATACATATAGTCAAAGCCTAATCCTGGGTGCTTGCCTCGAGCACAGGCCACCTCATTGTCAGCCTTCAGCTCATCCAATCAGGCCGGACGTTCCTATCTCTTGTATGGGCCTTTTATCACTTGTTGGGGCAAAAAAGTCATTAAATCAGATTAAAAGTACTACTTCTTTGGACCTGGTTGGTGTGAGCTTTACGCTTACAAAGTGAGCCTCAAATTTTAGATCCAAGCCCCACCCAAGTACTAACACGTGAGGCCGAAACTAGGTTGTGGTCACCTGGAGGGACGACAGCTGGTTGATACTCTGTATTGCTGGGCAAGACAAGTTCAGTTCAGGCAATTTGGTTGGCAGTGGCACTGTGGAAATCTCATGGAAAAAAAGGCGTTTGTTCGAATGGGAATAAGATATGCAAAAGGCTACTATTAGAAAGCTCATATCCAACCTTGGCATCCTCCCTAGCCTACAACCATGCAACTCCATGACTCATCTCCTCCAAATCCACGCCCAAATGATTACCAGCGGCCTCGCCCGCGACACCTTCTGTGCAAGCAATCTCATCTCCTTGTGCGCCTCCTCGGCTTTGCACGACATCAATTGCTACGCCCACTCCCTTTTCCACCAAACCCCACAACCCAACCTGTTCATCTACAACATCATGATTCGATCCTCCGCGCGCAGCCCGTTTCCTAAAGACTCAATCATTTTATACACCCAGATGAGGACTAGAGGAATCTCCCCCGATCACTTCACCTACCCTTTCCTACTCAAGGCCTGTGGCAGGATTCAGGCTCTCGCTTTGGGTGAAACGATCCATGGGGTGCTGCTAAAGGTTGCTCTCGATTCGGATTCGTTCGTCCGCAGCTCACTCATCTGTATGTACTCCAACTGCGGCGCGGTTGAATCCGCACGCCGGCTGTTTGACAAAATGTTTGACTTTAACGTTGTGTCATGCAATGCGATGATAGGTGGCTACGTGAAGGTGGGCGATTTGGGCTCCGCCCAGTGGCTTTTTGATCAAATGCCTGAGAGAGATTTGGTGTCGTGGAGCACCATGATTGCTGGTTGCGTGCAGATTGGGGATTCGAAACGGGCGATAGAGCTGTTTGGGGAGACGCAGGGTTTGGGAATTAGGGTGGATGAGATCACTCTTGCCAGCCTGCTTTCGGCCTGTGCACATTTGGGAGCTCTTTATCAAGGCAAGTGGTTCCATGCTTACATATATCGCTCTGGCGTGATGCTGGATGCTGTCCTTGGTACATCACTGATGGATATGTATTCTAAGTCTGGGGGAATTGAGATTGCAGTAGCAGTTTTTCGGTTGATGCCCCAAAAGGATACATTGGCCTGGAATGCAATCATCATGGGACTTGCCATGAATGGATATGGGGAGAGAGCGCTGCAGATCTTTCGGGAGATGCAGAGGGAGGGAGAGAAGCCTGACGATGTAACTTTTATAGGTGTTCTATGCGCATGTAGCCATGCAGGATTGTTGGATGAAGGACTGAGGTACTATGAGAGCATGATTAGATTGTACCGGATTAAGCCTAGAGTAGAACACTATGGGTGCATAGTGGATCTTTATGGTCGTGCAGGCCTTTTGGTGGATGCATTGGACTTTATAAGGACGCTCCCTGTTCAGCCTAATGCTGCCATTTGGGGAGCTTTACTAGGCGGGTGTTTCATCCATGGAAATATTGAACTAGGTGAGCATGTAGGGAGGATCCTAATTGAGTTAGAGCCTCAGCATAGCGGCCGCTATGTTCTCTTGTCGAACCTTTATGCAAATGCTAATCGTTGGGATGATGCGAGAAATATTAGGGAGATGATGAAAGAAAGGGGGGTTAATAAGATACCAGGGCAGAGTAAGATTGAGGCAAATGGCGTGGTTCACGAATTTGTCGTGGGGGATAAATCACATGCTCAGACAAAGGATATATATCACAAGCTAGATGAGATGATGAAGCATCTAACTCTTGCAGGTTATATGCCTGATACCTCAAACGTGTTTTTTAATTTGGATGAAGAAGAAAAGGAGAATGCTCTTGGTTATCACAGTGAAAAGTTAGCTATCGCTTTTGGGCTGATCAATCTAGGACCAAAGATCCCTATTCGAATAGTGAAGAACCTAAGGGTATGTGTCGATTGCCACTCAGCGACAAAACTTATCTCCAAGATTTATGACCGGAAGATCATTGTGAGGGATAGGAGTCGCTTCCACCATTTTGAACAAGGATATTGCTCTTGCAAGGACTACTGGTGATCCCAATTCAAACATTTTCTTCTCAACAGTAATGATAAGCTGGTTATGCCCATGCACGTCCATAGTGAGCTATTATTGGATAGACCTTAACATGATGAATGTGATCTACTCATGGCATTCAATTTTGAGTATATTGGAAGGAGGTGCCAATTTAGGGTTGATGTGATGCTGGTTTATGTAGTTTTATTTTGACTTACGAGGTTTTGTTTTCTTTAGGTTATTGATGTTGGTGGTAAGGACTTCACATTTACATGGTCGGGTGAATTGGGTGACCGTGATATTTATGAAGAACGCTGAAGCGACGAGGATTGAAATGGTTTGCTTGTTGAATCTGGGTCTGTATGGCGCAAACTAAATATATAGTGCATTTTGGATGTATCAACTAAGAACCATGTGAAAATGCAGACTGAGGAGGCTGAACGCCAACTTAAATCATGAAAGTATGCTACAGATTTCTGATTCCTTTTTCTTTCATTTCAGTTATTTTAAGCTAGCCTTTTGCATGCTTATCTTTATGTGCGATCTTCTTTCTCAACTTCTTTGGCCCCATTTTAGCATTACACTGATAAAATGCCACACGTGTTGGTCATATGAATGGAAAGGTTCATTCGTTCTCTTAGAGCTAGTCAATTGGAATTCCAAGGCTAACGAGGTGATTTTAGGTCTTATTAGTATTACCATTGTGGAAGAATGTGATCTGAATTCTTGTTAGTGTCACTGTTGTGGAAGAAGTTGATTTTAAACAGATTGAAGGATTTGATGGATAATCTGCGCCTGCAGTCTATGAGTAAATCCATTCCAACTTAGGATAGAGTTACTTGTTTGGAAAATCGTCTACTTGTGTTTGGTTTAATTGTTTATCGAAAAATTTTCCCCTAAAATTGGTGAAATTTCATTAGGAGTGAATAAAATAAGTGCTTGGAACTTTTTGGGATGTTAGTCATGAGTGGGCCAGATTATTTAGGACCCTTTCCTGACCGTATCATAATAGATGTGAAACTCCTGAAGGTTCCTGAGTGCACATTCGTACAAATATATATTATGATTCTGAAGAATGTACATTTTTGTTTAGCAATGCGAAAATATTGAGAGAATTCTTCCCGACTTTCTCTGGTCTGGCAGTCACCATCCTAAGAGGAAGAATCAAATCAGTTGGAATGTTTTCTATCTTCCACGAGGAAGAATCAAATCAGTTGGAATGTTATCTGTCTTCCAAGACAAGAAAGACTAGGAATTCGCTGAGTCTCCAAATCATTGATGCAACCATGATGAAATTCAGGTGGAAAGTTCCTTCCTCTTCCTCAATTTGGGCAGAATGGTTTAGTAACAGATACTGTCAAAAAGGCAGTACGTGGCAGCACTCTAACACCATGGCAGGTTCATGCGTATGGGAGAGGGTTCATTCCATCTCCTTTTCTTCAACATAGTTCTAAATGGATTTTTGGTGATGGGAACGTGGCTTGGTTGGTATGACTCCTAGTTGATGGTTGCCTCATATCTAGTTTGTTGGCTTGCTTATCCTTTTCTATGTAGGATTTAGTTTCTGCTCTTAGTTTTGGCAACTTGTGGGCTTTTGCATATCACTTTCCCTCTGAGCTGAAAACCTTCCCCATCCAGGCTACAAGCGGAGTAAAGCTTGATCTTCCCAGGCTACTTGGTCCTCTAGTATTGATAGAGCCTTCACCTTTAAGGAGGCTTGGAACCTTATCTGCTTTCGAAGTCAGAGGAAACCTCGGTTTCTGTAGTTAAGGGAAAATTTCTTCAGCCCAACTGGTCCTTTTTGGCTTAGTGTCTAATACAGTGGAAATTACCGACCTCTAGCTGGGTCCAAACTATTGGCATTACTCTGGCTTCCGACTAGGGTTGGCCTCCTACCATAAATGCTTCGGAGTTACAAAAAATATAAAAATTAGAAGTATATATATATATATATTCATGTGCATATGTCCTTCACCAAGTGACCGTGCATACTCCTCTGTAGGGCCCATGGTGGACCCCACCAAGGGATGAGACCCGGGGGGGGGGGGGGTGAGGGAAAGATCCATACGGGACCACCCTAGATACTAAGTTTAGCTCCAATCACATGTCCTTAACCCCTTCAACCATGACCCACAAATTCATTCCATTCTAATTGGTCCATAGTCGAACCAACGATCTAATAAATTCGGATTTGATAAAAAAATTAGTAAACGGGTTCAATTCAAGAAGGTCGTGCATGTGGTTCATTTGGATAGACCATACAGTGGGTCCCACCTAGAGTTCTCACGAAAAAATTGGTGAGGGACATATATATATATATAAATATTCCCCCATATATAAAAGTATCATATTGATATTAAAATTATTAATATGATTTGATGCATTTGGTTTATTCTACTAGTTGAACTCATAATATAGTTTAAACAATTAAAAATGTAATAATGTTGTCAACATAGCAAATTATTGTCACCATGATGACCCATAATCATAAAATAATAAACTAAATGAACTCATAACATCGTATAAACAATTAAACAAATAATAACGTTGTCAACATAATAAATTAATGGCATCATTTTGGCCTCTAATCATAAAATTCAATAACCATAAAGTGTGAAGCTTCCAATATTCATCACAACCATGGTGGTTAGAATTTAGATACATCCCTTAGAAGTCAAAAGTTACAAGCCATAACCATAAGTTCAAACTGAAATGAATCCAGAAAATTTGTCTAAAATTCTGAAAATTCGTCTGAACGGGAATGAACTTCTAGCCGAATTTTGAGGAGTGCGGTCTTATCAAAAAAATTTTTGTACTGAGGTGGTGGTGGTGGCGGTGGTTGTGGGGTGGGGATATTCAGTTTTTTGTAAAGGATGACCAGAAATGATTTGGAAATTTTCTCTGAAACGATTTTCGTAATTACACTTCTGGTTGTCCTATCTGCCTCTCACAGTGAAACAGGTATCCTTCTGGTTTTCCATTGCACTATTGCCACCAGAACTTGGAGATGGGTCTTCTCCATGCTTGGCAAACCAATGCCATTGCCTTTCTCAGCCTCTGTTATCTGGTTTTTTATGGCAGTCAGCAGTGTGAAAAAGGAAAAGTAGGCCTTAGGCACTATTTTCTTAATATCTTTGCACTAGATATTGCTGGCTAGGAACATGTGTGTTTTTGACAGTATTCGGCCCCCATTGGACGGTGTTCTTTCCAAGCTGAAGAATGATCTCAGCTGGCCTCCATGTGATCTGAAGCAAGATAACAAAGCATCATATCTCCACAACCTTCTTAGTTTTCTGTCTATTTAGCCTTGGGTGGCGAACCTTGTAGCAGGTTTTTCTATGTGCAGTTGAGCTCTCTTTGCTCTCATCATATTTCCCCTCCTCCTCTGAGTGATCTTCGGCTTTTTGCTGGCTCTTGCTCTAGCCATGGGTCGGTTGTATCTGGATTTCAGGTCATTTGCCCTTGGCCTTCAGTTTCATTTTTTTTTCTGGTTTCTCAATGTCTCTTGGGTTTTTTTTTTCAAAAAAAAATTATTTATCAGTGGCAAAAACTTTTCATTAAAAAGAGAGGAATAGAAAAAGCGACCGGCCCTACAACCAAAGATGGATTGGGCACCAAAAGGTATAAAAGCATTATACCTTCACCAAAAGCAAAGAGAGCTACAACTAGAAAAATAACAAGAACCAACTAGGTAAAAGCGACAAATGGATGGGATCTTTCCACCCGTTGCTTAGCCAAGTGCCTCATATATTGGAAATCCATAGAAATTGAATAAGAGAATGCCTTGACCTCATTGAAATAAAACCAAAACCTCTAGGAAGGCAAGGCACGAGAAGACCCACAGGAGATAGCAGTCAAGGAGTCACCCTTCACCAATAGCTTCTTGTGAAACAGTGAATAAAAATCCGAAGCGCTTCTAGCATAGCCAGCTCATCTTCTTCATTAGACTCCATGTAACCCACGAACTTGGAGAACAAGGCCACTACGGCCCCATCACTGTTGTGAAGCCCCCCTTCAATCCTAATTAGACCCAACTTGCCTTTTCCCTCTCTATCTGCATTAAATTTCAATGCACCTGGACTAGGTAATTAGACCCAACTTGCCTTTTCCCTCTCTATCTACATTAAATTTCAATGCACCTGGACTACGTGGTGCCTAAGAAATCACCTTCGTCAACCTAGAAGCCTTGTCTAAAAGAGAGGCTTCCCAATTGTATAGGATTCCATCCATCTTATGTTTTCAAGTGCATTCCTACAAGATACCTACTTGGCTATACGCATATGCACCAAAAGAACAACATCGTTCACCACCATGGAAGCTTCCCCTGAACACCATACGATTCCATTACTTCTACACCGACCATAAGATAGTGATTGGAATGACCTTCACAGGACTGCCTCACAGGAAAACAAAGTACTCAACCTCAAAGATCAAAACAGCTGTTGCAGGGGGCATAGCGGTCAGTGCTCAAAACGCTACGTAGTGGATGATATGTAGCCGCAGCGATGATTCATTTTAACGTA
Source organism: Sextonia rubra (assembly GCA_037013555.1). Taxonomy (NCBI): domain Eukaryota; kingdom Viridiplantae; phylum Streptophyta; class Magnoliopsida; order Laurales; family Lauraceae; genus Sextonia; species Sextonia rubra. The sequence goes on from JASUAD010000023.1 coordinate 13,571,828, forward strand.
GTAGTGTGAATTGAAAATGTTGTCAAAGACTTTTGAAAAGATATTGATCAATGTGGACCCCAAGTGCAAGGTCTCGATGTAGTTTTACCAGGTGAGTCGAGATCGTATTCACAGGGAGCTGGTATTCGCAGAAAACCTGTCATATTTGAAAAACTAAAGCTACCCTAATAAAATCTATAAAAATTACACACTACTACTTCTGAAAATTAAAATTAAATTACAAATCCAAATCTGAAAAAAATTACAAATTAAATCTAACCTAAGAAAATCCTAAACTAAAAACAATCCTAAAACTAGAAACTGCAAGACAATGAAATAGATCAAACCACCAATGTAAAAGAATAAATAACCATGCATTAAATAAATAAACAAAATCAGAAATAAAACCTTCGATAAAATAAAAAAATAATGAAAAGAATGCTAGTTTCTCTTATTTTTGGAAGATTAAAACACTGTATTGGCAGAATAAAAAAATCCACAAAAACACAGTACCAAGTGCGTGCTATCATCACACACAATCATACGGCGTCGATCCAAGGTGGAACACCTTGACCTCACTAATTGTGTATTTATAATTAATCGGACCAATACACCTAATAAACTCTCAAAATTAATTATAACTAGAAAAATAAAATCTACCCTTACCCTAGATCAAGACATAAAAAAGAGGAGACTCCGCGCGCAATCCAAACTCTTATCTTCAATCTTCACACCAAGGAAAATTAGATGAAAGGAGAAGATGGAATGGGGAAAATGGATCCAAAACTGGGCTTGGCCAAACCCCACTTTTGATTGTGATGAAATGGGGAGGAGAGAAGAGATGGAGTGGAAATTGATGTGGTATGGTGGAGTATGGAAAAGAAAGAGAGAGAAAAAGGTAATGGGAGGGTGGTCTTAGGCGTGTGATGAGGTATATGCTCCTTGTACTTCCTTTCCTCTGTATATAAGAACATATGATGGATAATGGGAAGTCTCACAGGAAAAGATGGAAAGAAAGAAAAAAAATGGTGTGAATCTTGGGTAGGAATAGTAAGTTGAGAATGGGTAGAGTACTGTTGGGGAATGACATGTTGGTGAAAGTGCAATAGCTAGATCTCACCAAGTCCTAGGGGGGGGGGGGGGTGAATAGGACTATTAAAAATTTCTTTTCAAGAATTAGGTTTTATTAGTGAGCAATCTGAGAGATTATTTAAAATTGAAAGTCCCCAAGAAGATTTAAGAGAGATATTCAGAGTTGTGAGTGTTTACAGTATGTAGAAATGTAACTAGAGTAACAAAGATGTACCTTATAAAAGATCATCAACCCAAGTGACAAGAATGCAAAGCAACATCCACACACAACAAACAATAAACACAGTGATTTATAGTGGTTCGGTCCTAGACCTACATCCACTCTCAAGAGCAATCTCTCTTGGTTCCACTAAATAAGAGGTACTTACATAACATACACCTCTAGCAACAGTTTTTTGATTTGGTGGTTTGTCTTCCACCAACTAAGGTTTTTGATCAGGTAGTTGATCCTTGATCTAGTCCACCAACTACAACAATTTTTGATGCGGTGGTTTATCTTCCACCAAATACAGCAATGAGAATTGAAATATTAAAGAACACCTAAACAAGGAATTGTATACCTTGGTTTTGAGTGGTGCTCTTGATGCTTGAAAGACTACCTCCAAGCTTTGGCCTCTTGTTCTTGCTCGTTGGTGATGAAGATCTTCAGATGCGTGCTCAGCCAAGGGAAGAGGTTTTAAGAGGGTTTGGAAGGCTAAGGTATTCTCTCAGATTTAATGGAGCCTTTCCTAACTCACCAACTACTCTTCTTGTAACAATAATGGCACCTTTTGGTTTTGGAGAGTAGGTGGTTGTGGGAGCTTTGAAGATGATTTTAATGGAGGTGCAAAGGCTCAGCTATACTAGTATTTTTCAGAGTAATAAATTCAGTGGTTGGAGCAAGGGAGAGGTCCTCTTTAAATACAGATGAGCTCCAACGGATAGATCTACGGCTAAGAACAGAATGGTCTACGGCTTAGCCGTAAGTTCTGACAACATCCAACGGCTAGTTTGACCAGATTCAACAAAAATTCCTTCTTACGGTTAGGCTTACGGCTTAGCCGTAAATCCTTATATGGCTTAGCCGTGAGCACCTTTCGGCCTAGCCGTGGGTCAGCCGTAAGCTGAAATTTCCCAGAAACTGCTCTCTGGAGAGTGGCTCGTAATCTTTACGGCTTAGCCGTGAATTACCTTATGGCTTAGCCGTGAAGGCCTTTCGGCTTGGCCGCAAGGTCAACCGTAGGCATTATATGGCCAAGTGCACTCTCTGGATTGTGGCCCGTAGATTTTACGGCTTAGCCGTGAAATACACTACGGCTTAGCCGTAACATTTTTCATTGCAGCCGTAGGGTCAGCCGTAGAACAAAAAGCTCCAAAATATACTCTCTGAAGAGTGAGCCGTAGGATCTATGGCTTAGCCATGGTCCAAGCCGTAGAACAAAAACTGGGTGTTTGAAAACCCTAATTTCCTATTTTATTTCTATGGACACTAGGGGTCACGGTTACCTTATCCCTTGGCATTCACATAGGATCTTCTTGAATGATCTTGAACTTCTTTGAGCTTGCTTAGTCTTCATTGATAGGTCTTTCTTAAATGGTCTTGAACTTCCTTGAACTTGGCTTGATCTTCAATGAACTTCCGAGGTGAACTAGGTCGTTCTAGAACTAAACTACACTTTGGTCACGTAATTGACAACACACTCTTACAATGACACTAACAATCTCCCCCTTTGTCAATTTCGTGACAAAATTACATAATGTGAAGAAGATACAACATTTAAGCTCAGCAATTGAGATACAAGTATTACATTAGTGAATACACCTTAAGCACCGACATCTACATACACAACCCTTTGAAGCTCCCCCTTTGAAGATGCTTAACCTGCAAAATGCTGCAAACACAATCTACTAGAAAGGTGGGAGGTTAGAAAGCTCCCCCTAAAAACATGCATACAATTCTCCCCCTTTTTGGCATAATATTGACAAAGAGATAAAGCATAAATAAGAACAGAAGTGCACACAAAGATAAGCAGTTGCAAAGTAATGGTTATAATAGATTAGAAACTAGGAGCAGTACAACCATATCAAAACAATACATCACCCATAAGAATAAAAGAGATAACAAACAAGACTAACAGGTGAAGTACAGCCACTGCCCAAAATACAAAAAGAAGACAATAACAGACATCAATCCGAAGGAGGAGAGGGGGAAGGAATCGCCACATCGTCTCTCCGGCAGCTCTTGGAGATCTTTGACAAGTATTGAAAGGATTTCTTCAAGAGCTTCTCCATCTTAGTTTGCCGTTGTTTGAGGGAGGCCAACCGAGCTTCAAACGAGGAAGAGGAAGAAGCCGGGGGAGGAATCGGAACCGGAGACACAGTAGAAGGTGCTGCAGGAAGAGACGCATCCGGGGAATCATCTTCGTCTCCGGAGTCATGAAGTCGGGGACCAGCTGCCTGTTGTTTGGAGAAGCGCATGTTCTGAATATTAACTGTGCCAAAGGTGGGGTGAGACTTAGGAGCTTCATCGGAAGGTAAAGCGACCCCACACTGAGAGGCGAGGCGAGTCATGAGATATCCAAAGACACATGCATTGGTGCCTCTGCCCGGGCACTGCCAAAACCGGATAATGGTAGCACAAATGAGAGATGGAAGACACACTCTGACCCCCATGTGGACTGAGTAGAGGACATTAACCATGAACGGTGTGAGGTCAGAGAAATTCCCCCTCCGAGGATAGATGTTACAGGTGAAGATAGCATGGAGGATCCGGTAATGAGGAAGCAGGGAGGCTGCAGGAAGGAACCCCTTGTCCTTCCATGGGATGGTGGCTCCACAGAGGGCGAAAGTGGTAGTTTGTTTCTCTTCTTCGGATAGAGAATCCGAGATGACCGAAGTGGAATCGGAGAGAGGCACACACAACAGGGCTGAGATGATGGCAGGGGTGATGGTATTGGTGCCATCAGTGAACTCAAGGTCAAAGGACAGGGATTCTAACGAGGCGTGTGTGATAGATGCATACATGGTACGCACAATCGAGGGGAAGCCAAGACCACCCCACTTCAGAATATTTTCCCACCTAATGTGTGTGAGAAGTGTGTGGACTCCATATGTTTCAACTGCGAGAATATTAACATCGCGCTCTACAGTAATGGGTCTGGAAAAGAAAGACCGATCACGAGTGGGTTCCCGTGGAACCAAAACTCGGGGAGAGGGTGGAGATGGCTGACGAGGCCGGGAAGAGCTACTGGAGGCACGAGGCCTCTTACCAGGGGGGTAAGCATTCTTGGTTCGTGGAGGCATGATGATAACCCGAGGGAAAGCCACACACCCACAAACAGGAGGAAGGAGCACAGTGGAGAAACGAGCACAGTAAATTGAATGAAACAGTGATGAAAAAGAGAAGAGAGAGAGAAAGGAGAACAATACAATAACCAAAAGAGAGGAAACCGCCGGAGGAGGAAGGCCGGAGAAAGAAGACGCCGGAGGAGGAAGGCCGGAGAAGGAGGACACCAAGAGAGGAAGGCCGAGAAAGGAAGAGAGAGCAGAGACGGAGGCAGCGGCAGAGGGAAAGAAAAGACGAAGAGACGGGTTTAAGTAGGCCTCGGCGGGCAGAACGAGGACGAAAAAGCACTTACGGCTTAGCCGTAGAGTGTTTTACGGCTGAGCCGTAAACCCTTACGGTTGAGCCGTAGGGTAAATGTTTGCGCAAATACGGGTTAACCGTAAGTAGATTACGGCTTAGCCGTAAAGTGTTGTACGGCTTAGCCGTAGACCCTGGGCAAAACACAGGTTAATCCAAACAGCAAACATCAATTGATTTCCTCAAATTTTCAAATTTTAACACATTAAGAGGTTTAGTCAAGATGTATGCAAGTTGTTTTTCAGTCTGAATATATTCGAGCTCGATGATTCCTTCTTCGACCAATTTTCTAATGAAATGATGTCGAATATCAATGTGTTTGGTGCGAGAGTTTGGACCGGATTTTTAGAAATGTGTATGGCACTCGTGTTATCACAATACAAGCTCATTATTCCTTGTTTAATGCCATAGTCCATAAGCATCTGTTTCATCCACAAGAGTTGAGAACAGCAGCTTCCGGCAGCGATGTATTCAGCCTCGGCAGTGGAGAGAGATATCGAATTTTGCTTTTTACTATGCCAAGCTACTAGACAATTTCCAACATAAAAACAGCCGTCACTTGTGGATTTTCTATCATCTAAGTTTCCTGCCCAATCAGCATCTGAGTATCCAGCAATGGAGGATGAGGAGTCATGAGGATACCACAGACCATATTCAGTTGTATCTGCAATGTACTTAATGATTCTTTTTACAGCAGTTAGATGGGATGCTTTTGGATCCGCTTGATATCGAGCACATGCTCCCACGCTAAATGCTATGTCTGGCCTACTTGCAGTAAGGTATAACAGGCTACCGATCATACTTCTATATAGGCTAGAGTCAACCCCTTTACCATTTGCATCTTTAGTAAGTTTGATGGTTGTACTCATGGGAGTTTGACATGTTTCCCAGTCATTAGACCAAATCGTTTTACCAGTTCTTTAGCATACTTGGACTGGGAAATGAAGATACCATCACGTAATTGTTTGACTTGTAAGCCTAAGAAGAAATTCAATTCACCAACCATACTCATTTCAAATTCAGATTGCATTAGATTAACGAACTGAGTAGTCAATTCATTAGATGTGGAACCAAAGATGATATCATCTACATATATTTGCGCTATTAAAACTGACTTTCTTGTCTTTTGGATAAAAAGAGTTTTATCAACACTACCTCTTTGAAAATCATTGTCTAACAAGAATTTTGTCAACTTTTCATACCAAGCACGTGGTGCTTGCTTAAGACCATACAGAGCTTTCTTCAGTCTAAACACATGGTCAGGGAATTCTGAGTCTATAAAACCTTTAGGTTGTTCAACATACACTTCCTCATTCAAAATTCCATTTAGAAAAGCACTCTTAACATCCATTTGAAACAATTTGAACTTTAAAAAACAAGCTATAGATAGTAAAATTCTTATTGATTCTAAACAAGCAACTGGAGCAAAGGTCTCATCGAAGTCAATACCTTCAATTTGAGAATATCCCTGCGCTACCAACCTAGCTTTGTTCCTAACAATAATGCCATTTTCATCAAGTTTATTTTTGAAGATCCATTTAGTGCCAATCACATTTTTATCCTTTGGTCTTGGAACTAGGTACCAAACATCACTTTTTGTAAACTGATTCAATTCTTCTTGCATAGCTTTTATCCAATCATTGTCTGAAAAGGCTTCATCAACGCAGGTAGGTTCTAAAACAGAAGTAAAGCACAAGTGACTCATAATGCTCTCCAATTGTTTCCTAGTTTTTACACCTGTTAGGGAGTCACCAATAATCTGATCTATAGGATGATCTTTTACATTCACCAAATTTTCAGTGGAAATAGGTACATCAGTTTTTATTGTGGATCGTGTGGGTTCAATCATTGAGGGCACTTCCACTTCATCAACATTATCAGACATTGTGGATTCATCATCTATAATGACATTTATTGACTCTTGGATGACTCCGGTTCTCATATTTAGAACACGATAGGCTCGACTCCGTGTTGAATAGCTTAAGAATATACCTTCATCACTTTTTGAGTCAAATTTACTCAGTTGTTCTCTATCCTTCAAGATGTAACATTTACTTCCAAAGACCTTAAAATATTTCACATTTGGTTTCTTCCTATGCCACAATTCATAAGCTGTCTGATTTGTACCAGTCTTAAGGTAAACTCGGTTGAAGATGTAGCAGCTGGTATTAACAGCTTCGGCCCACAAGTCTCTAGGAAGATTCTTACTATGAAGCATGACTGTGGCCATGTCTTGGAGAACTCTATTTTTTCTTTCAGCCACCCCATTTTGTTGTGGAGTTTTGGGTGCTGAATATTCATGATGAATCCCATATTTCTCACAAAATTTGTCAAATTGATCATTTTCAAATTCTCCACCATGATCACTTCTGATTCGGGCTACTGAAGTACCTTTTTCAGTTTGAATTTGTTTTACAATCCTTTTGAATTCTCCAAAGGCTTCAGATTTTTCTCTCAAGAATGCAACCCAAGTGAATCTAGAGAAATCATCTACCGTAACAAGAAAGTACCTTTTCTTACCTCGACTCTCTCTTTTAGTTGGTCCAACCAAGTCCATATGAATAAGTTCTAGAGGTCGAGTAGTTTTCATAGCATTCACCATTTTATGGGCACTTCTAATTTGTTTTCCTTGAAGGCACTCTCCACAGATCATCTTTTCTTGACTACTGATCTTGGGCAGTCCTTCAACATATTTGTTTAGATGGGATAAGTCCCTGTAGTTTACATGCCCAAGTCTTTGATGCCACAGCTTAGCTTCATCATCAATACTAGTTAGTAGGCAAGAAGCAGAGGATGAAGTATTTGTTTTTCCCACCACATAACAGTTATCGGTAGTTCTAAGACCTTTAATATTATCTTTCCATTCCTTGAGATCTCATAACTATGACTACTAAAGTTTACGGCATAATCTTTATCACAGATTTGAGATATGCTAAGTAAATTATGTTTCAACCCATCAACGCACAAAACATTCTCAAAAGGTGGTAAGTTTGGAACATTTAAAGTTCCTTTCCCAATAATTTTCGCAGTACTGCCATCACCAAAAGTAACTGTGCCTCCATCGAATTCAATCATTTTAGACAAACAAGATTTATCACCAGTCATATGTTTTGAGCATCCACTATCCAGATACCATCTTGATTGTTTAGCAGCTTTAAAAGCTATGTGGACCACTAGATTCTTGTTTTTAGGTATCCATTTAAGTGTACTAATAGTGGGGATCACAGTTGATTTTTGGTGTTTCACTTGAAAGGTTTTATGTTGAGGAATAAGAATGTTTGCTCCATTCTTTTTGTATATTTCAAATTGTTTTCTTAACTTTTGGACTTCTTTTAACAAATTATTCATCTTTTGGTTTAAGGGGAACGTGTTTATTTGAGACTTTTGCTTTTTGTTTTCAGGTTCCACTTTCTTAGTGGTGTTTTTCTCAATTTTCTGACTGATGTTATAATGAATTTTTCTTAACTTGCACTCCATTTTGAAATGACCTCTTTTTCCACAATAATGACAGAGGACATTTGATGAAACAGTATGAGTACTAGTAGATGCCTTATCCACAGTGTTTTGAACACTAGTATCTTCGTTCTTTAAAGCACTTTTGACAAAAACAGTTTCGGAACTTGGAGACTGAATAGCATTTTTGTCATATCCAAGACCGGTCATGTCTTTATAAGCTTTCCCAATTTTGAATAATCTAATGTATTTCTCATCATTTTGAGTAAATCTGTACTCATACTTTTCTTTATACCGTTTCAGAATAGTCACTTCATTGTGGAGAGCATTATTTTCATCTTTTATTTTTAAAAGGGATTTTTCATTTTCTCTTAATTTGAGTACATTTTCTTTTTCTGTTGATAATTGGATTTTTACACTTTCGAGTTCTTTGATCAATTCTTCCTTTTCAGCATTAATACTATCAACCTTTTCTTTTAAATTCTTAATTTTATTTTGTTGATTGCTTACAGTTTCAACGAGCCTACAGGTTCCCTCATAGAGTAGTTCATAGGAATCCGTGGTGTTGTCATTATCCTCATCATCTGAATTTTCATATTCACTCTCTGACTCACTGCCTTAGATTTCTTCATTTGATATTTTAATCATTTCCTCAGAAAGATTGAAGGTGGCAGTGGTAGCCATCAGAACTGTATATTTGTCTGATTCATTTTGATGTGATTTATCTAAGTCAGAATCTGATTCAGATGAATCATCCCAAGTGGCTACAAGATTCTTCTTTTTGAGTTTTCCTTTTTAAGGACAATCGGTAGATATGTGTCCAATTTTCTTACATCTGTAACACATAGGTTCCTTATGTTTACTTCTAGAGAGGGAATTTATCATTTGCGGTTTCATTTTTATACTCTTTCACCCTCTTTTTCTTAAATTGTTTCAAAAATCTTTTAGCCAAAAGGGCCACATCTTCATCCTCGTCATTACTAGTTATTCCTATGTCATCTTTAGAGGAAGATGTATTATGAGAGGTGATTAGAGCGATTGATTTCTTTTTGTCATTGTTAAATTTGAATTCAAAGGTCTGAAGGGATCCCACTAAATCTTCAATTTTCATTTGTTCCGAATCCTTGTGTTCTTCTATAGAGGTTACCTTAGGATGGAATCTTTCCGGAAGTGATCTCAAGATTTTACTACAAATTTTACCTTCCGGAAGAGTTTCCCCAAGAGCCCACATTTCATTTACAATTTTCATGAGCTTAGTATGGAAGTCAGTAAACATTTCATTTTCTTCCATGCAAATGTTTTCGAACTGACTCGTGAGCATCTGAAGTTTAGATCTTTTGACAACTGAGGCACCCTCATAAGTTACTTCAAGGATTCTCCATGCCTGTTTTGCATTAGTGGTTGTCATGATCTTTTTAACTCTTCTTGATTCATGGCACACACTATAGCATTGTAAGCTCTAGCATTATTTTGTCTAAGATTTAGCTGAGCTTGAGACCATCTAGCTGGATCTAATGGTATAGTGGTTGTGACACCATTTGTAGTCACATCTTCAGTGGGTTCCATCCAGCCTTTCTCTATAGCCTCCCAAATAGCCCAGTCCATGGATTTTAAAAATGCTGTCATCCGGGCTTTCCAGAAGGCATAATTTGTCCCATCAAAGAAAGGTGGACGGGTGATAGAGCTTCCTTCAGGATTCATGGTGAATCTAGCAAAAGATGGATCTACTTCAGGTTATTACACCCTTAAGAAGTAACCCTCTCTGATACTAATTGAAAGTGCAATAACTAGATCTCACCAAGTCCTAGAGGGGGGGGTGAATAGGACTATTAAAAGTTTCTTTTCAAGAATTAGGTTTTATTAGTGAGCAATCTGAGAGATTATTTAAAATTGAGAGTCCCCAAGAAGATTTAAGAGAGATATTCAGAGTTGTGAGTGTTTACAGTATGTAGAAATGCAACTAGAGTAACAAAGATGTAGCTTATAAAAGATCATCAACTCAAGTGACAAGAATGCAAAGCAACATCCACACACAACAAACAATAAACACAGTGATTTATAGTGGTTCGGTCCTAGACCTACATCCACTCTCAAGAGCAATCTCTCTTGGTTCCACTAAATAAGAGGTACTTACATAACATACACCTCTAGCAACAGTTTTTTGATTTGGTGGTTTGTCTTCCACCAACTAAGGTTTTTGATCAGGTGGTTGATCCTTGATCTAGTCCACCAACTACAACAATTTTTGATGCGGTGGTTTGTTTTCCACCAAATACAGCAATTAGAATTGAAATATTAAAGAACACCTAAACAAGGAATTGTATATCTTGGTTTTGAGTGGTGCTCTTGATGCTTGAAAGACTACCTCCAAGCTTTGGCCTCTTGTTCTTGCTCCTTGGTGATGAAGATCTTCAGATGAGTGCTCAGCCAAGGGAAGAGGTTTTAAGAGGGTTTGGAAGGCTAAGGTATTCTCTCAGATTTAATGGAGCCTTTCCTAACTCACCAACTACTCTTCTTGTAATAATAATGGCACCTTTTGGTTTTGGAGAGTAGGTGGTTGTGGGAGCTTTGAAGATGATTTTAATGGAGGTACAAAGGCTCAGCTATACTAGTGTTTTTCACAGTAATAAATTCAGTGGTTGGAGCAAGGGAGAGGTCCTCTTTAAATACAGATGAGCTCTAACGGATAGATCTACGGCTAAGAACAGAATGGTCTACGGCTTAGCCGTAAGTTCTGACAACATCCAACGGCTAGTTTGACCAGATTCAACAAAAATTCCTTCTTACGGTTAGGCTTACGGCTTAGCCGTAAATCCTTATACGGCTTAGCCGTGAGCACCTTTCGGCCTAGCCGTGGGTCAGCCGTAATCTGAAATTTCCCAAAAACTGCTCTCTGGAGAGTGGCTCGTAATCTTTACGGCTTAGCCGTGAATTACCTTACGGCTTAGCCGTGAATGCCTTTCGGCTTGGCCGCAAGGTCAACCGTAGGCATTATATGGCCAAGTGCACTCTCTGGATTGTGGCCCGTAGATTTTACGGTTTAGCCGGGAAATACACTACGGCTTAGCCGTAACATTTTTCGGTGCAGCCGTAGGGTCAGCCGTAGAACAAAAAGCTCCAAAATATACTCTCTGGAGAGTGAGCCGTAGGATCTACGGCTTAGCCATGGTCCAAGCCGTAGAACAAAAACTGGGTGTTTGAAAACCCTAATTTCCTATTTTATTTCTATGGACACTAGGGGTCACGGTTACCTTATCCCTTGGCATTCACATAGGATCTTCTTGAATGATCTTGAACTTCTTTGAGCTTGCTTAGTCTTCATTGATAGATCTTTCTTGAATGGTCTTGAACTTCCTTGAACTTGGCTTGATCTTCAATGAACTTCCGAGGTGAACTAGGTCGTTCTAGAACTGAACTACACTTTGGTCACGTAATTGACAACACATTCTTACAATGACACTAACAGTTGGAACATGTATATGAGGAAAAAAGAAAAAAAAAATTGGCGAGAATGTAGTGGATGGATAGATCGCTGGGATTTGGTGGCCACTTTCCATATATAAATTGGGTACTGCACGTATGTATAAGAGAGAAAAAGAAAGAAAAAATGGCATGGAAGACTGGCTAGTGGCTGGGACTTCTCCTTTTTTAAATAGAATGTGAGTTTAAATATAAGAGAGTTGGAGTAACTGGCGTGGACTTCCCCTAGCAACTGGCATGGAGTCTCCTTCTTCTTCTTCTTTTTATTTTATTTAATAGAAAGTATGTGAAGGCATGATGTCCAATCACTTTTGGACTTCTTTCCTTCCATGGAAAAAAACTTTATAAAATTGGCTCCACCTTGGATTTCTTCCCAAATAATGTCTTGGCTACATGTCGAATAACTGCCCTCAGCAAAAGCTGCGCATGCATGATCAAGTAGTAGAGCACATTCAGCAGCCACAACAACACAGGACTGAACAAAGCAATTAGAAAACTTCAGCAAAAGGAAGGTTTTTCATGCTCACGAAAAATGATGGTGATAGCTCTTTAAATGGAACGGAAGGTATACTCATAGTTTGATGCTTCTAAGCTTATGTTTTGTACGCAATGATGCCTCTCTCTTACTTTTGCCTCCTATAATTTTGATTCTTTCTTGTGCAATGCGATTTGAAATTTGTAACATCCAGGGATCTCGAGGCCTAAACACATAATTATCGTAGAATTCATGAGTAGAATTTGGAGGACCAAGGACAGCATCCAGCATCACGCCGGATCCTGGGTGATGCCTCTCTCTTCTTTTCCGTTCCTCCTCTTGTTTCTCACTCTCTTCCTCCTTTGTTTCTCTTCCCCCAGATCCTTCTTCTTCCTTGGTTTTCTCCTTCTGTTTCCTTTTTTTACTTTTCTTTTTCTTCCTTGTTTCCTTCTTTTTTCTTCCTTTCCTCTGTCTTCCCTTCTCCCTCGGTCCCGCGTTCTCTGCTGTTACTATTTCTCCATTCTTTTCTTCTTCTTCTTGTTTCCTGTTTCTCCCTCTTCTTTCACCTGATTCCTCATCTCCCTCTTTGCATCTTTCTCCATTTTCTTTGTCTTCTCCTCCCTTTGTTCTTCCTCTTTCTTTCTCTTTTCTGGTTCTTGTTTTCTTCATCTTCTTCTTCCGTTTCTGCCCCAAAGAGCCAAGACAACCCACTTCATCATCTTCTTCTTCTTGCTTCTTTCTCCTCTGCTGGCTTCTTCCTCTTCTCCCTGGTTCCATTTTGTTCTTTCTGTCTCTTTTCTTTTTCTTTCTGTTTTCCTTTCTTCTCTATTATTCTCCCTTTCTCGTTTCCTTCGACTGTTCTGCAAGTTAAACAGCCAATGATCTTCACCTCATCAGCAAACATCTCTTCTCTGTTTCTCCTTTCTTCTGCAACTTCTTTTTCTTCCTTCCTGTTCCTGTCTATGTTCTCTGTAACCAAGTCCAACTTGGGATCCACATTCAACCCATCTACTCGATCATGCCCCAAACAGATACCCATGTCCTTTCCTTCTTGTGCACTTCTTTTCTGTTTCTTCCTTGCTTCTGTATGGTTTTCTCCTTGGGTCTCCATTCCATTGAAATTCCAGGCCATCTCAACCCTAGATTCTAATCATCCCACTTATACCCGTGGCCCACTTAGAGTATTAACTCATTCAAATCGTGCAGACCCTGTGTTATAACCCACCATTACTAGGGGATCATTCACTAGTCCTATAACATTTGTTGACCCAAGCCCACTCAAGTTGATCACATGTGGCCTACTGCCTTTGGCCCAAGTTTCACCCATTGCCCTATGCATGCAAAGCCCACACCATTCGGGCTCAAACCTATATTTGTTAACCCATGATACATTACCCGTATCCAAGCCCAACCCATGTTTAGTAATTAGTATGTGAACCTACTTATTCGGCCCAATTGCTAAATTTATTTGTTAACTATTATTATCAGGAACTCTCGTTGGACATACCGATCAGAATGAGACAAATTCTCTGAAGACTGACAATTGAGGCAAGTAGTCTTACCATAGTTTCTGAGCTATTGAGTTTTCATGTCCTTGTCTCAATTTGATTTAAAATGTGAAAATTTTCAAATTGCTGAATAATCCTAGAATATTGGGATATTTTGATGCCTTGACTTGTTTTGGAATACTATGATTGTGATATACTTGATTTCGTTCCCTTGGCATTATCAAGTCATAAACAGACTATTTGCAAAGTATTGATCCATTTGCCACTTGATGTGAATTGTGAAAATCGTGATTACATAGGGTTTGATTTGTGATCTCAACCCTTGCTTTTGTTGTGTTTGAAACTTGGAATTTGTTGCAATTGCTATTAAGCTCTTTGTATTGTAATGCATTCTCTAAAGTATGGGCAACACACCGTGGGGACGCTCACGCGCAAATTTTAACCCCTTTTGGGTATGACATAGGGATTGAAACTCCATTGTGCGATATTTCTAATCTGCAGCTAGCCCCACTTTGTTTTGGAGACTATCGATATTTTCGGGCTTCCTGCCACTTTGGATAAAAAATGGCTTGTACCTGGCGGGTACCTTGTGCCTGGTTTAGGCTTAATTCTGGCGAGCACATTTTGTTACTTTGTTTATTACGGAAATGCCTTTCCTTTTTATTTGCTAATTCGGTTATTTGCTCACTTTTTTGAATCACCTGGAATCTTGGTCACATTATCTTCTTGTTGCTTCCAAAATATTGCACTTACCTTATTTGCTATACCTTGTATATGCGAACTATGACTCTACATTTGATTTCTTTGATTATTATCTGTTTTGCTAGGTTTTATGGTTTGTATTACTTATTGAATTTTACTCACTCATGTTTTTTCCACACAGATTTCGAGGTTGATTTGGAACCCAGGAAAATCTAGCTTGTTTTGCGGAATCAAGACTGAGGGATGAGCTGCGAAAACTTCAGCCTTAGATTTCGAGGATGGATTTTAGGATTTTATTAGAGTTGATAAATTGAATATTAGGTTTTGAGGATTACTCACATTTTGGTTTTAATCATTCTGTCAGTGGATTGATTTTATTGAGATGTTAATCATGTTATTTCATTTGGATTAATTTAATACAGTTGGTTATTATTTATTTATTTTAATTTAGTTATTATGAACCCATTATGTCCCGTGATTTGAGGGTCTCAAGGACCTCAGATTTCGGAGAGTGGTACAAACAATTAACTACGCAGAGGAAATAAATCAAACTACAAGCACTATGAATCATACTATAGTTACAACAGAATACTTACAACCTTTATTCAGTTGCCCCTTAACCTAAGCACTTTGTGATTCTCTTGCACAACTTCCTACTGCAACGACCACCTGCTGTTCTCTGTGACAGATCCAAACACCTAAACACCCTCTACATGTAACACTTTACTCCCCACAGCAATCTTTTATACTCAGAGAAGTCGAAAAAATAAAGATCTTTAAAGCATAATTTCAGCCCTTCAACTCTGCAATCACTACAACAAAAGACAGTTTTGGCGATGACTTTAGCGACGACATCAGTTGTTGTCGCCATAAATTTAGCGTTTGGCAACAGAAACAGAGTAATGTCGGCCAAGAGTTATGTGTTTGCGACAAGCGCTATTAACCGTCGCTAAAGTCATGTCACTCCTCCCCCCGCCATCAGTTATTTTGCGTCAAATGGTGGGAAAGGCTTTGGTGACGACTGATTAATTTTTTGTGACAATTGTAGAATGTCAGTGTTGTTGATTTCTATATGCCGACGATGTCTTGGTTGTCTCTAAAGGAAGTAAAAAAATTTGTGTGCCAGCTTGGATCGTTGCCGCATGTGAAAAACTATTCTGTGACGAGGGTGCTGTCATCGCTGAAGGGTTTTTATTATTCGCGCCCGCGGGAGTTACATTAGGTTCCCAACGAAAAAGAATAAACAAAGTTCAGGATCTCCTGAAATCCTTTCCATCGCCAAACCCTGAAATCTGGCTCCTGCATCAACAACGGCTAGCACTAGCCCTCTCTCCAGCAGGTAATCTTGATTTCTTTCTCTCCCTGCCATGCACCACAACCAACATTCTCCTTTTCATTTGCCGCTTCCTCTCTCTCGACAGAAGCTGCCCTCGCCAAGGAACCCCTCTCCCCTGCAACTGATTCAAAGGTATCATATTTTCCACTCTTTTTTAAACTTTTTTATGGGCATATTTGTGTCTTTGGTGGCATCTAATATTAGGCTTTGGATTAATCTGAGACTCAAAGCATCCCAGCCCTCTTCTCCATGTAGAACCCATGACTAGCAAGCCCCTCTTCCATCCTCATATTAGGGGGAAAAAAAAAGAACAAACCCATCCCAGTCGCCCTTCATTGCCCTTGAACCCCAGGAAAAAAAAAAGGAATAAGAGAAGAAAAGAAAGCGATAGGAGTAGCAAAGTGAAAGGAACCCTCTCCCCTGCCTCGTTAGATGTATCATCTTTTCCACTTTTTTTCTTTATTTTTTTCTAATTTTTGGGCATATTTGTGTCTTTGGTGACATCTAATCACTACACCAAAAATGCAATTCAGGGACGAATTATGGGCCCGGTTTTGGGCCGTTCCTGAAATGAAATGGATTTGATCCGTTCTGCAGAGGCCCGCTTGATAAAAAAAAACGGTTTGTTTTCGCAAGAGGCTATTCCCGCATGTATCGAATAGTGATTGAAGGCTCTTTCCGCTGGACTCTACTATTCCCGCTGCTTCTCCTCTTTCTACTCTCTTCCCACAGATCTGTTCATAAAAGTCAAAACGGCAAGAGGCCATTTGTTCTGTTCTCTTCTACATGTTCTGTTCCCGCTGTTCAATTTTTAACGCCGTCTCTGGTTTTTCGATCTCAAGGTCTTCTCAAACGAATTTTCTTCGCCTTCTCTCAGGATTTTTCGATTTCAAGAGCTTTTCAAACGAGGGTTTCTCTTAGAGATTTTCTCCGTATGAACAAGGTGATCGGATTTGATTCTAGGGTTTTCAATTTTTGGATAGTGATGATGATGATGGTCTTGTTAATTTGTTCTTTTTTTGATTGCTTGGTTTTCGGATTTCGATTTGGTGCAGAACAAGTTGCAGAGTCTGTCTCCAACATTCGGATCTTCTTGAGACTCTCTCCAGGAAGCTCGTCGAGGTCGTTCGCCAAATCTAGGTCTGTTTCCAGGGTTTTTGTTTGATTGTGTTCTTAGATGTCTGATGTTTCAAGTTCCTGTGATATCTTTAAGTTATGGTTTTGAAGTAAAAATGGAGAAGTTAGGTTTTGGATTTTGTTATGTTTTTGTTTGAATCATGATCTCTCTCTCTCTCTCTCTCTCACGTTTTGTGTGATTTAAATGAATTTCTGGAATGATTGTTGATGGTTTGTAATTTGTGGAATCACCATTCAAAGAAAATCATGGAATATGGTTTTGGATGATTGTGATTTGTTGTCTCTGTGATGCGTTTTGGGGAAATGACTTGAGAAGTGGGATGAATGTATGATGTGGATATTGGCACTTTATACTTGTTTGTGTTGTTGTTTGGTTGAGTGTTGTTGTGGTCTCATGATAGTTTATTTAGAAATTTATGAGATTCCAGCAATAGATATGTATTGCATAAGGGTCAGCTGGGGCAGTCCTTGGTTTTTGTTTAGTCTTCTATATCAGTAAAATTCTATTTTGTTGAAAAAAGTTCCTTTAGGGCTTTGTTTTGAGGGATTAATCTGTGGGTTTTAGGCTTAATTGTTTGGATTATCCCCTCGGATTATGATTAAGCTTGCAAAATTGATTGCTGTTTGTTTTCCCTGGCATCTTTTTCAAGGCAACAAATCCTAGAAACTGTTGTTATAGCACTCCCTTTGCAAAAGTAGGCCAGCAAGTAGGTTTTCTTGAACCCGTGACTACATCAATGTTGTGATTATGAATTTTGCCCCATTTTAATCTTGTGAGAAATCAAGTAAGTGCATTGAAAAGAATCAGATTGCGTGAAAGTTTTCAGTGGATCAATTATATCAATCTGAAGCTATATTTGTTTATTTAATTTTTTAAGCTCACTGAAATTATCTATAACCGGGCGAGATAATTTACAGACCTCTTAATGCCAAGGGAAAAAGAAATCTATAACTAGAACGGTTTAGCATCACCTTATCGGATATTTTGTCAAAGATCATTAATAGAAACTCCGACAGAGTTTTAGTTATCAAAATCCAAGAGATAATGAGAGCTTGAGTTTTCAAAAAAACTTAATGAGGAGATGCATCTGAGGTTTGGAAAGTTCTCTAATTCCTCTCTAGCTATATAGGCCACAGAATGTGACAACGTGAAGAGTTCATTACATAGATCCACTTTGAGATTTGAGATTGTCGATGGAATCACCAGTTTTCCAAGAAAGCTTCCATGAAATGAGGCATAATCCATTGAGAAGAAAGCTTCCATGAAATGAGGCATAATCCATTGAGAGAGAGTAGTTGGTGGCTTTTCTTTTTTGCTGTTTTTTTTTGTGGTCCTTTTTTGTTTTTGTTTTTGTTTTTGTTCCTTAGCCTGTCAGTATACTCCTCTTGTATTGATCGCTTTTTGTTTTTTTTGAAATCAACCATTCACCAAAAACGAAAAAAAAAAATCAATAGTCAATATTTGATATTTTCCCCTGGCTGCCATCCAGCAAAATGCAACATGGGGCTGTGGATCAAATGGATCTGAACATCGAGCCAAGAAGCAGAGGATAGTGCCATGTTATAGGAATTCCTAGTGGACTCTGGTTGCAACATTGATATGTTCCAAGGAGAAATGGCTGTTATTTGTGAGCCTATAAAGTTGCTGAAAGGATTTTTGATGGGTATCATCCATTCAGCAAGTCACTGGCATTGAGCTGATGAGTGGCATTTTAGATCATCAAGCATATTGCCATGCTAAGTTCTTGATATGTATGGATCATCTGAGAGTTGAAGAAAACATTGAGCCAAGAGCTCTAAAATAGTGAATCACCTGAAAATAGTACCACAAATACTGGGAAAGGGAAAGCAATCAGAAATTATCAAATGGTGTCTTCTGATGATGAATGGAAATTTTCATGTCTTGAGTGGTATTGACAGTCTTCAGAATTAAGTTTTGGGACTGTTGTTAGTGTGCAGCTCCTTTGATGGGGTTAAATTCTTTCGATTGGTTTTTGTAAGCATAACGAAGATTTAAATCTACCTTGGAAGACTTTGGCTTTGTTTTGTTTTTTCTCTGCTGAACAGAAGGGGCGTGGACCCTTGAGATGGAGGAGCGCTATGGTCAGAGAGAGGATTTATGTAATGGAGGCAAAGAGAAAAATGAAAAAAAAGGAGCTACTCCTTAACTTTTGTGTGTATGTTCTGTGAAAAAGTCTGGCTTTTCAAGGTGAAGCAAATTGAAGCTTGCTTCCTCCGAAAATAGATTTTGACTTATTAAGAAGCACTTTTAAAAATCTAATAACAAAATATCTGTTAAGGGCTTTTTCGCTTTTTCAAAGACAAAGGCACTAGTACACTTTTAGAAAAGGGCAGCCAAAGCGCCAAACACACGCAAGTAACCTAAATGGATGACAACTTTAGTAGAAAGGTTTTTACATTGGATTAGTGCCTGAAGTGAAAATTCTGGCTATTTTGGCCAAATTAAAATGAAATTTACTTTGATCAGTTGACATAAAAATACTGACCCAGTAACCCTGCTATCCACCACCCTTTCGTACTCCTATAAATGTCATCGCCTTCAACTAGACAGGTAAGTAAAGCTTTGGAATTATATGAAATCTAATCTTTGCTTCAGAATTGTTAGATGAAAATATATTTTAGGATCAGCTTGATAGTTAAGAAATTCACCTCCTATTATATTAAGCTTGATACTGAAAATAGTTAAAAGATTATATTTCACTTCAAGGGTGATACCTGATTGATTGAAATATTTTTCGTTTCAGAAGCATTCTTTTTCCACCACAGGTGCTGACAAAGCCCGAGAGGAAGGAAACCAAGAGAAAGACAAGTCGATCGTGTCCATGCACTGTAGGAAAATTTTTTTTTTTGGATAAAAAATTTGTTGTTTAGTCACCCTAACATGTGTTCTATTTGTCTTAGTGACAGTATGTGTTGGTCTTGGGCTCACATGTTGGATTGGCATGAATTGTTCTATTATGATCTCAGTTTTTAGATAAAAAAATTAGAAGACAACTGGATAATCATGAGCAATGAAATTCCATTTATGAAAAAAAAATATATGTTGAAGACTTGTGGATAACTCTCCATTTCTAAAAATAGTGAACTAGAAATCCATTGAGAAAAAATCTCCATGTCTATACTGTGTTTATGCTTATGTTTGGGTTCTGCCTAGTGGGTAATATGTTATGTTAAACAAGTTGCTTCATGCTCATATGTGTTTGTTAATTGTGCAGAATATCCATGACATTCGTTGACAAGGATGGAGATGAGAAACTCATCAAGGTTCCAATTGGAATGTCTATGTTAGAAGCTGCCTATGAAAATGACATAGAACTTGAAGGCAAGTATTTGGGGCATATCTTTGAGATTTTGCATCCTCTAGTTCTTTTCCTTTCTCAGAATGTTGTATTTTGCTCTTTCATTTGGAGATAGACCATCTGGTGGTACGATTTGGTAACCATATTAATTGGTTGAGAACTTTACAAATCCTGATTGACATTGGAATTTTGAAGTGTCAAGAAAACTTGATTAAGGACTTGGAGTTCAATATGTGCTTGGAAACTTAAAATATCAAACATCATATTCTTTTGCACTAGAGAAACTTAATAAAAGAAAAGAAGACTAATAGAAAATCAAGCCTACCAAGCTTCTAACACTGCACTTCTCAGTAAATTGATCTTCTGAAGTGATTACCGCAAGAAGAGTTCATGCCACATTAGTAACTTAAGGGTTTTTTTTTTTTTTTTTTGTGATGTTCCTAAATTAGTTACCACAAAAAAAAAAAAAACCATTCTTGAACTTGATGAGAGTACTATTATTTACATTTTTTAGCTTTAGTGATTTCTTTAGGTATTTTGTTATTATATTTCCTTTGTTGTGTAACAAAAAAATTCTATGTTATGTGAAAGTGATGTTCTTATAAATTGAGATTGAAATTTTGACAATTAGAGCAAAATTATAAATTCCCATTAATCAAGAAAGAAGCACATTTTCCTTAAAAAATCTCCAATCATGACCACAAATTGTTGCTCTGCTTTAGCAACATCAACCATTGCTTGTAATTCAATAAAAGAGAGCAGAAATATGTTATATAATATGTCCTAAATCACAATATATAATGTCCTTAGAAGTATTGGTCGATGACGATGTTAATTATAGAAATTTATGAGCTGCTGATCCTTTTGGGCTCCAGGGGTGCTAATTTCCTGGTTCTATGAACAGGGGGAAGCACATGAATCCTCTCCAGACGGATTGGAAGCAAATTTCCCTATTGGGTTTGATTTGGATCCTCTTGGCAGCCATACAGCTACCATCATCAGTGATAGAATAGTAAGTGAATTTCACTTGTACAATCTTGATGTAAAGAGTAATTATTGTCTGTTTGCCATACATTGGATGTAGCTAGGGTAGCAATGCTCCTCATCGCTGATAACTTGTCAACATTAGAAGGTTCATTTACAAGTTCATCCACATCACCCCACCAAGGTCTGATGACCAAGCACATGACAGGGTGTTGAAGCAAAAATACATAATTATAAGGAATTTACGGACCTAAAGTCAATGATGAGAAAAGTTGAAGCAAAATGTATCTGTCCACTGAGAATATAGATTTAATCTTAGATGAGTCAAATTGGTGCACGTTTCAATTCATGGAAATTGACATTTGTGTGGGTTTGGTTTCACCTGTAGAACTATTTCTTTTGTGAAGTCAAGCTTGTGTTGTATTGTCATTTTTAGCCAGCAGCGATTAGTCAAGCTTGTGTTGTATTGTCATTTCTAGTCAGCAGCGATTAGTCAACACTCAACAGTCATCTCTCTCTCTCTCTCTCTCTCTCTCTGCCATCTTTATACTCAGAGAATTAGTTGGTGTGATTTGGTGAAATGGAGAGTAACATGCAAAGAATTTGGTTGTAACTAAGCTTTTTGTTGAAGGGCAAGGTCTTCTGTGAACCTTTTTTCATCCTTTTCCCGGGAAAAAAGAGAGGAAAATAACATAAAAGAAAACCCATTCAAAGAAAGAAAAGAAAATGCCATTGGTAAAATGGAGAGTTAAGGAACACAATGACCTTGTGTCTTTGCATTTTTTTTTTCCTTCTTTTCTTTTAGGAGTGTAGGTTTTTATTTTGCAACTGCTGGACATGTTTTTGGGCAGCAATCAGAGACCTTGGCTCCTAAGTAACCTTTTGAGAGAGTTATTCTGTCTATGAACCTTCAAAAGAAAATAAAGACAAGGAAAAGAAATGCCATCGACGATCTTTGCATTTTGAGAGTGAACCTGTATACAAACAATTGCTGTCAATTATCTTGGTATTCTGCAAATGTGTATACAAATAATTGTTGTTCATGACCTTGGCTCCTAAGTAACCTTTTAAGAGTAAGGTATTATGAGAACCTCTAATGATTCTACCAAAACAAAGAAACGAAAATAAAAAATGCAATGTATCATCATTTGTAGTCTAATGTTTCTGCACTTGCATACCAAACCTACTCGAGATGATTTTGTATTTTGAAATTTGGTACATCACTTTTTTTTTTTTTGATAATGAAGTTTATAATAAGATTGTATGGTTGTGCTACTCTCTACACATGAAGTGGTGAATATCTTTTTTTACCTCTTGTGCTTTTTGTGCTGTACTTGTAGCTGGACACCTTGCCTGTGAAACTAATTGCAGCCAATGCATCTTTCTTACAGCTCCCGAGTTATTGACTTGATCTGTCACATGGCATCCACAAAGTAGAGGGAGGACATGATTACTACCACCTAGATCTGGCTTTTTTTTAGTCTGGCTAGTCAACTGTTTGTCCCGAGTTAGGATCATTTCACTGAATAATAAGGGTATGATGCGATGTGTCTTTAACAATTTGAGTCTCTTCTCTTGAAACTGCCCTCATGACTGGGGAGTTTTGGGTTCATGTCATAATTTTTGTTAGAATCAGATTTTGGGAATTTCCGTTGCATATTCAAGTAGTCATGCTTGTAGTTGAAGCATTTGGCTACGTTTAAGACTCCTGCTTTTATGTGCTATGCTGAATTTCAATGCAATTTCTATTATTGCTTACCTGTGCTTGATGTGCTATGCTGAATTTTCAACGCTTCTCTAGTACCGCTTACCTATTAATATGTTTCATATTTTCACATGTGACCCATTTGCATATTTAACATATGTGAAGAATTTCATATCACATCTGATATTAACAGATGACCCCTTGAAGATACCTTTTGCTCAAGAACACTAGCCCAGGGGATATCTATATTAGCTCAATCCAAGATGGGGGTTGTTTAACAGGAGGAGTCTCACCTGAAATTATGACAATTATTCCCAACAGATTAACTTGTTATCATATATAGCTTATAGATAATATAAAGATAATAGACTAGTACTAAACTCTCGGGGACTCGGTGTAACATCACTAAACTTTAAAGGGTATTGGTGAATTTGGTGTAACCATTCTATTTAAAATAAATGTAATTTTATGGGAAATTTTGAAAACCGAAGACTTCATTTCCCTTCAGTTTTCATTTTCTCAATGTTGATATTTCTTACTGTTTAGTGTAGCAAATCGTTTGAGGCACATGATGTGTTTCTACTTCTTGTATAAGACTGCTAAAAATGATTATCTACCGCTTGGGGCCAAATCTGCCATCAGAAAGATAAAAAAAAAATGCAAAGCATGTCGCAAAATGGAAAATCATGGAAAAGATTAGCACAGAGAACACCAACCCATCCTTTAAACCATCTTTTTAAACATGGCCTTAATCCTTGATTTATTTATTTATTATTATTTTCAGGAGTTGAATCCACTGCCACTTTTGTTGCAAGAAGATCTCTCAGCCTTTTCAATGGAATATTTTGCAAATTCGTGGTGCCGCTGGACAGCCAATAAAAGAGAAATGTGTCAATTCATTTAGAACATCTCAGACTCAGTGAACAGTGTTGGCTTTTTAATGTAAGCCCATGACATTATCAAAGATATGTTTCTGTAGATGGCTAAGCCCTCTGGTATCTTTTGGGACTACTTGACTCACAAATCTGTATTATTGAACTACTTGACACACAAATCTACCTTTTCAAAAACATTAGAGAGAGAGAGAGAGGGAGGGGGTGTTGATTCGATTTCTGTCAACAATATGAGGGTCTTCACCTGCATTCTTCGATGAATGATGCAGGGAGCCAGATCTGCGACGCTGGGGTGTTGAAAGGGCTTCGCTTTCTGCCCCAAAAATGGTTCCTTTGGGGAATGGGGATGTGGGCGCTCTGCCCCCTCTGGAGTGGAAATTTTCACAGGTCTTTGGGGAACGGGCGGCGGGGGAGGAAGTTCATGAAGGTATTTCTCCAGTTTCCTGCTGTTGAAATGATTTGGATTCGTGGGTCTGTCTTAATTTTGTGCCTTTTCCGGTCTAATCTATCTGGGCTTTTGATAGTTGGGGAATTCATGCATGGAATCTATTGATTTTCATTTCCCCACCCTTATGGATGATTTTGGTGTGTAATCGAATTGGGTTCTTTTATTTATTTATTTTTTTTGAAGGCATTTCTATGAATTCTATGTGAAACATCCCATGTTGATGAGGCTTTTGATTTGTGGATTTGTTTGTTGTAGGATTTGCTTGGTTTTTGTTTGTTAGCTAATTGGTTAAAGGTGGTGGTGTTGGTTTTTTTTTTTTTTTTTGCTTGGTGGAGTGGATCCGTTTTCACTTTTCATTGATGATTTTTAGGTGCAATTAAGCTGGCATGTTAGTTTATTAATGCATGAACATTTTGGATTTTTGGCTTGGAGAATGTGATTAAAGAGATGTTTTGATTTCTAGCAGTTGGGTTATTTTATTTATCTTATGTTTCCTATCATTTATAATGGGAAACGTGATGTTATTTGGAGTCTAAGAATCTGAACTAACCATTCAAGAGAAGAATGCTGAATTTAAAATAGTTATAAAGTGGGTTTGTTTGGTTTCCCAAGGGAGACTTAAACTGTATCTGCCTCCATCGCTTCTGGTGGCTTCACAACATATTCATATTTGATGCTGAGAACTTTGTTGTTGCAAAGCTAAAGTGCATTACTGGTACAGGGAATTGTAGAGCGTGTTTGTAGTACTAGGAACAATAATACATCATCCATGTGTTGGGCCTCATCATGTGGCGTCCCAAGCCTATAAAATGAGATGAGTTGGATCAGACAGGGCAGCTGGCTGTAAAATCTCTACAAAACAAAATTCTGAGTCTACTTTGAGCAAAAGTAGTTATGTGCCTACTTTGTATTAATGTGATAAGGTGAATAGTGAGGATATTGTTCACGTGCTTCATTTGCTTTCCCAGCATAGCTACTGAGTATAAGGTTGATTTTATGTTTGCATTCAAGCGTGGATATTGTTCTGAAAATGTGTCTTGTGGTGCAGCTTCTTAATGGAATCTAATTTGGTTACTTTGTTGAGTTGTGCTCAGTCATGTTATGCGGGCTCTTGCCTAGTTTCTATAGTGTGCTTGCCAGGTTCTGGTTGACCGGTGTGGGTTTGATTAGTAGTTCATAGTTCTCTGAATTCTAGTTAATCTAGTATTCCAGTTCAATTTGTCATATGTTTGTTTGATTCAAGACAACCGTTTTCAATGTTCACATGCTTTATCTGATAAGATGATTGAGTCAATTCATTTAATTTTTGAATATTTTTGAATACGCAAGCAAGGCCCTTTGTGCTCTTAAGGTTGAGTTTATTTTGGGAGAGATCTCACTGACAATGGTCTGCAGCAGCAAGAGTACTCATTCCCTATCACCAGGTTCTATTTTTTTTTTTTAAATTCCAGTTCTCAAATAAATTTTTCAGGCATCTCTGATCCATTCCACTTTTTATTGAGAAAAAAAGAAACAGCAGCCATGTAATGACATGGATAAGCAATGACAGGCCCTCTATGAGCGACTGTTAAGAAATAAGTTCCTCTGTGAGTGGCTTCTCCTTTCAAATACCAGGTGAACCCTTAGTTTGCAGGGTCATTATCTATTTAAAAACGTGTCCTCTGTTTAAGACTTTTCAACCCCAGATTTTCAAACCATCTTGCAACTTCAAATTGTGTGAGATTAGAAACAAAAACCAAACTTCGATGAGTTATAGGATTAGGAGCCTAGAAACATTAATTGAAAATTACTAATTTGAAAAAGGATTCGTAAATTTAGTTTTCCAATTTGACATAAATGGTATATTGATTCTCTATAGGCTATGGATCAATTAAAAATTTAATTCACAGTAATGATAGTGCCCTTTATTAGATTTTGCGGCGACATATTTTAAGCTATTATGCCTAGATACGTCATGGACATGGCAGGGACGCGCCATGGACATGGTGAGGACATGGATTTTACACATAAAAAGAGAATTATTGGATACGATACGACATGATACGTTTCTCATTTTGAAGTATCTGTGCATCATAGATTTTAAGCTAGGAATCACTATAGTAGAGTGTCCGAGGAATGGATGAAAATATGTTTGTCTATGTTTTCTTCATTTTTGTTTAGTATTTCATAAATTTTGAACCTCTTCTGGATGAAACTAGGTATCTGCAACTGTTCTTTTTTTATTCCCTATTCATAATGTCATTAGTAGAGTCTTCTGTAATTATATACTCAACATTATTCAAGCTGCATTGTATTTCAATTGTCCCCTCCCTTAACTTTTTAGTTTTTATTTTGTTGATACAGTTGATATCATCTCAGCAATTGAGTTTGACAAAAGTGGTGAGCATCTTGCCACTGGGGACCATGGTGGATGGGTTGTTTTATTTGAAAGAATAGATGCGAAAGATGTAAGCCTGTCTTCTTTTATGATTTGCCAGTTTGATTAGGGTGAAATCATAGTTCTAAAACAACTCTATGAAATCTTGTATCACACATTGCAGTCTTGTTTTCACTAAGACTCATCCAAAAAGATCAGTGTGTTTTATGCTTGCATAGTTCTAATGCACTATGTGCATTTTTTCTTCTTCTTTGCTGCATCTGCATTGATTGTGTTCCAATTAGTATTACTTAATTACCAAGTTGAGAATTTGAGTTGACCAATCATAATGTTCTTATCACTCCAACCTTCTTGTATATGAATTGGATTTAAAGTTTTTCTAAACTAGGGGTGGTGTGATTAAAGTTCCTCTAGTTTGCTGTTTTACAAATGCCAATTCTGTTCTGTTAGGTTTCTCACTTTGTCCTGATCATGACGAAAATTGCTCCATGCGCAGCATACCTTCCGAAAGGATCTGGAGACTATGGATTATCCTGTATTTAGGCACCCTGAATTTCGGTACAAGACTGAGTTCCAGAGTCATGAACCTGAGGTACTTTTTATGCTTGGTTATTGTTTTATCTGAATTTTGGTGTCACCTGCACCATCGCATGTTTGTGGCTGTTATACTAGACACTAAACTTACAATCACACCCAGTTTGACTACCTCAAAAGCTTGGAAATAGAGGAGAAAATCAATAGAGTTCGTTGGTGTCAAACAACCAATGGTGCACTTTCCCTTCTCTCTACCAATGACAAAACGGTGAAGTATTGGAAGGTATATGATATTTTTACACTGTTTTTATTTCCTTTTTTCTTTTGATCAAATTGTTGGTTTTATGCAAACCGTCAATTCAAATTGTTTCAGGGTGATTTGGAAGTTCATTCCTGCCATGTTTTATTGGCACATTAAATCATACATACGTGGCATATATGGAATTGCAAATTTATTGAGTACAATGCAGAGGCTGAATTATATCTATGTTTCTTATTTACTATTGTTATTTTCCCCTGCGAGAAAGAAAATGTTCTTGAATACAGTTTATACTTTTTATGCTTCATTGTTGAATAGGTTTAGGAGAAGAAGGTAAAGAAGATTTGTATTATTGAACTACTTGACACTCTTCAGATGGAGAGTTCTCTGGGCAGGTTGAGTCTCTGAAGCAGCGTCTGATAGAGCGCACCACAGGCTATGGTGTGCCTTAGCTAGAGAGGCTTTAATGAAAGGGGCAGTTGCAATGAAAGTGAAGGAAGATCACAAGGCCTTCATTCTCCGATTTTTGTTGAATTTTGTTGAGGACGAGGGGAATTTGTGATCCCCTATTTTTGTTTTCGATTTTTTAAATCATTCCAGCTTTGTTTTTACTTGTTTCCTTTCTGACTTTTTTAGTGTCTAGCCCATTTCTTTTTAGTTAATTCATTAAAATAATGTATTTCTGGGA
The DNA here is from genome assembly GCA_037013555.1 of Sextonia rubra. NCBI lineage: Eukaryota > Viridiplantae > Streptophyta > Magnoliopsida > Laurales > Lauraceae > Sextonia > Sextonia rubra. Next base: position 13,599,820 of record JASUAD010000023.1, read on the forward strand.
TCCAATATCCCAGTTAATTATTTTATTCTAGTTGTGCCCATAATCATACCAATGAGATACTTAATATGGCTAGTATTAAGAGGTGCATTAATAAGACTGCGGAATTGGAGCAAATTGGAGTACCAATCACTTCATGGAGATATATTTCACCTCTTGTAATATCAAGAGAAAGGGCATTAGCAATAAGACAAAAGAAGAATTAAGTTAATTCACTAGATCTTTGCAGAATTGACAGCATACGATAATTAAGGCATTCTCCCGGCAACAAGAAATGTTAAGAAAATACTGGAAAATAATCTAGAACGGTTTTAAAATTTTGGAACGGCTTTGGACCGTTCCAGATTTCTTGAACCGTTTCAATTTTCAAATCTGAAACGGTTCAAAACCATTCCAGATTGGAAAATCTGGAACGGTCCAAAACCGTTCCAAATGTGGTCCAAAACCGTTCCAGATTGGAAAATCTAGAACAGTTTTGGACCGTTCCAGATTTTCTGCGACACCCATTTTTGGAACAGTTTGAAACCGTTCCAGATTCATTTAGGAACAGTTTCAAATCGTTCCAGATGGACATTTTTGGTGTAGTGAATGTTAGCGTTTGAATTAATCTGAGACTCAAAGCATCCTAGCCCTCTTCTCATCCAGAACACACAACTAGCAAGCCCCTTTTCCATGCCCTTATCAGGAAAAAAAATTAAAAACAAACCCATCCCCCATGAGCCCTTCACTGCCTTTGAACCCAGAAAAAAAAACAGAAAAGGAAGAAAAGAAGAAAAGAGAGAGATAAGAGTAGTAAAGTAAGAATACCGTTGGTTTCTACAATATGGGCTTTTTTTTTCTCCCTTGGGTAAGAAAAGTGGTTGTGATGAATGTTGATGATGGGTTTTTTCTTCTTCAGGCAGCTTGTGATGAATGTTAATGATGATTTCTGTGTTTGTGTTACAATGGTGTAGTGAGTGTGTGGATGTGCTGCCATGGTGTAGTGAGTGTGTGTATGTGTTGCCAATGAGAGGTTCTGGTGTGCAGTGCATTCTGTAGTATGGTTGTAGTATAGTTCAATGGAATAGAAAAAAAAAAACTTATTGCAGAAAAGGATCTAGTTTGATGCTCTGTTGGGTTGGGGCTGGCTAGTTTCTTGTAGTGTTCTGTGGGGCCTTCATGAATTGACTTTTCTTTCCTACTATGATGTATTCTAACCTTATAGCTATTTGATGAATTGTGTCTTCAGCCATGCTAAAAAATTGCATCCTCCAAGTTATCAGGGCTTTCAATTTTTTAGGCCTATGTAGTTTTTTTTTTAAGTAGAATCATTTGAATTAAAACATGCAAAAAGTTCAGGAAACAAAAAAATAACAAATCAGCTGTTGTTTCAGGAAAATGTAAGGAATGTCTCATGTTTTCACAGAGCAGGAGAAAGGCCGTTAAAGATCAAGACTGGAAACTGACTAAGAAGTGCAATCTTATTCTCTCTTCCAATGTATGTATCTCCTTTACATTCTCTCTCCGTACAATCTTGTCTCCACAACATTATAAAAAAGAGGGTCAACTCAATAATCTGATTATGTTATTTCAGCTTAAGTGACTAGATACTGTTATGTTAACCACTGTCTTGAAATTCTTCATAGTTCAGTCATGTACAACTTATGTTGCATCAAGTTCAGCCTTGTGTATGCTTTGTCAGGAATTAGAATTAAATCTTCCATCACATTAACTGACACTTCTTCACACTTGCATGCTAAGATTATAGCAGTAACCTCAACCAACTAAAGTTTCTTCCTTGTAACTGTTTGGTTTTCTAAGAATCTGTCTATGAGATTCACAGTCAAGAATAAGGTCTCTCCCATCAATTCAAACTTGTTGTGCGGATCATTTGCAAATCTCAAGCGATACCTTTACTACCATATGTTCGTCTTGCTTAGTGTACCCAAATCTTCATCCATGTATTGTGGTGTCTCAAATTGTGTTCTAGTTGAGTCTTAAATTCACTAGAGATTGAAGAGTCCTGAATTGAAATGGAAAAAGTAAAGGGTGACCAATGGTGCAAATTTAATGCTTAAACCCAAGGCTCTTGAATGTCCTGATTCCCTTTGCATTTTCCCAGATTGTATTAATATGAATATGCATATTAGGGAGGTTGAGATTGATTAAAACAAACTTACATATAAGTTTAGATTATGAAAGATTACTATAGGAACTATCTATATAAGTACTAGACAGAGTCTCTTTATTTTTATCCTTCACTGTACTAAATATATATATTATTTAGTTAATATAATAGAAATTTTCCTATTTATTCCTTGTTTCTCATCTTCTCTATACCATAGAAGTTGTGAGCATTGCTGCCAGCCATGGAGCAGGTCTCTCTGTCTTTATCTTTGCTTTTGGTTCTTGATTTCTTTTTTCTTTTTCTTATTTTCTTTTTTTTTTTTACTGGTTGCCTCTTTTCTCTTTTTCTTGTTTTCCATAAAGGCTATTAAATTTTGTATGGACCGATTAAACCCTGGAAAGTTTAGTTTCATGTCTTGTGTGGCCTTGCAGATTTTGGGATGATGAGAATTTATTATAGACAATTTGACTAATTCAATGTTTATTTACCTAAAAATGAATGGTGCTCAACAAACATGGTCATGCATTTCACACATGTAAATTTAAACATTTGAAATTCACATATCCAAATTTTATATAATTAAAGATTTAACAAATGACCCCCAAAGATGTTGATTTTCAGTAGATTTTATGTTATGTTCGGTACTTGTAAAATACTCATATCAGTTGAATTTAATTTGACTATATCAAGTGTACCCACGGTGGAGATTAGAGACCTTCAAACAAGCTGCATTTAATCCCTCGAGTGAATGGGCAACAAGTATATGGAAAGTGTACAACTATCAAAGTGAACTTCCAAGAAAAATGTCACCATTCCATGCCTAGTACAGTCTCTCTGTCTCTCTAAACCTCCTTCAAGTAATCACTTCTCTCTGTCTCTCTAACTCTCTATCTCTATTGTCTCATGATTTGGATTGTGGGGTTCTTCTTTTTCTTGGGTTTTGACTAGTGGTTATTTTTTTGGTATATATTCTAATTGTATTTTGATGGGTACTAATGATTCTTGGAAATGGGTATTGTGCTTAAGATAAGGATTTTGAACATGTGGGAATACATATTGAGGCTTTTTTTTTTCTTAGCAAATATTTTTCATTGACACATGGATTTGGTAAAGTCTATCAGTACAGCGTTAGCTTCATCCAACCAAGAAGAAATTTGCTAAAGAGCCATTTTTCATGAAATCTTATTCAAGAAGCAGGTTTGGTCCCTCATCACAATATCCAAGTAGTTGCACTAGATTCTTATGCTGGGTCTAACCAATTGCACTCACTTCATTTTTTAATTTTTTTTCTGCTTCTTTAACTACCCTGTCTAATTTCTTGACTGCTACTAAATTTATAGAATCTGAGGCAATAATTCCTTTATAAACTGTGCCACAAGAACCTCTACCAAATTTTTCTTTGAAGCCATTTGTAATCTCTTCTAGCTCTACATAACTAAAAGATCGTAGATTTGTTCCAGTCAAACTAGAATTTGAGGCAAGCTTGATCACCTTCTTATAGTAAGAGAAGTAAATGGCCAGTAGAATTGCTGAAAGGAGGAAGTTGAGAAACCCAGAGCCCCCAAATCACAGATATGATGAGGATCAAAGTTCCTTTATCTTCCTTTTCCCTGCTCAAACCTGGTGGGACAGTAGGAGGTGAAGTAGAATTCCCTCTCCTTACTTTGATTAGAGCCTTTCCTCCTAACCCAGCATTCATCCTCCCATTTGAGAGTGGGAGCTTCTTCTTCCAACAGTCTCTGTCCCTGAATATGGCGTCTGCACAGAGACAATCTCCTAGGCAAGCTTCTCTGTACTGGTTTTCATTCATGGGTCCATAGTGTTCATAGTCAGATAGTGGCCAATCTGTGTTAGTAATCTCCTCCATGTCAAATAGAGGCTCTTTTACTAAATCATCAGTTGCACAACTTTGTGGGACAAAGTTCTCTTTGCATCCTTTGTATGTGTTATTAGTATCCAAGTAAGTGTACTCATTTCGGCACAGGCAAATAGGCTGGCTTCCATCAAGTAGGCATTAAATACACAAACTCCACCTCCTACATTCACAGCATCTGTCATGCATATGTTTTGAGGTACCCATAACACAATAGTCTAGGATTTCCCCCACAGTCCAAAACCCATTTGCGGAATCCCTGCAGTAATCTCCTTAAAAGAACAAAAGAGGAGTACACAGGTGATTGTTTCTTCTAAACACTTCTAGCCCATCAATCCCTGGCTTGGGAAAATTGACTTGGATGACATTTGTACTCCCAACAATAAGAAACTAATCAAACTGTATAATGTAACTTGAAGTGTAACCCAACGGTCTACTGAAAGCTGCCATTAAAAGTGACTCTCAACAGGCAGAACTCTTCTCTTTATTCCAATCTTTTTTTTAAGTTTGATTGTGCAGATACTTATGCTGATTGATAGTCAGGCATAAAGATATGGATGTTGTTGAACGGGTGTTGAGGTTGAACCTTTCATAGATTCGACCTCCCAGTGGGAATAGGGCAGAAATTTGATCAACACAGAAACAGTTTTTGGAAGACTTCAATAGATTTAGGTATCTGCAGGGTTGCATGTTGCAGTCAATGAATAAATTTATAGACATTGATTGCTTCTAGATGGTGTCAGAGAGTCCTCTGACAAATCTTCTAATCAAGAGTGGTGAATGGGTAAGAATCTGATCTCAACGAATCTCTTCAGGATAGCTACTACTGAACATGGGGCAGCACGTCAGAAAATTTGATTTGCCGGGCAATCCTACCAGATTTAGTCTTTAAAAACACCACAGATTTTTTTCCTAGTTCAAGAAGAAGTTACATGGTGAGATGCATCCTTTGCAGGTTTCAAAGACTGAAATTAGTGGTTGTAGAAGCAATGATTGTTAGAATTTTAAATATGATATGATCTTGATTTTTTCAGTTGTCTTCCCACTTCCAGTTTGAGCCTTTTGATTGCAAATTTCCCTTATACTTGCTTATGTACATCATTTAGAAATAGTTAGATATTATAGCCTATGCCATAGAAACATAAATATTAGTAAATTTACTAACGTTAACGTATCCTTTTGGATAATGGTTGACAGTGTAAAGCAAACAATTCAATATTAAAACACAATAGGTTAGTTTCTCAAAGAGACATAAACTCTTTCCTTCTATACCAGTTCATGTCTATTAGTTCATCTCCTTATTATCGTGTTCAGCACCTTACAATGATCATTTGGCACCTTACCATAGTGTTACTATTCATATCCTCTGCCCATCAAAAATCAACTCTTATCTGGCCCCTTGTTATATCAGAACATTCTAGTGATCTTGTTTGTTAACCATACAAAAGTTTGAGAAGTATTTATTCGGATCTGGTTAAAAATTAAATATTTATAATTAGTTAATAAACCGAACATCTAGGGCCAATCCATGTTTGCCATCTGTAATGACATAGGGTGTTTGAAACATAATAAATAAGAAAGTGTGAGGAGGTAATATTTAGGAGGGTGTTTGTTGGTAACTTGCATAGATTGGATCATTATGATAAACAATCAGCTTGCTTTGATAGATATGAGCAATGGATTTCTCTTCTTTGTGTTGGTGTTGGCTACAAGACAATGATTTAAGCTAGTAAAGGTGAACTTGGTTTTCATATTCATGTGGTACTTTTTATGTAGTATTTAAGCGCGTATGTCATTCTTAAGGGAAGAGATTAAAACTTGAAAAGGACAATCATTTTTTTTTTGGTTTGATGCTAACAATTGTAATTTTCAATGAGGCATAAATTATAGATCAGTTATGTTTATTTTAAAATATGCCTATATCAGTTATGTTCCTTTTTTTGATGTATAAGTTTCATTTCTTTTGCAGATTAGTGATGGATATGGATCATTAAGATGCGGTTTGCAGGGCTAGCTGTTTCTATTTTGTTGAATTGTTTGACCACAATAGACTTTTGGGGGATATTAAGTTAGACATTTGTACTAATTTATGTATATGTATTGACATTTGTAGCACGGTAGACTTTATTATGTATAGCTATTTGAATGGTTGTTATTTTGAATTAAATTTTAGATTTTGGATGTTGATGTTTACTTGCGATGAAATAGATAGCTTCATGGTTTTAAATAAAAAACAGCTTATGCAAAATGGAATCGAAAACAGGTTATGCAGAATGGAATTGGAAATAGGATATGTAAAATGGAATTGGAAACAGGTTGGTCATTTGGAAAAAAAAAAAAAAAGAAACAAACATTTGGCGACAAACAATCTTGTCGCTAAAACTTGGCAGGCATCTTTGGCGACGATTAAAATTCGTCCCAAAAAGTTTTCAGCACAACCAAGTCGTTGGTAGCAGGCATTTTTGGCAATGATTACACTTCGTCCCACACGGTTTTTGGCGACAGTTGTGATCTTTTTGGCGACGAGTAATGTCGTCGCTAAAGGATAGTTTTGTCATCTATTTGGCGACGGAGGTAGGTACTGCGACACCAATTAGCGACACTGTGGGTTGTCGCTAGAAGTCAAAGTTTTCGCGACAACTACAGTAATTGTCTCTATAGAACTTCCTAGACCAGGCTTCTGCGACGAAGTGGCGACGATTTTTTTTCCATCGCTAAAAGTTTTCAGCAACGAAATTAATGGTTTTAGCAACCATTATGATTGTTGCCAAAAGTGATTTTTCTTGTAGTGAATGAAAGAATTCTAGAGAAGGTGATCTCCAATAAGCAATCTCTTCTTAGAACAATGAGATCTTTGTTCCACATATTAGGGTTGAGAGAAAATCCTTTTTTATAGCCTCAAATTTGTGTCTTAAAAGTATATTTTAATCAAGAAAGAAGTTGGCATGAAACAGGCAAGTTCCCTTTTAAATCGAACTGAAAACTTGCAAGTCGGCAAACTTTTTGCACCTGTCTTATCAGTCGGATGAATGGTCCGATCGGTCAGAATAAGTTTTGCTCGGAGTGAAATTTCAACACTTTTCTACAGACTTTCGGAAGCCATAACTTTTTCGTTTCAACTTCGATTAAGGCAATTTTGGATTTTACGGAATCTACTAGAAACAAGCTTTCCAACAGTAAGTCATATGCCCATATCCGATGGTTGATTTGTGAGGCATAACCTTTTTAATCCATGTTGTCTGTAGAATATCACTTGAATTTGTCGCTTTTTCTTTAATTTCTTTACTACAGTGCACTCGGTGACTAAACCCATTGTCTATACTCAAAGATATGCAAAATACAACACTAATGGACTCAAGTTTTGTCCAACCTATAAATTTGCCAACACAAAATCCTTACAAAAAGTGATATGCTTTTCTCAATGATACATTCAGGAGTCATCTTAGTCCCTATATTCTAACAAACGGAAATTTATTCCCCCTGGAAACTAGCCGGTTTAGTCTCTTCCTAGAATTAGGTGTCTACACCGATCGGATCCATAAACTTGATGTTACAAAAGGCTACCGATCGGATCCATAAACTTGATGTTACAAAAGTATAAAACCTTCAAACAAATTTCATGTCCAACCATAAGTGCAAAGAAACGATCACAAGAATTGCAGCACCATTTCATAAGCAAGGAGGGGACCCCTTGAAATATTGATAAACTACGAAGGGTGTGAGTTTGATATGCTCTATATGCTTACATGATCTCAAATCAAAATTTCTTAATTCAAACTCGTAATCTTGAAGACAAGAACACAGCAATTACACTTGGATTAATATCACAAGTTGGTTAAAACCATATCGTAAACACCAGTTTAGGAATGAAGACCTATTATTTGAGGCCAACAAGTACATTTTCAGTTTGTTAGGACAAGAAACATGCGCATTACATTTCCTTAGTTCATGAAAGTGAGTATACAAGAAATATTCATTGCCTATTCCACAATGGACGACCAACAAGCTTGACAAGCACAGTCTACTTCCAATTTGCAAGTAAGAAATGACTCAAACCAACTCTAATTATTCGGCTATGAAAAATAAAGTTTTATGTTCATCAAAATTGTTTGGCAATATGAAGACACACAAATGCAATAACTTCAAACCTCAAAAGTACAATAAAAACCCTTTTAAACATACCTTTGGAACAAAGTACACACAATTAGATTGACAAATCCAAGAGAGCCATATAGCTATATTTTATATCCAAAGATCAGAATCTCAAAAACCAAGTTATCGTCTGATATATATACATATTTCTTTTTCTTTTCGCATGTCTATTTGTTCACTTGATATAATTTTGGTATAAAAGAAATGCCACCCCTGACGCCGGTGGTTGGGCCAACATTCCAGTGGCCCCTGTTAAACATACACAGAAATATCTAGTTTGTTCCCTTGCTTATCCTTTTCTATGGACGATTGAGTTTCTGCTCTTAGTTTTGGCAACGTGTGGGCTATTCCATATCACTTTCCCTCTTGGCTGAAAACTTTCCCCATCCAGGCTACAAGCGGAGTAAAGCTTGATCTTCCCAGGCTACTTGGTCCTCTGTATTGGTAGAGCCTTTTCCTTTAGGTGTCGTTTGTTTTTTTCGCATGAGATGTGTAATTGCAATTTACATATGTAAATATTTCATATATAAACTTCACATATGTAAACATTTCAAATGTGTTTCAGTTTACATCGTTTGTCTATCGATGCCATTTTCATATCATTTACACGTATAATTCATTTTACCACGTTTGTTTGAATTATAGGTGATAATATAAGAAATTCATTTTGAATTACAAATCTATATATATATATATGTTACTCTTATTCCCAATGAAAGCCCCTCTCTTCCTATTACAAAGTAATGAAGAAGTGCATCCATGAATTTAACTTATTTCAATATATAAAAGAATAAATTCATTTCATATTTCAATTCCATGCAAATAAACAAACTGATCCCATAAAGTTCAATAATATTCTCATTCTTCAAAATCATGGAAAAAAAGTGTCCATCCATACAAAATATACATTTCAAAAAATGATTTACATCTACCTATACGAAATATATACAATTCAAAAAAATTTTTAAAGTACCCATACAAAATAAATTTCCATCATATATCCAAAATGAAATTTTTCTCCAAATGCAAAAAGTGAGAGATTTTCTACATTTTAATTCATCGAGCTCTCCTATTAGCATTAGCATCTCACATCTCTGTTGCTATTGCATCTTGTAGGCGATAAGCATATTGACTATCAGATTCTTCATTAATTACTTCATTTTGATGATCATCACTGTCTTCCACATCAGAAAATATTCTTTCATGACGATGACGCTCGTAGAATTCATCCCCACTTGGATTTTTCATCATAATAAAGTTGTGTAAGACAGCACATACATTTATGATCTTGACTTGTGACTTGATAGAATAATTACGAGGTATATGTGTCAAAATTGGAAATCGTTCCTTCCACAACCCAAATGTTCTTTTAATAACATTCCTTAGCTTTGCATGTCGAAGATTAAATAGCTCACCAGGCGTCCTAGGAGCTAATGCTTGAGATCCAAATTCCTTCAGATGATATCGTGTCCCACGATATGGTCCAATAAAACCTCGCCTATGACCATAACCAGCATCAACAAGAAATTACTTTCCTATAATGATTAAATTTAACAAGTATCAATAAGATTGTAATATCCTTAACTAGTAGACAAAAATTAAAATTATTTCTTGACCTAAATATTTACCTTCTGGAACTTGAAGATTGTGGGCTCCCCTATTTTGCATCATGTTGGAAAGAACTTTTTTATCATTAGCTGATCCTTCAAAACCGGCACATACAAATTGAAACATCATATCAAAACCTACAATAGCCATTACATTTTATGCAATAAAACCTTTTCTGCATCGATATCATTAATGATCTTTAACTGATACCCATGCCGGAACGTAAGTACTGTCAATGACACCAATGCAATTCTATTCCAATAATAATTTAAACATGACTCATCAATATCAATTTGATTAAAAAAATAAACAAATAAAATCAAAAACAATTTGAACATACATCATAAAAATTAGAAAGTGTTACATTAAAAATATTGACTTACCTTGAAAAAGGGGTAAAATACTGGGTTCATTGCAATCTGTGCTGGAGTAGGCGTTTCTGGTCCAGGAAGCTTAATATAATCAGGACAAATATAAAGGAGTGCGTCGAGAACAGTATTGAAATACTTGCTAATTGTTTGGCCTGAATGCTGAAATTGAATTTGCATTACTCGATTTCTCTGACTATGCCCTACAGTAGCTAGAAAGATGGCCACTTGTTTTTCTACAGAAACTCTTTTTGTTCCATGCAGTAGCCCTTCTCTTTTAATAAGTCACATAATTCTAAAAATACATTAGTCCTCATGCGTAGTAAATCATATGAATTACGGGGATTACTCCTAATGAAGTACTGAGTGAACTCATGGCCAGACAAAGACAACTCATGTACTTGCTTTCTCCTTTTAACCATGTTCTGTCTACATTGATGTTCTCATAAAAGTAAAACTGTAATCATTGTCATTGCTACTACATGTAAAAATATGATCTTCTTTGTATCCATTGCTTTTGCACTATTCGATAAATAATTGACAAATATTAGAACAAGGAACTAATATAGCATAACAAGACGATTTACAAAATGAATTTGCAAAATAAAACATGAAGTCCATCCAAAACATACAACAAGACAATTCATAGAATGTCATCTCAACATAAAACATAACAAGAAATCAAAATCAAGCCCCATCTTAGATTTTTTTTTTTTTAACAACCAACAGTCCTAGATAGAGCAGCTTAACTCTACCATAAGCCACGCACGACATCGATCCTTTGATGAAAACGCAAGAAATTGACTGGCCACCTGTGGATCCTTCAGTAGTCTGAGAGCCCTCACTTCTAAAGTAAGGTCTAAATCTAACTCTTCAATAACAGCAACTATATCAGCTTGGCTTGGCCCTGACTGAGTCATCTTATCAGCAAGGTAGATCAAAGTACTGTTTATGTCCTTAATTGCATGTGCTAGATCATATTCGCTTTTAGTTTCATCCTGCACATTGTGCCGAGAAGTAGCTGTTGAGCATTTCTTAGCATGTGGTGCTTCAGAGACACCCTCATCCCTCCTATCAGAGCTACTTGATTCTACTGCAACATCTTGGATGGATGCTTGTAGGGCTTCCATCGGATGTGGTGGATGTTGGTTAGTCAACATCACATCTCTTCCATCAGCAATTGAATCTCCATTTATAATAGCAAACTTTTCATAGTTGATCACAAGTCTTCCTCGGTACATTCCAAATTTAGGATGTGCCTAAATGAATCAAATGAGAACAAAGTACTGTAATAATTACTGAATTGACAATGATAGAATTAACATTACATTAATAATTACTCACATTGATATAATCATCCCACACTTGGTTACTTGCTGTAACCCTTTTAGTAGTGTCATCCCAACCAAAGCCACTTAATCCCATTAGAGTCTTGATACAATTGTAATGACTCTTTATCGTTCTTAGTCGATTTCTAATTTTCTCCTTATCATATTCTACTCCATACTTTTCTTTCATCTTTCTTTCAATCTCTCTCCACCCTTCTGTAGTCCAGCTATTCCATCCCTTCACCCGAGATGAATTTGTTCTATCAATATATAAGCTAATTGCTCATCAATATCATCTGACCATGTTGTATTCTTCTTTTCCCTCTTACCACGTCTTTTTTCAGAGGATGAACCAATATCAATACACTCAATATCTTCATGACATATTTCATTCTCCATTTCTATAGAACATGAAGAAGTTAAATATAAACTCATCAAAGGATGAACCAATATTCAAAATCCATGATATCAACAATAGATGATGAAATGAAGGAAGCAAGTTAGTTAAATTTAAAAACAATAACTGTGGGTTTTATAAGGTTAAATATGATCATATACAAGTGGCATGTACATAAACCCATGTCAGGTTTGATTTCAAACTCAGGTTATCACCTACATGTACATAACAACTACAAGGGTAGTGACTGATTATGATATGAATAACCTATTCAGTAACACCAGCACTGCAACAAAATTCTCAACCAAGTGATAGCCTACACATCTACCCAACTCCATCAGGAGAACTCCATCATGAGAACTATAGCCCATTAAAAAACAATCAAATGACATGCAAATGGGTAAGATTAAAAAAATTGAATGCAATCTATAAATCCAATCGCCTATGGGAATAAAACAAGAAAACTATCAGGAAAAAAGCACAAATTTAATTTCTCTTCCATGCAATTGCATATAAACAGTAAATTTAACCGAGAAGGAAATGAACTCATCAAAAACATAGTGTGCAGAAGACAAGACAATTCCATTATCAAGAGAACCAACATCAACTAAATCACAAGATAATCCTAAAAGTGAAAGGCAATGATCCATTATAGACTCACAAATCAACAATGACACTGACAAAAAATCTCTCAATAAGAATCAACACCTCCACAGATATCACTGAAGAAAAACATATAAGCTAAAAGCCCACAATTAGAATTCCCCAGTACCTACAGACCTTCATGAATGAAAACCCAATAAGATTCAAGCATCAATCAAGTAGAATTCTTCAAAATCAAAAAAGCTGCAACAAAAATACTAGGGATTTATCATCAAAACCCATTAAAACAATCTTCAAGCTAAAACTAATTACATCGACAGAAATTCCAAAACCCAGCACAAGGAGTTCTACAAAGTGGGCCAGAAGCGTAGCAACTCCAACTATCATCAATTGAAACAGGGAGATAGGTAAATGCTTGAAAGGGGGAAAAGAGAGAGCAGAGGAGGAAAAGGAGGAACGACAGAGAAGAAGTCGGAGTCAGAGTGAGAGAGAGGGAACGAGAAGGGGAAAGATATGAAATGGGTTCGATGGTTGAGAGGGAGAAAAGAGAGGAGCAGAGAGGGAGAATGGGGGGGGGGGGCAAAGCAGGAATGAGAGAGAAGAAGAGAGAAAGAGAGACAAGGATCGGGAGGGGGAAAGAGGTGAAATGGGTTCGAGGGGGGGGGGGGGGGGGAAGAGGATCAAAGAGGGAGAAGAGGGGGGAAAGAGGGAAAGACAGAGAAGAATCGAGAGAGAGAGAAAGAGACAGGGATCGGGAGGGGGAAAGAGGTGAATGGGTTCATCGTTGAGAGAGGGAGAAGAGAGCAGAGAGGGAGAATAGGGGGAAAAGAGGGAAAGACAGAGAGTGGTGGGTGCTAATTGTGATGGGCTTGTGAGTACTGTGATGGCGTGGGCCATTTGCAGTGGCAATCTTGTGACTTGAAATCAGGCATGGACTGCAGTAGATGAAGGAGAGATGGAGAGATGGAGAGAGGAAGATAGTGAAGAAGAAGAAGGAGAGATGGAGATGGAGGGGGAAAAGAGAGGAGCAGAGATGGAGAGAGGAAGATAGCGAAGAAAAAGAAGGAGAGATGGAGATGGGGGGGAAAAGAGAGGAACAGAGATGGAGAGAGGAAGATAGCGAAGAAAAAGAAGGAGAGAGACAGAGAGAGGGAAAGAGAGAAGAAGAGGGACGGAGGGAGGGCGAGAAAGAGAGAGCGTGAAAGAGATGGTGAGAGGTTCTCTTACTCGATCACCGCTGCTGCTTGCTGGGGACAGAGACGACTTCCTGGAGCTTGGGACGGAGATGAGTTCGTCGGAGCAGAGGGTTTCGTTGGTTTGCTGGGGTTTCGATTTCAAGCCCTAGAGGAGCAGAGCATTTGATCCCTCTTTGATTGGTTTGCTGGAGATAAGCAACGCATGTTACGATGGGGGAGTGGGGTTTCAAACCCATATCATTCGCTTGATGGACTTGGGATGGCAAAACCGTCCGCCTAGTTGCTGGGATTCCATTTCATATGGAAATAGGGTGGGTAACCCTTTACCACCATGTGAGATGTGAAAAATTGGATGTGAAAATGAGCAAATTTTCACATCAGTTTCATATGTCATTTACACACTTGATGTGTAAATCAGTGCAAAGAAACATAAAACTGTGTAACCGTTACATATGTAAGCCAATTACATATGTAAATGCCGCTAAACAAATGACACCTTAAGGAGGTTTGGAATCTAATCTGCTTTCGAAGTCACAGGAAACCACGGTTACCTGTAGTTAAGGTAAGATTTCTTCAGCCCAACTAGTCCTTTTTGGCTTAGTGTCTAATACATTGGAAATTACCGACCTCTAGCTGGGTCCAAACTATTGGCATTTCTTTGGCTTCCAACAAGGGTCGGCCTCCTACCATAAATGCTACGGAGTTACAAAAAATATAAAAAATAGAAGTATATATATTCATGTGCATATATCCCTCACCAAGTGACCGTGCATACTCCTCTGTGGAGCCCATGGTGGACGCCACCAAAGGATGAGACTGGGGGGATGGAAAGATCCAAGCGGGACCACCCTAGATACCAAGTTTGGCCCTAATCACATGTCCCTAACTTCATCCATGACCAACAAATTTATTTCATTTGAATGGGTGCATAGTTGATCCAATGGTTCAATAAATTCGGATTTGATCAAAAATTGGTAAACAGGTTCAATTCAAGAGGGTCATGTGTGTGGTCCATTTGGATAGACTATACAGTGGGTCTCACCTAGAGTTCTCATGAAAAAAATGGTGAGGGACATATACACAGGTATATTCACCCATATATAAAAGTATCATATTGATATTAAAATTATTCATATGATTTGATGCATTTGGTTTATTCTACTAACTCATAATATAGTTTAAACAATTAAACATGTAATAATGTTGTCAACATAGCAAATTATTGTCACCATGATGACCCATAATCATAAAATAATAAACTAAATGAACTCATAATATCGTATAAACAATTAAACAAATAATAACGTTGTCAACATAATAAATAAATGGCATCATTTTGGCCTTTAATCATAAAATTCAATAACCATAAAGTGTGAAGCTTCCAATATTCATCACAACCATGGTGGTTAGAATTTAGATACATCCCTTAGAAGTCAAAAGTTACAAGCCATAACCATAAGTTCAAACTGGAATGAATCCAGAAAATTCATCCAAAATTCTGAAAATTTGTCTGAACGGGAATGAAGATCTAGCCGAATTTTGAGGAGTGCGGTCTTATCAAAAAAATCTTTGTACTGAGGTGGTGGTGGTGGCGGTGGTTGTGGGGTGGGGGTATTCAGTTTTTTGTAAAGGATGACCAGAAATGATTTGGAAATTTTCTCTGAAACGATTTTCGTAATTACGCTTCTAGTTGTCCAATCTGCCTCTCACAGTGAAACAGGTATCCTTCTGGTTTTCCATTGCACTATTGCCACCAGAACTTGGAGATGGGTCTTCTCCATGCTTGACAAACCAATGCCATTTCCTTTCTCAGCCTCTGTTATCTGGTTTTTTATGGCAGTCAGCAGTGTAAAAAAGGAAAAGCAGGCCTTAGGCACTATTTTCTTAATATCTTTGCACTAGATATTGCTGGCTAGGAACATGTGTGTTTTTGACAGTATTCGGCCCCCATTGGATGGTGTTCTTTCCAAGCTGAAGAAAGATCTCAGCTGGCCTCCATGTGATCTGAAGCAAGATAACAAAGCATCATATCTCCACAACCTTCTTAGTTTTCTGTCTATTTTGCCTTGGGTGGCGAACCTTGTAGTAGGTTTTTCTATTGTGCAGTTGAGCTCTCTTTGTTCTCATCATGTTTCCCCTCCTCCTCTGAGTGATCTTCGGCTTTTTGCTGGGTCTTGCTCTAGCCATGGGCGGTTGTATTTGGATTTCAGCTCATTTGCCCTTGGCCTTCAGTTTCATTTTTTTTCTGGTTTCTCAATGTCTCTTGGGGTTTTTTTTTTCAGAAAAAATTATTTATCAGTGGCAAAAACTTTTCATTAAAAAGAGAGGAATAGAAAAAGCAACCGGCCCTACATCCAAAGATGGATTGGGCACCAAAAGGTATAAAAGCATTATACCTTCACCAAAAGCAAAGAGAGCTACAACTGGAAAAATAAAAAGAACCAACTAGGTAAAAGCGACAAAGGATGGGATCTTTCCACCCGTTGCTTAGCCAACTGCCTCATATATTGGAAATCCATAGAAACTGAATAAGAGAATGCCTTGACCTCATTGAAACAATACCAAAACCTCTAGGAAGGCAAGGCACGAGAAGACCCCCAGGAGATAGCAGTCAAGGAGTCACCCTTCACCAATAGCTTGTTGTGAAACAGTGAATAAAAATCCGAAGCGCTTCTAGCATAGCCAGCTCATCTTCTTCATTGGACTCCATGTAACCCACGAACTTGGAGAACAAGGCCACTGCTGCCCCATCACTGTTGTGAAGCCCCCCTTCAATCCTAATTAGACCTAACTTGCCTTTTCCCTCTCTATCTGCATTAAATTTCAGTGCACCTGGACTAGGTAATTAGACCCAACTTGCCTTTTCCCTCTCTACCTACATTAAATTTCAATGCACCAGGACTACGTGGTGCCTAAGAAACCACCTTCGTCAACCTAGAAGCCTTGTCTAAAAGAGAGGCTTCCCAATTGTATAGGATTCCATCCATCTTATGTTTTCAAGTGCATTCCTACAAGATACCTACTTGGCTATGCGCATATGCACCAAAAGAACAGCATCCTTCACCACTATGGAAGCTTCCCTTGAACACCATACCATTCCATTACTTCTACACCGACCATAAGATAGTGATTGGAATGACCTTCACAGGACTGCCTCATAGGAAAACAAAGTACTCAACCTCAAAGATCAAAACAGCTGTTGTAGGGGGCATAGCGGTCGGTGCTCTAAACGCTACGTAGTGGATGATATGTTGCCGCAGCAATGATTCATTTTAACGTAGTAGCGTGAATTGAAAATGTTGTCAAAGACTTTTGAAAAGATATTGATCAACGTGGACCCCAAGTGCAAGGTCTCGATGTAGTTTTACCCGGTAAGTCGAGATCGTATTCACAGGGAGCTGGTATTCGCAGAAAACTTGTCATATTTGAAAAACTAAAGCTACCCTAATAAAATCTATAAAAATTACACACTACTACTTCTGAAAATTAAAATTAAATTACAAATCCAAATCTGAAAAAAATTACAAATTAAATCTAACCTAAGAAAATCCTAAACTAAAAACAATCCTAAAACTAAAAACTGCAAGACAATGAAATAGATCAAACCACCAATGTAAAAGAATAAATAACCATGCATTAAATAAATAAAAAAATCAGAAATAAAACCTTCAAATATAATAAAAAAAATAATGAAAAGAATGCTAGTTTCTCTTATTTTTGGAAGATTAAAACACTGTATTGGCAGAATAAAAAAATCCACAAAAATACCGCACCAAGTGCGTGCTGTCACCACACACAATCACACGGCACCGATCCAAGGTGGAACACCTTGACCTCACTAATTGTGTATTTATAATTAATTGAACCAATACACCCAATAAACTCCCAAAAATAATTACAACTAGAAAAAAAAATCAACCTTTACCCTAGATCAAGACATCAAAAAGAGGGGACTCCATGCGCAATCCAAGCTCTTATCTTCAATCTTCACACCAAGGAGGATTAGATGAAAGGAGAAGATGGAATGGAGAAAATGGATCCAAAACTGGGCTTGGCCAAACCCCACTTTTGATTGTGATGAAATGGGGAGGAGAGAAGAGATGGAGTGGAAATTGATGTGGTATGGTGGAGTATGGAAAAGAAAGAGAGAGAAAAAGGTAATGGGAGGGTGGTCTTGGGCATGTGATGAGGTATATGCTCCTTGTACTTCCTTTCCTTTGTATATAAGAATATATGATGGATGATGGGAAGTCTCACGGGAAAAGATGGAAAGAAAGAAAAAAGTGGTGTGAATCTTGGGTAGGAATAGTAAGTTGAGAATGGGCAGAGTACTATTGGGGAATGACGTGTTGGAACATGTATATGAGGAAAGAAGAAAAAAAAATGGCGTGAATGTAGTGGATGGATAGATCGCTGGGATTTGGTGGCCACTTTCTATTTATATATAAATTGGGTACTGCACGTATGTATAAAAGAGAAAAAGAAAGAAAAAATGGCATGGAAGACTGGCTAGTGGCTGGGACTTCTCCTTCTTTAAATAGAATGTGAGTTTAAATATAAGAAAGAGTTGGAGTAACTGGCGTGGACTTCCCCTAGCAACTGGCATGGAGTCTCCTTCTTCTTCTTCTTTTTATTTTATTTTATTTTATTTTATTTTATTTTATTATATGGAAAGTATGTGATGGCATGATGTCCAATCACTTTTAGACTTCTTTCCTTCCACGAAAAAAAACTTCATAAAATTGGCTCCACCTTGGATTTCTTCCCAAATAATGTCTTGGCTTATAATCTTTTATGTGGGTCCTTTTCCTTCAATTTTCCTATATGCAAAAAGTGATTTTTTAAAAATTAAAATAACAAATTTGATTGAAAGTCACAAATGCATCAATGCGGGCCCAATTTACATAAAATGACAACATCAATTCATATCATTGATCATGATTTAACTTTATTTAACTAATGAGGATGAGAAATTTATCATTCCATGTAAAATCATGAATTTGGAAAACACTTCTAAAAATAGAAAGTTTCATGATCTAATGAAAAAGTGAGGATTTTCAATGATTTTTGCAAGAAAATTCTAAAATGAATTTCAAAATCATAAAAACATAAATTCCAACAAAATGAAGAGATTTCCAATGAATAAGTCCTTAAAATACACATAAAATAATATAGTTTTAAGAACTTATCACACCCCCCAACTAGCATTTTGCTAGTCTCGAGCAAAATATGCGATCTAGAGTAGGAAAAACTAAACTCAACTAACCTAACTGAAAAAAATAAAATGCAAAAAACAAAAGGAAAAACGCCACTTTCGCTGGCACTCTCGACTGCATTTAGCGTATGCAGCAAGCCGTTGAACCCCTAGGTTCCCCTTAGTGGATGAGTTGTGCCTCGTGAGGGTTTGCGGTGAATATACCTTCAAAATTCTTTTTTTTTTTCAATCTAAAAACAAAGGTGAAAGAAATTCTCCAAAAGAAAATCCACTCATATCGGAGATTTTCGAAATCTGGAATAATAAAAATTTTAGACTTTTCAAAATCTGGTTCACATTTCTATTTTCGAAAACTTTCTCAAATTCAAAATAAACTTGCGTGCTCGGTGAAAAATGTATACATCAAAAACTAGTTCCAAATATTCCACAATAATGCTGCAAAAATGGAAATTTTCCTTCCAATAGTCCGATCCCTAGAAATTCAGCAAAAATAAATTTTCTCTCAAAGCTACTAAGATAGTTGCACACTATTGTTTACTTTGATAGGCCTCTTTTCTCTCATTGTCTTTTTCCGAAGCAAGGGTTTCCAAGTTCATATAATATAAGAAAAGTTAGGAACCAGGGAGCAAACCTTATTCTTGTTCATTACCGCACATACTCCCCTGTAAACTCTTGCGGACACTCTTCACTCACTCACTCTTTCCAACATAGAAATTTCCATGTTTATATGATATAGGAAAAGTTAGGATCTAGGGAGAAAACCTAGTCTTTATGCATTTCTGCACGTATCCCTTGAAAATTTCTACGGACACTCGTTGGGCCAAAATTAATAAATCATTTTTTATTAACAAATCATTTTGTGACTGTGCAATGTTTATGTCCCTTAAGCAGTTCTCTTTTCGCTCGAATTAATTCATTTTGGTTTTAGAATATACAATCCACCAAAAATGAACCAGGAAACAAAAATATTTTACAAACTAAATCTCAAGTTCACATCTTATTTTCCAAAAAAAATTCCAAAAACAATATTAAAGTTTCCTATCCAAAACATAGAAAAATGTATACATGTGTGTACCTGAAAAACAAGTTTTGGTAATTCTCTGATAGTTTTCTCCTTTAGAAATAGTGAACTTTTTTTTTACTTTCTTCCAAAATTTTGAAAAATTCTAGATTCCTATATATCTTCAAATTGCTTCAATTTTTTTGAAAAATTTCTTTTCTAAAAGATAAAACAAAACAAAACAAATTGTGAATTCAAAAAATTCCAAAAAACAAAACAAAAATCCTAAAAATAAAAAAAAATTCCTAAAAACCTAGAAAAAAATGCAAAAAAAAAATTTTTGTTTAAAAGTGGACAAGTGTACATGTTCCCACCCCCAACCTATGATGAATATCGTCCTCGATGTTATGTATGAAATGCAGCATAAAAATGAAAATGATAACATGAGGAAAGTAAATAATGGGGAGGGTAAAGTGGACGAAGTACCTGAGTCTAAAGCTTTCCACGCCCTGTCTATGGTTAGACAAAACAAAAGCAAAAGACAATAATATGCATATAGTACAAAGAAAGGGTTTATTGTTAGATCCAATGCCCATTTATCCTGATAAACAGGATCGGTCAGAGGAAGCTCATCGTCCTCTGCAGGAATAATCTACAAGAATGGCTTTAAGCGTTGCCCATTCACTTTAAAAGTTGAACCATTCTTTGAATCTAGAAGAGTTACCACTCCATAAAGGAAAACTTCTTGAACAATATATGGCTCCGTCCAACGAGATCTTAACTTTCCAGGGAACAGGTGAAGTCTAGAATTATACAAGAGGACCTTTTAAGAAGGATGAAAGGATTTTCTCAAAATCCTCTTATCATGAAAAACCTTGATCCTTTCCTTGTAAATTTTAGACTTCACATAGGCCTCATTTCTCAACTCTTCCAGTTCATTCAAATCCAATTTTCTTTTCTCCTTAGCCTTTTCCAAGTCAAAATTCAGTTGTTTGATTGCCCAATATGCTCTATGTTCCAGTTCCACCAGAAGGTGGCAAGCTTTCCCATATACCAGCCAGAATGGAGACATGCTAATTGGGGTCGTATACGCAGTGCGATAAGCCCATAATGCATCATTTAATCTCACTGACCAATCTTTTCTATTTGGCTTCACCGTTGTCTCCAATATTCATTTTATTTCTCTATTTGAAACTTCGACTTGGCCACTTGTTTGTGGATGATAAGGGATAACCACTTTGTGAGTAACTCCATATTGTTTGAACAATGTTTCAATAATGCGGTTACAAAAGTGGGTGCCCCCATCATTGATGATGGTCTTAGGAGTTCCAAAACGAGAGAATATATGTCCCATCAGAAAACTTTTAACTGTTTTTGCATCATTTGTTTGGCATGGGATGGCTTCTATCCATTTGGATACATAATCAACTGCAACTAAAATGCACTGAAAGCCATAGCTAGGGGGAAAAGGTCCCATGAAGTCTATCCCCCATACATCAAAAATTTCCACAATTAAAATTTGGTTTAAGGGCATCATGTTTCTTTTGGAAATAGAACCCAATTTTTGACATCGCTTACAAGATTTACAAAAATTAAGTGCATCTTTAAACAAGTTAGGCCAATAAAATCCAGATTGCAAAATCTTGTAAACGGTCTTTTTAGCAGAAAAATGGCCCCCACATTCCATAGAATGACAAAAAGAGATGACACTACTAATTTCATGGTCAAGCACACAGCACGTAATGATTTGGTCTGGGCAATATTTAAATAGGTATAGATCATCCAAGAAAAACTGCTTGATTTCTGTGAAAAATTTATTTTTATCTTGTTGTGTCTAATCTATCAGTATTTCACCCGAAGTAAGATAATTAGCAGTGTCTGCATACCGTGGGAACTGAGAACTGGTGAGAAATAATTGTTCATCAGGGAAATTGTCCTGAATTGGTAAAGACTCTAAATTATCAAAAAGGACAAGCCTTGCTAGATGATTGGCCACTACATTTTCTACTTCTTTCTTGTCTTTGATCTCTATGTCAAATTCTTGGAGTAGAAGGATTCATCTAATCAGTCTGGGCTTAGTATCCTTTTTAGAAAGAAGGTACTTAAGAGCAGAATGATCTGTAAAAATCATAATTATGGATCCAAGCAGGTAGGGGCAAAATTTATCTAGTGCAAAGACGACTACGAATAATTCTTTTTCAGTTGTAGAATAGTTCATCTGAGTGCTATTTAAAGTCCTGCTAGCATAATATATGACAAACGGTTTCTTATCCCTATGTTACCCAAGAACTACCTCAACCGCATAATTACTAGCATCACACATGATCTAAAAGGGAAGGCTCCAATCTGTGTTGACCCATAAAAATTTGCAAATAATGCAGTGAAGACATTACAAGCTTTGGATTATAAATTTCCAAAGTTTTCAAAGCACTTGAACCTCATCTCGGCTCAAATCAGTTTCAAAGACTTTTTGCCAACTCTTTGGGAATAACTGTGGGACTTGACACTTCCACATGTTGAAGCAAACTCCTATTCAATGAAATGCTTTCAAGTATATTTAAAGACTATTCCTTAAGGATTCAGAGCATTTGGACATCGTTTGAATCCAAACTTAGTCCAAATGATCATATACTATATTCTATGGGCTCCTGCACAGGGTGACATCCTATGAAGATCAAAATTAGTTGAAACTCTCGGGGAAAGCTCAAATGATGCCCAAGACAGGTTCTACAAAATTTCGAGTTCAATAGACATCATCGAACCGAACCCAAAAGCTACAGGCATGCCAACTTGGGATCAGTCTCTCCCAAGCCATGGGGTCACTGACCAAAGTCCTACTTCCCGATGTCCAAAATTGATGAAATTTGGGCGCGAAGCTTCAGTCATGCTCAGAAGATACTCTACAAATTTTCAAGCCGAAACAATTCCGTTTGATCCAAATTTCATTACATGTCAACTTAGAGGACAGTAATCCCAAGTTATGGGGTCACCGGCTAAGATCTTACTTCCAGAAGGCCAAAGCTGATAAAATTTGGAACAAATGCTCAAAGAACACTCCAAGTTACTCTCCTAAAGTTTCAAGTCAAGTGAACGTTGTTCAGATAGAAAACAAGCTAACTACCACAATGTGGGGTGAATAGTGACCTAACACAAGCAATGAATAAGCCACTGTTTGAAATCATGCTTCCCCAAATCCAAAGGTGATAAAATTTTGAGCAATACTCCAAGATGTTCCTGATGTAAGTCCCTCCAAGTTTCAAACCAAACCAAGGTCATTTGGGCCTCAAACAGCTGAAACAAGGGCCCACTTTCATGAAAAGTCAACTGGAGGGTTGACTAATTTTAGAAGGTCAAAACAGGTTGAAACTTATATGACGCACTAAAAATAGTGTCAAGAAGTATCCCTCCAAGTTTTATGAAGATTGGACATCGTTCGTACCCCAAACAGGCGAAAACAAGTTACAAATGCAAAAGCCCAAAATTGGGCCTTGTCCGTGAGTGTGGCCTGTTTATCAAGGGAGTTGACCAACTTCAGATGGTCAAAATGAGCTGAAAATTTTATGATATTGTTAAAATAGTGTTAAGAAGCATCCCTCCAAGTTTTGTAACAATCGGACTTCGTTTGGGCCCCAAATAAGTGAAAACAGGTCACAATTGTAAAAACCCAAAATCAGACCTTGTCCGTGATAGCGGCTGCGGTCACGGACCCCCAAAGGATACTTCCTATGGTTTTGGGCAGTTTTTCTCCACTCCCTTTCGAAATCCAACTTTCCACAACTCTTCTTAACTCCCAAGAACCGCCAAAAACCACCTGGGGCCTCTATAAAAAGAACAGTGTTTAAAGGAAGCAAAAAAAAAAAAAAGGACAC
Source organism: Sextonia rubra (assembly GCA_037013555.1). Lineage (NCBI taxonomy): Eukaryota > Viridiplantae > Streptophyta > Magnoliopsida > Laurales > Lauraceae > Sextonia > Sextonia rubra. The sequence goes on from JASUAD010000023.1 coordinate 13,623,533, forward strand.
ACAGAGGAGAGAAAAAGGAGAATTGAAAGAACGCAAGAGCATTTAAGCAAAAAAAGCAGCATCTCACAACCATTCCTCTCTTTTTGTTAGTCAGCAAAGTGAGCAAAAAGATTAAGAGGAAGAGGAGAAAGGTGGGGTAATTACAGAGCACACTATGTACATGCAGTAACAACTATTCGAAGGATGACGTTGTCATCTTTATTTTTCTCATTCGGGGGAATTTCTTGGCCATCACAAAGGTTGTGAACAAGCCCCTTTGGGCCTCATTTTGTTCCTTTAAAACCATAGGTTCAGAATTACACAACTTTGGCCTCCTGTGCCCCCTTTTCGGACTTAAACAAAAGACAGTCCGTAAACAAGAATGATGAATTACAAAGTTTTCAATCGATTCCATAGTTGAATTCTATCTTCTTGTAAGGTCCCAAATCCCACTAATCTTAATTTTCGTTAATTAATCTTGTTTTATACTAAGTAAACCTTACTAAGGCTAATTTAATTCAAAACTATTGGGTTCGGGTCGTGGACAGGTAGATGGGTTGGGTTCGAACCTTGTCTAAGTAGTTATGGGCCTTTCTGTAATTATTCTTGCACCCTATGGACACCTCAACCCATTGCATTTTGTGTAATTTTTCATGTAGAGCATCTTTCGTGTTGAGCCCAACTTGATCTGGATTCATTTTGGGCTAACTTCTGGCCATGTGACCTATTTCGTAAATGTCTCCAAACAATAGGGTTTGCATGCAAAGGCAAGAAAAATCCTTTTAAAGAGAGAACCCAATGTTCCTCCTCCTTTCTTCCTCTTCCTCTTCACGTGGTTGCTGAAGTGTTCTTTCCCTTTCTTCCTTAATCTCGACCTTTGCTTCTAGATTTGGGGAGCTATTGGACTTGGGGGGAAATTCTTCTTCTTCCTTTTCTCCTTCCCTCAGCACTTTTCTCCTAGAGTGTTCTCTTCTTCAGGCTACAACTAACTAAGGTGAGGGCTTTGTTCCTTTCCATATATTAAGGTTTGTGGGAGTCAAGAAGACTGAAATCTATGACATGCATGTGAATCTAAACCTCATTCTTCAATGCATGTTTCATTGTAGAGAACTCATTTCAATTTAGAGATTTTCCCCTGGGCACACAATGAGAAAGAGTTTGAGAGGGTTAACACTGTTAAGAGGCAAGTATTTGAGTTGTATGTGATGCATGCATGATTAAGTTATTGACTATTGAGTTAGCACCTTGCATTTTCCAATTTCAACCTTTTCATTGTTTTACTTGATACAAATGTGGTATGATTTGAGTTAGGATGTAAACATGGAATAGGAGGGTGTGTGGGTGTTGAACTCCATCATGTACATTATAATCAAGTCATAAAAACTCCCCACAATGATGTTCTGTATTGATCCCATACTAAAGTTGAGCTACAGAACTAACTTCAGGTTCTTGAAGCTTACGGCGAAGCTACGGCTAAGCCGTGAGTGCTTACGGCTCAAAGTCCCGATAGCAACAAAATTGACTTTTGTACTGCGGCTTATCCACGGCTCCACCGTGAAATGCAGTGCGGCTAAGCCGCGCCCTGCCCGTACCCAAACCATAAGCTTTCTTATGGCGGACTTTCCAGGGAGCTCAAGAAACCCATTTCCTTTTACGGCTTGCACATGGCTACACTGTGTAATGCCTTACAGCTCAACCGTAACCCGACCGTAACCTAGCCGTAGGCTTAGCGCGGCTAAGCCATAGGCTAATATACGGCTAAGCCGTAAATGCGCCTGAACTATTGGAGGAAACCTAAATTACTCGGCTAAGCCGTAGCGTTCTATACGGCTAAGCCGTAAGAACCCAGGGAAATTTAAGATCTTAGGAATTCGCCATTGACCTTATAGGGCCTTAGTATTAGCACCTTTCCTACCACTACACTGACCCAACTGTAATGATACGTTAAGAGGATAAACGAATTCCGGATGATTCCCCAATGTTAAGTCATGGATATTGGCATAAGAAGGGGTGTCTTTTATGCATATAAGGTAATACCAAGATGTGGTAACACAATGACACCGGACGTTTTATGAGTACATCGTGTTGAATGTCCTTGGGGATCATGGGTTGCCTAACACAGGGTGAATAGTGATTTTTTAAATATTTACTTAGTTCGAATGCACTCATATTGCTATAATATATTACCTTCGACATGATTTGTTATTGGATTCACTTCCTTGAGCAAAACTTGAAGCAATTCAGACCTGAGCTTCTAATGAGTGCGTGTCTGACAAGCCAGAGCTTCTATTGAGTGTGTGCTTGCTAGCCAAGGGTATAGCCGAGGTTTGGGCCTTTGTAGCCCATATGCATATGCCATACTTAATTATTCGTCTGCCTTCATGATTAACTATTCCTTATGTATGTCATGACTAGTTTGTTGAATCCGAGTCGGCACCACTTAGCTTGTGCCCTTTGGGTATATGTATGTCACTACAGCAGTAGTTTACGGAGGAGTTGTCGACGCTCCTCGGGAAGCTAGCTTGATCTCCTAGCAACCCATATGTATGCTCCCTTTCGGGAGAATAAAGCATTGTGATTGCCATTCAGTATGTATGATATTTTAATTGTAATTCCTTATCCATTGTCATTCATGCACCATATGTCTAGTAATCTTTCATTGCTCCTTTTAATCAATGTATACTATTAGGTTCATTTGATAAAGTATGTTATACTTGCTTCATAAGCTTCAGTACTTGCTTAACCGTCATATTAATAGTGTTACCCTTGGTATTGCAGGTACAGAACTCGGTCCCAACTCGGGTGTCGACGCGCCCCCGGAGAGTGCCCCAACGGTACCTCGGAGTATAGTTGAATGGAAAGATGACGATGTCTTTTATTAATCATCCTACGGAGTGCATTAGTTTTGAAGGAGTTACAATCACATTTTGGTTTTCCATTGGGGGAAAGTGCACATTGGACCTTTTTATACCTAACCTTTAAATAGCAGTTGAGTTACATGGAATGTAATTAATAGACTTTAGCACATATGTATATGTATATGTAAATACCTATCTATGTATGAAAAAGGACATGTTTTTTTAACTTGCTCTTGATTATTACTAAATATTTTGCAGGCATTCGCTTATGATGAGTTATATCCCTACGTGTGTTGGCTTACCTCACACGTTCTTATGGAATCTCCCTTGTAGGAATTCGTGCCTAATTCTTCAGGGCACGGACTTCTACGGGATTACGTATCCACACCTTGGGGGCCCACTTAATTCCCCAAATTCCTGGGATCGGGGCGTGGCACTTCTCAATGGTCATTCAACACCCTAAGATGTCATGAAAGGGAGTTTCAATACTTGAAAAAAGTTTGAAAGAAAAACAAGCACGAACAACACGAAAAACGGAGGTCAGTGATCGTGGGTCACGGTCACCCCCCTTTTTCTTTCTATTTTGTTGCATTTTTCCACTCTATGTTACTTTTCTTGTAATTTCCAAATGGAGATCACATCTAAGACTTGAAGGAGGGGTTGTAAACTTTGAAAACTTGTGTAAACAACTTGCATCCCTGTGGTCAGAGCATTAGAACCCATGTAAACAAAGGAAAATTAATGATGAACTGTAATTAATTCCCATTCTTCTTAACGCTCGAAGTGCGTGAATGTCGGACATCGAATCCATTACACATTTCCATGCCATTTTAAGCGCGATCAGAAGATTGGGGCCGTCTATGGGGAATTTATTGCCCTTATTTGTGATTAAATTTGGTTAAAAACGCATGAAAAGTGCTGAAAAATACTGAAAAGTATTGTTGTTGCACTGAAAACTGCTGTTGTTGTGCTGAAAAGTACTGCTGTTATGCTGAAAAGTGCTGTGACTACGGGAATCAATGGAAAATGGGTAGTGACCGTGGGTCACGGTCACTGACCTATCTTATGGCCTAGATGACTTGTTTGACCCTTGAAGACACCCATGCAAGACCTTGATGTCTACAATGGGTTTGGAAACATTACTAAAGGAATGTTGCACCCTGAAGTGCATCCTTTTATTATGCAGATGAAGGCATTAAGCACCTTGAAGTGCAAATTTTTGCCATTTGTGATTGGGGGACTTAATTAAAGGAACTTGCACCTTGATGTGTACGGACCAAATCACACCCTTTAAAAGAGTGATAATTTAGTCCAAAGGGCTTTGTCTCAAATAAGTGTTCTTTTTAATCAGTGATAAGACCAACGACATTGCATTCCTGCACTGTCCGGTGTCAAGCACTGATGGATCCTTTATGATCATTGTGATAGTGGTGTAGGCTCGATCCTGTGGGCCCTATCCCTTTGATTAGATCCAACCAGCTCTTGCTTATAAGACTGACACGGATGGCCCTGAAATGCTGCCAAAATTACGGTAGCCAGGTTTAGTCAGCTTAACATGCTTTTAAGTCTGACTATATGATTCCGAAATGCTGCAGAAATTCTAACAGCTAGGCTAGTCAGCATAGCACAAAGAGATGGGATTTGTGCCTCTGTCCAACTATTTCAGATGGCATTTACAAACCATTTCGGTTAGCCAAAGGGACGGCCGTGTACATTGTCATATTAATATAATCCTGTGAATTTGCTTTTTTTAGAACATCATGGGTTTTTTAATCATCACTTTCGAAGAAGGCAAGGAGAGACTTTTCAGGATCTCCATGACATAGAACAAGCCACGTGCAAAATCACAAAAAAGGGCCCAAATAAATACTGTTACTCCTCCATCAAGAGTTTCAGTTTTCCAAAGGCTCTCCACTCCAATGGGCTCCACCACCTCAGCTCAGAATGGGTCATCAGTGACCCCAAAGATCGTTAGGAGAATAGAAACTCCTCAGTCATGGGTTTCCAAATATGCACAAAACCCATTTGGAGTCTTTTATAAAGGTCAAAAGGACCCGAAATGCAAACCAAAGTCAGGGGGCAACAGTCTCCGTGTCATTAAGCCTCGACTGGGCAGGTAAGGCAAGTCTGGTATACAGATCACAAATCAAGGGCGCTTAACAAGTTGCCTCAAATGGCCACCCAAGCTCCAGGAGCATCCCCGGTTCGGCCCAAACAAGGGGCTGTGACAAGGGACTCTCGACAAACCCCCAGAAAAGCCCAAAAACATGCTGCCATCCCAAGCTGTAACATGTGGTCGCCACAACCACACATGCGAAGTTATAAGAAGGCTGAAAGCAAATCTTTGGTATCACTTGAAGAGAACATCTTTTACCCTTTGACTCAAAAAGAGAGGCGGAAGTTTGGAAGGAAACGTCTGCCTTCAGTCATTATAGTACCATAACATTCATCACATGGTGCTAAGAACAAAGAGCCAGCTGAATGGTTGGTCATTAACGATTCGACCGATCTGGTTCGTTTCAAGAACTCGCTCCAACAGAAGAAGAGTAAAGAGAAAAATAATAAAAGAAGTACCGTCGATATTCTTTCATTCCCTACTTCCAACCCTACGGGCTGGAATCAACTCGCCAGTACTTCTAAGCCATTGATTGCCAGATTTAAAGGTCAAACTTTAACGGCCAAAGTGGTCAATCAAATTAGGGAGAAGGTTTTGGCTCACGCCCGGAAGCAATCTCAGCATACAATCGCTCCAAAATGAGTGGTTAAAGAAGATGAGTTAGGACTGACTTCCTCATGCATGGTTGGACCAGGCCCAACTAGAAGGGTCACTCGGAGTATGGCTCGAACTCAGTCACAAGAATCTGATCCCAATTCTCATTCAGGCGGAACCTCTGAAGGACATGTTGAAACAGATTCTGACAAAGACTCAATTACTCTCCTGGACACGGAAGATAGTCAGTTTACTCTTCCTACGTCTTCTTACCCCCATCAGTATACTGTATTTATGGCTGAGGGGAGCGGAACTGGAAACGATGGAAACGAAGGTGCTAGTGAGAGTAAAAATGCCGGCGAAGAAAATATTGATGAAAATCAAGAAAATGACGTCAGTGATGTCGTCAAATAGCAAGGAGTTAGAATTGATCACCTAACTGCCCAGTTAAAAATTTTGCCAGATAAGTTGGGTGGTCCCGCTGAAGCTCCATCCAATCCTTTATTTGCTGACAGGAGAGAGCAGGCTATGATCAGGAGGAACGCCACCAAAATTGACTTGCTTACGGCTTAAATTAAATCACTAACGGATAAAGTAATGGCCACAGGTTCTGCCGCGGGCGACCATTCATTAATCCTTGGACTTCGTGCGGATCCCGAAAAGCATGTAACTTTCAAGGAAGTCGAAGAAATATTAACCAAATCAAAGGTGGAAAATAGGATGAAAAAGAAAGGTATTACATCTAAATACCCTCTGGAATTTGATCTGGTTCCATTCCCACCAGATTATAAACTTCCGATTTTCCAACCTTATATGGGAAAAGGATCAGCCTACCAACACATAGTACATTTCAAATCACTCCTGGGGAGCTTGCCGGAGTTGGATGCGCTAAAAATAAGATTGTTCGTAGGCACTTTGAAAGGAGTTGCTTTTGATTGGTATAAGCAATTACCAGAGTTCTCTTTTACAACATGGCCAGTCATGGAAGAGAAATTCTTACTTCATTTTCAAGAATAAGATCAAACAGTTACTTTCGCCATGCTCAGCAGCACAAAGTAAGGAGAAAACGAAACTGCACAAGCCTTTATTAACAGATGGAGGGCATTGTCTTACAGATGCTTAGAGCAACCATCTCAGATGGCTACCATTGAAATGTTCAAAACCAACCTGCGGCCAGAAATCAAGGCTATCATACTTAGTCACAAAACTAAGTCTTTGGCCCATTTAGTTGAGGTGGCCACTGATACAGAGTTAACCCTTAAAGAAATCAGTCAAAAAGAAGGTAAATTCCCAAAGAGCGGAATTATCGTCGTCTTTTACTCCAAAATCAACTGCTCCGAATTTGAAGAAGAAACAAGAGGTATTCAATGTGCAAACCTCTAAATCTGCTCCTCCAAAACCACAGAATGTCAAGACCGAGCAAACTAAAAAGGAGGAATATGAAAAGAGAAAAAGAGCTAAATATCCCATCGATGGAGATATTGAAATAATCTTCCAAATATTGATGGAAAATAACAAACTTGAACTTCCACCAATGAAAAAACCAGAGCAAACAGGCCGCGTTAATGACCCAAATTACTGCGCATATCATAGAATGGTGTCTCATCCTCTTAAAGACTATTTCATCCTGAAAGAAAAAGTCAACGAAATGTGGAAAAATGGAGTGATAACATTTGACCGAAAATATAATGTTGCTCTAGTCAACATGATTTCTTTTGGGCAATTTGCACCCATAGCAGTATCCATTCCATCAAAACCACCCACTATTGAATTCGGGGTCATTAATGCAATACATAATGAGCAGGGATTCATACCAGTTAAAACCTCTTCAGGAGAATAAATGTGGGTTCACCCAGACTTGGTAAGTGATAAAGGCTGGGAGAAAGTGAGAACTAAACCCACACCTACAGAAAGAAGAAAAGCTAAAAAGCAACTCAAGAATCTTCAAAAAGCCGCCCAAAATCCCTTAGTCAAGCAAGAAAAACAAGCTAAGTGGAAGGCGGAAACGATAGTTGAAACTACAATCTCCAAAGAATCTCTTAAACCAGCTAAAGGTCACTTTACTTTAGCTGACTACATCATACCAATCCCAAAATGTGAGAAAGAACCATCGATATCCAGTTGTAATCGGATATCATGGGATGGCACACCTCCAAACTCAGATGATGAAGAGGATTGGTCTGATTACTCGGACTTTGAGGATGATCGGTGGGTTAATAACTACTTTGATGAGTATCCTTCCGACGAAGATGAAGGTTTTGAACAAACCTTTGATCCTGAAACCAGTACACTCAATATCAAGCATGGTCTCAACACACTCTCAGTGGCCCTTTATGATATACATAGACCAAGCTCGAGTGGCTGGTCGAGTGACCCTCCTCCTTTTCCATTACCCACGGAGATTCATCCAAACCCTTTACCACTGATTGATCCTGGGGAGGCACAACAATAACAGGTGGTTCCTCCTTTTTCATACACAGTAGCCTCTACATTAGATGTTCCTTCCTAATCAAACCCAAAGATGACTTCTCCAGATGCGCACTCCAAACGAAGCACTCAGTCGATTATGTTTGACCCAACTAATGAACCCGGATTGCCAGAGGAACATGATGATTTTAATACTGACATTGTTGCACCACAGGAAATCTCTCAAGTTCAAGATGGTTGTTCCGACTTTGAAAAAGAGATGTCAGCAGCTCCCACTCTGGTAATTTTGAGTGTTGCTAATGAGCCCCAAGCATCTCAAGCCATTCCCAATAATACAGGGCAAGAGTCAGGTTTAGAGGAAATTAGCCAGCTTTTTGAGTCTGAAGAAGTTAACGCCATAAGAAGGGATACTCGTCCAGAAATTAACCGAAGTAATATGGTTAATGACGGCACTCGGTCCGGTCGCAATTACAAGGTCAACTATGATGGACCCTCTTCTACTTCCTCTTCATATGTAAACCCTTCAAGGGACAATATTAATGTAAATGTAGAGGCAAATGCTAATGCATGGCCACCAGAGCCATTCACGTATGATGTTATTGAACACCTCAAACACATACCTGCATGGCTTCACATTTTTGATCTCTTGCAGATGTCCAAGGAGACTCGTAATAATTTCATACGAGCTCTACAAGCTTTGAATAAAGACAATCAAACTCATGTAGCTCAAGTTCATCAGATAGAAAAGAATTGAAAGTGCAATAACTAGATCTCACCAAGTCCTAGAGGGGGGGTGAATAGGACTATTAAAAATTTCTTTTCAAGAATTGGATTTATTAGTGTCCAATCTAAAAGATTAATTAAAATTGAGAGTCCCCAAGAAGATAAAGACAGATATTCTGAGTTGTGAGTGTTTACAGTGTGTAGTAATGCAATTTGATTAACAGAGATGTAACTTAGAAATGATGATCAACTCAAGTGTCAAAAATGCAAGGCAACATCCACAACAACAAGCAATAAACACAGTGATTTATAGTGGTTCGGTCCTAGACCTACATCCACTCTCAAGAGCAATCTCTCTTGGTTCCACTAAATAAGAGGCACTTACATAACATACACCTCTTGCAACAGTTTTTGATTCGGTGGTTTGTCTTCCACCAACTAGAGTTTTTGATCAGGTGGTTGATCCTTGATCTAGTCCACCAACTACAACAATTTTTGATGCGGTGGTTTGTCTTCCACTAAATACAGCAATGAGAATTGAAATATTAAAGAACACCTAAACAAGGAATTGTATACCTTGGTTTTGAGTGGTGCTCTTGATGCTTGAAAAACTACCTCCAAGCTTTGGCCTCTTGTTCTTGCTCCTTGGAGATGAAGATCTTCAAATGTGTACTCAGCCAAGGGAAGAGGTTTTAAGAGGGTTTGGAAGGCTAAGGTATTCTCTCAGATTTAATGGAGCCTTTCCTAACTCATCAACTACTCTACTTATAACAATAATGGCACTCTTTGGTGTTGGAGAGTAGGTGGTTGAGGGAGCTTTGAAGATGATTTTAATGGAGGTGCAAAGGCTCAGCTATACTAGTGATTTTCTCAGTAATAAATTCAGTTGTTGGAGCAAGGGAGAGGTCCTCTTTAAATACAGATGAGCTCCAACGGATAGATCTACGGCTAAAAACAGAATGGTCTACGGCTTAGCCGTAAGTTCTGACAACATCCAACGGCTAGTTTAACCAGATTCAACAAAAATTCCTTCTTACGGTTAGGCTTACGGCTTAGCCGTAAATCCTTATACGGCTTAGCCGTGAGCACCTTTTGGCCTAGCCGTGGGTCAGCCGTAAGCTGAAATTTCCCAAAAACTGCTCTCTGGAGAGTGGCCCGTAATCTTTACGGCTTAGCCGTGAATTACCTCATGGCTTAGCCGTGAAGGCCTTTCGGTTTGGCCGCAAGGTCAACCGTAAGCATTATATGGCCAAGTGCACTCTCTGGATTGTGGCCCGTAGATTTTACGGCTTAGCCGTGAAATATACTACGGCTTAGCCGTAACATTTTTCGGTGCAGCCGTAGGGTTAGCCGTAGAACAAAAAGCTTCAAAAAATACTCTCTGGAGAGTGAGCCGTAGGATCTACGGCTTAGCCGTGGTCCAAGCCATAGAACAAAACAGGGTGTTTGAAAAACCTAATTTCCTATTGTATTTCTATGGACACTTAGGGATCATAGTTACTTTATCCCTTGGCACTCACAGATGATCTTCTTTGAATGATCTTGAACTTCTTTGCTTAGTTTTCATTGATAGGTCTTTCTTGAATGTTCTTGAACTTGCTTGAACTTCTTTGAACTTGGCTTGATCTTCAATGAACTTCCGAGGTGAACTAGGTCGTTCTAGAACCGAACTACACTATGGTCACATAATTGACAACACACTCTTACAATGACACTAACAAGAATTACCTAAAAGCAAAATAAAAAAAGCCTTAAAAGCAATGCATGGAATGTCTGTCAATTCACAATGCTTCTAAAGCTACTATCTCTTTCACTAAAGAGGATCTCCTCTTAGGTGATATAAAACACACAAAGCCGCTCTATTTCACAGTCTACATCAAAGACATTCCTGTCCCGAGAGTTCAGATCGACCCAGGGTCAGTTCTGAACCTCATCACAATTACAGCTCTTCAAAAACTCAGCATCCCAGTAAGCAAGTTATCTGCTACAAAGACTTTTATCCAAGGATATGACGGGGAAGTTCAGAATCCGATTGGCAAGATTCAATCCGGTTCCAATTAGGAGAATTAACTTTAGAAGCTACTTTGGACGTAGTTAAGACTCGTGCTTGCTACAATATCCTTTTGGGAAGAAGATGTCTCCATGATTATGCCATAGTACCCTCCACTTTCCATCAATGTCTCGAATATATTGATGATGAGGGAAAAGTACATCGGGTCTTTGTGGATGAAAGACCTTTCAAAGGAAAAGAAGTCCACTTCACTAATGTAGCCATGTATTAAGAAAGACCCGCCAAGTCTAGAACACAAAAAGCACTCTAGTAGATGATATTCCTATGGAATCTTTCACTATTTCAGTAGAAAAAAGAACTTACTTAGGAATTGATGAGCAATCCAGCCCTCTCGGAACGATGCAGCCAACGAAGGAGCCTGTAGCAAAATGTATAGAAACCAAAGCTCCTTTGGTGATCAAGGTCAAAACTGAAATCAAACAGTCAAATCGACCCCTAATCATATTCACAAAATCACTGGGAAAAGGGGAAGTAGAACGTCAAAAGCCCTCATATTCGACAAATGCAGTTTCCTCAGCGAATAGTTCAGATGCTGGTCAGGAAAGTAATAATGTACCTCCTCCTACCAGAGGGATGTCACCATAAGGCTTGATTCTCCTATTACTTTTCGTCAGCTCATGCTAACATCGCAACGAAGAGAACTATCCTACAAATATATAGCAGATGGCTCCATTTGACTGAAAGATGTGAAGATCCTCCACACTTCTCCACTTGGATTCATTTATGCTGGATAGGCTTTCGGCCAGCTCTCCATAGCTTAACTATGGCCATGGAATTTCAAACTTTCGATGAAATGTCTCGAATAGTTTCATCTCTTGAAGTAGCGCTTTATCGTCTACGCGGGAGGCCTAGACGGACACGTCCGATACATGTCGTTTCAATAATAAGAAGTTCATATTCTGAGTTAGACTCTGAGGATGTCGAAATAGAGAATGCCTCTGCACATTCTATAGCAGACTGGGAACCGCCACTATTACCATGGCCCACTCCATCTCATATTTATGATTTTGAAGGATCTTGCTTTTTAGTGCCTCCATCAAAGCAATATGATCATGCAATTTTTTTTCATCGGGCTGAAGATGCTTCTCCTTCAAGTCCTATCGACAAAATCACTAATGATGGGAAAATACGGTTTGATAACTACAATCCTGTGGTCTGTAACATAATGAAGAATATAGGGTACAATTTTAAAAAGCCCACAGGCCTTGGATTAAAGGCAAACGGGATACAGATTCCTTTGGACGTCTTCACCTTGGAAATGAAGGAAGATCTCGAAATGGGATGCAAAATTGAACAGTTACGTCAGTGCATAGGATATGTTCCCTACAGTAGCATTCCTAAACTGAATCAAGATGTCAGAGTAAGACCCGTGGTCTTTACCGAAGAGTATGAAGCTAATAACTCTTATGAAACTCTTGTTGCTCAAGAACCTACTGATTGAGCTACTTTTCAACATCCCGAGGGGGCAAGTGATAACGATGACGCTATGTCACAAATCTTTGAACATTGGCCGCCTGAACTCAATGAAGAAATAAGTCCATCACAACATGTTCATTGGGAATGCTTAGCCCTTGATGTAAAAGCTAAAGAGCCCAAAAAATTGAATCCATGGAAAGGGATCAGGCCTTGGCTTAAACCCTCAAATGAAACTCCAAAAGGCTTTACGGAGTTGGAAACTTCCGATGACGTTGTGGAACTACCTCCTCCTGAGCCTCCAACTGAGGACCAAGTATAAGAAATAAACTTAGGGACTTCAGAAATTCCTCAACCTACTTTTGTAAGTTCTCAAATCAAAGGAAATGAACTTGATATGTATGTGAGATTCTTACAAGAGTTCATGGATTGCTTTACATGGACCTACGCGGAAATGCCTAGTCTGAACCCAGAGATTTCAGTACATAAGATGAACATAACAGGTGATGCTAAACCTGTAAAGCAAGACCAGCGGAGGACAAAGCCAGAAATCATGGATAAAATAGAAAAAGAAGTTCAGAAGCTCAGTGATGTTGGCTTCATCTGGGAAGAACAGCACCCAGACTGGTTGGCTAATATAGTACCAGTCACCAAAAAGAATGAACAGATTAGAGTTTGCATTGATTTCAGGGACTTGAATAAAGCCTGCCCTAAAGATGACTTCCCATTGCCTATACCGGAAACCATGATTGACAATACTTTTGGGTACGAAAGGATATCATTCATGGATAGATTCTCAAGGTATAATCAAATCAAAATGTTCAAGGAAGATGAAAAACATACTTCATTCAAAACTCCCTTTGGCATATACTACTATACCGTCATGCCCTTCGGCCTCAAAAATGATGGGGCCACATACCAAAGAGCAATGATGAAAATCTTCAAGGACCTGTAGCATAAATCTATTGAATGTTGCATTGATGACTTGGCTATTAAGAGCAAGCAGAAATCAAATCATTTAGATGATCTCCGTATAGTTTTTGAAAGGTTACGGAAGTTCAGACTTCGAATGAACCGTTTGAAATATTTCTTTGGAGTTTCTTCTGGAAAGGTTCTAGGATTTGTGGTTCGAAAAGGCGGTATTAAAATAGATCCAATTAAAATCAAAGCCATTTGGAAATGCCTTTTCCAAGAACTCTAAAAGAGTTAAAGGGATTGCAAGGAAGACTCGCCTATATTCGTTGGTTCATTTTAAGTTTATCTAGAAAATGCAAACCCTTTTCCAAACTGATGAAGAAAGGAGTAAATTTTGTCTGGGACAAATCTTGCGAAGATGCTTTCCAAGACATCAAGCGATATCTTACTAATCCGCCGATTCTTTCAGCTCCAATGACGAGCAAACCCTTCATTCTATATATTTGAGCTCTCGATTACTCCCTGGGGGCAGTATTAGCTCAAAAGAATGACGAAGGAAAAGAGGTGGCTCTTTTCTACCTGTCAAGAATGTTGGTTGGTGCTGAACACAACTATCATCTAGTAGAAAAGGAATGTCTTGCATTGATGTTTGCAATTCAGAAGCTACATCATTACATCCTCTCCAATGTAATGTACCTAGTTTCTAACATCAATCCATTAAAAGTACTAGTAACAAAAGTCGGGGCCCTGAGCGAATGCTTGGCCAAATGGTCAATTCTCCTCTCTCAATATGATATCAGATATACCCTTGCAAAAGCTATAAAAGGGCAAGTTCTTGCTGACTTTCTGGCGGAACATCCGCTCTCAGAAGATTCTGAATCCATAGATGCCCTCCCTGACGAACCAGTCCTTTTCATTGAGCAGCAGCAGAAATCCGCCATTGACCTAGACCAGCATTGGATCATGCATTTTGATGGAGCTTCAAAAACTAATGAATCGGGAGAACTGGTTTTAGGAGTTGGAATTATTTTCCATAGCGCGAAAAAATTCTACATCCCTCACTCTTTCTCATTAATTAAGCCATGCTCAAACAATGTAGCGGAGTCTACTGCATTGATCATGGGCCTTAAGCTAGCCATAACATCAGGTATCAATATACTTGGAGTCTATGGAGATTCACAACTCGTGATCAAACAAATTAATCGTGAGTATGAAATGAAGAAACCTGATCTAGTTCCTTTCTTCAACAAAGCCTATAAATTCAAGAAAAAATTCGATCTGATAGAGTCTTATCATGTTGCGAGACATCAGAATGTCAAGGCAGACACATTAGCAAGTTTGGCGGCTTCGATGTCGATCCCTGAAAACGATAAGATGGCATTAGAAGTGGTTGAAAGAAGACTTCTACCTCCGCTTGACACCCATAAGGCAGTGGCTGATAGTTTTACTGTGATTAATAATCGGATTTCATCTTTCCACAATTCATTCAGAGATTGGAGAAATCCTTTTATTGATTATATTCCTCATAGAGTATTACCAGATGATACTAAAAACAGAACTAGTATTCAAAGATGAGCTCTAAATTTCCATTTTGATTTGTCTTCAAAGGCTCTTTATTGTAAATCATATGATGGGATTCTTCTTCGTTGCTTATCATCAAAAGAGGCAAAGCAAGTCCTCAAAGAAGTCCATTCAAGTCTGTGTGGAGCTCATCAGGCTGGGCCAAAGCTTCATGATCAAATTCATAGGCTAGGATACTATTGGCCTACTATGATATTTGATACCATCAATTTTGCTAAAAGATGCAACGAATGCCAAATTCATGGTGATTACATTCATCAACCTCCTGAGTATCTACACCCTACGTCCACCTTTTGGCCATTTGAATCTTGGGGAATGGACATAGTTGGGAAGATCAGCACACCATCAGAACGTGGCTATCAGTTCATCTTGGCTGCAACGGATTACTTCTCCAAATGGGCAGAAGTTATACCTTTTGCAGAAGTCAAGATAGATACGGTCCTCCATTTCTTGAAGACTCACATCATTTGTTGTTTTGGGGTGTCCAGACGTTTATATCATGACAACAGTCACCAATTCAATAATGATAAATTTTACAGATTCTGTGACAAGTATGGAATCCAATGTTGTCTGTCTACGGCATATAATCCTTCAGCTAATGGGCTTGCTGAGGCTTTCAATAAGACTATTTGCAAAATTTTAAAGAAAATGGTCTTTGAAAACAAAAAAGGTTGGAGTACCAAGCTTCCTGAGGCATTATAGGCTTACAGAACTACAGTTCACGGCCCAACGAAATCAACACCATATTCCTTGGTTTATGGCTGTGAGGCTATAATAGCCCTGGAAATACAACTTCCTTCTCTTCCGGTAGCTGTGATAAACAAATTTACTGAAGAGAAAAATGCTGGACTTCGACTCCAAGAGCTAAAGAGCTTTGATGAGAAAAGGCTTGCCGCTCGACAAAGCATTGAATTGTATCAAGCTCGTATGGCTGGATACTTTAACAAAAAGGTCAAATACAGAACCTACAAGAAAGGAGACTTGGCCCTTGCAACTAAGAGGCCCATGTTCTCCACACATTTGTCAAAAGGTAAATTTGAACCAAATGGGAAGGGCCATTTGTCATTGACAAAGTTTACTCCAATGGCGCCTATGCACTTCTCACGTTTGCAGGGGATAGATACATGATGCCTATCAATGGAAAACTTATCAAGAAATACTATTCTTGAATGTCATTGGTGTACCCAAATCATGTACAGTGTACATTTTCACTCATAACCAAAATCAAAATCCTCTGGTTTCGAGCCTCACAACCTATGACTCGTAACCAAAATCCCTCAGATTTGTATAAAATGACTACAAGGATTAAGTCTTTCGACCCCTCTAGTTAAACTTTCGTTACTTGGATAACGTCCTTACAAGACCCCTTGTAACATCCTGCTATATAGATTAAGTCTTTTTGCAGACCCTGTATAGCAAAACTCAGCTGTGCGGAATAAGTCCTTTTGTAGACTCCATATAGCTAATCCTTAGTTGTATACAACAAGTCTTTTTGCAGGCCCTATATGACTACCTTCGGTTATATAGAACAAGCCTTTTTGCAGACCCTGTATACCAAAATCTAAACAAAAACTAAAACCAAATTTTGTTCTAAGGAATAAGTCAAGGATCCTGGAGCAAGCTTCACACATGGGCACCAGATAACATCCACTTCGTTTAACCCCTTTCGACATCAAGAGGATCAAGTCATGGACTTTGGAGAAAGCCCCACATATGGGCACCGGATGACGTCCACCTATATGACTCCCTCATTTTCGGTTTGTAGATCCAAAAGATTACAAATCACATCCTCATACAAATTTGAGAAAACCAAACCAAACAAACCATCCATACAAACCACCTCAAACATCCACACAAAATTAAATCAAACATCTATACTAATGACAAAATAGAAAAAAAAAAATTTTTTTTCCATTGATATCCATTTAAAGTTTGAATACAAGTAGTGAAGTCAATGTACACATAGCCCTCAAGACTAATCAGAATAAAAAAAAAAAAAGAAAAACCATCAGATGGGAGTTGCAACAGAGAATCTCAATCCAGGAACTTCTACAGTTGTCCCTTTGCATTTAGTACTTCTGCCATGAGAATACGCCCTTTGTAGCTTGCATAAGTTGGAATAGCAGTATTAATGTTAATCTCATCCAGTTTAATATTTAATTCAACCTCCAAGGACTGAACAAAGGCATTCAGTGCTATAAGTTTCGCTTCTGTATGCGTAAAAAGATCATCTCGGTGATGAATTTTCTTTGAAACAGACTTCTGCAAATTTTCAATGGTATTCTCCACGGAAGATAACTGATGTTGCAATACGACAATCTGCTATTGAATATGTGCACGTTGGTCCGCATGCGCAGCCAATTCCTGTGTCAGCTTGGCTTGTTCAGCATTTATTACCTGTATTTCCTCCTCACCGCTTTCAATCTCCTCAGCTAGTTGAATTTTGTGCCTTAAGACCTCATCTTGGAAAGCTTTGGCATGATCAACATTTTTATCCCAAGAATCTTTTTCTTTGAGTTTGTTGAAAAAAAGGACGAAGGCATCGCGAAGACCACTCAAGTCGATACCAGAAAATATCAGCATATCAGCTAAAGCCTTGGCGCCTTGAATCTTCTCCGAAGAAAGCTCTCCTTGAAAAACAGTAGCCAAAATGCTACGAATGGTTATCTTTGTGGCAAAATCAAGAGCAGATTGAGGCTTTGGGGTATCCCTGAACAAGCTGGGTTCTCTAGGAATAGAAAGGTTTGATTCTCGCTCTTGTGAATTTGACTAGGTCTGAGAACTTAAGCAATTATCCCTTTCCTTCTTGGCATTTACTGTGCCCCCAGGGATAGCCAATGCTTTTTCATGAACAGATGGTGAATCGTGTGACCCTTGTGAAGACAAAGTAGCTGAAGAATCCCTAATGGTACGAGGTGTGACTGTCACGTGTAGTAAGGCTTTTCGGGATCCTCCACCTTCAGCAGCAAAAGCCTCATCTAATATCTTCTGAACGATAGGGTCTTCAATATTTTTTAAAGGCGATGACTAATCCGCCCTAAAGTGGACTCTCGGAGGTGTCACGACCTTGGGAGGTGTAAAATTGCTAGCAACCGGAGGCACACTACTAGTGACAGGTGTTACAGGAGTATCCTCTACCGGGAGACTTGCACCTTCTAAAACTAATGCTTGTTGAACAGAAGAGCCTGCTCTGATTACAATAGTATCCGCTACAAGGGCTTCTGTGACTGGAACCATGACACTGTCCGTTTCTTTTTCTGCGTCGCCGATAGGTTCAATATGTTGTTCTATCTGAATATCTTCAGCCTCATCAACCCTTGGCCCATTACTAACAGGTAAGGTAGTACCGACTGGTGACAATCCCGCACCATCATTCATACTTTGGTTAGCGAACCCGATGATAAACTTTCTACGAAGCGTTGCAAGTCACTCCCTAGAAGGCTGCTTGGTAATGTCTCTAAGTATCACTATGAAGTGAGATATCATCCAGGTCAATCGAAGCTTCGGCATGCTCCTTCTCCACTTGCTCTTCAATAGGAGATCCGAAAGATCTCCTAGGAATGGTAAGAAGTGTGTCACCAAGTGTATCAGAAACACCCTCTTTTACTCGACCACCTGAAAAAGGTGGAATGAACAAAATTAGAGCACGAACATTGAAATGCTAACCAGGCGAATGTGGGGTTTACCTTCAGCAACAACTGGAGTTTCTTCAATACCCTTTAAGACTCTGGTCACAGATTCCTCAACAATCTCAGAGGGAAGCTTCTGTTGTTCAACTTGGAAAGCAGCATCCCTATTAGCAGCGGTACCAACATCATCGATAGATTTCCCTACAATGATGGATTTGTCGATTTATCTGTTGCCACTTCTCTCTCAGATTCAGGCATCTGTGCTTGATCAAATATATCGTTTTCAAAATCAAATTTGATGTTAATATCACTATCAGTTCACTCTTTGGTCGTAGGAGTATCAAAACTGCTTTCTCCTCCACTCCTCTCATCAGAGGCATAATCTTCAGCAACTCTGGCCACTTGCCTTGCAGACTCTCCAGTAATTGAGGGTTCAGTTAATAAAATTGCCAAAAGAAATATCAATGATAAAACAAGAGATACAGAATCAATGAAGATATGATTATAAACAATTATATGCATGTTACTAGTTTTTAGCCTCTGAGAACGACGTGCTGGAGAACTTTCAACTTTTCTCTTTTTGGAAGGTGTCTCTTTGCTAGCTGGGGCTCGGGCTCGGGCTCGAGTTACTAATTTTGAGCGAGTGGCTCTAATTTTTTTATGCAAACCCAGATCCGCCGGAGGGTTCACAGGCATTATGACAGATGGCCTTGCCCTCGTAGCCACTTCCGTAAATTGGACCCTCTCTACTGGACTTTGACCGACATGTGTCTCTGTCGATACAAGAGCATCAACAGCAGTTTTTAATCACTGAGCAAGATCTGCCTCAGCAGCTGCATGCATAACAAATTACTCTTTTTCAAACTGTCTAGTCTGTTCTCCTACTGACACCTTAGTTATGACAGAACGGGAAGCAAGTCCAAAATCCAAAGTAGCCCTGCCCATCTCCCTGATTTCAGCAAGGCGAATACTCTCCTGTAAATTTTCTTTTATGGCTCGTCGCATTCTCATTGCGGGTACATTAGGCGGAGGCATGTAACTTTCATCTTCCTCACCTCTTAAAATACAGTGAGCTCGACAGATATCGAATCCGGCTGTCAAACCAATTCGCCATTGGTCGCCATCATGTAACCAACTTTCAAAATTCTATGGGATGAAATGAGCTTTTTCTCTTTTTCTCCTTTTTCCTTCTTCTTAGAAGCAGGCAAAACATGACATTTAGTTCGAGGATTGCTTGTGTATGCCTGCACAATGGCAAGGGTGCTTTTGGCAAACCACTAGGCGAAGCCACTCATATATCCAAGATTCGGATGATGAGGATATCCAAAATGGGCCTCAGTGTCAAGCGCCTGATAGAACTCCCAAGCATTACAGGCATCTTGCAAGGAACCGATAGTGCCTCAAATTTGGCCTGGTGCTCCCATGACGGCCTGATAAAAATTGAATTGTCTGTAGAATCTGGCAGGTATATAAGGTTGAATATTAATATATGTATTTTTTCTATACACCATGTCTGCAGGCCTTAAACTCAGAAGCCAGCTCTTTTCTTCATCTGATAAACCAATATCCCGGCCACCCTCCCCAACCTTGTCGATTGATGGCTCCACAGCATTCCTCATCTAAGTTGGAACTTCAATATTTGGTATAGCATCGTGGGAAGCAACATAATTGATAAAGTTGCGCAAATGTTGGTGCAAATCGGTCATGGAATAGTTGTTAATTAGGCAACTACCACCAACCACACCCTCCATGAAAAATGTTCGCTAGTTCATCGCTGTGTGAATGAAGACCATTGCAGTGGTAGGTGAACCGGGTGTACAGTAGATATTCAGCATAAAATCACTGAAATGGCTTCCCCTCTCTGATGGTGAATCCTGAAAGCTTCAACTCTGTCAGCATATAAGAGACAAAAGTGGGACCCAAAGCGAGGCTATGTCCAAAGGCCATCCTGAGGGCTTGATATATGCAACCAGGCCTAAGGTCGTTTCTAGAGCTCGGAAAGAGAACCTCAGAGAACCATGCTGTCAAGAACGAAGCAAGCCAACATTTCTTTTTCAAATCAGGATACTTGGCAAAAATATAAGGCTGAAAGTCCATATCTTCATGAAAGACAATTGTCGGACCGTTCTTGGGATCTTCGCTCGGGATAACCCTCTTCCACTTAAAGAACGCACCTCCATTAGCGAAGAAAGGATCAGTGATTCTCTTCACTTGACTAATCCATTGAATGAATTTGCTTCGACTTCGGCTAGTTGTCTAAATGGAATCTTCAAGCCCAAAAAGGAGGTAATATGTAGCCCGGAATTCATCATCCATAGTGGCTGATTCTTCATCGAGCAAAACGGTCTCATCATAGATCTCGCCGTAAGGTGCCAAACCAAAATTTTTCTTTATTTCCCATAGAGAAAATCCCAACTCCATGTTCGGAGTAATGAAAGTACCAATCGCTGGCAAAACAACTCCAGAATGGCCCTGCAAACATTCTTGTTCTCACACGGGACTCTTTGTGTGGTAGCATTTACGGCATCAAAAATCCCAACCGTTTCTGCATAATGATGTTTGATTGCAGTCACCCAGCCTGGCCAATGCCCAATGCAATTAAACCACCCGCGAGATTGATGCTTCTCACCGAGCCAAGCACTCCCGTCTCCTGAATGAATGCGAAGCCCGATAGTCCTGAGCTATGAAATCACAGTGCCTACTTCCGAATTCAGAGTGCACGGTTCGAGGGTCTCTATTTCAGACCTTAGGTTTCTATGAAGTAGTATGGAAGCGGATGCATAAATTTCCCAGTCTTGAAATGGATGTGATGTCTTACCCATGAAAAAGGATTGTGCCTTGCCCGGATTGTTGCAGATAACGACATTATAGTTGGATACCGCCGAATAGATCGCACAGTGGTTAATTCACGCACGACCCCTGCTGGATTTGTGTAATGGTACCGCATATGGTCAGTAGGTTGCTTTGCAATCTCCTTTGTGGCATCTCCAAATATATATCGTGGTTTTGGGAAAACCACCTTGTCATTATTCTCCCAATTGGTATTATTTGCCAAGCACCAATACGAATACCAATTTCTCATTGATAAAGCTTTAGTTTTCTGGAGCCACAAATTGACATCAGATGCTTCATTTGGAACTTTTGGATTAGACTCCCTTGCGGTCTTACTTTTGGCACGACTTTTAGGTGCCCAGCAGCTGCAATTGCAGGTGCTTTACCCTTTCTATCTGCAAAGCAAATAAAAAGAAAGGAAAGATGGGTATCAATAACAATGATATGGAATTAAAAAAAAATTCAGCAGCATCTCCCCTTAGTATAAGGCCAAAAGAAGAAGGTAATACTCAGTTCTAAAACCAAGAATTGGCATCAAGGCACACTTAAGTCCTAGAACCGAGGCTCTCGGTCCAAACAGATGTTCAAGCACCTTAAGACCTTTTCAGAGGGCAACAGGTTCGTGTTCAAGCACGAAAATGGCATTTGTGAATAGCATATAAGGCATGAACAAATTCAAGCATGTATGAAAGAACAATATTTAAAAGTGTATGAAATGTTTCCAACAACATCGATAAAGCATAACATCCATTTCAAGGCTGAAGAATTTTCACATTCCTAATCTTAGCAAATGAAGCCCCGGGCGATGATTTGCTATGATAGGACCATTAGACATTCTTGTGAAATCAACAAGTGCTTTGATTAAACCTCAGTGAGCAAAGGCTTAGGTGATGATCTGCTATGATGGGACCATTAGACATTCTTGGGGGATCTACAGTTACTTTGCAAAGCTAATATTAACAATTTCCAACTGTCATCAATAATCGGAAGTGTTAGAAGAAGGCAAGGAAGAACGGATCATCTTTGGAAGTTGTAATAGAAAAAGACAATGTAAAACGTCTTACTCGAAACTACATTCAACCGTGTGATCGGTGACTCTTCATCTTTGGAAGTTGTAGTAGAAAAAGACAATGTAAAATGTCTTATTCAAAGCTACATTCGATCGTGCGATTGGTGGGTCTTCAAGGTTACATTCAACCGTGTATTCAGTGGTTCTTCATGTTTGGAAGTTGTGCTAGAAAAAGACAATGTAAAACGTCTTATTCAAAACTACATTCAATAGTGTGATCGGTAGTTCTTCATCTTTGGAAGTTGTAGTAAAAAAAGACAATGTAAAATGTCTTATTCAAAACTGCATTCGACCGTGTGATCAGTGGGTCTTCAAGGTTACATTCAACCATGTATTCAGTGGTTCTTCATGTCTGGAAGTTGTAGTAGAAAAAGACTATGTAAAACGTCTTATTCAGAACTACATTCAACGGTGTGATCAGCAGTCCTTCGGCCTTGGAAGTTGTAGTAGAAAAAGACAATGTAAAATGTCTTATTCAAAACTACATTCGACTGTGTGATCGGTGGTCCTTCAAGGTTACATTCAACCGTGTATTCGGTGGTTCTTCATAATTGGAAGTTGTGATAGAAAAAGACAGTGTAAAACAGTTTATTCAAGACTACATTCAATTTTGGGGTCGATGTAAGGATCTGCCCTATTTTCGTTAGTCTCTTTCATTAGCCATTCATATTCGAGGTGGTTTATACGTCTCATGCTTTTGGAGACTTAAGGGGAGTAACCTTCTCATCGAAGGCAGAGAGAATCCACCTTGTGATGATTCAGTTATTTCAGTTAGTTTTCTGTTGATCATCTTCATTAACTACTCATATTCAAGGCGGTCTATGCTTCTCATGCTTATGGAGACTTAAGGGGAGTAACCTTCTCATCAAAAGCAAGAAAAATGCCCCTACTGGCTACCCGATCTGAGAATTCAAGTTACAATTCCTACAAAGACTATGATGGTCGAGCTTGTAAGGGTCATATCAGTGACTGAGCAAATCACTACAATCCAATCTTCTATAATTCCCACAGAGGCTATGATGATTCAATTTGTGCTTTCACTATGCTAAGAAATAAGAATGTTGTTATCTCGAGTCCCTTTACACTTCTCACAGATCACAAAAGGCTAGGTGTGTGCTCAGTGGTGTTGGTATTCAAACATAAGAGGATATTCCTTCACTAAGTTCAATGGTGAATGGTGAAGCTTAACCAAAGTGAACCAAAGTGGTAGTGAACATCATCACACTATGAACGAAAAGTTCAAAGCATTTCGGGAACCAAAGATTTTGGCAGTAACAATAGACATTGAGTTAAGAAGAATTGAAGTCTACGGTCACTGCTGTTCCTCCCCTTTCAGCTCTTTGGCTTATGGACATCATTGTTTTAGGCATCAGGACCCATTGCATCGTCCTCCTCAAGACCTCAGTCACTGATAACCTTACTCTCTTTCTCAAAATCACAGCAGTCACTTAGATTCAATGGTTAGCTTTGCCACTATTTGGTTTGAAGCATTCTCGCTAATGACAAAGTCAATTCATATCAGTCACCATGGAAAGAGGTAACATCATATGAATGGCTTGTGATCAAGAGCATAGCCAATGGCTAAGCCATGATTGTATTTGGATAATGCCCAACCCTAGTTGGAACGTAAACATCAGAAGGAGAGAAGAAGTTGCAGCCCTAATTCAATTCAGTTTACATGAATGACTTATGATCATGAAGTAACCAAGACACACAGTAGTCTGTGACCGTGAGCCTGGCCAAAGCTAAGACCATGAAAGTGGGTGCTTTGTAAACAATGGATTAACTCAGCCAAAACAGCAAAGGTTATAATTGAAAATGCCTTTGGGTAACCCCAAACTCAATAACACAGTACTAAAGTAAGGGACAAAAAGCAAGTTCAGCAGAAAATTCTCAATTGAGCATTTCCTCAAACAGGTGGTGGTTGTGACAAAACACTATGGGTTCGCATGATCAGCAGAGTGATGAGCTTGAGATGATTTCACAAAAATCATCTTACATCAGTTCTTGAGAGAGGAAAAGAAAAAAAAAAGAAAGGAAGAAAAGAACCACAATCAGTCATGATTGAACCCCTTAGAAATTGTTTCGGTCATGACCGTGAACTCCCTCAAATTGTTCAAGACGTGACCAAGGATACATCCAACCATAACAGAACTTGAGAACAGTAAAAAATTTTACCAGCCATGGTGATCTTCAGTTAACAAATTTGCAGTGAGATTGAACAGAGTGGATAGATGCCTTTGGGTCCTTTGAACCTTGGCTTGTCTCTTCCTCCCCAGGCGGTTCGGTCTCCCCCTCTCTCAGGCGGTGCTGTTTCTCCTTCTCCAGGTCGGTTCCATCTCTCTTTCTCCCACTTGATTCGGCCTCTTCCTCCCCAGTCAGTTTGGTCTCTCTCTCTCTCTTTCTCTCTCTCTCTCTCTCTCTCTCTCTCTCTCGGTCAATTTGGTCTCTCTCCCTTTGTTGGTTTGAACAGCAGAATAAAAAAAAAAGAAAGCAAAGACGTTGGGTTTTAAAAGCCCCCACCACCCCCCCCCCCCCCCCCCCCCCACCCCCCCCCCCCCCCCCCCTTGTTGGTCTCTTTGCTCACGGTCACAATGTGGCTAGGCATTGGGACTCATGGCTCGATAGCCCAGTCACGCCTCTGCACCTATAACACCATATGGGATCACCAATGGGGTCCATTGCTTGACATGAATCATTTGGCCATGGGATTCACAACTCAGTGGTAGTAGGGTCCACGACTCAACCAAGCCCACTAAGAATTGCAGTCTACCCCTTTACAGCCACCATGAGTTTGAATCTTTGGGACCCTTCCAACCCATAATCATTGATACCTCAACTCTTTCTCAAACATTACCGGTCTAAATGTTGGAATCCATCGTTTAGTGGCCCTTGCCATTATGATTGTTTGAACCCAAGACCTGGTATCTCACTTACTCCTCCCCATGGACACAAATTGTTTGACAATGGAGACCATGGATTGGTCAAATCCATAATCCATGCCTTTGCCATCATATTGTCTTCGTGGCCACTATCGTTTTGAGCAGTAAAATTGACTATCATGATTCATTTTTTCTTTGAGATTCACATGGTGGGTTCACTTGGAGTATTGTTTTGGAATATTTTGAGGGAAATTATACAAATAAGAGAAGGGGAGATTTCTTTCAAAATCAACCCAAATGTCAGAATTACTTGGAAGCCAAAATTTGATTTTGAACGATATTTTCAAATCATTTTGTATCAAAATCCACAAAAGCCAATCTTCTACAAAAATTCAATTTCAACTCATGTCACGCTAAGTCAAAACCTGAATTTCGGTTTTTGAAACTAAACTACAAACCCATGAAAATCCAAACCCAAATCCATTTTAAACTAAACCTTTGATTTTCTTAACACCTCAAGGATTCTTTTTGTGTGTGTTTCCCACATCCCCGCAGAGATGCCACTCTAGATATTTGTGATAATAGGTCAGAAGAAAATCAAATTCATTTCCAAAAATCCAAACAACATTCATAAGCTTCTGGATTTTTTAAAAAACCTGGGAATCCTTTTATGGGTGTTCCTCACAGTGCCCACAGAGACGCCACTTTGGATATCTATGAAATTGAGTAAAGAAATTCGGAATTCATATGTTTTTGGCAAATTTCATCATCAAACCCTTCAAGTTTTGTCATCAAAATTTTCAAAATTCTAAGTTTATATTTGCAATCTACCCTGACATACTCGTTTCCATCAAGCCATTCAGCATCCCCACAGATTGGCTATTTTGAGGCAGAATGATTATTACACTATAATCATTGTACCTCGAGGGGGCACTTGTTGACCCATAAAAATTTGCAAATAATGCAGTGAAGACATTACAAGCTTTAGATTATAAATTTCCAAAGTTTTTAAAGCACTTGAACCTCATCTCGGCTCAAATCAGTTTCAAAGACTCTTTGCCAGCTCTTTGGGAATAACTACGGGACTTGACACTTCCACATGTTGAAGCAAGCTCCTATTCAATGAAATGCTTTCAAGTATATATAAAGACTATTCCTTAAGGATTCAGAGCATTTGGACATCATTTGGATCCAAATTTGGTTCAGATGATCATATACTATACTCTATGGGCACCTGCACAGGGTGACATCCCATGAAGATCAAAATTAGCTGAAACTCTCAGGGAAAGCTCAAATGATGCCCCAAGATAGGTTCTACAAAATTTCGAGTTCAACAGACATCATCGAACCCAAAAGCTACAAGCATGTCAACTTGGGATTAGTCTCCCCCAAGCCATGGGGTCACTGACCAAAGTCTTGCTTCCTGATGTCCAAAATTGATGAAATTTGGGCGCGAAGCTTCAGTCATGCTTAGACGATACTCTGCAAATTTTCAAGCCGAAACGACTCCATTTGGTCCGAATTTCATTACATGTCAGCTTAGAGGACAGTAATCCCCAGTAATCCCGAGTTATGGGGTCACCGGCTAAGATCTTACTTCCAGAAGGCCAAAGCTGATAAAATTTGGAACAAATGCTCAAAGAATGCTCCAATTTACTCTCCTAAAGTTTCAAGTCAAGTGAACGTTGTTCAGATAGAAAACAAGCTAACTACCACAATGTGGGGTGAATAGTGACCTAACACATGCAATGAATAGGCCACTATCTAAAATCATGCTTCCCCAAATCCAAAGCTGATGAAATTCATGAGGATACTCCAAAATGTACGTGATGTCAGTCCCTCCAAGTTTCAAACCAAACCGAGGTCATTTCGGCCTCAAACATCTGAAACAAGGGCCCACTTTCATGAAAAGTCAACTGGAGGGTTGACTAATTTTAGAATATCAAAATAGGTTGAAACTTCTATGACACGCTCAAAATAGTGTCAAGAAGCATCCCCCAAGTTTCGTGAAGATTGGACATCGTTCGCACCCCAAACAGGCAAAAACAAGTTACGAATGCAAAAGCCCGAAATTGGGCCTTGTCCTTGACCGTGGCCTGTTTATCAAGGGAGTTGACCAACTTCAGATGGTCAAAACGAGCTGAAACGTTTATGATACGGTTAAAATAGTGTTAAGAAGCATCCCTCCAAGTTTTGTAGCTATTGGACTTCGTTTGGGCCCCAAACAGGTGAAAACAGTTGCAACTGCAAAAACAAGAAATCGGGCCTTATCCGTGACTGCGGCTGTGGTCACGGACCCCCAAAGGATACTTCCTGCGGTTTTGGGTAGTTTTTCTCACTCCCTTTCGAAATCCAACTTCCCAAAACTCCCCTCAACTCCCAAGAACCGCCAAAAACTACTTGGGGCCTCTATAAAAAGAACAGTGTTTGAAAGAAGCAAAAAAAAAAAAAAGGACACACAGAGGAGAGAAAAAGGAGAATTGAAAGAACGCAAGAGCATTCAAGCATGAAAAGCAGCATCCCACGACCATTCCTTTTTCTTTGTTAGTTAGCAAGGTGAGCAAAAAGATTCAGAGGAAGAGGAGTCCGGTGGGGTAATTACAGAGCACACTATGTACATGCAGTAACAACTATTCGAAGGATGACATTGTCATCTTTGTTTTTCTCATTCGGGGGAATTTCTTCGCCATCACAGAGGTTGTGAACGAGCCCCTTTGGGCCTCATTTTGTTCCTTGAAAACTATAGGTTCATAATGACACAACTTTGGCCTCCTGTACCCCTCTTTGGACTTGAACAAAAGACAGTCCATAAACAAGAATGATGAATTACAAAGTTTTCAATCGATTCCATAGTCGAATTCTATCTTCTCAATGGTCATTCAACACCCCAAGATGTCATGAAAGGGAGTTTCAACACTTGAAAAAAGTTTGGAAGAAAAACCAGCACGAACAGCATGAAAAACGGAGGCAAATAATGGCTTCACAGTCACTGTCTACCAGTGACTGTGGCCCATGGTCAGTGGTAGGTGCTAGTGACCGTGACCCACGGTCATTGGCCTGGGGCAGTGACCGTGGGTCACGATCACCCCCCTTTTTCTTTCTATTTTGTTGCATTTTTCCACTCTATGTTACTTTTCTTGTAATTTCCAAATAGAGATCACATCTAAGACTTGAGAGAGGGGTTGTAAACTTTAAAAACTTGTGTAAACAACTTGCATTCCCGCGGTCAGGGCATTAGAACCCATGTAAACAAAGGGAAATTAATGATGAACTGTAATTAATTCTTATTCTTCTTAATGCTTGAAATGCATGAATATCGAACATCGAATCCATTACACATTTCCACGCCATTTTAAGCGCGATCAATCCGGAGGTTGTATTATTAGAGCAGATGTCAACATGTCTTTTAGTTTAGTAAAAGCTTCCTAGCATCCTGTTGTCCACTCAAATTCTGTTTCCTTTAACAGAAGGTTACATA